>CM077514.1:0-1235666 GCA_039654745.1 Houttuynia cordata | reverse complement strand
GAAAGCTGTAGCAGACTTGACTAATCAGGTGGCCTCGTTGACCAAAAGATCGACTAGATCTTTTATTCACCCCTCCTAAACAACCTACTCCACTTACCCAAGAGGAGTGTACTATTTGCACGAGCCTTATCCACTCTACTATAGAATGCCCTTCTGCCTCTCAATACTCTGAGTTGGTCCAAGAACATGTAAATGTAGCTCAATCCACCTCAAGGTCAGTCAACAATCCTTATTCCAACACTTATAACCCTAGGTGGAGGAATCACCCCAACTTCTCATGGCAGACACAAAACCAAGGTATTGGCTTAAACCAACCCCAAATAGAATTTCAAGACCTAGCCTAATTCGTACCAGATACCCCATGTCTAACCTCAGTATGGTCAGCCCACTAGGAGCCCCTTCTTTGAACAAGCAATTCTTTCTGCTTTGAAAGAGATCAAGGCTGATGCACGAGCTCAGGCTCAAATTGTGCACTCACACACAGTCTATTACCAAGCTTGAGGCCAACTACGCCAAATAGCTAATGTAGTCACTAGAAAAGAGGTGGTCACCCTACTCAGTCAGGCACAACAGAACCTATAATAACCCCAAATTGAAAATAAGATTAATGGGAAGCAAATTGAGAAATGAGGAAAATAGAACAAGCAACAAGTGCTCTATTACAAGTGACTTGTGGCAGGACGACTTGTTGGTGAATATGAAGAGTCAGCCTAAACTTGAAAACTAGATTCTATTCCAATTGGGAAAAATCCTACGATTTGTGCTAGTTATAAATAGATGTCTAAGGACTCAAAGAGGAACCCTAGACACAGAGAAGCCCTAGGAGAGCCCAATAAAGAAGGAGAAGGATCATAAGAGGAAGATAAGAGAAATTAATGGCAACCCATCAATGACAAGAGACTTGTCATAGAAGAGTTGTCGGTGGTCCAACGGGGATTGAAATTAATTGATGGATGTGTGTATGTTTTCCAATTGGTAATGAATCCTCTCTAGACCATTAATAGGGAGAAATGAATGATTTGAAAGAACTGCTATGATTTGTCCATTGGACTTGCTTTTGCAAGCCAAGTACAAACTATTGTCTTAGCGACAACTCCCAAAAGGAACCTTAGTGCCTACCAATAGTTGTCGGTAAACTGTAGACAACAAAGCATATAGTGTCACGCCCCGAATTTCATAACCTCTAATAATGCGCGGAAGCACTAACACAATTAAGGTCATGAGGCTGGAATCCGGGCCATGACCGAATACTCAATCACAACATCATCTTTGTCCAGAATGCTTAAACAATTTTTGTTCTACAAGAATCTTAAATAATAAAAACATTACGAGCTCCACTACTGAAATACATTAATCCAGTCAACAATTCATTAAGCATCAAAATAAATTCAGCACACATGCTGATAAGTTCTCTGCGAATAGAAAATAAAAACGATAAATAAATTCACATCTTATCGACTTCCATCACCGAGCTCCAAACACGAACCTTGCTAGTTCTTCTCCACATTAATTCCTGCATCGAGAGATGCGTGAGTATTTCGAAAGAAATACCCAGTAGGAGCCAAGAAAAACCCACAACATGTAATAAAATAGAATACTGAAGAAATGAGCATTAACGACACATTTAAGAATATCAGGTAGAGTAAATACAGGGTTCACTTACCTGCTCAAAATCAATATCAGAGACCATCAGCGGTCAAGAATAAACATAACTCGAACTCTAGGGACCATCAATGGTCAAGAATAGATAAACCATAACTCAATTTCCAAACGTACAGAGCGTCAGGAAGATCAATAAGAATACTGATTCCAATCATCCAGAGTGTCGAAGATAACAATTTCTGCTCTCTGTTCAGTCCACTTCCTCTATGGACATCAATTACCAGATCATCCTAGAGGTTCTACAGAGGAACCCGGCCATGCGTCTAGGGATGCTGGCCCCATCGGTGCTTACGGGCACAATGGGCGGAGATTGCAGACCTTCCGTAATGTCATACAATCTAAAGCGCACGCGTTGCCGTCATCGGCTGAACTACAGAGGTTCATAATAATCTGAGATCTCGCAAGATCTAGCAATGGCTCGTGAGCATACTATGAATCCAACTAAGAGTATTCATCAAGCTCCTAGTGGAGAACCAGTTTACATGGAACTGAATTCATCTATAGTTAATCAGGGTTCTAGCAAATAGAGACCCAGAATATAATCATCAAGGAATAGACTCTCAAAGGAGTAAATCAATATCTCTGTCAAGGTCATCAAAAAGGACCCACATCGGAGTACACAAACTTGTAGAATAATCAACATCATCAAAGAAAGACTCTCAAAGAAGTAACTTTCAATATCTGACTCAGAAAGGAGTAATCAAAGAATTCTCAATGTTAAATCACAGGATAATTCAAGACTGAGACTTATCAGGAATGACTCAGTAACCACCTTCACTATGCATAGCCCTAGTTAAGACCATTCCCCGAATCAAAAGACACTACGATTATTATGTCACAAGCAACAAGATGGTAGGGCTCAGAAAGTCAGACCCTATCCAAGAACTTTGTGGACACGAAGTTGGTTTATGAGACTCACGACATGTAGTGCACCACACCACCAAGGAAGAATTTGACTCACTTAGGAGTACTCAAGAAATATAATCTGAATGATCAACATCGGATGACTCCAATTATGACTTATAAAGAATCGGAACACTGAATCGCATCATAGTACCTAGCCTTAGATATGACAATCCCCTTGAATCAGAATATAAGGTTCTCATTATCGGAAATTGGTCAACAATAGTGCACAAGGTGCTGAATCTGTGATAGAATTTTTTGGACAAAAAGCCGTTCAAGAACTCGGACACTTGGGACAATTAATTTTGGACAGTAACCCTTAACTCACCACTCATACTCATAATCTAATAATACTGTACCCTGTACCATCAGAGTCTTACATTATATAAATCAGATCATTATAATATATATATACTTATAATGTATAGTAGTAAACCGAATTAGGGTTTTAATACGAATTACAGTAATCTGTCTACTACATAACAGCCAATTTCCATCGGCGGTCACTGAATACCCAGACCGAATACTTCTCTGAAATTTTTATCCCATATAGCCTTGATTGTCTAGTTTCTAAACCAACAAAAATCATAATTTTCTGAATTATATAAATTTATTTATGATTTTCTGATCACTTCTCGTCGGTGCAGGAACAGTCCTGGCCGAGAACAAACAGCCCACTTCCTACGATTACTCTGATCTGACTAGTGCTTATCATGTTCTGAAATTTTTATATCTGAAAGCCCTTTATCTCTAGTTTCTAACCGTTTTAACAGAATATTTTTATGAATTTTTTATAATTAGTTATTAATTTTTCATTACAGTTCATTGGCGCAGAACCAGTTCTGGCCGAGAGCAACATACTTGATCCGGTTTGTTTAACTACTAATAGTTACTTACTTTAATACTTAATACTAACTCTTTGACATCAGAACTCACTTTCTTAAGTGTCTTACTGACCCCAATTTCATCTGTAATTAAGTAATTTATTCTATGTACTCTTTCATACAAATCAGCCTGCACATGTATTTTCCCCTTAATACCACCTTAACCAAAAGAGACAATTAATCACAGACACTGAAATCAATTAGCCACGAAATTGGATGACAACAAAAAGGCTCTTTGAAACATCAGTAGGTTATGACACATGAATCTCCATAGTTTTGAAGCAATACTAAGAATATGGCTTGAAATTACGAGTACTTACTTGAGATAAGACGTACTTAACATAATCCCAAAGCAATTCGATTAGGAAAGGTGTCAACTTTATTTGGACAGAACAAAAAAAAAAGGATACGACAACATGAGACAAAGCACATTCAAGGGTCCAATACGATGGGAATGTCTCCTATGGTCTAGCATGTGAAGGATGAATATACATTGATCATATGAAAGCAAGATTCTACACACATGGTAGACGAATCGGTATTTCATTCAAGGAACCACAAATATCAATATAACCAGCAATATTATCAAACCAATAATCATGATCCACGTGACATACGAGTCATGATAAATAACAATTCAATATTAGAAGTTGTAGGGAAAAAGAAGTCATCCTACCTCTTTGACGATTTACCACTTCTACGCGAGTTTCGACCACCACATGCACCACCCTCTTTTCATCGAATCACCACTACCACGGCCACTTGTAGAGAGGGAGGAACTACTGATCGAAGGAGGAGAAGAGAGGACAAGCTCTTGCTGACTTGCACGACTCCCCAAAATGTCTAAAAGAGTGGCCGGTCTCTCAATGGGTGTGTTTAAATAGCATAAGCCCCAAACACCAAGATCTATCTCCACCGTTGATTAACACCACATCCAAGGGCCAAGATTCACCCAAAATAAGCCCCTACTCCATGTCAAGGACGTGCTCCTCCAATTTCTCCCAATTAGTTAGGGTTTCCCAATTAGTTAAGGATTTGAAATCTTTAGATGCATCATCCTAACCGCCCATGGAAATTTCAATTCAATTTCCAAATTGACTCACCATCTCCCACCTTTGATTTCTTTTCAATCTAAGGCTACAACTTGACTTAAAAAAGAAGGATCCCCCAATTAGGGACGTGACCAAATCTATTAGTCAAGTTAGTTATACTCTGATTAAGGTGGGGATCTTGACCAAATCCGGTTGACTGCTCTATTTTCTGCACAACAGCACACTTTCGAGTCTCACAGTAATTTTTACAGTTTGAATCTGACTCTGAAAATTTTACTGTATATTACCCAAAGAGTCTACAATCCAACCCAACTGGAATCATATTTGTCCGAATTATCTTGAATTAGTTACGATTTTTCTCCTGCAGTCTGTTTGTGCAGGGAAAAATTGGCCGAGGCTAATTAACCTTGATTAACTCCCAATTAGCACAATCTCCTCTCTTGCCACATGGCGCCCCCACTTAATTTGGTAACAGCCCATCATCAACCCCTAATCACATCCCCAATCATTCCTTTTAGTTTCTAAATTCCCAAATTTAAGGAATCTCAATTTCCCTCCAAAATCAAATCGGTTTTGGAATTAAATTCAAAATTCCCAAATTTACTTGATTCTCTCTCTCCTAACCAAATATTCACATGTCAACGTGGTTCTGGCCCTCAGGTGATCCTGCGCCTGGTGCGTGGCACACAGATGGACTGCTCCGATGTCCCGCGAATGCAATGTTCAAAACTTACCAAATATAACATCTTGCATTACGATGATCCAATCTAGTAAATTAAAATATTCAAAGGAGTCTCTACACACTGGTCTCACACCCTGGCGCCTGGCCCCCACTCCTGGCGTCAGGTGTACTCAGCCCCTGGCGCCAGGCCAGCCTCAGCGCCAGGTTGAACCCAGCGCCTGGGCTAGTCCTCGCACCCTGGTGTACTGCCTAATCTATAAGCATCACGAAACCAAATCAACACACGAGATTAAAAGATTTTAAAACGGCAGCAAAACTTTCCTATTTTAGAACAGTTTCCTAAAATAGCAATTTTGGTAAACTTACAGAATTTTCGGGTGTTACATATAGACTCCATATGGGGGTTCCAATAGCATTAATCTGTGGCCTCGTAATCAAAACCCTACTAGTAATAAGTTGTCATGCCCCAAATTTTTGGCCTCATCAGAGTATAAAATAAATTATTATAAAACATGTTGATCACTTAGGACACGACCTGATATTTCACACTGCCATTCACTCAATCACAAAAAGGACAAATGAATGATAATCTCAACGGATCGGTCTATTTAACAAATGAAAAGTCCATATGAATTGAAAATTATAGTTTGAACATAAATCTCTATTGGCACACTCTCCATTTATTACAAACTTAAGTAACTTAAAAATAAAGAGTTCATCAATAAAAAGTCTTCATGTTCTCCTACACCTCAGATTTTCTTCAACTCATTCCTTTGCTTAACCTGCATCACAGGATGCATGAGTACTCCAAAAATATACTCAGGAGGATGTAAAATCAAAGCAGAAAGTAAAGGATAAAGCAATAAGATTATCAATAAATGCAGAAGCACAACAATTCAAAGTTTTGAACAACTAAACTTCCCATTAATAGGGAGATAAGAACATCATAAACTTCCAAGCAAACTTCAATATCCAATAACTCCATAACATCCAAAGTGTTAAGAGATAAACAATTTCAGCTCTAAGACAAAGGCAAGCGTACAAAGTCCCATCAGTTTTGTCATGCGCTAAATCCTAGGGGGTTTTCTCTTTGAAACACTGCCATGTATCTAGGATAAGGGCCCCATCAGTGTTCAAGGACATAATGGGCGGAGACTGTCGAACCTTTTGTGATGTCTAACTAGCCTAGGACGTACATATAGTGCCTCTCTTGGGTCTAGGAGCGTACAAAGTTTCGCAAGGTCCAAAAATATAAACTCTGACATAGGTACTTTTGAGCATACAAAGTCTCTCAATCTGGGAAACTCACTCGGTTGCCTCTAATGGGTGAAAACCTTGCAAGCATACAAAGTCTTGTAAGTACAACAATCAAGTCAATACTAACAAAAAGAGTCGACTGACTCAGCAATTATGTGCCATAATAAAGGATGAAGCAATAGCTCATAATACTCAAAGATCTCAATAGAACAAGAGACTGTGGCAAGCATACAGAGTCTTGCACACAACCAGATACACATATAAATAGAACTTCAATAGTAACAACATTCTATACTTGTAACAAGAATCCCTTGAGAAGGAGAGACATGGCTCTAAAAAGAAGATAGATCTCGAAAGGGTCTCTAAGATTTTTGATTGATTGAATTTTTAACTATTTACTCGCAATCGCACGAGACTCAGTATAGTCTAGTGGAAACGAGGTCGAACCCAAAGGACTTGGTTGATTAATCTAATTCTAATGAAAGATTGAATTTTTATGATTTTAATTAACTAAAGAAAATAAATTTTACTGAGAAATCAAATGAGGAGAATATCAAAGCGTCGAATCCACCACTAAAAATGCAATTATTACTCTCAATTATTATTTCCACAAGATGATATGATATGGTAATTCATGTTCTTTGGTCGGACACACAAATTACTAATGAATTCACTACACGTTCTTTGGTCGGACACGAAAAGTTCATTCACTATGAATAATATATTAATTCTATCCTTTGGTCGGGCATAGAATCAATACAAACCTGTTATTATCTAGACACAGGAAATATCAGTATCAAATTTCAGTCATAATCTTACCAGTCTATGGTCAAGCACTAGATCGAATTATGAAACATGAAATCGCATTAAGAACAATCATATCAACTCCAATTCATTAAACAATCAAGAGTAATAATACATATTTAGGGCTTCATCTAGCCTTGATAAGAAAATTAGCTAGACATAGAATAAGAGAAAGAAATAGCCTGATTCGTCGGATTCATCGAAACACTGCTCACAAAATCACTATTCACAATACTGTTCAAAAAATACTGTTCACGGCACTATTCATCGTCTCTCCCAAAAATCCGTGTTACTGTAGCACGAAGAACAGTACTGTAGCAGTTGCTATTTTTGCCCAAAATCCGGCCTTTTCTCCTTCTGCTCCGGCCTTCTTCTTCCTTCTCTACTTCCGGCCAAAGGCCCGCCGTGAATCCGGCGAAGAATCCCCTCCAGAGACTCTGTTTCTCCGGCCACCACAGTCCTCTGTTATTCTCTGTGTAAAGCTCTGTTCTCGTCCAACTCTTCTGTCGGTTTTTATAGATTTTGATATCAGAGTCCTCTTCCCGTCAATTTCTCTTCGAGATAAGCCCAAATCCGCCGTGAAATCGAAGCACGACTCTGTTTTTTTAAAGAATCCCGATTGAGCACTATTCTGATTTTAGTTTCCGAATTGAATATGCCCTCCAAATCCGCCGTCATTCTGCAGTCGCCGTCGTTTCCACACCATCTCCGGCGCCGTATCGAGCTCCGTCACCACCATTCAAGCTCCGCCTCGCCGTCAATCATGGCTGCCATGCCCATCGCCGGCGATTGCTAGAGCAGAACTCTGTCCCAGCCGTAAATTGTCGCCATCGAAACCCATCTCTCCGTCGTCATGCCGGAACCCATCGCCATGGCTAGAACCGTCGAGACCCCAGCCGCTGTCAACACAAGACCCATCGCCGTTCTTTGCCGGCACTCGAGCTCGAGCGCTGCTCTGTTTCTGCAACGGACCGCCTAAGCAGAGCTCAGGTCGTCCTTTTCTTTTATTTTTTTTCTTTTAAAACCGAACCGGAATTGAACCATTCTAATTCGGGCCGGTCTGGTTTTCTCTTCTTTCTTTTTTTTTTCTTTATAACCCGTTGTACTACTCTCGTTCATCGGATCTCATCTTGACGGTTCTTCTCTTTAATCGTGTCTCTTTCGCATGCAATATTTCAAATGATCATAACTTTTTGCTCAGAACTCCGAATTGCGAACAGTCAGTAGCGTTGGAAAGCTGAATTCGTGTACTTTAACATGAAACTTAAATCAGTTCCATCAGAGATATGCAATCGAAGTTATTAATATTCAATCATTAGAGTCGCGTTTCACCCCATTTCTGCATTTTACTCTTATTTCATACAAAAACCAAAAACTATATTAAAGTAGTAGTTATTCTAACCAAACACTAGCAGAAACATAAGTTTAAGAGATAATAAAATGTATATTTCATGTATAGATCAATTTTGATTGCAAGTAGTTTAGTAGTTTTATAGTAATCTATTAGCTTCAATTAAACTGTTGATCTACACATGAAATATGCATTTTATTATCTCCTAAGCTTATGTCTATGTTAGTGTTTGATTAGAATTAGTGCTACTTTAATGTAGTTTTTGGTTTTTGTAGGAAACAAGAGTAATATGCAGAAATGAGATGAAAAGTGACTTTAATGGTTAAATCTTCATAAATTCGTGTGCATATATCTGATTAGACTGATTCAATTTTTATTTTAAATTTCAAGAAATCAGCTTTCCAACGTCACCAATTGTACGCAATTCGGAGTTCGGAACGGAAAGTTATGACCATTTGAAAATTATGAACAATAACTACGATCGATCGCTATTTCATACACGATCGATCGCAAGAGCCGGGAAACAGTGTTAGTGAAGGAAAGGATTGATCGGCACATAAAATGATCGATCGTATCTACTAGAGTTTTTAGATGTGCGCAATACAGTAGAATCGATCGATTGGCCAGAAAAGTGATCGATCGGCCAGCGAGATGAAACGATCGACTGGCGCGACAACGCAAGAATTAATGAAGGAAAGTGATCAATCAGTAAGCGATTGATAGGCAATACGGAGTGATCGATCGCTTTATGCGGCAAAACCTAAATCAAGCCTATTTTGACTTGGATTTAGAAGGGAACTTCGGGGTTTCTCTTTAAACATATATATAGGCCTTAAGGGAGAACGTTTTGGAGGATCTTAAGCAGAATTGGAGGCTAGAGCAAATGATAGAAGAAGAAGAAGATGATTGAGAATATGATGATGATTTCTTCCCCAATGCAAGGCTAAACTCCTTTCCAAGGCATAGATGAAGCCCAATATACTAGTTGTATAGTTTCTTTTCTCTCATCTTATATTTACTCTAGTTGGTGTATGACTCTTTATTATGCAATTAAAGTTAATTCATTGAAGTTTGTTCTTTTTACTCGAGAGAGACAAGAGTGAATTAATTGGATTTCAATCTGAAAGAACACTTGCATGCCCGAGAGGAATGTGAGTGGTTTGAGGTGTCACAATCGAGTTTTATGCAATTCATAAAGAACTTGCATTGGGAATTTGTACCACATCACACAAATCATGCAAATCATTCAAATAGCTTACATTGGAAATTTATACCTTCTTAATTTGGGTCGTCCAAACAATTTTTCTTTTTTACAAAATTCGTGGCCGTCACATAAGTAGTGGTAGAAAACCTTGTCCTTGTGAACCTTAGTGCGTGGATTTGAAATAAAATGAAGAATATGCATGTTATAATGCTAAGTAAATAATCTCGTGTAGCAGAGGAAGGACACTGTATGCTAGACACTCTACAGGTTAGAGGAGCACAAGAAGTCTAAGAAAATGGGATGACATGTAGGGTAGTTATGCGACTAACTCAAACCAGTGGGAACTGATGAAGAATTGAGGAAAATCCCCTTAGGTTCAACTTGTGAGCTTTGAGAGGAAGAATTAAGGAAGATCCTCATTGAAGGAAATCAAGAAAGAAAGAATTCTACATGCCACAAGAGTAATCGTGCTAGATGAAATGCACAAAGCCTTGTATCATGGTGCCTATAACTCAAACCAGTGGGAACTGGGGTTGAAAGGAAAGTAGAAGAATAGGGACATTCCCCTAGCAGAGAGTAGAATGTAGAGGTGGAGAATAAATCTCAAAAACCTATGGGAAGAATAGAACAACTAGAAGGCCTAGAAAGAATCTAGGGTAGTTATGCGCGTAGGACTCTTGGTTGTTCTAATAATTGTATGCATGTTGTAGTATTAATGTTTGATATTATTATAATATCACCAAAAACAACTATAATATTATGTTGTTGTTCTATTGAGTATGTGAAAATACTCAATTGCACCAATTTTTCAGTTTTGCAAGAGCAAGGGAATGACGTGTGGAAAGAATCGCCCTATAGCAAGTATACTTCTTAGCTTTCATTCTTTTAATATAAGCTCGTGATCGAGCTTGTGTTATTGTACTTATTGTACGAGTAAGAGAGGATTGCACTATTGCACATACTAGATGGATCTTTGATTTCCATATTTTGTTTCAAATGAATATTTATTATTATGTATTTTGAGGTTTTTCAACATTCTCTGTGGAAACTAACTCAAGCGATATAATGCAAAACAAAGCCTTCGTAACGATCTCTATGGAAACTAACTCTCTTGATTCCAACCGACTTAGTAACGAATAGCTTTTAACACAAGCGTTCCTATATCAACTATATATTACACGTAATCAAAGTTGAATGAGAACCCCTTGAGACAAACATATGATTTACTACAAGTCTTGATTTAATTAAAGATTCTTATGCCTATACTGATTAATGTATGTAGTATTAGTTTAATTACTTTACTCCTGGTTAACTGGTGTACAAGTTTAACACGATCGGTGTTATTCAAGAGAAAATAGGGTTCTATCCAAAACAGAAAGGCTGGATTGACAAGAATCTTGAGGATTGTACGAGCACATTCTAGACTATAAAAATTTAATGATGATACCACTGCGTGTCTAGTGTCTAACACAACAGACGACATATTTTATGATTTTGCTAGAATTAGTTATAATTTATTTAATACTGGTTGTCTATGTAGAAAACATTTCTGGCCGAGAGCATTAAGTTGACCCGAGGTCAACTATTTGGTTTAATTATGGTTTGTACAATACTTAATTAGTATTTCAACTTAGTCCATTAGTAGTTATCATGCTTTTCATGTGATACATAAACATATACTGGCCGAAAGAAACATGGATAAATACATTGATCTCTGGTCGGCAGATATTCAAATCGACAGAGCTTAGTCAATTTTAGGCATGTGCTCAATTTCTTACCTTCTTACATATATAGTAGTTTCACGAAACAAGATGATCATGAATGGATAACAAGGTTGAACACATGGAAAGAGCAACAACAAGGGGTGAACATGAATCAGGGTTCTTATCAATTCAATACGAGTACTAACAACAAGACTCAGCCACCAATGGAAGTTGATTCAACATTCATGACAATAAAGCATATGACTTCAACAATTTAAAGATCATATTCAAGGATTTAAATCATCAACACGTCAGCAAGAATATGGCATTATCTAACTTCAAACACGTAGGAGTCTAGGCATCAACCATCCAACCTCAACCGTCGCAAAATCTTCTCGCTTTGCAAAAGACTCTAGCCGCAAGCACGACCCCTTTTGCTATTTCCTCAAATCAGACAGCAAGTTGTGGTCGAGAGAGAGGGAAAAGGTCAACATGGTCGAGAGAATATGAGAGAGAAATGAGAGAGAGAGAGAGATGGGCAGTGAAAGCAGTAGGGGCAGCCAACACTCTAGGGTTTCCTAATTTAGATAGGAGTGTAACTAATATAACCTTATTTGAGTCGATCTCAAATCAAGTCGAGCCAATTAGAATCTTTCCAAATAAAAATCCCTGGTGCCCATCCCAATTGGTGCCCTATTCCAAAAGGGAACCTAACCACTTTTCTAATTTGAATTTATCCTAAGTCTGGTAAGTTGGTAAACAAAAAGGATTCTCCAAATAATTTACCTGGCGCCCAACATGAGTCTAGTTTGCATGGCATCATCTCCATCGTCCATCTTATCTTCCCTATGCCAACTCCAACTAGGAGTGTATCTCCAAAGAGATTTACATTAATCAATGCTCTTCTCACTTAACCATGGCTCCATACCAAACCTTGGTGCCAGGCACAACCTGTACCTGACCCTGGCGCCAGGTACAATTCTAGCACTAGGTTGGACACTCACAGTCTTGGTTTTAAAAGGAAACTCGTCTAGTTACCCCCATCAAGTCATATTTCAACTATAATTAGGAAAAATTTAAGATAACTCCAAATAAATTCATTTAATCAGAACTAGAAGGATTCAAAATAAAATTCACTTTCCTAGTTTAGGTCGACCATTCAATTTTTTTTTGAACAATTTTTTAGGTTGTCACATCCTCCCCTCTAATTAATAAATAATTCAAGTTATTCTCGAACAATTTCTATTTCTTTTTCTCTTGGTATTCTAAGGTGGTCTCTTTTCTTATGGCAATCTACACTAGCCCAATATTTAGCTAACTAGTTCATTCCCATGATAGCATCGGAAATCAAACAAGTCAAGCAAGATCAAATCAGCAAGCAAGACCCTATGCCCAACTACAATAGGGGTGCTTTCTAGACATTCTAGTGTTACTACTGAACACCCGTTGGAGTGGCAATCAATAACTCATAATCAAGATGAGACAACGATTTTTCAAGGCTTAAAGCAAAAATAGAGGATATGAAGGAGCACAACACTCCCGGGTCAATAGACAAGAAGAATACCTTCAATAACCTCGCTCGAGGCCCTTGTGTCCTCCAACAAAAAGATTCGAGCTTGAGCCTTCTTGTTAAGATCGACACTTGTCATCTTCCCCTTATTAGGGTAGTGGAGTGAGATGTGTCCCAACTCATTGCATGTGTCACACCTTCATTTATCATGTGGGCATGGCTTCTCAATGTGATACTGTTGTCCACAAATTCTACACTGATTTCCATTTCGGTTGAACTGATGAGCTTGACGATTTGGCAGATTTTGGATGTTCTGTTGTTGCGACTGCCACTATTGCTTGAAGGCCGGTTCTTGATGTTCTTGTTATTCATTCCGAACCGCTTGTTGTTAGGACACTTGAAATTACTATCTTCACCCTTGGTCAAATTTGTCTTCCTTTTTTCGGTTCTTTTGAATTCCTCTTCCAAAATAGAGGCTAGTTCGACAGCCTTGGCCACCAAAGTCACCTGGGATGTTAGCACTCTACCACCAATCCACCCTTTGAACTGTCCATGCTTTCGCAGCGCCACTCTGATTCCTAATTGTTCTATCATCTTACCAACAACTCCTAAGTTTACAAACTTTGGAGTGCCAGTGAACTCCCAATACTCAAACAACCAATCACACCAACACAAGATCAAAAGTTAAAATAAATTTAATTACTTTCTCACTAAAAAGTTTCTAACAAGTAATCCACCCTAGTGTATGTGTCATAACCATAAAGAACTCAATATCCAAATTCTTCAAGAATCCATAAACATCCATAGTGTAAGGATGAATTCAATTTCTGCTCTCAGGTCGATAATACCACTCGCAAGTGGTTAACTTACCCGATTACCGCTAGGGGTTTTTCTATTAAAACCTGCCATGAGTATAGGGTGAGGGCCTCATTAGTGCTCATGGACACATTGGGCAGAGACTGTCAGGCCTTCCGTGATGCCTAAACAATCTAAAACATACGTACAGTGCCTTCTTTTGGGCGGGAGCCTTGCGAGGTCCAAAATAATACAGAGATCTCACAAGATCTGTCATGGCTTATTGAGCATGCTATGATAGTATAGTTTTCCACAGACAGAAGCCTCACAAGGTCCCTGTGGAAACTTGGGCAATTAATTTTGCAATACAGAGATGTCACAACAATCCCTGTGTAAATTGACTCGGGCAATATTATGCAAAACAAAGTTGTTGCAACGATCTCTATGGAAACTGACTTTCTTAAATCCAATCAGCATAGTAAAGAATAGCTTTTAACATAAACGTTCTAATATAAATGATATATTACACGTAATCGAAGTTGAATGAGGACCCCTTGAGACAGACACATGGTTTACTACAAGTCTTGAGTTAAGAGAGAGTTGTAATGCTTTTAAAGACTTTTAAAAGGAATCATGCCCTCAAGATTCAAATAACTCGGGATACAACTTCTGCGTGCTTTCCTCAGTTTCCCAAGTTTCATATTCCATATTATGATTCCTCTATACGTCTCGAGCAATAAGTATTTATTTTTCTCCTTCAGACTCTGACTTGCTGTTCACAATATTAACTGACTTTTCTTTGTAAGGTAAATCAAGTTTCAAGTTCAAAGCTTCAAATTCTACTATTGGAATCTCTTTGTTTCCTAGTAACTTTATCAATTTCCTCAACATGGATACATGGAAGACATTATGAACTTCTTCCATTTCCTCAACATTGATGCATGGAAGACATTATAAACTTTTTCCAAATTTGATGGCAATTCAAATTTATATGTATGAAGTCCAATTCAGTCAATGCTCTTAAACGGTCCTACATACCTTGGAGTCAATTTCCCTTTTGCTCCAAACCTTGCCACTCCCTTCAATGGTGATACTTTCAAGTAACGATATCTCCGACTTTGAACTCTAGTTATGTCCTCCTTCGATTAACGTACTTCTTTTGCCGATCTTGTGCAATATGGAGGTTCTTGTTTACCTCATGCATATTCTTAGCACTGATTTCAATCAGCTTTTCCTTATTAACAACCACTCACCAATTTCATTCACATGACTTGGAGCTTTGCACCTCCTCCCACAGAGAGTTTCGTAAGGTGTCATCCCAATACTTGCTTGGTCGATGTTGTTATAAGTAAATTCCATCAATGATAAGAAGTCATCTCAACTTCCCATCAATTCCAACACACAAACTATGAGCATATCCTCAAGTGTTTGAATTGTCCTTTCAGATTGTTGATGGTTTAAAATTAAACCCTTGCAAGTGCACAAGGCAATTGTGTACTACAACGAGTATTGAAGGGTTGTCAAACCTCAGGGACGGTTAAATAATTTACCAAATTCAAGAGAAAAGTGCAGTTTTTAGTTATTCTAAGGAAAGCAGTGAACTTTAACTAAACTAAGTTGAGATTTAATAAATATGGAAGAGACCAAGGCTTCGAATCTACCACAATAAACTAGTGTATCGTCTCTCTCTCTCTCTCTCTCTCTCTCTCTCTCTCTCTTTTAAATAAAGATATCCAATTGTCTAGCATATTCCTCTTGGACATACACTTGTCAACTCAAAATATAATGCTCTCTTCTCGGATGTAACACATAAAACGATTAAAACATGGAATTGTGATCTCTCTCTCGAGTATAAACGAATGAAACTTTATTAGTATATAACACTTCAGATTACTCACGTTCCTCTCAGATACACAAGTACTCTTTCAGATTGAAATCTAATTAATTCACTCTTGTCTCTCTTGAGTACAAAAAATAAACTTCAATGAATTAACTTTAATTGCATAATAAAGAGTCATACACCAACTAGAGTAAACATAAGATGAGAGAAAGAAACTACACAACCAGTCTATTGGGCTTCATCTATGCCTTGGAAAAGAGTTTAGTCTTGCATTGGAAGAGAATCCATCATCATGTTCTTCATCTTTTTCTTCTCCTTCTCTCATTTGCTCTAGCCTCCAAAATAGCTGAAGATCCTTCAAAGCGATCTCCCTTAAGGCCTATTTATATGTTTGAAGAGAAACCCCGAAGTCCCCTTCCAAATCTGTGTTGAAATATGCTTGATTTAGGTTTTGCTGCACAAACCGATTGATCGCTCCGTATAGCCGATCGATCACTTTCCAATCGATCATTTCCTTCTGTTAATTTTTGCGTTGTCACGCCGATCGTCTATTTCATCTTGACTGCCGATCGATCATTGTTATTACCGATCGATCGTGTTTACTGTATTCACACATCCAAAAACTCCAGTAGATACGATCGATCATTTTGAGTGCCGATCGATCGTTTCCTTTAGTAACACTGCTTCTCGGCTCTTGCGATCGATCGTGAAATTCTGATCGATTGTAACTACTGTTCATAATATTCAAATGGTTATAACTTTCACCTCCGAATTAAACGTGGTGGGTGGCATTGGAAAGCTGACTTCTTGAACTTTTACATGAATCTTGAATCAGTCCAATCAGAGATATGCACACGAAGTTATGAAGATTTAACCATTGAAGTAACTTTTCACCTTATTTCTACGTCTTACTCTTGTTTCCTACAAAAACCAAAAACTATATCAAAGTAGCACTAATTCTAATCAAACACTAACATAAACATGAACTTAGGAGATAATAAAATACATATTTCATGTGTAGATCAATTATCCATCTATCTAAGGATGATAGGTTGTGCTAAAGTTTAATTGAATAGCCATTGGGGTTCTGAATTGACCTCAAATACTTAGAAGTAAATATAGGATCTCTATCCAACACAATAGCTATGGGGGTATGTCAATCTGTGTGACCCAAAATTCTTGACCTCGATTGGAGTGCGGAAGTCACCAAAATACTAATCATGGAGGCCAGAAACCTTGAGCACGTGACCGAATACTCGATCACAACTGTCAATTGCTTGTCAGTCATTTAGTCTCAAATTAAAACATTGCTAATATAGTAAAATGAAAATTTAAAGATCCTACTTAAACTTATTACAACTGATTAACAACAGTCGACAACAATAACAGTAACAATCTTGGCACACACATGGCCAACAAGTCAAAATAGTTCAACAACATGAAACGAATAACTTCAATTTAAAATTTGCGTAGCTAGCCAACTCCTGTAACCGCGATCTGCTATGCTTCATTCTCTTTCAATGCCTGCATCAGAGGATGCATGAGTATTCCAAAGGAAAGCAAGAATAGTATTGAAGCAAAGATCATAATATGAAAGTGAATACTTACCATATCAGGATAAGACTCATAATTCAACTTACCTGAACCATACTCAAGATATCACCAACTCGAAATATGGAACACTTGGAACAATAATCCACGACCTCAAACATCCAAAGTGTAGGGAGGAAAATATCATTAAATCTGACTCTAGACATCCATAGTGTAAGGAGATATCAATTTATGCTCTCAGATCGGTCTACTCATGTGGATACATATACCAGAACATCCTAGAGATTCTCTCATAGGCTGAACTACAGAGGTTCAATATAAATCGGAGATCACGATGGATCTAGCAACGGCTTGTGAGCATACTATGATTCCACCCCGAAGAGATCTTTACAAGAACTCTTAGTGGAGAGGCAGTTTATATGGAACTGAATCAAGTTGTCAACAGCAGAGGTTGCATCATCTAAAGACTCACCCAATCATCATTCAATATCTAACTCACAGAGGAGTACTATAGTGATTTCAATATGTCGATCAGTATAGACTCACATAGGAGTAATCAAAGAAATTTACTATTTTAATCACCATATAACTCATAACCGAAAACTCAACAGACTCTCGATACACTGAATACCTTCTCCGTGCGTAGCCCTAGCTTAGACCATCCCCAGAATCAACCGACACCACAATTAATATGTCACAATACAACAAGATGGTAGGGTTCAATAGTTTAACCCCTATCCGTAAACTTCATGGACTCAGAGCTGTTTTACGAGACTCAAGACTTGTAGTGCACAACACCACAAGGAAGAATTCGACTTTGGTAAACCTTTTTCTTGAATTACAGTTACTGTAGTCATTACCATCCCAGTCTTACAATACATTATAAGGTTAATAATATCAGATTTGACCAAATCTTATAGTCTTACTAGGTATTAGTGCTTTAAACCATAAACACAGTGTATTGTTGTATGCACAACCGTCCACTTCCAATCATCACTACGATTTGTACAATGCTTATCATGTTGTAATATTTTTACAGAAGACAACTCTGTGTCTCTATTTTCTAACCCTGTGGACGGTTTGTTTTTCTGATATTTCTAAAATTAGTTTTTAAGTTTTTATTATAGCTCGTCGGTGCCGAGAGCAATAAACCTAATCTGATATGATTAACTAATGATTATTACTTACTTTAATGATTAATACTACCTTCCTGAAATTATAACTCACCTCCTGAGTATTTTACCGAACCCAATTGAGTTTGTAATTAGATAGTTCACGTCATGTGCTCTTCCATACCAATCAGCATATACATATGTTATCTCCTTAGTACCCACATTAACCAAAAGAGACAACTATTTACAGACACTAAAACCAATTAGCCACGAACTGACATGACAAAAAAAAACTCTTTGAACCATACTCATGAATCTCCATAATTTTGAAGCAATACTTTAAATATGACTCGAAAGTAATAGTACTTACTTGAAATAGAACATACTTAACATTGACTCAAGGTAAATTGAATAAGAAAGGTGCCCACTTTATGTGGACAGAACATAATATGAGATACAACAGCCTGAAATGATGTCCATTCAAGGTCTTAATTACGATGTGGATGTCTCCTATGGTTTGGCACATGAAGAATTAAGGTACAATGATCATATGAAAGCAATTATCTAATCACATGACATGCAAATCGGTATTTCGTCCAATGGACAACACAAATATCAATATGACCAGCAATACTATAAGGCAATATCATTCATAACTCATACAATACGCTGATCATAGGCAAGGAATTCCGTATCGGATATCGGTAAAATATTGGTCGACCAAAGAGATAAAAACTTTTAATTGGTTACCTTAACCGTATATGAAAGTTTCCAATTCTTATTTCCAAATGGACATCCCTTCCTTAACATGAAAACTCTTCAGATTGTCTAGGGAAAGGTCAAGATAATCTTCTCATTCAATTATGATCCATCCCTTCCAAGTTTACCATAGCTAACTTGGGTAACTTCCTATTTGAATTACAATCTCCTAAGATTTTGCAATTAGGAATCCAATTTAGATCAAATCTCTCTCAAGACTTGCTCCATCGATCATAGCAATTTAGTTAGGCCATGTCACCCACGTGCACACGGCTCATAGCCCTTTGTCCACGTAGCTCCGGCACTTAGCACTCCTGTGTCTGGTCCATGGCTTTCAGATGAACTGTTCTGATGACTCGCATATGCGATGTGACTCCGTCTCACACAAGTCCTGTACCACACAACCAATCCTTCTTGTCACCACCACGGGAGTATTCACACGTGTGACAAGCCTTGCTCTGGCGTCCAAGTGACCCTGTCGCTCACTGCATTTTGTGTCCTGTATTTCTCCGTCTTCTACTACACGTGCAAACACTTGCCAAAAATAGATTCTCACACTTACCATGGTTCAATTTGGTAAACCAAGATATTCAAATGAGTCTAAACATATTGCACTCATACACTGGCACCTAGCCCCCCACTCTTGGCGTCATGTGCACCCAGCCCCTAGCGCCAGACTGGCCTCATCGTTAGGGCTAGTCACCCTAGTGTCCTGCCCAATTGATTTTACGGGTGTTACATCCTTCCCTCCTAAAAAGAACATTTCGTCCTCGAAATGCAGCTACTTAATCTGCAAAAAGATCCGGGTAGAATTTCCTCATCTCACTTTCGGTTTGCCATGTCATTTGTCACAAAACTTTCACCAAAGGAATTGTCTTCCGCCGTAACACCAGATCTTTCTTGTCCAAGATCTTGATAGGTTTCATCAGAAATGTTAAGTCTGCTTCCAATTCCATTGTTTTGTAGTCCAAAACATTAGATGGGTCAAACAAATACTTCCATAACATAGAGACATGAAAGGTATTATGCACATCTGCGAGCTGCGGAGGCAAAGCTAACCGATAAGCAACAGGTCCGACTCACTCCAATATTTCAAATGGTCCTACAAACCTCGTACTCAACTTTCCCTTTTTACCAAATCTCATAATTCCCTTTGACGGCGATACTTTAAGAAATACATGATTTCCTTCTTGAAATTCAAGTTCGGACAATCTGCATAACTCTTTTGTCAACTTTGAGCAGTTTGTAGTCTCTGTCGGATATGATTTACCTTCTCAGCACAATACTGCACTAACTCCGATCTCATTACTTGGTTTTCTCCAAATCAGTCCAACAAGTAGGTGATCTGCACGGTCTTCTGTACAAAGCTTCGAATGGTGCCATTCCAATGCTAGAATGATAGTTGTTATTATCGGCAAATTCGATCAATGGCAAATGATCATCCTAGTTTCCTTTCCAGTTAATCACACATGCCCTAAGCATGTCTTCCAGCATTTGAATCGTTTGCTCTGATTGTCCGTCACTTTGCAGATGAAAAGATGTATTGAAATTTAGTTTAGTTCCCAAAGCATCTTGTATACTCTTCCATGTTCTTGATGTGAACTATGTATCCCTATCAGACACGATAGATAAGGGTGTACCATGTAGTCTTACGATCTCCCTGATATACAACTCCTCTAGACTCTCTGGATGCTACTTGCATCGAATCGGAAGAAAGTGAGCCGTCTTTGTAAGTCTATCAACAATCACCCATATGACATCTTTCTGCTTTTGAGTCTTCAGTAATGCTACAACATAGTCCATTGTGATATGTCACGATTTTCACAGTGGAATCTCTAACGATTGCAATAATCCAGCTGGTCTCTGATGTTCCGCTTTTACTTGTTGATAGATCAAACATTCCAACACTAACTTGCCAATATCTCTTTTCATTCCATTCCACCAAAAACTTCTCTTGAGATCCTTATATAACTTCATACCTCTTGGATGAATAGTATACTGCGAGTGATGTGCTTCTTGAAGAATTTCCTGTCTTAACCAACATCCTTAGGCACAACCAACCTTCCTCGAAATTGAATACTCCCGTCAGCTTCTTTACCGAAATCCACTTTGTCCAGTAATTTTTATAATTGAAGATTCTTATTATGTGCTTTGAGCACCTTCTCATAAATAACTGACTTTATCGAAATATACCCCAAAAATGACGTTCTCTTCAAAATTGGCCATTCTAGATGACATTCTTCAATTTCCTCCATCAACTCCACTCTTGTACCATCATGTGTGCAACTATCCCTATTTTTCTGCTTAGTGCATCTGCTACCACATTGGCTTTTCCTGGATGACAGTGAATTGAGAAGTCATAGTCCTTCAAATACTCCAACCAATGTCTCTATCTCATATTCAAATCTTTTTGAGAAAATATATACTTCAAGTTTTTGTGATCGGTGTACACTTCGAAAGTCTCTCCATACTAATAATGTCTCCAAATCTTCAGTGCAAACACCACTGCTGCTAACTCTAAATCATGAGCTGGATAATTCTATTCACGAATCTTCAACTGTCTTGACGCATACGCCACAACATGTCCATTTTATATTAGTACGCATCCTAACCGACTTTTTGATGCATCACTGTAGATGACAAATCCGCCAGATCCTGATGGTAATGTCAAAATCGGTGCCGAAGTCAACCTCCGCTTTAATTCCTTGAAACTTCTGTCACAAACATCATTCCAATTGAACTTTACTCCTTTCCGAGTCAGTTTGGTCATTGGCAATGCCAAACTAAAAAATCCTTCCTATAATATCCTGCCAAATCCTAGAAACTCCTTATTTCTAACACATTCTTCGGTTGTTCCCAATGTAGGACTACGTCCACCTTTGTTGGATCAAAAAACACTCCGTCTTTAGAAATAACATGCCCAAGAAATTGCACTTTGTCCAACCAAAATTCGCACTTGCTAAACTTCGTATACAATTGGTTGTCCATCAAAATCTTCAATACCTGTGCCAAGTGCCTTATGTGCCTCTCGACTTGCAGAATATATATACTAGTATATCATCCACAAACACAATTACAAACTGATCCAACAGATCCACAAAAATTTTATTCATCATATCCATAAATGTTGTTGGTGCATTTGTTAACCCAAACGGCATTACCAGAAATTTGTAATGTCCATATTTGGTCCTGAATGCTTTCTTGGATATATCTTCCTCCTTGTTCCTTAGTTGGTGATATCCTGATCTCAGATCAATCATTTAGAAAAATTTTGCAGATTGCAACTGATCTAACAAATCATTGATCCTAGGTAACAGATACTTGTTCTTTATGGTCACTTGATTCAACATCCGGTAATCGATACATAATCTCATCGATCCATCCTTCTCTTTCACAAATAAGACCGATGCCCCCCATGGGAAAACACTAGGTTGAATTAGTCTTTTATCCAACAACCTCTGCAATTGATCCTTCAGTTCTTTTAAATCAGCAGGTGCCATCAAATATGGTGCTTTTGATATCGATGCAGTTCTCGGCATCAAATCTAAAGTGAAGTCAATGTCCCTTCTTGGTGGCAAACCAGGCAACTCATCCGGAAAGACATATATGAAATCTCGCACTACCTCAATCTCTTCTATACTTGGGGTAGGCGTCTCTATGGGTAAAACATTTGTTAGGTAGGCTCTACAACCTCTAGCCATTAATTTCTAAGCTTTTATCATAGATATTATACAATTTTCCTTACTAGCTCGAATTCCCTAAAACACCAATTCCTTCTCTCTAGGAATTTGAAAGTAAATTCTTTTCTTTCTACAGTCTACATTAGCACAAAATCTAGCTAACCAGTCCATCCCCAAAATCACATCAAAATCAATCATGTCAAGCAAAACAAGGTTAGTGATATATACACAATATATGCATTTTTATATGCCTTTCCACCTATATGTTAGTCGTAATTTCAGTTAAAATAAGGATAACTAATGGTTATTAGTGTTAAGTGAATAATTAGGAGTTTAATGAATAAATGCGTTTAATTGAGTTATTTAGATGCATTAATTGGATTTAAAAATATTTATACTTTATTATACATCTAATTAAGATTTAATTTTATTTATGCAAGTTTTTAAGGTTCCAGATTCACATCGCCAAAAGTGACGCACATCAAACAACTTCTATGAAAAGATTGAAGATCCAACGAGTAAGGAGACGCCGACGGGTTTTGAAGAGCCTATTTAATTAAAACAGTGACATCACGCGCAGAAAATATCTAAGCCGTTGGCATACATCTAAGGAAGATGACGGGTTTTGATTTTTAAGAGAAGATCCGTTCATATTAGATCCGGCCGTGGAGATTGCTACAATGGGTTTTAACCCAATAGAAGAAAAAAAAAGGAAAATAACAAGACTGAACCGACCGGGTTGGTTTGGTCCGAAAAAGAAATGAAAACAACCCGAGCCCGATGACTCTGGTGTCTATTTCAGTCGAACAGAAAAACAGAGAAGGGGGCGTTGCCCTGCTCCAGCACCGGTGGAGGAGGAGACGAATGGCGACGACTGCGGCCGATGGGTTTCGACTGCGGCAAGGCCATGGGTGAGCATCAACGGTGGCGGTGCTGAGCTTGGTGCCGAGAACGACGGCGGCTGACGAGGATGATCTACGACAAGGCAATAGCTCATGGGTCAGACGGCGGTGAAGTCTGACGACGAAGAAAAAAAGCTTGGGGCGATGGGTTAACGGCGAAGTGACGACTATGAGGCTGAGGTTGAGGAGGAAGCGAATCAGCTGCAGAGTATGGGTCCCGGTGCGATGAAAAGGAGCAAGAGTCTCAATTTGGGAAATTCTTGATTTGGAGAAGCTCGGATTTGGGGAGGCTCAGAATATTGATTGCCCGTTGTTGAGAGAGGACATAACTGTTGCTTTGGTCGAGAGACAGAGAAGCAAAATTGGGGATTGCCGCTTCTGCTCGAGAGAGAGAAAAGCAGTATTGAACTATCGAAGGAAAAGTGTTGCACGAATTGGGAAGGAGAGTATTGCTTTGGGCTGATAAGGGGACTATTGTAATCTGTTCGAGAGAAAGAGTAGAACGGTTGAGGCATGCAGTCGAGAGACTGTTGCAGAAGGTGGAGGGGAGAGCAAAGCAGGATGGGATTGCAGACGGCTGAATCATTCAACGCATCAGGCTTATTCTTACTTTTAATTTTTATGTTTAGTTAGTTTCTGTGTTTTAAGATTAGATTAACGTTTGATTGATTAATTTGAAATTAAAAAGTAGAAACTTTTATTTCATTGCTGTTTGTTACATATACTCTTAGAATTAAGTTGAATATCCTACCAAGTCTCTGAGGGATCGACCTCGTAGCCATTATTTTGTATTAGATCGAGTGCTTGCGAGTATTATATTAATATTTACATCAAGTTTTTGGTACCGTTGCCGGGAACTACGTATGATAATTTACCAAATTCTTAAAGTAGTTTTCAGTTTAATTTAGTTTAATTTTTGTTGCTTATTAGTGTTTTGCCTTTTTTGTAGGACTAAGAGAAGATGTGGAGTTCTCCCCGACGTTGGAAGGGCCACCCCTTCCCCTTGTTTGTATTCTTTTACCTACTCTTTTAGTTATTTAGGTGCTTCGTATTTTCACATTTTTTTCTGTGATTGTATGCTTGTGCTAAGTGTGGTTATTAGGGTTGTTAAAGGTATTTACTTATTAGTGGTATTAATTAGTGTATGCTTGGTCGTCGGTCACTGGGTGAAAAGCTTTCACCTCTTGACCTAGAAATTGAGCGAATTTTCAAAGCAAGACTAAAACATACAATGGATATTGCAAATCAATTAGGTACCATGGAAAATGAGAATGTGAAGAAGACATTAAAAGATTATTCATCCCCCATTCAATTCAACTCACCTTCCTGCATAGTGTTGCTGCTCACCACGGCACACCACTTTGAAGTGGAACAATTAGGAGTCGGGATCAATTAGCTGAAAAATTCTTGAACAAATTCTTCCTAGTTCATAAAACTCATGCCCTTCGCAGAGAAATTACAAATTTCATGTAGAAGGAGGGTGAACACTTTTATGAGTTTGGAAAAGATGAAAGAATTTGCTTCTTAAGTGTCCACACCATGGATTTTCAAAGTGGCAACAAGTTCAATTCTTCTATGACGGTTTAATACCTCATAACCGTCAAATGGTTGATGCCGCTAGTGGTGGGTCAGTTATGATGAAGAGCGCAGAAGAAGCGTGGAATTTTATTGAGACTCTATGCGAGAATTCTGAGCAATGGGATTGCTCAAGTATAGTTGACAGAACGTTTCCTTTTCAAAAGAAAGGAGGCGTATATGAGGTAGATAATAATCCACATTTGATTTCGAAGATAGACAGTTTGACACAACATTTTGATGCGTTGATGTCTGCTGGTGGGCCCCAACTGCCATCACTACTCTAACCCCTCCCATGTCACACAAAACTGTCCCTCTAACACCTCTAGAGTGGAATACAATAATGATCAGGCTAATGCTATCAATGCCTTCCCTCGACCTGGCAATAACCCATATTCGGAAACTTATAACCTAGGTTGGGCGAGGCATCCCAATTTTTCATGGTCCAAAGGATAACATCAAGGAGGACCACCCGAGTTTTCTTCCAATCAGTCTTACCCTCAACAAGTTCAAACGTTCCCTACACAACCCAAGAAACCATCTATTGAGGATACTTTGAATTTGTTCATGCAAAGCTCTCTACAATTTCAAAAAGATACCCAACATTATTTACATGCCAACTCGCAAGTAATTGCGAAGCTGGAACTTCAGATGGGTCAATTGGCTTCTACATTAAATGAGAGGGAAAAAAGTAGGTTCCCTAGTCAACCTGTAGCAAATCCTAAAGAACAATTTGAAGTGGGATCTAATTCTTGTCAAGACCAATCTCCAGAGCAAAATAAATCCATAACTACACTTAGAAGTGGCAAACAGATTAACAACAAGGTTGAACCACCTAAGACTGCCATAGAAACAACTACTAGAAAGGGTAGGGAACAAGAGAGCACTACTAGACCAGACGTGAGTCCTGTTACATCGAAGAAGAGCTTAGAAGCTTCTTCATGTCTTGAGTCTAGCCATATGCCACACTATATACCCAAAGCACCTTTTTCCCAAAGACTTGGAAAAACATCTCAAGGGAACAAACTTGATGAGACAATGGAAATTTTTCAAAAAGTGCAAATCAATATTCTATTGCTCGATGCTATTAAGCAAGTTCCCGCTTATGCAAGATTCCTGAAAGACATATACACCCAGAAAGGAAAATTGAATGTACACAAGAAAGTGTTTCTCACTGAACAAGTTAGCTCAATTCTTAAGCATAACACTCCTCTTAAGTTCAAAGATCCAGGATGTCCCACAATTTCATGTGTTATAGGAGACCATAATGTGGAGAGGGCATTGTTGGACTTAGGAGCTAGTGTAAATTTGCTACCATTTTCTGTTTATGAGAAACTTGGATTAGGAGAGTTGAAACCGACTACCATAACACTGTAACTTGCAGACAGTTAAAGTCCCACGCAGTGTTATTGAGGATGTTCTTGTTCAGGTTGATAAATTTGTCTTCCCTGTAGACATTATTGTCTTAGATACCCAACCTGTGCAGAATCCTGGTAGTCAGATTCCTATGATTGGAGAAGGCCATTCTTAGCCACATCTAATGCCATAATAAATTGTCGAAATGGGATTATGAAGTTGTCTTTTGGCAATTTAAAGGTCAAAATCAATGTCTTTAATGTTAGACAACAACCCCCAGAGTCAGATGATTCTTTTGCAGTGAATATAATTAAAATTTTAGTATAAGAATCTCTGCAAAATGTTTTAAATGATGATCCCCTTCAGACATGTTTAACTCATTTTGGCTTAGACTTCGACATCGAAGGGTCCATTAGAGAAGTCAATGCATTGCTTGACTCTACCCCTATATTGGACTTGACCAAATGGACAGCCAGGGTGGAACCTCTTCCAGTTCCCCAGTCTAAACTTGTCCCGTCTATTGAAAAACCACCCCAACTTGACCTAAAACCATTACTTGAAACACTTAAATATGCATTTTTAGGTTCTTCTGATACCTTGCCTGTTATCATCTCTTCAAACCTTAATTTAGAATAGGAAGGCAAGTTGCTTAATGTTCTTCGCGAACATAAGACAGCTTTAGGGTGGACAATAGCAGACATTAAAGGTATAAGTCCTGCTCTGTGTATGCATCATATTTACTTTGAGGAGCATGTAAAATCTTCCCGTGAAATGCAACACAGACTTAACCCTAATATGAAGGAGGTGGTCAGAGCCGAGGTGCTAAAATTGTTGGATGTTGGCATCATTTACCCCATATCAGATAGTACTTAGGTCAGCCCAGTTCAGGTTGTTCCTAAGAAGTCAAGAATCACAGTAGTAAAAAATGATAATAATGAATTAGTCCCCACCCGAATGACCACTGGGTGGCGAGTTTGTATTGACTACAGAAAATTGAACTCGGTCACAAGGAAAGATCACTTTCTTTTGCCATTCATTGATCAAATGCTTGAGAGACTTGCTGGTCATAGCCACTATTGCTTTTTAGATGGCTATTCAGGCTACAATCAAATTCCCATTGCTCCAGAGGATCAAGAAAAGACCGCATTCACTTGTCCTTTTGGAACATATACCTATCGCTGCATGCCATTTGGGTTTTGTAATGCACCCGCCACATTCCAGCGGTGCATGATGAGCATATTTTCTGATATGGTTGAGCGGTTTCTTGAAATTTTCATGGATGATTTCTCCGTGTTTGGATCTTCTTTGATGAATGTTTACACCATTTGTCTCTTGTCTTGGCAAGGTGTAAAGAAACAAATCTTGTGCTAAATTGGGAGAAATGTCACTTTATGATTCATCAAGGGATACTTCTGAGGCATGTTATTTCTAATAAAGGAATTGCAGTTGATAAGGCCAAAGTTGACTTAATTTCAAGTCCGCCTCCACCAAAATCGGTGAAGGAGGTTCGATCTTTTCTTGGCCATGCAGGGTTTTACAGAAGATTCATGAAAGACTTTAGCAAAATTTCTAGACCTTTGTTCAATCTCATTGCTAGAGAAACTCTTTTTGTCGTTGATGATGAATGTTCTAAAGTGTTTGATCAACTTAAGCAACTTCTCACATCTGCACCCATCTTCTAACCACCGGACTGGAATTTACCTTTTGAGCTTATGTGTGACGCATCCGATTATGCGGTTGGAGCTGTCTTGGGGCAGCAGGTGAATAAGATATCCCATGTATTTAGAACTCTCAATGATGCTAAGCTCAATTACTCTACGATAGAAAAATAGTTGTTGGCTGTAGTTTTTGCTCTAGACAAGTTCCGATCATATCTCTTAGGATCCAAAGTCATAGTGCTTTTCGATCATGCAGCTTTAAAATATCTTCTTTCAATGAAAGACACTAAACCTCGTTTAATTCGTTGGGTCTTATTACTTCAAGAATTTGATATTGAGATAAGAGACAAGAAAGGTTCTGAAAATGTTGTTGCTGATCACTTGTCTAGACTCATTGACGAGTTTGCTGAGGAGCCCTTAACTTTGAATTAGTCATTCCCTGACGAACAACTTTTTGCTGTCTCTCAATTGCCTTGGTATGCTGATATTGTTAATTATCTTGTCACAACTCAACTTCCTTAACATTGGACAAAACAAGATAAATCCAAATTTTTTGCTGAGGTTAAGCATTTTTTCTGGGATGATCCATACATGTTCAAGTATTACCCAGATCAAATCATTAGGAGATGTGTGCCGGAGCATGAGGTTGATAGTATCATTTCTTTTTGCCATGCACATGCATGTAGTGGCCATTTCGGTGTGAAAATGCCGCTGCAAAAATTTTACAGAGTGGTTTCTATTGGCCTGCTTTATTCAAAGACACTCATGAGTTTTGAACAAAGTGTGACAGATGCCAACGTATAGGTACACTATCCGGTAGGTCCATGATGCCCCTTACAAACATTTTGATTGTTGAACTTTTTGATGTTTGGGGTATTGACTTCATGGGTCCATTTCCTCTATCGTTTAGTCATCTCTATATCCTTGTTGCAGTAGATTATGTTTCCAAATGGGTTAAGGCAATTCCCTGCAGAACAAATGATCACAAAGTGGGGGTTCGTTTCTTGAAAGAAAACATATTTTCTCGTTTTGGAACCCCTCATGTAATTATAAGTGATGGTGGTACACATTTTTGCAATAGAGCCTTCGGATCGCTTCTGAAAAAGTACTCCATTACTCATAAAATTGCCACCCCATATCATTCGTAGACATGTGGGCAAATTGAAGTTTCAAATAGGGAAATTAAATGCATTCTTGAGAAAATAGTTCGTCCTGATCTAAAGGATTGGTCTGAAAGATTGAATGATGTATTGTGGGCTTACCGTACTGCATTTAAAACATTGATTGGAATGTCTCCCTATAGACTTGTATTTGGAAAATCTTGCCATTTACCTGTGGAATTGGAACATTGTGCTTACTGGGCCATCAAAACTTTTAATTTTTATATGCACAAGGCTGGATCACTTTGCAAATTGCAACTCAATGAGTTAGACAAAATTCGTAATGAGGCTTATGAGAATGCAAAGATTTACAAAGCACGGACTAAAGATTTTCATGATCAGTCGATACTGAGGAAGTCATTTGAGCAAGGTCAAAAATTTTTGCTCTACAACTCCAGGTTACATCTCTTCCCAGGAAAGCTTCATTCACGATGGTCTGAACCTTTCATTGTGTACAAGGTATTTTCCCATGGGGCGGTTGACATTCAAAACCCTAAAGATGGAACTATTTTCAAAGTTAATGGTCAAAGATTGAAACCATATTTAGAGGGTTTTACTGAAAGGGAGGAGATTATTCTGGATTTGGATGAACCTAATTCTCCTGCATGATTTTTGGTTACGTGTGGCTGAAGATATAAAACTAAGCGCTCTTGGGAGGCAACCCAAATTTTTGTTTCTTGATTGTTTCTTATTTGTTTAATATTTAGGCCGTTTAATACATGTGTGAGGATGCTACAATCTAGGTTTGGGAGTGTATTTTATTTTACCATATTTTGTACTCACTCCTCATTCTTAATTTGTATATTTCAATGCTCTACATCTACCATGAGGCTTCTCCATTCAGGTGATTTCTTTCCTTACACTCGTTTTCTTTTACTAGTCATTGTAGTATAATTCTTGGTAAACATTGAGGGCAATGTTTAATTTAGGTTTGGGGGTGTAGAAAAGAAAAGTACTATTCCTTTGGTTTCTATCATTTGAAAAAGAAAAAAAATCGGAAAAATAAAAAACCATAAAAAAATAATTTGCTTAGTTTTAGGTTGCTTGTTAGTATTTTTCATAGGTTTTGATAGTTTATCTCGTGATTAATCAATTCTTAACAGATTAATTTACATTGGAAGTATGAGTAAGTATACTGAAGGATAGATACACTTAACTGAGAATATCTTTCTGTTACAATCCTCTTGGATCAGGGCTTGAGCTAAGAAAACTCACTCAGACACACGAGTTACATAAAGTAATACCGTCTAGAGATTTGTTGGATGCTAATTTTCAGTGGGATGTCTTTAGTCAGAGTCATTGGATGATATGTGGTTGTTTGTTGATCTTAAAAAATCATGATAGAGTATTTACTTAGCAATGTCAAGGGCTTGGAACCAGAAATAGGTTGAGAGTATAATACAACCTAGACAGAATAAAGATGCAACGAAAAGTATGAATGCTAAAAAAAAATGAAAAATGCAAAAAAATGAAAAATGAAACAAAGAAAGGGGCTGCTTGACTATTATAGGATTAACTTAGGCTGATGCTCAGGCCCGAAGCGGTCTATACTTAAAACCTAATGCCCTAAGCAAAACTGGTTGGGAGTCATTGGCCTGAGTCATTGCTAAACCTAAGCATCTTGAAGTTGGGCCTTACACAGTCCTATTGAAAAAAAAAAGTCTATGATGTATTATCCTCTCAAATCTAGAATGTTGGACCTGAAGGAGGCACACAGGCATTTGTGCTATCATGAAGCTAAAGATTATGATGACTATGTAGATTCTGATATTCTTTGGCTAATGGGTCACATTGGATCTGCGTGAAACAGAGATTTAGAATGTATGACTACAATCTTCTACACTTTTTACTATTTATATTATCATGCTATATTATATTGAGCAGAAATTTTCAAGATGAGGGTGTAGAATAAAACCACTTACTTGAGGGCTTCTATATTCAAGTTGATTATAAATACAAGTACGTGTGGTTAATTTTCTTAAGCATTGTGGTGTGCATTTGAAGGGATAATAGGATTGTTTGTTTTGTAGTGATTTTCTATTTCTTTTTGCACTTAGCTTAAATAGGTTAATTTCATAAATACATGTTTCTGGGTAGCATGGCTACAAACCCTGACGAGACTTTACTCATCCGAACAGGGACACATGGGGGTTTAAAAGGCTTGTTGCATACGCTAAATGCAATCGCGATTTCCTGCGAAAGTGGATTAGTTAGATTTCTTTGTGTTGTTTTGTTTTGTTTTGCTCGAGGACTAGCAAAATGTAGGTTTGGGGGTATTTGATATATACACACTATACGCATTTTTATATGTCTTTCCACCTATATGTTAGTCGTAGTTTAAGTTAAAATAAGGATAATTAATAGTTGTTAGTGTTAAGTGAATAATTAGGAGTTTAATGAATAAATGCATTTAATTGAGTTATTTAGATGCATTAATTGGATTTGATAAGATTTATATTTTATTATGCGTCTAATTAAGATTTAATTTTATTTATGCAGGTTTTAAGGTTCCAGATTCACATTGCCAAAAGTGACGCACGTCAAACAACTTCTATGAAAAGATTGAAGATCCAACGAGTAAGGAGACGCTGACGGGTTTTGAAGAGCCTATTTAGTTAAAATAGTGACATCACGCGCATAAAATATCTAAGTCGTTGGCGTACATCTAAGGAAGAAGACAAGTTTTAATTTTTAAGAGAAGATCTGTTCAGATTAGATCCGGCCGTGGAGATTGCTACAATAGGTTTTAACCCAATAGAAGGAAAAAAAAGGAAAATAACAAGACTGAACCGACCGGGTTGGTTTGATCTGGAAAAGAAATGAAAACAACAGGAGCTCGATGGCTCGGGTGTCTATTTCAGTTGAACAGAAAAACAGAGAAGGGGGTGTTGCCCTGCTCAAGCACCGGTGGAGGAGGAGGCGAATGGGCCGGACTGCGGCAAGGCAGTGCTGAGCTTGGTGGCGAGAACGACGGCATTAGAGAAGCTTGACAGCAATGTGGCGGCTGATGAGGATGATCGACGACAGGGCAATAGCTCATGGGTCAGACGGCAGCGAAGTGACAACTGTGAGGCTGAGGTTGAGGAGGCAGCGAATCAGTTGTAGAGTATTTGGGAAATACTTGATTTGGAGAAGCTCGGATTTGGGGAGGCTCTGAATCTTGCTAAGAATAGAATGCAGTTAAAATAAGGAGAGTTCAAACTTGGTTGCAGATTGGAAGATTGCATGGCATTTGATATGGTAAGCTGCTAATTTGGATCGACAGAAAAAAAAAGAAAGCTGCTGTTTGAAGGTGGGTGATTGTCAATAAAAGGAGCTGGAACTGCCCGTGGGGGAAAAAAGAGCCGACACAGCTGCTGGAGGCCGGAGTTGTACTGTTCTGTTCTGCGCTGAAGGAGGCCGGCTAAGAAAAGTTTTTGCTGGGTTCTTTTCTGGAGGGCCCGGGGGGGAACTGTTTTGTGGCGGCTACTCTGTCGAGCGGCAGAGAAGGGAGAGAGGAGGTCGGCTTCTGCTTGTGGGGAGCAAAGCCGATCGATGTGGAAGGCGGTTATGTGTTGGGGGCTCTGTTCTGCTCGTGGAAGATTGATTGCCCGTTGTTGGGAGAGGACAGAACTGTTGCTTTGGTCGAGAGACAGAGAAGCAAAATTGGGGATTGCCGCTTCTGCTTGAGAGAGAGTAGAGGTACTGAACTATCGAAGGAAAAGTGTTGCACGAACTAGGAAGGAGAGTATTGCTTTGGGCTTCGAGAGAAAGAGTAGAACGGTTGAGGCGTGCAGTTGAGAGACTGTTGCCGAAGGTTGAGGAGAGAGCAAAGCGGGACGGGATTGCAGGCGGCTGAATCATTCAATGCATTAGGCTTATTCTTTCTTTTAATTTTTATGTTTAGTTAATTTCTCTGTTTTAAGATTAGATGAATGTTTGATTGATTAATTTGAAATTAAAAAGTAGAAACTTTTATTTCATTGCTGCTTGTTACACAAAATCTTAGAATTAGGTTGAATATCCTACCATGTCTCTGAGGGATCGACCTCATAGCCATTATTCTACATTAGATCGTGTGCTTGTGAGTATTATATTATAATTTACATCAGTTAGCATCCAAAAGTTTGTCTCCTATCACTACAGGAGAATCCTCAAGATACTCGGTTGCTACTACAGAGCCTCCAACCGGAGTAGAAACGAAAATGTCACAACTCAGTCTAGACAATTTCTTTTCTAGACTCAAAGCAAACACAACAGATATAAAAGATCGAGACGATCTAGGATCAATCAAAACTCTAGCCAGTCTATCGAGGACAAGTAGAGTACCTTCAATCACCTCGTTCGAAGCTTGTGCATCTGCTGAAGTCAAGGCAAAGACTCGTGCCTGAGCTTTCTTGCTCGACTCCCCTCCTGTTTTCTTGTCACGATTGGGATAGTACTACAAAATATGCCCCAATTTCATTGCAAGTATAGCACCTCCTTATGTCTTGCGGACACAACTTCCCAGCATGCGATGGCTTTCCACAGAACTTGCATCGATTTCCAGCTTCTTGACCATTGCCTCGCTGAGGTTGACAATTTGGTGCAATAGGTCGATTCTGCCCATTGACCTGATTGGGTAATGGCTGCTGCTTCTGTTGCTTCGCTGGTCGGTTATTGAAATGACTACCATTCCCGAACCGCTTGAAGCTTGTACGCTTGAATTTGCTGTCCTGACTTTTAACTAAGCCACTCTTCCTCTCTTGCGTCCTTCTAAAGTCATCTTCCAGAATTGATGCTAACTCCACTGCCTTAGCCACAATTGTAGATTGAGAGACTAGTACCTTCGCTCTCAGCCCATCTCTGAGCCCGTCAACAAATCGACTCGCTTTCACCAGATCATTTGGACAAACATCTGTTGCGAACCGCTACAATCGCTCAAACTTCGTCTCATACTACAAAACTGACATCGAACCTTGCACAAGCTCAAGAAATTCCTTCTCCTTGCGATGCTAAATATGCGGAGGGAAATACTTCTTGTTGTACACTTCCTTGAACTCTTTCCAAGAAATATCTTGTCCAGCCACAAAGTTGTTCCTCTCGGCTGACTCCTACCAAAATACAACCTCTCCTACAAACAAAAAGGTCGCAAAGATCACCTGCTCAGCTGCAGGCACCTTCATTCCTTTGAACAACCGCTCAACTTCCACAATCCAATGCTTAGCTTTCTCAAGGTTAACCTCTCTAGAAAATTCTGGTCCAGCTCTCTTGAACTGCTCGAGTGTTGGTGCCTTCTCTTGGCTAAAGCTACCACTACTTCCATTCCTCAGTTCAGCAGCCAACTGCCTAACCTTGTCTGACATATTCTGATTCTCAACCTCCTCCTACGAGGAGTTAGGAGCAGCGTTAGAACGATGACCACGAGCTCCAAAGTTCACCATCTTCTCTTATCTACAGCCAAGGAAAGAAGATGAATTAGAATTTTACATAAAGCTGCATTTTAATTCATCTCTCAGTCCATTGACTCCTATGTGACACACTTGCAGGCAAAAGAACAACAAAAACACAAAACAAACAATCAAACAAAAGCTTTTATTAGATTCCAAAAGATTACTACACCTAATTCCCTGGCGTATAGATCAGGGTTTTTTCGAGAGGAACTTCTAAATCTAAGGCTACCTAACAATTCTTCAAAAATACTAGTCTTCAGAGATAATCATCTAATATCTTTAATGTTGTATGATCGTTTAAAATTAAACCCTTACAAGTGCATAAGGCAATTGTGTACTACAGTGAGTATTTGAGGGTTGTCGAACCTCAGGGATGGTTAAATAATTTATCAAATTCAAGAAAAAGTTTTAAATTTTAATTAATCTAATGAAAGCGATGAACTTTAGCTAATCTAATTGAGATTTAATCAATATGGAAAATACTAAGATTTCAAATCCACGACAATAAACTAGGGTATCGTCTCTCTCTCTCTTTTGAATAAAGATTTCTAATCGGCTAGCATATTCCTCTCGGACACTCACACTTCCAATGTAAAGTAATCTCTTAAAAATTGAAGTATCCATCATCAAGGGATAAACTATCAAAACCTATTAAAAATACTAGCAAACATCCTAAGAACCAATCAAATTTTTATTTTTATTTTTCAAATTTTTTTTTCAATCAATCAATATCATCTCCCCCAAACCTATCATGAACATTGTCCTCAATGTACAAGAAATATAAAACTACAATGATAACATAACCAGGAAAGGAAGAAAATGAAAGAATACACCTGAATACGTAGGTTGCCTCCCACCAAGCGCTAAGTTTTACGTCTTCAGCCAGACTGAGCCAACAATCAATTTACAGAGCTTAGATCCTCAAGATATACAATCATTTCCGCTATGTCTTTCACAGTCTCAAGATATGGTTTCAATCGGTGACCATTGACTTTGAATGTACTCCCATCTTTTGGATTGTGAATTGCAACAACTCCATGGGAAAACACTTCTTTCACAATAAACGGCCCAGACCACTGAGAATGGAGCTTCCCTGGAAATAAATGCAACTACGAATTGAAGAGCAACACCTTCTGATCAAGTGCAAAGGACTTCCTTGAAGTCATCTTATCATGCATAGCTTTAATCCTTATCTTGTATAATTTGGCATTCTCATATGCATCAAATCGCATCTCCTCTAACTCATTAAGTTGGAGTTTGCGATGTTCACCGGCTTTTTCCATATCAAAATTGTATGCTTTAATAGCCCAGTAAGCCCAATATTCCAACTCAACAGGTAAATGGTCGGCCTTGCCATATACCAAACGGTAAGGGGACATGCCAGTAGGAGTTTTGAAAGCCGTCCGATAAGCCCAAAGTGCATCATTCAATTGCATTGACCAGTCTTTCTGATCAGGGTGTGCGTCTTCTCAAGAATTTGCTTAATTTGCCGATTTGAAACCTCTACTTGTCCACTCGTCTGCGGATGATACGAAGTTGCAACTTTGTGTATGACAGAGTACTTATTGAGAAAAGCATCAAAAGACCTGTTAACAAAATGAGTACCCCCATCACTAATGATAGCACGAGGAATTCCAAACCTGCTAAAAATATTCGACTTCAGAAAATCCAACACAACTTTATGGTCATTAGTCCTAGTGGCAACAACTTCGATCCACTTGGATACATAATCCACAGCAACAAGAATATACATATAACCAAAAGGAGGTGGAAAATGACTCATAAAATCGATACCTCATACATCAAATAATTCAACAATCAAGTTGGGTTGTAGGGGCATCATGTCCCTTTTTGAAAGGGCTCTGAGTTTTCGACACCTATCACAAGATTGGCAAAAAGCATAGGCATCTTTGAACAATGTTGGCCAGTAAAATCCACTCTGCAGCACTTTGACCGCTGTTTTTTTCCCTTCGAAGTGTCCACCACAAGCATGAGAATGACAAAAAGATAGGATGCTATGAAATTCATTCTCAGGGACACATTGTCTTATCACTTTGTCCGAGCATATCTTAAACAGATGAGGGTCATCCCAATAATAATATTTGACTCGTGAGAAGAACAAATCTTTATCATTTTTAGACCACTGAGATGGGATTTGACCCACAGCAAGCTAATTCACAATATGAGCAAACAAAGGAGGGGAAGTAGTGGAGATAGTAAAGAGCTGCTCATCAGGGAATGAATTCCATAGAGGTTCAAAGCTGGAAAGTTCATGGAGAGGAATTCTAGAGAGATGATCAGCCACTATATTTTCTGAACCCTTTTTATCCTTAATTTCAAAATCAAATTCCTGTAGGAGCAAGATCCAACGAATCAGCCTTGGTGTGGCATCCTTCTTGGAAAGAAGGTACCACATGACTGCATGATCAGAGAAAATTATAATCTTGCTCCCCTAAAGATATGATCAAAATTTATCCAAGGCAAACACAACAACAAGCAACTCTTTTTCAGTGGTGGTATAGTTCAATTGTGCATAATTGAGTGTCTTACTAGCATAGTAAATAACATGAGGAATTTTAATCTCAAACTTAGATGATATTGAGTGTCTTGCATAATTGAGTGTCTTGCTCTCATTTAGTTAGCCATGGTATGTGGGCAGCATTTGGATGATATTAGGTTTAATCTCAAAGTTAGCCACGGTGTCAGGCAGGATGATACAGAAGGGGGAAGTGTAGGTGGTGGGCCGGTAGTAATCCTGCAGGGTACGGGCATGGGGTGCTAATGGATTCTGGTTCAGACCATTCCCACCCCCAAGGTTTAGATTGTCCGCCATTGGATGGGATTCAAGGATTGAGTTTCTGTGAGTTCTAAGAGTTCTAGACAATTGCTCAGGATCAGGATCAAAGGCCAGGTCTGGGTTTAGGGAACGACAACCATGCATGCACAATAAAAATCAACAAAACATGTAACAATCCTAATAGCAACAACTAGCACGTCATGCAGTCACAGAAAAAAAAATTAAAAACACCAAGCACCTAGATTATTCTAATGAGAAGGTTAAAGAGTGTAAACAGTTGGAAGGGATGGCCCTTCCAACGTTGGCGAGAGAATCCACATCCTCTCTTAATCCTGCAGGAGAAAAGACACCAATTAAGCTACTGAAAATAAATCTAAATTAATACTAAGCTACACTAAATTGAAACTACTCTAACTAGCTAAGAATTCGGTAAATTATTGGCTTCCATCCCCGGCAACGGAGCCAAAAACTTAATCATTTAAAATTAAACCCTTGCAAGTGCATAAGGCAATTGTGTACTACAGCGAGTATTGAAGGGTCGTCGAACCTCAGGGATGGATGAATACTCCACCAAATTCAAAAGAAAAGTTGCAGTTTGTTTAATTAATCTAGAGAAAGCAATGAACTTTACTAAACTAAACTGAGATTAATCAATATTGGAAATACCAAGGCTCCTAATCCACCACAATAAACTAGTGTATCGTCTCTCTCTCTCGTGAATAAATTCCTAATTGGCTAGCATATTCCTCTCGGACATACTCTTGTCAATTCAAATTATAGTGCTCTCCTCTCAGACTTAACGCATAAATCAATTAAGCACATAGAACTATGATCTATCTCTCTTGAGCATAAACCAATGAATCCTTACAAATATATGACACCTCAGACCACTCACGTTCCTCTCAGACACGCAAGTGCTCTTTCAGATTGAAATCCAATTAATTCACTCTTGTCTCTCTCGAGTACAAAGAACAAACTTCAATGAATGAACTTTAATTGCATAATAAAGAGTCATATACTAACTAGAGTAAAACATAATATTAGAGAAAATCAACTATACAACCAATCTATTGGGCTTCATCTACACCTTGGAAAGAAGTTTAGCCTTGCATTAGGAAAGAAATCACCATCAAGGTCTTCATCATCTTCTTCTTCTTCTCTCCATTGCTCTAGCCTCCAAAATAGGTTCTTTCCACCTCCCCCACATTCCTCTTAAAGCCTATTTATATAGTTGGGAAGAAAACACAAAAGACCCCTTCTACATCCGAGTCAAAATAGGTCAAAACTCACTTTTGCGTATACGGCAATTGATCACCAATATGGGCCAATCGATCGCTTACCGATCAATCGCTGCATTCCTTCGTTATTTCATGCGTCCGCTGACCAATCGATAATCCTCTCAATTTCATGCATGTCATATTTTTCCTGCAAATGCGATCGACCGCCTACTGCCAATTGATCATTCTCTCGGTTTAACTTTTTAGCCCAATTTTTCGATGATCATAACTGATTGAGGCTGGCCAGAACACGGCGGGGTCGACTGCGGTGGTTCTGGGTTGAGCTCGGAGGTGATCGGTCATGGCGAGGCTGACGGCTGAGAAGGATTCTCTGCTCGAGTGATCGACGGCGATGGGCATGATAGCCATGATTCACGGCGGGGCGAGGACTTAGGCGGCTAACAAGACGGCAAGACGGCGAGCTTGGTAGCTGTGAGGCAGGTGGCCACGACGTTGACGGCAGTGGGTGTCTCAACCGGAAATGAAAAAAAAAACAGTCCTGCTCGAATTGGAAACAGGGATCTCGATTCGATTTGGAAGCGAGGCAGATGCGTGTTCGACAGGGACTTGGCTGGATTGATCAAGGAGGACTCTTTGATTTTGGACTACCTATAAAAACAGAAATTAATCGGAGGAGAACAGAACGACAGAGAGCTTTTCACAGAGGAAAAACAGAGCCTTACACAGAGATTTTCCGGCGTGATTTGGCCAGATTCCGGTGGCAACAAGGCTGGGAGTTAGCTGAAAGGGAAAGGGAGGAAGAAAGCTCGGATCTTTTGGACCGATTTGGAGGATTTTTCACTCTGCTACAGTACTGTTCTTCAACTGCTACAGTAACGTGGATTTTGGGAGAGACGATGAATAGTAAACTACTACAGTAGTTTGCTACAGTATTTTATGAACATTATCATGAATAGTGATTTTGTGAGCACTGTTTCGATAAATCCGACGAATCAGGCTATTTCTTCTTTCTCCTATTCTATGTATGGCTAATTTTCTTATCAAGGCTAGATGAAGCCCTAAATTTGTATTTGCTACTCTTAGTTGCTTAATTTAATAAAAGTTGATAATGATTCTTCCTGCGTAATGCAATTTCATTATTGTTTCTCTTAAGTGTATTGACCGAGACTTAATGAATGATTAATGAAATTTGATCTTGATATTTCCTGTGTCTAGATAATAACAGGATTATGATTGATTTTATGCCCGGCCAAGGATAGAGTTAATTGTATTAATTTATAGTGGTTGAATTTTTCGTGTCTGGACAAGAACGTGTAGTTCATTCATTGGTAATTTGTATGTCCGGCCAAGAACATAAATTACTATATCATATCAATTTGTGGAGATAATAATTGAGAGTAGTAATTGCATGTTTAGTAGTGGATTCAACGCTTTGATATTCTCATTCATTTGATATCTTATTAAAATTTGCTTCTTTAATTAATTAAAATCATAAAAATTTAATCTTTCATTAGAATTAAGTTAATCTTCCAAGTCCTTTGGGTTCGACCTCGTTTCCACTAGACTATACTGAGTCTCGTACGATTGCGAGTAAATAGTTAAAAATTCAATCAATCAATTGGCGCCGTTGCCGGGGACTTGGTAACGGTTTAATTTAATTCTAATTAGTTTAGACATTTTTTTAAGGATTTTAATATTTTATTTTCTTATCTTTGTAGGAATCACATTGCAGAGGTAAAAAGCGACACGTGGATTTCTCGCCAATGCGGAAAGGCCATCCTTTCCCACTGTTTGTCATCTATTACCTCTCTCTTTTTAGTTTAATTTGGGTGTTGCATGATTTTTGTTATTTTTGTTTGCGTGATTAGTTTATGCAAGGGCGTAGGTCATTGGGTGAAGACTTAGAGGCCTTTGACGGTGAAATTGAGAGAACCTTCAGACAAACCAAAGAGGCCAATTAAGTATAACCAACCCCTTGTTTGAAATGGCCGATGAAAATTTGAAATCCCTGAAAGAATACTACACTCCAAATGCCTGTATATCTCCGTCCTACATTCGAGTGCCGGCTACAACAGCCGGTAACTTTGAGATTAAGCCCAACACAATACAGATGTTACCATCATTTTATGGGCGAAATCACGAAGATCCATATAGGCATGTGGATGAATTCTTAGAAATCTGCACAACGTTTAAACTGAATAATCTTACAGATGATGCGGTAAGACTGAGACTATTCCCATTTTCCCTTAAGGACAAAGCTAAAGAATGGCTCTACTCTCTTGAACCCGAATCCATTACCTTGTGGGAAAAAATACAACAAGATTTCCTTAAGAAATACTTTCCCATAGGTAAAACAAACCAAATGAGAGATGCCATTACTACTTTTACCCAACAGCCGACTTAGCAGTTTCATGAGAGCTGGGATAGACTCAAGGACCTCCTTAGGAAGTGTCCTCATCATGCTGTACCTAGATGACAATTAGTGCAAAGGTTCAATAGAGGATTGACGGATAAGAATCGCCATCTTGTAGATGCTTCCTGTGGAGGCACTTTCCTGTTAAAAAATGAAAATGAAGTGTGGGAACTTTTTGAAAACTTGAGTGAAAATTCGTTGCAACATATGATGGCTAATAGGAATTTAAATGATTCTTCTTCTTCTACCCTCTCTAAAGGTGGTATGCATGAAGTGAAACAAACAGATGATCTTTCTCACCAAGTTGCTACATTATCTAGGAAGATAGATCAAATCTTGAGCCTAAAGTCACAAACTCTTGCACACACTCAAGAAGCATGCATTATATGCTTAAGTCCCATGCATTCTATCCTAGAGTGCCCATCTGCCCCACAATTCCCAGAGCTTGTTCAGGAGCATGTCAATGCTGCCCAGACTTTTGCTCGAACAGGCAATGATCCTAACCCGGGGTGGAGGAATCACCCAAATTTTTCTAGGCGACCACAAAACCAGGGTGTTTCTTTTACTCCACCCCAAAGAGCCAACTTTCAAAATAACCCACCACGTTTTCAACAAGCTACCATGCCTTCCCAATTTTCACAACCCTCTAGAAATTCAGAATTTGAGGATAAAGTCTTGTCTGCTCTACAGAGTATTCAAGCCCAGGCGCAATCACAAGCTCAACTTGTGCATTCTCATACTCAATCCATAGCCAAACTAGAATCTCAAATAAGCCAATTAGCTAATTCGATGAGTAAGAGAGAAGAGGGTCGATTGCCTAGTCAACCAATGAATAATTCAAAGGGTCAGTTTAAGGTTGAACAACGAAATACTTCCAAGGAGCATGTTCAAGCTATAACATCCCTACGGAGTGGGAAACAAATTGAAAAACCGGTTGGTGTTGAGGTGAGAGAAGATAAGGATCAGGGAAAAACAAACAATCCAGAGAATGATGAAACCTTAGAGATGCCACCTAATTCGCATAAGCCAAAATCGAAGGACATTGTGGTTCCTTCTGAGTCTTCTTCAGGAACCAAGTCTAAGGCCAATCATGAGGTACCTTATGTACCCTGTGCTCCATTTCCTCAATGCCTAGACATGCCTTCCCCTTTCAACAAAAATAAAGCTAGGATGGATGAAGTGCTAGAAACCTTCAAACAAGTTAAAATTAATCTTCCACTCCTAGAAGCCATTCAACAAGTGCCCGCCTATGCCAAATTTCTCAAAGACTTGTGCACACAAAAGCGGAAGTCTAGGACTCACATTTCTAAAAAGGTCTTTCTTACTGAGCAGGTTAGTTCTATTCTGAAACATGACACACCACCCAAAATTTAAAGACCCTGGCACACCTACCATTTCATGTGTCATTGGTGACCATATCATTCACAGGGCTCTTTTAGATTTGGGTGCTAGTGTAAACCTTTTACCCTACTCAGTATATGAGAAATTAGGTTTAGGGAACTTGCAACCAACATTGGCTACTCTGCAGTTAGCTGATAGATCCGTTAGAAAACCCCATGGCCTTCTTGAAGATGTTTTAGTTGGGGTAGAGAAAATTTTCTTTCTAGCTGACTTCTTGGTCTTGGACATGGAACATGTGTCTAATACTTCTCAAACCATTCCAGTTATTTTAGGCCGCCCTTTCTTAGCGACGGCCAATGCATGTATTCAATGTCGATCTGGAATGATGGAGATGCCTTTTGGAAATATGAAGATCATAGTCAATGTGTTCCAAGCTTCAAACCAAGGAGTCACTGAAAGTGAGCAAGAGTGTTCTCTTGTTGATGAAATTGATGATCTTATGGAAGAGACACTTTTGAATGAGCTCATGCCTGATGCTCAAGATCCTACTCTACTCTCTTTAGGGATAGATGATTCTGACTTAGAGCCACCCATTGAAGAAACCCATGCTATGTCAGCCTCTCAAGTTGAATTTCATCAACAAGAGGGATGTAGTCAATCTCCGCTGCTCCTACTCAATCTCCGCTGCTCAATCTCCGCTGAATTCATTGAAGAAACAACTTGAATCCCAACTTGATGATGAAATCTCTTTCCTGATTCTCTCAACTTGAATCCTACTCAATCTCCGCTGCTAAACCTTTAAGAGAGAATCAGCGGAGATTGAATCCCAACATGAGGGATGTAGTCAAGAAAGAGATTGTGAAACTACTAGATGCGGGTATCATATACCCCATCTCTAATAGCGAGTGGGTCAGCCCTATACAAGTTGTGCCTAAAAATTCTGGCATCACCGTGAAGCGGAATTCTGATGGAGAGTTAGTCCCAACTCGTGAAACCACTGGGTGGAGAGTGTGTATTGATTATAGAAAATTGATCACAAAAACTAGAAAAGACCACTTTCTATTACCCTTTATTCAGAAAATCTTAGAGAAACTAGCAGGTCAATAATTTTATTATTTTCTTGATGGTTACTCTAAATATAACGAAGTACCAGTGTTTCCGGCAGATCAAGAGAAGACTACTTTTACTTGTCCCTTCGGTACTTTTGCTTACCGAAGAATACCTTTTGGGCTATGTAATGCACATGCCACCTTTCAACAGTGCATGCTAGCCATCTTCTCTGATATGGTAGACGAATTTTTAGAAGTGTTCATGGATGATTTCTCTGTATTTGGTCCATCATTTGATGAATGTCTCCATAATCTGTCGTTAGTTCTCAAGCGTTGTGAAGATAAAAATCTTGTCTTGAGCTGGGAAAAAAGCCATTTTATGGTGCAAGAGGGAATTGTCTTGGGACAAGTAGTTTCAAAAAGAGGAATTGAAGTCGACAAAGCCAAGATCGATCTCATCACTCATCTACCACCACCATCTTCGGTGAAGCATGTTAGATCGTTCCTTGGTCACGCAGGCTTTTATAGGCTGTTCATTGAAGACTTTAGTAAGATTGCTCGCCCCTTGAGCAATCTACTAGGCCAAGATGTGCCTTTTGTGTTTCATGATGCATGTAGGCAAGCTTTTGACACTCTTCGTACTTTATTGTCTACTGCACCTATCATTCAGCCCCCTGACTACTCTCTTCCCTTTGAAATCATGTGTGATGCTTCAGACTATGTCATTGGTGCTGTTCTAGGTCAAAGAGTGAATAAGGTTCTCCATATCATTTATTATGTTAGTAAGACCCTTTCTGATGCTCAATTGAATTACACCACTACGGAGAAGGAACTTCTAGCGCTAGTTTATGCCTTAGATAAATTTAGATCCTACCTTTTAGGTTCTAAGATCATCATTTTCTCTGATCATGTTGTGTTAAAACATCTCTTGTCCAAGAAAGACACCAAACCTCGATTGATTAGATGGATTTTGCTTTTACAAGAATTTAATTATGAAATCCGAGATAAGAAAGGTGTTGAGAATGTAGTAGTCGATCATCTGTATCGAATCCTTGTTGAAACATCTACAGATGAAGAGCTACTACATGATTCTTTTCCTGATGAACAATTGTTTTCCATTTCCCAAATTAAGCACCTTGGTTTGCCAACATTGTGAACTACCTTGCCATAGGTCAGATTCCATCCCATTGGACCAAACACGACAAAGATTTATTCTTTTCTAAGGTTAAATCTTACTTTTGGGATGATCCGTACTTATTTAAAATATGTTCGGACTAGGTGATTCGACGGTGTGTGCCTGAGAATGAGATTCATAGCATATTACATTCTTGTCATTCTCAAGCATGCGGGGGACATTTTGGGGGAAAGAAAACTCCTGCCAAGATTTTGCAGAGTGGATTTTATTGGCCAACCTTATTTAAGGATGCTCATGAGTTCTGCAAATCGTGTGATAGATGTCAAAGGTTAGGATCTATCTCTCGACGAAATATGATGCCTCTCTAACCCATTCTGGTGGTAGAATTGTTTGATGTTTGGGGAATTGACTTCCTGGGACCCTTTCCACAATCCTTTGGACACCTTTACATTTTGGTTGCAGTAGATTATGTTTCTAAATGGATTGAAGTAATTGCAACTAAGACAAATGATCATAAGGTTGTGGTAAAATTTCTGAAAGATAATATATTTTGTCACTTTGGGACCCCACGAGCTATTATTAGTGATGGAGGCACTCACTTTTGTAACAGATCTTTTGAAGCTTTGCTGAAATAGTACTCTGTTACATATAAGGTTGCTACGCCATATCATCCCCAAACAAGTGGTCAAGTTGAGTTGTCTAATCGGGAGATTAAAAAGATTCTTAAGAAAACTGTTAGACCCGATAGGAAAGATTGGTCCTTACGCTTAAATGATGCTTTGTGGGCTTACAGGACTGTGTACAAAACATCATTGGTATGTCGCCTTATCGGCTCATTTTTGGGAAAGCTTGTCACTTACCAGTGGAGTTAGAACACCATGCATATTGGGCAATCAAGGCTTTGAATTTTGATATGCATAAAGCAGGATCAGAACGTAAACTACAACTCAATGAATTAGAAGAAATGCGACTCGATGCTTATGAGAGTGCAAAACTTTATAAAGAACGGACTAAACTAATTCACGATAAATACATTCTTCAGAAGTCCTTTCAGTCTGCTCAAAAAGTTTTTCTTTATAATTCAAGATTGCATCTTTTTCATGGCAAACTGCGCTCTAAATGGTCTGGTCCTTTTACTGTGACTAAGGTGTTTCCTCATGGTGCAGTTGACTTTCACAACCCTAAAACCGGTAACACATTCACGATAAATGGCCAGCGATTAAAACCGTATTTAGAGGGCGTTGCAGATGCCGATGGAACCACTGATTATCTTAACGATCCTGTCTACCCTGAGTGAATTGAAGGACTAGGTCTGGCTGAAGACGTAAGACTTAGCACTCTTGGGAGGCAACCCAAATTTTATATTCTTGTTTCTTTTCTATTTTATTTTTATTTTTATTGTAGGTTATTTCTCACCTATGTGGGGATGCTACAGTCGAGGTTTGGGGGTGTATTTAATTTTTCCATATTAATATTATCTCCACATTCTTCGCTTATGGGTTTCATGTTTTACATCTACCATGAGGCTCTCCATTCAGGTGACTACTTTCCTCACTCCTTTCCTTTTACCAGTCATTGTAGTATTATTTTGGTAAACATTGAGGGCAATGTTTAGTTTAGGTTTGGGGGTGTAGAAAAGAAGTGTTATTTTGTTTCATTATCATCTATTTTTGTTTTTGCGTAAAAAAACGAAAAAAAATATAGTTTTTTGGTTGTTTATTAGTAACTTTCCTAGGTTTTGATAGTTTATCCCGTGATGATGCATGCTAAAATTCTTAAGAGATTAATTTGCATTGGAAGTGTGAGTAAGTATACTGGAGGATAGAGAACTTAACTGAGCAGTATCTTTCTGTTACAGTCCTCTTGGAACAGGTGCTTGAACTAATAAAACTCACTCACACACACTAGTTAGATAAAGTAATACCTTTTAGAGATTTGTTGAATACTAATCTTTAGTGGGATATCTTTAGTCAGAGTCATTGGATGATGTGTGGTTGTCTTTTCAGCTTAAAAGATCATGATAGACCATTTACTTGGCTATGGCAAGGGCTGGAACCGGAAATAGTTTGAGAGTATAATACAACCTGGACGGAATAAAGATTGTTTGAAAAATATGAATGATGAAAATCAAAATTCAAAAAAAAAAATAAAAAAAAAGAAAAAAAAGAAAGAAAGGGGTTGCTTGACTTTATAGGATTAACTTATGCTGATGCTCAGGCCCGAAGCGGTCTCTTAAAACCTAACGCCCTAAGCCAACTGGCTGGGAGTCATTGGCCTGAGTCATTGCTAAACCTAAGCATCTTGAAGTCAGTCCTTACACAGTCTCGTAAAAAGAAAAAAAAAGAAAAAAAAAAGTCTGTGGTGTACTATCCTCTCAAATCTAGAATGTTGGACCCGAATGAGGCGCGCATGCATTTGTGCTATCATGAACCTAATGATTGGGATAACTATGTAGATTCTGATGTTCTTTCGTTAATGGGTAACACTGGATATGTGTAAAACAGAAATTTAGAATGTATTGCTACAATGTTCTACACTTTTACTATCTATATTATCATGATATATCATATTGAGTAGAATTTCCAAGATGAAAGTGTGGAATAAAACCACTTACTTGAGGGCTTCTATATTCCTGTTGATTATAAACCAAGTACATGTGGTTGATTTTCTTAAGCATTGTGGTTTGCATTTGAAGAGATAATATGATTTTGTGTTTTGTAATGCTTATTTTGGTTTCTTCTTATACTTAGATTAATTAGGTTGATTTCATAAGTACATGTTTGTGGGTATCATGGCTGCAAACCCTCACGAGACAACACTCATCCTACTAGGGACACCTAGAGGTTTAACGGCTTGTTGCATATGCTCAATGCAATCGTGTTCCCTACGAAAGTGGCATTTACTTTTCTAGTTTAGTTACTTTAGTTGTTTTTGTTTTCCTTGCTTGATTTTGTTTTGCTCGATGACTAGTAAAATGTAAGTTTGGGGGTATTTGATATCTACAAAATATACACATTTTTATATGCCTTTCTGCCTATATTTTGGTCGTAATTTTAGTTGAAGTAAAGATAATTAATGGTTAATCATGATTAGGTGAGCAATTAAGAGTTTAATAAATAAATGTGCTTAATTGATTAATTTAGATGCGTTAATTGGATTTAATGCTTTACATTTTATTATGCATCTAACTTAATATTTAATTTTATTTATGCAGGTTTTAAAAGTCCCAATTGCAGATCGTTAAGAGTGAATGCACGTCAAATGAGTTCTGTGAAAAGATTAAAGATCCGGCGGTGGAGATTAATACGACGGGTTTTAAATAAGAAAAAAAAGAAAAAATGGATCGGTTCAGGTATGTTAATTCTGGTTCGGGTTTTAAATAAAAAAAAGAAAAGAAGAAGTGAACCGACCCTAGCCAAAGCTCGGGCCTTTCGTTCCAAACAGAGGCGATACTCTATTTTGATGAGCATCGGAGCGCCGGCAGGGACAGCGACGACGGAGCACAGTGGCGAGGCTGGCCAGAAGACGGTGGGGTCGACTGCGGTGGTTCTGGGCCGAGCTGGGAGGTGATCGGTCATGGCGAGGCTGACAGCTGAGAAGGATTCTCTGCACGAGCGATCGACGGCAATGGGCACGGCAGCCATGATTCACGGCGGGGCGAGGATTGTGGCGGCAAGGAAGACGGCAAGATAGCGAGCTTGGTAGCTGTGAGGCAGGTGGCCATGACTTTGACGGCAGTGGGTGTCTCAACCGAAAATGAAAAAAAAAATAGTCCTGCTCGAATTGGAAACAGGGATCTCGATTCGATTTGGAAGCGGTGCAGATGCGTGTTCGACTGGGACTTGGCTGGATTGATCAAGGAGGACTCTTTGATTTTGGACTACCAATAAAAATAGAAATTAATCGGGGAGAAGAGAACGACAGAGAGCTTTTCACAGAGGAAAAACAGAGCCTTACACAGAGATTTTTCGGTGTGATTTGGCCGGATTCCGGTGGCAACAAGGCTGGGAGTTAGCCGGAAGGGAAAGGGAGGAAGAAAGCTCGGATCTTTTGGACCGATTTGGAGGATTTTTCACTCTGCTACAGTACTGTTCTTCAACTACTACAATAACGCGGATTTTGGGAGAGACAATGAATAGTAAACTGCTATAGTAGTTTGCTACAGTAGTTTGTGAACATTTCCGTGAATAGTGATTTTGTGAGCAGTGTTTCGATAAATCCGACGAATCAGGCTATTTCTTCATTCTCCTATTCTATGTCTGGCTAATTTTCTTATCAAGGCTAGATGAAGCCCGACCAAGGATAGAGTTAATTGTATTAATTTATAGTGGATGAATTTTTCGTGTCTGGACAAGAACGTGTAGTTCATTCATTGGCAATTTGTGTGTTCGGCCAAGAACATAAATTACTATATCATATCAATTTGTGGAGATAATAATTGAGAGTAGTAATTGCATGTTTAGTGGTAGATTCGACGCTTTGATATTCTCATTCATTTGATATCTTATTAAAGTTTGCTTCTTTAGTTAATTAAAATCATAAAAATTTAATCTTTCATTAGAATTAAGTTAATCTTCCAAGTCCTTTGGGTTCGACCTCGTTTCCACTAGACTATACTGAGTCTCTTGCGATTGCGAATAAATAGTTAAAAATTCAATCAATCATCGAGCCAGCAGAGAAGAAGCGTTGTTTCCTTCTCCAGCAGTTGCCGTAGTGGTGGACTGAGCCCTAGTTCGCGTGGATTGGGAGCAAGCGAGGTAGTGCAAGAAGTCACTCGCGTAAAGAGATATCAGATTTTGTAAGAGGTGGGTGCTCTTTTTCCCACAAATCCATGATACTATGTTTGATGTTTCATAATGAATGTGTCTTATGATTATGCTGTAATTGAGATATCATTGAAGATCTGTGAGTCTTGGTGTTGTCCAATCTAATGAAACACCCTTTTGATATTCGGTTCATGTTGATTGTTGAACCCGATCCTAACAGTTTAAACACTTCACGTGCATGGCTCAAATTGAGATACTCCATAGCGTTATTGCTGTCCAAAAGGACTTGTCATGCTTCAGTTCATGCTGTATTTTATTCTGCATGTATAAAGTTGTCCACTTTCTTCTATGTTATTGTCTGATTTTGCAATTGATCATGATTTGTCTCGGTGTAACCCTAATGGTCATTATACGTGGAGTTCTAACCCTAAAGTAACAAACTTTATGGGTCATACTTGCTGGTATTCGTAGATTACAGCGTACAAAGTCAGTCTTGGGTCGTCAGTTGTTTTGTCTTGTAAAGTTATCCCTTTTGTACCATATTAACCGAAAAAGGGGTGTGTATGAAAACTGTATTGTCTAAGAGATAAACACCAGATGATATTATCATTAAAGTAACAAACTTTAATGGGTAATGTTTACTGAAGTTCGAAGGTCACTGTACACCAGGTTAGTGTATTAGTCAGTAAAGGGTGTGTCCTGTTATAAACGTTCCATTTGCAGTTTACAAGCCTAAAAAGAATGGGTATGTATAAACAGTTTTGGGAATAGTGATTCATGTGGGAAGATACTTAATTTCAGAACTAATGTGAACTTTGGAAACACCTAGAAGGGTAAAATATTAAGTCTAATTAGCACTGATAAGTATTAAATCCTGTAATAAAAGAGATTAATTAAGTATTGTTTAAGAGTAGTACCCTTGGCCAGAATTAGTCTTGTGCCGATAGACTGTAATAGAAAAATTGTAACTAAATGTAGAAAATTCAGAAAATTATACTCTAAAATGGATTAGCATCTAGAGACATGGGGTTGACTGTCATAAATATTTCAGATTAGAATAGGTTTGTACAAACCATGGTAAGCTTGAAAATTAATTATATAAAACCCTGAGAAATGGAGTCAGTAATGGCTATCAATTGATCAAATCAAGAAAGAGGGTCTTACTGAACTGACTTATTCCTTTGTGGTGCATTGCACTGCAAATCTATTGCTTTATGAAATTAATCTTGAAATCTTCAATTCTTGGTTAGGGTTTACCCTTTTAAACCCTACCATCTTGTCATTTATGACATATAATCCTCGTTATTGTTAGAATCAGTGATGGTCTTGTTTGGGGCTATGCATGGCGAAGGCGTTAGTGAGTCATTTTTGATGAGTCTTAGTTTTGAGTCATCCAGTGATTGAACATTGAAAATTCTTTGATTACTCCTATGTGAGTCAATCCACATTGAGATATTGAGAAATCCAATGTACTCCTTTGAGAGTCTAATTTCTGAAGATTATGGTCGATGTCTCTAGATGAGAGAACCTTGGTTATTTCTAGATTCATTCAGTTCTATGAAAACTGTTTCTCCACTAAGAGTTTTAATGAACGCTCTTAGAGTGGAATCATAGTATGCTCACGAGCCATTGCTAGATCTTGCGAGATCTCAAATTATATTATGAACCTCTATAGTTCAGATCATAACGGCAATGCGTGCACTTTAGACTGTATGATATTACGGAAGGTCTGCAGTCTCAGCCCATTATGCCTATAAGCACCGATGGGGCCAACATCCCTAGACGCATGGCCGGTGTAACACCCTAAAATTCTGTAAGTTTACCAAAATTGCTATTTTAGAAAACTGTTCTAAAATAGGAAAGTTTTGCTGCCGTTTTAAAATCTTTTAATCTCGTGTGTTGATTTGGTTTTGTGATGTTTATAGATTAGGCAGTACACCAGGGTCCGAGGACTAGCCCAGGCGCTGGGTTCAACCTGGCGCTGAGGCTGGCCTGGCGCCAGGGGCTGAGTACACCTGACGCCAGGAGTGGGGGCCAGGCGCCAGGGTGTGAGACCAGTGTGTAGAGACTACTTTGAATATTTTGATTTACTAGATTGGATCATCGTAATGCAAGATGTTATATTTGGTAAGTTTTGAACCTTGCATTCGTGGGACATCGGAGCCGTCCATCTGTGTGCCACGCATCAGGCGCAGGAACACCTGAGGGCCAGAACCACGTGGACACAGCGCCCTGAGCACTGTACACGTGGTTGACATGTGAATATTTGGTTAGGAGAGAGAGAATCAAGTAAATTTGGGAATTTTGAATTTAATTCCAAAACCGATTTGATTTTGGAGGGAAATTGAGATTCCTTAAATTTGGGAATTTAGAAACTAAAAGGAATGATTGGGCATGTGATTAGGGGTTGATGATGGGCTGTTACCAAATTAAGTGGGGGCGCCATGTGGCAAGAGAGGAGATTGTGCTAATTGGGAGTTAATCAAGGTTAATTAGCCTCGGCCAGTTTTTCCCTGCACAGACAGACCGCAGGAGAAAACTCATAACTAATTCAAGATAATTCAGAAAAATATGATTGTAGTTGGGTTGGATTTTAGACTCTTTGGGGAATATACAGTAAAATTTTCAGGGCCAGATTCGAACTGTAAAAATTACTGTGAGACTCGAAAGTGTGCTGTTGTGCAGAAAATAGAGCAGTCAACCGGATTTGGTCAAGATCCCCACCTTAATCAGAGTATAACTAACTTGACTAATAGATTTGGTCACGTCCCTAATTGGGGGATCCTTCCTTTTTAAGTCAAGTTGTAGCCTTAGATTGAAAAGAAATCAATGGTGGGAGATGGTGAGTCAATTTGGAAATTGAATTGAAATTTCCTTGGGCGGTTAGGATGATGCATCTAAAGATTTCAAATCCTTAACTAATTGGGAAACCCTAACTAATTGGGAGAAATTGGAGGAGCACGTCCTTGACTTGGAGTAGGGGCTTATTTTGGGTGAATCTTGGCCCTTGGATGTGGTGTTAATCAACGGTGGAGATAGATCTTGGTGTTTGGGGCTTATGCTATTTAAACACACCCATTGAGAGACCGGCCACTCTTTTGGACGTTTTGGGGAGTCGTGCAAGTCAGCAAGAGCTCGTCCTCTCTTCTCCTCCTTCGATCAGTAGTTCCTCCCTCTCTACAAGTGGCCGTGGTGGTGGTGATTCGACGAAAAGAGGGTGGTGCATGTGGTGGTCGAAACTCGCGTAGAAGTGGTAAATCGTCAAAGAGGTAGGATGACTTCTTTTTCCCTACAACTTCTAATATTGAATTATTGTTTATCATGACTCGTATGTCACGTGGATCATGATTATTGGTTTGATAATATTGCTGATTATATTGATATTTGTGGTTCCTTGAATGAAATACCGATTCGTCTACCATGTGTGTAGAATATTGCTTTCATATGATCAATGTATATTCATCCTTCACATGCTAGACCATAGGAGACATCCCCATCGTATTGTACCCTTGAATGTGCTTTGTCTCATGTTGTCGTATCCTTTTTTTTTGGTTCTGTCCAAATAAAGTTGACACCTTTCCTAATCGAATTGCTTTGGGATTATGTTAAGTACGTCTCATCTCAAGTAAGTACTCGTAATTTCAAGCCATATTCGTAGTATTGCTTCAAAACCATGGAGATTCATGTGTCATAACCTAATGATGTTTCAAAGAGCCTTTTTGTGGTCATCCAATTTCATGGCTAACTGAATTTAGTGTCTGTGATTAATTGTCTCTTGGTGGTATTAAGGGGAAAATACATGTGCAGGCGGATTTGAATGAAAGAGTAAATATAGTAAATTACTTAATTACAGATACCAATGGGGTCTGTAAAACACTTAAGAAGATGAGTTATGATGTCATGGAGTTAGTATTAAGCATTAAAGTAAGTAACTATTAGTAGTTAAACAAATCGGATCAAGTATGTTGCTCTCGGCCAGAACTGGTTCTGCACCAATGAACTGTAATGAAAAATTAATAACTAATTATAAAAAATTCATAAAAATATTCTGTTAAAACGGTTAGAAATTAGAGAGAAAGGGCTTTCAGATATAAAAATTTCAGAACATTATAAGCAATGGTCAGATCAGAGTAATCGTAGGAAGTGGGCTGTTTGCTCTCGGCCAGGACTGTTCCTGCACCGACGAGCAGTGATCAGAAATCATAAATAAATTTATATAATTCAGAAAATTATGATTTTGGTTGGGTTAGAAACTAGACAATCAAGGCTATATGGGATACAAATTTCAGAGAACTATTCGGGCTGGGTTTTCAGTGGACCGCCGATGGAAGTTGGCTGTTATGTACTAGACAGATTACTGTAATTCGTATTAAAACCCTAATTCGGTTTACTACTATACATTATAAGTATATATATATTATAATGATCTGATTTCTATAATGTAAGACTCTGATGGTACAGGGTACAGTATTATTAGATTATGAGTATGAGTGGTGAGTTAAGGGTTACTGTCCAAAATTAATTGTCCCAAGTGTCCGAGTTCTTGAACGGCTTTTTGTCCAAGAAATTCTATCACAGATTCAGCACCTTGTGCACTATTGTTGACCAATTTCCGATAATGAGAACCTTCTATTCTGATTCAAGGGGATTGTCATATCTAAGGCTAGGTACTATGGTGCGATTCAGTGTTCCGATTCTTGATAAGTCATAATTGGAGTCATCCGATATTGATCATTCAGATTATATTTCTTGAGTACTCCTAAGTGAGTCAAATTCTTCCTTGGTGGTGTGGTGCACTACATGTCGTGAGTCTCATAAACCAACTTCGTGTCCACAAAGTTCTTGGATAGGGTCTGACTCTCTGAGCCCTACCATCTTTATGCTTGTGACATAATAATCGTAGTGTCTTTTGATTCGGGGAATGGTCTTAACTAGGGCTATGCATGGTGAAGGTGGTTACTGAGTCATTCCTGATAAGTCTCAGTCTTGAATTATCCTGTGATTGAACATTGAGAATTCTTTGATTACTCCTTTCTGAGTCAGATATTGAAAGTTACTTGTTTCTAAGTCAGATATTGAAAGTTACTTCTTTCTGAGTCAGATATTGAAAGTTACTTCTTTGTGAGTCTGATATTGAAAGTTACTCTTTTATGGGTTAGATATTGAAAGTTATTGTCTTACTCCTCTGAGAGTCTTTCTTTGATGATGTTGATTATTCTACGAGTTGTGTACTCCGATGTGGGTCCTTTTTGATGACCTTGACAGAGATATTGATTTACTCCTTTGAGAGTCTATTCCTTGATGATTATATTCTGGGTCTCTATTTGCTAAAACCCTGATTAATTATAGATGAATTCAGTTCCATGTAAACTGGTTCTCCACTAGGAGCTTGATGAATACTCTTAGTTGGATTCATAGTATGCTCACGAGCCATTGCTAGATCTTGCGAGATCTCAGATTATTATGAACCTCTGTAGTTCAGCCGATGACGGCAACGCGTGCGCTTTAGATTGTATGACATTACGGAAGGTCTGCAATCTCCGCCCATTGTGCCCGTAAGCACCGATGGGGCCAGCATCCCCAGACGCATGGCCGGGTTCCTCTGTAGAACCTCTAGGATGATCTGGTAATTGATGTCCATAGGGGAAGTGGACTGAACAGAGAGCAGAAATTGTTATCTCCGACACTCTGGATGTTTGGAGTCAGTATTCTTATTGATCTTCCTGATGCTCTGTACGCTTGGGAACTGAGTTGTGTTTATCATTTCTATTTTACTCTCGACGCTCTATACGTTTGGAGTCTGAGATTGATGTTTATCTATTCTTTACCGCTGATAGTCTTTGATATTGATTTTGGAGTAGGTAAGTGAACCCTGTATTTACTCTACCTGATATTCTTAAATATGTCTTTAATGCTCATTTCTACAGTATTCTATTTTATTACTTGTTGTGGGTTTTTCTTGGCTCCTACTGGGTATTTCTTTTGAAATACTCATGCATCTCTCGATGCAGGAATTAAAGTGGAGAAGAACTAGCAAGGTTCATGTTTGGAGCCAGATGACGGAAGTTGATAAGATGTGGATTTATTTATCATTTTTATTTTCTGTTCGCGGAGAACTTATCAGCCTGCGTGCTGAGTTTATTTTGATGTTTAATGAATTGCTGGCTGGATTATTGTAATAGTGTAATTTGTTTTATTATTTAAGATTTTTGTATAACAGATATTGGTTAAGCATTCTGGAACGGAGTAGAATTGTGATCGAGTATTCGGTCGCGGCCCAGGTTTCAGCCTCATTACCTTAATTGAGTTAGTGCTTCCGCGCATTATTCGAGGTTTTGAAATTCGGGGCGTGACAGCCGGGTTCCTCAGTAGAACCTCTAGGATGTTCTGGTATTGATGTCCATAGGGGAAGTGGACTGAACAAAGAGCAGAAGTTATTATCTCTGACACTCTGGATGTTTGGAGTCAGTATTCTCCCGACGCACTGTACGCTTGGAGTTTTGAAATTTAAAAGCTGGTCTATTTTCTTGACTGTTGATGATCTTTGATGATGATTATTATCCAGGTAAGTAAACTCTATATTTGCTCATCCTGACGTTGTTAAATGTGCCTTCATTTCTCTATACCATATTGTCAGTATTCTTGTTGTTATTTGTTTGTGGGTTTTTCTTGGCTCCTACTGGGTATTTCTTTCGAAATACTCATGCATCTCTTGATGCAGGAATCAAAGTGGAAAAGATCTGACGAGGTACGATCGATGGAGCTTGATGATGGAAAGATGATTGAAGTGAATTTAATTTTGTTATGTTTTAATATCTTGTTCGTGGAGAATTGATCAGCCTATGTGCTGAATTAAGTTTGATGTTTGGTATATTGTTGAGACTTGATTATTGTAAACTTGAGATTTTATTATTTAAGATTTTTGTTAGCGGATATTGTTTATCATTCTGGATCCTATAATTGTCCCCGTTCATGTCAATGGGAACGAAGTTGATCGAGTATTCGACCGCGTCCCGGATTCTAGACCTCTTGACCATTATTGGGAATAGTGCTTCCGCTCTCTAAATGGGGTTTTGAAATTTGGGGCGTGACAGGAATGCAGCCATTCCTTGGCCTTATCTTTCAGAGTGAAGGGAAACAACCTAATTTGAACCTGGTCATCAGATAATGTCAGTTTAAAGGTAATGTTAACTTCCAGGAAGTTTTGCAGGTGCCTATAGGGGTTCTCATTCAGTGGGCCATGGTAAATGGGAAGCATTTTGATGATGTTAGGCTTAATTTCAAAATTGGCCACATTGTCGGGTAAGAGGATGCAGGATGGGGAAGTGTAGGCTGTGGGACGGTAGTAGTCTAGTAGGGTATGAGCATGGGGTACTACCAGATTTTGGTTCAGGTCATTTCCACCCCCAAGGTTCATATTATTAGCCATGGAATGAAATTCAAGACAAGCGCTCAGGGTCAGGATCAACGGCAGCGAGGTCAGGGTTCATGGAAAGATGACCATGCAAGCACAATCACACAGCAAGCAAATTCTGTAGCAGTCCTAAAATCCACAACTAGCACGCATCGACCTGAGATATCCACAACTAGCAACCTAATGGCCACAACTAGCACGAGCATGCAATCACAGAAAGAAGGTAAAAACATGCAGCACCAAACACTCAAAATTATGCTAAAAGAAAGGATAAGAGAATGCAAATGAGGGGAAGGGGTGGCCCTTCCAATGCTGGCGTGAATCCCATGTCTTCTCTTAATCCTGCACAAAAAGCAAAACACAATTAAGCTACTAAAATGTAATCTAAATTAAAACAAAACAAAACTATTCTAACTATGCTAAGAATTTGGTAAACTACTTGTGCCGCCCCCGACACCGGTGCCAAAAACTTGATCGTTTAAATATTAAACTCTTGCAAGTGCATAAGGCAATTGTACTACAGTGAGTATTTAGGGTTGTCGAACCTCAAGGACGGATGATTAATCTTCAAAATTCAAAAGAAAAGTTGTTTTGATTTAATCTAAGAAAACCAATAAACTTCAGATATTTTACATGAGTTGTAATAATATGGAAAAGTACCAAGGCTCTGAATCCAGCACGGAATAAATTAGTTCTATCGTCTATTTATCTCTTTTATAGATTCCTAGTTGATTAGTGTACTCCTCTTGGACATACACTTGGTGAACTCAAAATATATGCAACTCCTCTCGGACGTAACACTTAAGCAATTAAACCATAGAATTGTGACACTATCTCTCTCGAGCATAGATCAATGAAATTTTATTACCAAATAACACTTTAGTCTACTCACGTTCCTCTCGGACACGTAAATATTCCTCGGATAGAAATTCACAAGAATCACTCTTGCCTCCCTCAAGTACAAAGAATAAACCTTAATGAATTAATAGTGATAATATAACAAAGGTTCATACGTCAACTAAAGTAAGATTAAGATTAGATAAAGAAACGATAAAACCAATCTAATCGAGCTTCATCTACGCCTTAAAAAGAGTTAGCCGCGCATTGGATGAGAAACACAAGTCATCTTCTTCTTTATCATCTCCTTCTTCTCTCCTTCTTCTCCTTTGCTATAGCCGTCAGAAAACTTCCACAAACTCTTCTCTAGTCTCCAAGATGTCTAAGATGTCTTAAGACGTACCCCCGTTAAGGCATATATATAAGAGTAAGAGAATCCATGAAACCCCCCTTCCAAGTCCGTCTTGAAAAAGGTCTTGTTTTAGGTTTGTCGAATACGGCGATTGATCGCTACATTTGCCGATCGATCGTTTCCCGATCGACCACTGCAATTCTTCGTCTTTTCCCTTCATTCCCACAATCGTTTGGCAATTCGCTTCATACGGCAATCAATCAGCCTAAGTGCAATTCATCGCACACTATGCAACAAAAACTCGAGTAGATACGATCAATCGAGAATGTAACGATTGATCACTTCCTTCATTCACAGCTCATTATGATTCCGGCGTGATCGATCGCGTAAGTCTGGCGATCGATCGGCTACTGTTCATTCAAGGGCAAAGGAGTGCAAGTCTTGTTTTCCTACAAAAGTTAAAAAACTCATTAAAACATCACTAAATCTAATCAAACACTAATATAAACATAAGTTTATGAGCTAATAAAATACATAATTTAAGTATAGATCATTCATCTAGCACATCATCGAACCAAAAAGACTGACGATTCGCCTGTCCCGTATCAGACTGAGTTAAAAATTAAATGTCCTTACCTCTTACCGAATGAAACCTTGCTATTTCATGTGGTATAATGCTGCAAATCGGTCGTTAGGGGTTTTAGCTAGAACGATGGCCAACAAACATGAGTATTTCCCAGCAGCCTAGCTCTTTCTGGACAAGCGGCAACGATTTGCGGCGGCAACAATTTAGGGTTTAGAAACCCATGTTTTTGGGGATATCTGGTGGTGGAGAGCTCGACAATGACAGCGAAATTGTCAGAGACGATATTGGCGGGGGATGTGACGGTAGATTCAAGACCCAATATTGTTGTCCCAAACCATCAAATTAACACACCAGTGAGACCAAGGGGGGGATGGAAAAATTATGCTTTTGGAACCCAAAAAAGAGTTTTTCCTAGCGGTAGACGTATTTTTATCGATTTTGGGCCTAAAGTCAGGTTATATGGAATAAACATTGAAAAGCTATGTAATATGGAAATTAAGAAGGCAATATAGAAAAAATACTAACGTGGGATGGTAGTATAAATTTAAGAAACAGATGTAAGATAGTGATATGGGTTCATCCCATACTTATTGTCTTGTTTGAGAGGAGTTGGTGCTCCCATGTAGTGTGTGGACATGAGGAGTGACTAGGCTTCCATGGGCCTGGGTGTGTCCACACCTAATTGGAAGAGACACCTAATGCTACTGGACCGTTATGAGAATTGAAGGGGATTGAGTTAGGGTGGTTATGAATAACCATCAAGAGAGCAATTAATGGAGGAGGTTACTGTTGTGAACGCCATACTAGGCCAGTATAAACACGTCAGCGGGCCAACATCTACAGCAGCCATCATGTCAATAGGATAGTGGATTAGTATTGCATATCTTATTGTAATCAGGCTCGTTTAGGCTAATTGTTAGGTAACGGGCTGAGTGAGAATAATTAGGCTAATTAGTGGCCCATCAGTATGGCCAGATGGCGCGCGCCCCTAGGCAGACGCGCCATCTTTTCCCTTTATTATGTTGGACGTCTTCCTCAGTGGGAGGTTATGCAATAGAAATCCTTTCAGTTTATTACTTTTTTTCTTCTTCTTTTCACTTTTGCTGCCGATCCATACCTTGTGACCATTTGCATTGGTATCAGAGCGGTGCCGATCTGAGAGCATTCATGCTTCCTCGCAAACAACCACTGGGTATGCCAGAAATCCGGGAAGAACCTGAGGCGGCGAAAGAGGTGACTAGTCCACGACCGACGATGGAATCCAACCAAGAGGTACTGATCGCCATGATTAGTGCGCTTGGTGTCCGATTGCAGAATTTGGAAACGATCCACTCCTAGAACCAGGCGCAAAACCCGGCAAATCAGACGGCCACAGTCACTCCTCCCCGCCACCACCAGGAGGTTTTGGGTATTCCAGTTCGACAAGGGGGGGTCCAGTGTGTTTGGCGGCTCTACACAAGCCCTGCATGCTGGGTCTTCCATCGCACATGGAATCCAACTGGGTTCTTTTAACTCAGGCGCTGAAGAGGGCAGATCTGGCCTTGAAGGACGAGGCACTCAAGGTGTTCGAGGAAATGACACAATGAATCCGCACCTGCGAAATGTCCAGCGTGAGTTGGACACGGATTGGGAGGAGTCTCTAGGCTATCGTGGAGGCCAGAGGGGTAGCGCAGAACCCAAATTAGCACGACTCCAATTCCCGCGATTCAATGGTGAAGAGGGACCCCGTGGAGTGGCTATACATGGCTGACAAGTTCTTCGTCTATCAGGGGACTTTTTCATATGCCGAACGCCTGCGTGTAGCTGCTTTTCACTTAGATGGAGATGCTTCGGTTTGGTACCAGGCCTTTGAGAAGGAGGTAAGATTTCCGACTTGGGCGTCGTTCTCAGATGAATTGTGCATCCAGTTTGGGCCGAACGAATTTCAGGATTTCAACGAGATGCTCTCCACCATCAGGCAAACAACAACCGTGAGGGCGTACTATTCGGAGTTTATGAAGATTGCGAACCGCTTGCCAGACTGGCCGGTTGCAGCACTGGTTGGCACTTTCAAGCGTGGCTTGAAATCGGAGATAGCGGACGAAATGTGGCATTTTCCTTGTCACACGATGAGAGATGTGGTGCGTCATGCATGCATCGAAGAGGAGAAGCTGGCCAGACAAAGGAGGGGGAACGTGGGAGTTTTCCAGCAAGGGCCCCTGCTGGCCCAGTGTTGGGGCCGCTGCCGTCTCCTGCTACAAACCCCAGTCGACCTATGACGACTGGCTCTATTGTTCCCCCTGTTCGGAGACTCACAACCGCGCAAATGGAGGAGCGTCGCGCCAAGGGGCTATGTTACCAGTGCGATGAAAAGATTGTTCCCAGGCACAGGTGCGCAGTACGGGGAAGTTCACTCATAGAAGAAGTCGACGATGATGTTTCTTTCCAGGCCGAGGGAGATGACCCCGGAGTACCCCGACGTGCAACCTGAGATCTCCGTACACGCCTACTCAGGGACCTTCACCCCACGCACCATGCGGGTGCAGGGGACTCCTCAAGCGACAGGAGGTCGCGGGTATTGACTGACAGTGGGTCGACCCACAATTTTATCAACGATAAGGGTAGCACAGCGATTGGGTTGTTATGTGACTGATGCCAAGCCTTTTGACGTGCTCATTGGGGATGTTAAACATCTTAGGAGCTCAGGGGGTATGCGCCCAAGCTGCCCTTACTATCCAGGGCCACACTTTCATCACAGATTTGTTCCTACTGCCGACGAAGGGGGCAGATGTGGTCTTAGGGGTCCAATGCTGCAGGACCTCGGGGATGTGGTCTGGAACTTTAAGGATCTTCTTATGGACTTCGAGGTGCACGGACAGCGGGTTCGACTCCAAGGGGCACAACCAGGTGCCTTGCATACGGCCCAAGCTGTGGGGTCGTTCTTCAAGTTCGCGTCACAGGGGCTATTGTTGCAGCAGCGGGCCATGGTAGACGTTGAGCAAACTGACATACCAGAGGATTTGCGATCCTTGCTTGATGATCATGCTGACATATTCTCTGAGCCAACCGGCCTACCACCAGCCCGATCACATGACCATGCCATCCCTATTCTACCTGATGCCGCACCGGCCAATGTGCGCCCATACCGCTACCCTCATGTTCAGAAGGCAGAGATTGAGTGCCTGGTGCACGACATGCTACAGTCTGGTATTATTCAGCCCCCGCAACAGCTCCTTCTCCTCACTGGTTCTATTGGTCCAGAAGAAGGATGGGTCGTGGCGATTTTGTGTCGACTACCGCACCTTGAACGCTATTACAGTCAAAGACAAGTACCCAATTCCGGTTATAGAGGAGTTATTGGATGAACTGGCTGGTGCCACGGTGTTTAGCAAACTCGACTTGCACGCAGGATATCATCAAATCCACATGAAACCGTCAGATGTCTACAAAAACTACATTCCGGACACATGATGGTCATTTCGAGTTCTTGGTCATGCCCTTCGGCCTGACAAATGCTCCCTGCTACCTTCCAAAGTCTCATGAATGACTTGTTCCGGCCTCTTTCTCAGACAGTTCGTCTTGGTTTTCTTTGATGACATCCTCATATACAGCCAGTCGTGGGATGCTCACTTGGAACATTTGCGGTCAGTTCTCTCCATTTTACGGACTCATTCCTTATTTCTTAAATGGTCGAAGTGTTCCTTTGGTAGTAGGCAGGTGGGAGTACTTGGGCCATATCATTTTGCACGAGGGAGTTTCTACTGATCCCCGCGAAGGTATCCGCCATGCTGTCTTGGCTGGCTCCCACATATGTCAAGGGCCTCCCGAGGCTTTCTGGGACTGACAGGAATATATCGCAGATTCATTAGCCAGTATGGGATTATTGCTAGCCCACTGACCGTATTACTCAAAAAGGGGGCCTTTGCATGGACAGGTGACGCGCAAGAGGCTTTTGATCGTCTGAAATAGGCTATGGTTACTGCACTCATTTTGGTCTTGCCAGATTTCACGCTTCCATTTGTGGTGGAGACGGATGCATCGGACACAGGCATGGGGGCGGTACTCTTGCAGAAGGAACGGCCAGTGACTTTCTTCAATAAATCTCTGCACGACAGGCCGCTCCTTGACACTCTCGGCCTACGAGAGGGAGATGTTGGCCATTGTTCATGCAGTCACCAAGTGGCGACCTTATTTGTTGGGTCGACGTTTCATCATCCGCTCCGACCACCACCAATTGAAGTATTTTCTCGTGCAACGGGTGACTACACCAGCCCAACGGTGCTGGGTGAGCAAACCTGCTCGGGTATGACTATGCGATCGTATACAAGAAGCGGGTCTGAGACTGGCCCGACTTGCCCCTTTCTTCCTAATCTGCATTGCGCCTATACGGAGGACCCCGACACTTGCCAGCTGATCGAGCGTTTCCACACGCATCAATTAGATGATCCTTCCTTCACTTGGCACGGTGACACTTTATTTTGGAAAGGGAAGCTGTGGGTGCCTAACAGTGGAGACTTGCGTCCTCGTGTTCTTTTACATTTTCATGATACGCTGATGGCGGGACATGAGGGTGTATTCCGAACCTACAAACGAGTAAGCCAGAGTTTTCTATGGCCCGGATTAAGAAAGGATGTTCAAAATTATGTGGCTACCTATGACATGTGCCAGCGCGCTAAGGCTGTCACTACCTCTCCACAAGGTCTCATTCAACCCCTCCCAATTCCGGATCAGATATGGGAGGATATCTCTATGGACTTTGTCGAAGCCTTGCCAGTGGTCCAAGGAAAGCCAGTCATTCTTGTGGTGGTGGACCGGCTCTCAAAATATGCTCATTTTTGTGCTTTGAGTCATCCCTTTATAGCCCGGACGGTTGCTGAAACCTTTGTCAAAGAGATCGCTCGGTTGCATGGAATGCCTAAGACTATCGTCTTGGATAGAGACAAGGTTTTCATTTCTACATTCTAGCGTGAGTTTTTTGCTCTCCAAGGTACGAACCTCACCATGAGCATGGCTTACCATCCCCAGACAGATGGCCAGAGGGAGGTCGTCAACAGGTGTGTCGAGCAATATTTGCGCTGCTTTGTTGGGGATCAACCTCGTAAGTGGTTACAACTTCTTCCTTGGGCTGAATGGTCTTATAATACGGCTTATCACACACGGACAGGATTTACACCATTTGAAGTCGTCTATGGTCGTCCACCTCCTTCAGTTCTCTCCTATGTGCCTCATAGGTCGTCCGTTGCTGAGGTCGACTATTTGCTGCAAACAAGGGATGAGGTTCTTAAGCAGCTGAAAGCAAATCTAGCAGCCGCCCAGAACCGTATGAAACAACTTGCTGATAAGAAAAGGACTGATCGGGCCTTCCCGGTAGGTGATTTGGCCTACGTATCCATCCTACCACAGCGCCAGACCTCTTTGTTCCAATCGGATCAGGCCAAGCTCGCACCTCGTTATCATGGGACATATTCAATTCTCGAACGGATTGGGCCCGTTGCGTATCGCCTGGCTCTACCTCCGGGGTCACTGGTGCACCCTGTTTTCCATATTTCGCACCTTCGTCGTTTTGTGGCTGATGCAACTTCAGTTCCTATGGGCGGGCCCTTATCAATTCTGACTCCAATGGATGTGGATACCCCAGTGCTAGCGTCTGTCCTTGACAAGCGACGTGTTCGTAAGGCGGGTCACATTCTTACTGAGATATTGGTCGCATGGAAGGGCCGTTCCTTAGAAGATGCTACGTGGGAAGTGGAGGACGAAATTCTTGCTCGCTTTCCGGACTGGACGCCTTGAGGTCAAGGCGATAGCGGAGCGTGGTGGATTGTTATGAACGCCATACCAGGCTAGTATGAACACGTCAGCGGGCCAACATCTACAGCAGCCATCATGCCAGTAGGATAGTGGATTAGTATTGCTTATCTTATTGTAATCAGGCCCGTTTAGGCTAATTACTAGCCCATCAGTATGGCCAGATGGCGCGTGCCCCTAGGCAGATGCGCCATCTTTCCCCTTTATATATTGGACGTCTTCCTCAGTGGGAGGTTATGCAATAGAAATCCTTTCAGTTTATTACTTTTTTCTTCTTCTTTGCACTTTTGCCGTCGATCCATACCTTGTGACCATTGCCGGGCACAACAGTTACAGGATATTAAGATATCTATAACTCCAATTAATGGAGGAGGTTACATGATATTAAGATATCCATAACTCCCCAATTGGTAATCGCCGAGGGAGAGAGATATAAAAGGGAACGTGACCAATACTCAGGACACTGGCTTTGGCATGCACTCATCTTCTCCCTCACGTCTGGGACATTTTCTCTCTCTCTCTCTCTCTCTCACTTCATGCATCCTTCTCATCTTCTCTCTCACGTCTGGGATGTTTTCTCTCTCTCTTTCTCTCACTTCATGCGTCCTTCTCTCCATCACTTGCTATTGGGATTAATCTTGGTGATTCAATCAAGCAATATATTGGGAGAAGTCGAAGGTGATATTGCTATCTCGTGGAGAATAGTAAATCATTGATCCACACACGAACGGTTCAAAAGGTGATCTTGGACATACTCTTATTTCTCTATGAAGAACGATATAATCTTTCGCACAAAGGTCATAGGTTAGTAGTACATGTTCTTGCATTTAATTTGATTGTGCATGAAATAAATTGTACTTCGTATATATTGCTCATAATCTTGTACTCTTTCGTTATTGTTATTTGTGAGTGCAAGGAATTCCAAATCAAGACAAATCTTGGAAGAATTCAACACCAAATGAACGATTCATTTGCTTCCGCTGCGGCTCGGTAACCCTTCAGTGGTATCGGAGCCCTAATTCCGTTGTGGTGTTAGAATTTCCAAACATCTGATTGATTTTTGTGTGTGGAATTCAGAGCAATCGAATTGATAAAAAACGCATTTTTCGATTTGGCGATCGAACTGCTGGAAAAGATTTGAAAAACCAAATTATTTTGAAGTAGTATTTGTGCCACATAATTACCTGATTATTGTGAGTTGTTTAGTGATTCATACTGTGCTCTTAAACACTGTTTGTCCTATTTTTCACTGGTTGTAGATTTTTATCTTCACTTTGTTGCACCACTTGCTGATTTTTCACCAAAGTTGCAATGGCATCACAAATGGTCTCCAGTGAGTTGGCAAAGACTGAAAAATTGAATGCCATGAACTTTGTTACCTGGAAGAGGTGCATCCGGCACATTCTATTCCTTGATAACTTGGGTCAACTGTTGGACCAAGTTGTTGAACCTTCAGGTGAAAATACTACTGCTACTGAAAAGAGAGAGTACGAGAATTTCCGGATCGAGGATGCACGAGCAAAGGCTACAATGCTTACCTTTATGGAGCCTACTATTGAGTTGCTTTTTGAGAAGCACAGAACGGCCAAAGAAATGTATGAGGCCATAGAGAGGAGGTATGGAGAGCATACTGAGGCTCACATCAGGTTGCTCCACACTTGCTACACCAACATGAGGATGGAGGAAGGAAAGAATGTGCTTGAGCACATAAATGCCATGTCCATTATCGCTAGTGAGCTTGAGATGCTTGGAGATCCAATTTCATTGGGGGTCCAAGTGTCTACGATACTCACTAGTCTTCCTCCATCATGGGAAGCAGTTGTGGTGGCATTGAACCTAAGTGATAAGAAACTCACTCTCGATGATCCTACTGTCAATCTGGGCTTAGAGCAAGAAAGGAGAGAGCATATGAAGGTCTCTAATGCATCTGCCAACCTTGCTCATCATGTTGGCTCGAACAAAGGTGGGTCCTATGCTGGCACCTCAAAGAAGAACTTCAATAGGAAAGGAAAGAAGCAGGGTGGAGAAAGGCCAAGAACAAAAAGAAGGGAGCCTGCTTTACCTATGGCAAGATGGGTCACTATAGCAGGAACTGTCCTAATGGCTCCCATGGCAATGAGAAAAGGAAACAGTAGGGTGGTGGAAAGGACACAATGTGCATGATTTCTGAGGCATTAATTGTAAACACTAACACTAGAGGTTGGTGGCTTGACTCGGCCGCAACCCGTCATGTGACCATGGTTAAGGAGTCTTTTGCTAAAATAAAAGAGATTAGTCCCTGGGAGCACAAGATCTATATAGGGAATAACACCTATTGTGACGTGCTGGGGATAGGCTCTATTCGTGTTCCTCTTTTAGGAGGAAACACTCTTGTCCTTACAGATGTCTTGTTTACACCTACTATTTGCAGGAATATGATTTCAATCCCTCTATTGACTCAAAAGGGATTTGAAGTCAGGTTCAAGGGTGGCAAGGGAACTGTGGGATAAAAAAATAATATTTTATTTACTGCTTCATTTGTGGATGGTTGATTCAAACTTGATGTTTCCAATGACTTTGCTAATATTAATGAAATGATTGATTCTGAGTATTATGAGTATGTTGCTTGTTTTGTTGATAATGCTTTGTTGTGGCATTTATGCCTGTGTCATGTTAATGCGACAAAATTACACCGAATGTTGGGTAGTGGGTTACTACCTAGAATAGGTGATGATTTGTGCGTGTGTGAAGATTGTTTATCTGGTAAAATGAATAGGCTACCCTTTTCTAAAGGGCAACAAGCAATTGACCTTTTAGAGATCATTCACTAAGATATTTGTGGGCCTATAAACGTCAAGACTCAAAGGGGCATGACGTATTTTATTATGCTCATAGATGACTATTCGAGATATGGTTCTCTGTACTTGTTATCGAGAAAGTCCGATACTTTAGAGAAATTCAAGAAATTTAAGGCTGAGGTTGAGAACCAATTAAGACGGAAGATTTAAGTTTTGAGAACAGACAGAGGTGGTGAGTATACATCTGATTTGTTCAAGGACTATTATACAAACCATGAAATAATGCATCAGTATACTTTGCCATATACCCCTCAACAGAATGGAGTTGCAGAAAGACGTAATAGGACATTATTGGACATGGTAGGGTCCATGTAAACCACTCTGAAGTAGGAATGCAGTTTTGGGGTGAAGCACTAGACACCGCTGTTTATGTACTAAATCGAATACCTTCTAAGTTGATCAAATTGACCCCATATGAGTTATGGACTGGAAAATATCCAAACTTTTTGAACTTGAGAGTGTGGGGGTCAAAGGCCTATGTGAGGGTGCCGATCAACTAAGAACTAAGTTCGATCCTAAGACCATAAAATACAATTTTATAGGTTATTGTGATCAAAAGGGTATCGATTTGTTGTACACCATGATGATGGGACAGTGGGGGTTATAGAGTCTAGAGATGCTTATTTTCTTGAGGAAGATATAGACCTTAAAACTCCTAGTTAGAGAGTGGAACTCTTTGAAATTGAAAAAGAGAAGGTTACTGTCACTATTAATGAACAAGTGATAAATAATATATCTAATAAGGATGTACATTCATGAGCATCTAGAGAGCGTAGATCTTCAGTGTTGTTGAAGGATTACTACATGACGCTTGGTGAAGATGAGATTTCGTTAGATGAATCTGTACTTAATGATCCGGTCACGTTTGAGCAGGCTATGAGTAGTCCAGATTCCAAGGAATGGCGGAAGGCTGTTCAAGAGGAAATGGATTCGATCTTGAAGAACAAAGTCTGGGAGATTATTAACTTACCAGACGAACGGAAACCCATTGGGTGTAAGTGGATCTTCAAGAAGAAGCTCAAAGCTGATGGATCAATAGAGAAGTACAAAGCTAGACTTCTGGCAAAAGGCTTCACACAAGTAGAGGGCATAGACTTTAAGGAGACGTATTCTCCTGTGTCTAGGTTCATCTCGATTCAATCTTTGTTGGAAATTGTGTCATACTTAGATTTAGAGTTGCACCAGATGGATGTAAAGACTGCCTTCCTAAATGGTGATTTAGAGGAAGAGATTTACATGGAACAACCCAAGGGTTTTGTTGTTTCTGGGGAGGAAACTAAAGTGTGCAAACTTGTTAAATCATTGTATGGACTAAAACAATCGCTAAGACAATGGTATTTCACTTTACACAAGGTGATAAGTGAATATGGCTTTGTTCCCAATGATTATGAGCATTGTGTATACTCCTTTAGAGATGGGAGTAGATTTATGATATTGGCACTATATGTAGATGACATATTATTGATGGGGAATGATACTAGTATGATTCTTAGTCTTAAAGATAGACTCAAGACCCAATTTGAAATGAAAGATATGGGTGAAGCATCTTACATCCTCGGGATGAAGATTGAGAGAGATAGAAAAGCCAGGAGGCTAAGTATATCTCAAGAATTATACATAGAGAGTGTATTGAAATATTTTGGCGTGATTGGTTGGAAGACCATAGATTCGGCCATCTATAAAGGGATAGTTTTGTTTGAGAGAATGGCACCTGCATCAAACGAGGAAGGTTTGAAGATATCAGGCTAACCCAGGTATGCAATGAACTGGGCAGGCTGTTGGCAGCTTGATGTATGCCATGAACTGCACTTGACCTGATTTGGCTTTTGTAGTAAGCCTTGTGAGTCGATATCAGGCTAACCCAGGTATGCAACACTGGCAGGCTATTATGTGGGTGTTTAGATACTTGTTGGGAACCAAGGATATGAAACTCACATATCAGGCCGAGAACCTGTCATTGGAAGGCTATAGTGATTCGGATTATGCCGGGCGTAAGGATGACAGAAAATCCATTGCCGGTTATGTGTTTATGCTTGGTGGCGGCACCGTAGCATGGGCTAGTAAGAAGCAGAAATGCGTTACTAAGTCCACGATGGAAGCTGAGTTTGTTGCATGCAGTTTTACAGCTTCCGAGGCAATGTGGATTAAAGAGTTTCTAGCTGGGTTGCAGCTAGAAAAGTGGACTGATGCTCTTGTCCAAATTTATTGTGATAATTTGGCAACTGTGTCGACACTCCATAATGGGGAGATCAGTTCCAAAGCTAAGCACACATTGAGGTGCATTACTTTTATATATTTGACATGGTACAATGGGGAAAGTTGATGGTGAGTCATCTTCTTACGGTTGAGATGTTGGCTGATCCGTTAACGAAGGCCTTGACAACGGATCTATTTGTGAAACATGTTCATAGTTTTAGATTACGACAGACTAGTGCACGAGTCACTGTTGAGCCGCAAATATGAGCACAAAACCCATAGTGAGGGATGTAAGATAGTGATATGGATTCGTCCCACATTTATTATCTTGTTTGAGAGGAGTAGGTTCTCCCATGTGGCGTGTGGACATGAGGAGTGACTAGGCTTCTGTGGGCCCAGGTGGGTCCACACTTAATTGGAAGAGACACCTAATGCTACTGGACCATTACGAGAATTTAAGGGATTGAGTTATGGGTGGTTATGAATAACCATCAAGAGAGCAATTAATGGAGGAGGTTACATGATATTAAGATATCCATAACTCCCTAATTGGTAACCGCCGAGGGAGAGAGATATAAAAGGGGACATGACTAATACTCAGGACACTGGCTTTGGCATGCACTCATCTTCTCTCTCATGTCTGGGACGTTTTCTCTCTCTCTTTCTCTCATTTCATGTGTCCTTCTCTCCATCACTTGCTATTGGGATTAATCTTGGTGATTCAATCAAGCAATATATTGGGCGAAGTCGAAGGTGATATTGCTATCTCGTGGAGAATAGTAAATCATTGATCCGCACACGAACGGTTCAAGAGGTGATCTCGGACATACTCTTATTTCTCTACGAAGAACGGTATAATCTTTGGCACAAAGGCTGCAGGTTAGTAGTACACGTTCTTGCATTTAATTTTATTGTGCATGAAATAAATTGTACTTCGTATATATTGCTCATAATCTTATACTCTTTCGTTGTTGTTATTTGTGAGTGCAAAGAATTCTAAATCAAGACAGATCTTGGAAGAATTCAACACCAAACGAAAGATTCATTCGCTTCTGCTGCGGCTCGGTAACCCGTCAATAGATGTATGCAACAATAGCATAGAACCTATCATTCGGGAAAATCGAGAAAATTGTAGGAGGAAAATAGCGTTTCTAACAACATTATTGATATAAAAATTGAATAATAATAATAATAATAGCAAAATTTAATTATCAAAAAGATTTAAAGAGAAAATAAAAAAAGTAGTAAACAGCACTTGTATGATTGCCCAAGTGGATGATGCAATGCTAGAGACTTATGTTATAATTAGTCGTCTACAATCATGAGTGAAACCCCCAGATGACAAGAAAAATGCAAAATTCTCGAACTGCATGCTATATATGGTCAGTACTTACTTTTTTTTTCGTGCACGTTCTAGCAAGCACTGCACTTGTGGAAAGCTCATACTCCTTCGTTCTCACATAAATTGTTCATTTCAGAAAATGTGACGGTTAAGGAAGTCCTTGTGGTGATCTTTCCATCCAGTAACCTCTTCCACTACATCCACTCATCACTATAAAATGATTACCACAAGATAGGACAACTAATGTGGGACAAGTTTTTTTCATTTCTGGCAATTAAAATGGCAGAGAGTAAACAATAGAGTCCGCCTAGCCTGCGCTACAGCGCTTGTTCGCTGTAGGCCACTGGCCATCAGATCATGGCTAGGGCTACCATCTGACGGTTAAGGGGTCTGCAGAGTACTAGCGCTACAGCTCAGGCTAGATTTTTCCTATAAAATAAGTTGTAGTTATCTACCCTCATGCAAACACTCACCTTTGGGCGAGCGCACACAGGCACGCCTGAGCGAAGGTGCATGTTACCTTTTCTAATATAATATTACTAAATCCTACAGGTAAGGTGTCGATACGATTTTTTATCCAAAAACAAACGGTGTCGATAAGAAAGGATAGTCCCTAACGGAAGGGATATTCTAATGAAAAAATGATTTAGTTAGGTGTAAAAAATAATCCAAGTTTTTTGCAACTAGAGCGTGGAGGGCACTAGTGGATGAGGGAGGTTGGCGAGTAGCTGTCCGGCCCGCACGCGTCCTGGAGACACAGTGGGACATTGGCTGCCGGCGAGGCCACCTTGCAGTTACTGTTGCCCGATTGGCCGTCGCTCTCACACCTTGTTTTTTGGACATTTCTCAATCCGCAATGTTGCTTTCTTGGACCGTAAAAGAGCTCAAATAATGCAAATCAGCGAGAGATACTTTTGCTATCCTCGTTGTTCCTCTAAGATTGCAGTTCAGAAAGACGAAAATCGGGAGCTTGGGCTTGGTCTACGAAGAAACATGTACCAAGAACATTATATTGAAAAACAAACATGTTACTAAGAACTAAAAGTCAAAACAAAAAAGTCATTTTGAAATTACGACAATTAAAGTGCATAAACGTTAGGTTACCAGGACAACAGCCAAGAGCTCTTGACAAGAAACTTTGTGGACCAAAATAAATAAGTGTAATGCCATTAAATAGTGCCCTCCAACCCAAATTATTATATCCATAAGGATTTTCAGAATCAACTAAAATTGTTATGGTAATAATAATTCTGGACTAAGGGAGTAGTGTGCAGTGAGTGTGCGCCAATTCACCTAGGGAAGAGATGCATATGAGCTCTGCAACCCCAAACTTTAGGAGAAATTTTTTTTTTGGATAATTAACTTTATGAGAACTTATTAGGTACACCAATGCACAAAGGAATATCAGACATTGGCATATATTCCTGTGCCCCCAGTGTTCCTAAATAACACTGGCGTATATTACTATTTAATAAGTTTAAATGTGGTCATCTTCCGCATACTCCCTCTGTCCTGTTTTAGATGCCCCATCTGGAAAAGAAGACAGTTCTGTGTTAGTTGCTCCATATGGTCAATCTGAGTGGATTTCAGACCTCTTCTTCCCCCATTTTTTTGGGATGGAAGGTTTCAACCATCCATTAAAAATCAACATTCTTTTAGATGGAGCTATTGTTATGGAGTAATTTAGGCTCTCCTATTTCATTATGTATATTAGTTACTTGTTTCAATACGATTTGTAGTTTATTTTAGAGTAGTATTCCTTATTTACAACAATTTCTCAATCAGGAATACTAGTTGCACTAGGATTAGGTTAATTACTCCTATAAATATATGTAAGGCTATGGCCAAACATGAATTGCAGAATTGAGTCTCAGATTTAGTTTTTTAAGTCATTACTTTTCTTCTCTTCATACTTCCATTTCTTGCCAAATTCCCTGCTATAGACTACTGTCTACAGCACTAAATTTTCTTAACAGTACTAATCAAACAAGGGAAAGCAAATTCTAAAATCTATTTGGTAGTCCAAGATTTTTACATTTTTTCAATTCTCAATTCTGGTTCACACTGATGGCGTTTTTAAAAGTGTTGCAAAAAAAGTGAAAAAAAATTGTACAGATAAGAGCAGTACTAATCAAACAAGGGAAAGCAAATTCTAAAATCTATTTGGTAGTCCAAGATTTTTACATTTTTTCAATTCTCAATTCTGGTTCACACTGATGGCGTTTTTAAAAGTGTTGCAAAAAAAGTGAAAAAAAATTGTACAGATAAGAGAAAATTTGTTACATAAAGTATGAGGTATACTTGTTAGTTGCATGTCCTTCTCCTATTTCATGCCATCATTAAACATACTTACAATGGCTAACCGTCCCCACAAGCCCAAATAAAGTTGGATTGGCTAATGCTTGAATTGAAAGTGTGACAATCTGAAGTTTCTCTACTTTTTGGGACGATTTTGTAACTGAAAAATGCAATCTATGGCACATCGGCCCATATGATCCACCAGGTTTCGTCCACGGCAATATGCAGGCGGAAGTATATTGGCCCTGCATAGTAAAACCTAATGGCAACAGTGAGATTGAGGAAGCTGGAAGATGGCTACCAGAGGGTAAACCAAAAAACAGGGTTGGATAAAACATCATCCGCCCCAACAGCAAGTCACCCCAAGGAACCGAGCTCCAGGAAGCCTGGTTTTTAACTTCATTTTTTGGTGAAATAAATGACCAAGGACTTAATGCTGAAAAAGAAAACTAAGCATAGATACGCAATTTGAACATTTCTTAAATGACGTCAAAAAGAACTTGGTCACTTCACCATCATATTAGAAAGATCTTCCATAGTGCTTAAGGTACATTGTCACACCCCAAAATTCGTGACTGTGATCGGAGTGCGGAAGTCTTCGTAAATACTATCTCTGGTGAGGTAGGGATTCTGGGACGCAACTCGGATAGTCGATCCAACTAGTCAATTACATCATCTAAAAAAGATGTGTAAACAACATTACTAAGAACTCTCTTGAACGTAGGAACTCATCATCCAATCTCAAAATAAAACATTGTAAATACTTCATATGAATCCTATTTAGTTTTTATTACTGCCAATAATATAAATTGTCAATCAAAAGAAACCATCAATTCTATGACACACAACAGCTATCAATATCATCAAGTTTATCGCAAGTAATTGAAAATTCTCTAATCTTCTTTGAGCTTTTGCATCACCTTCTTATCCTGCAATCATCCTGAATCAATGCTCTTTCATGCCTGCATCAAATGATGCATGAGTATTCTATTGAAATACCCAATAGGATGTAAAAATCCATCGGAAACACAGTAAATAGCATGAACAAAGGTTTACTCAATAGAAACAGGAATATATAATATCTAAGTGACTGATCACAAGGTTTACTTCACCTAAACAGAGAGGTCAGTCGACAATGATCCCAACTCTCAAGTATAGAAAAAATATCAATAAGACTCCGAATAATTACATGTGTAAGGAGAGAATAATAATTTTACAAATGGCTCTAGGCATCCATAATGCCAGGTATTACAATTTCTGTTCGCTGAACTTACCACTCTCAAGTGGCTAAATAATACTAGAACCACCCTAGAGGTCCCACCAGTGCATACGGATACGATGGGCGGAGACTGAAGACCTTCCGTAATGTCCACAGTCTAAACATACCTATATTGCCTCTCTTTGGGTGGGAGCCTTGCAAGGTTCCCTAAATATCAAAGATCTCGCAATGACTCTCTAAGTATACTATGATTCCACCTAGGAGAGATCCTATTAAAAATCTCTTAGTGAAAAAACAATTATACTGAGCAATGTCACAAAGAATCAGAGGTCGCAATATTATGAGGTTATAAGGTATCTTTAACCGAATTAGACTCACTGTCTGGAGTACAATTAAATCATCAATATGTCAATGGAATAGGATTCCTCGCAAGAACACAGCTAAGATTCCAACGTTTTGATCAACAGGTAACTCACCAAAAAAGTAATAATAGATCTCACTCCATGCCTTAGATAGAAACATCTCTGGAATTTAGGTTCTACTATTTATGAGACTGAATTCAAGATGAAAGCATGATTGGAATGGTTTGATCTTCAATTAGAACTCAAACTGACACTAAGTTATAATTAGATTTTTAGTACAATAAGACTTTAAGTTATATTGACTTATCCATAATATTAATCTTTTAGACCAACTAGTCTTACAGTAGTTGTAACACCCAAAAAATTAGCACATTAATTAAAAACTTCTATTTTAGGAAACTGTTCTAAAATAGGAAAGTTTTATTGCCTGATTTGATTTCTGGTTGTGCGATGTGCTTTAATGTGTTACTTGACTTTTATGATATGGAATGAATTGACAATCGCTTGGCTAATCAGGGCAACGCACCAGGACGCGAGGGTTGGTCCTGGCGCTGGGCACAACCTGGCGCTGAGACCAGCCTGGCGCCAGTGTCTAAGAACACCTGACGCTAGGAGTGGGGCTAGGTGCCAAGGCATGTATTCAGTGGATGAGACTTGTGTGAATTTCATAATTAGTAAGTTGATTTTTGTTTCGATGCATGGTTCGTGGTCTACGCGAGAGGGTGTAATGAGTAGTGCAACCGTGGGACATCGGAGACATGTGCGCGAAGGACTCAAGCCAAGACGCAAGGACCTGGATGCAGAGCCACATGGCACTGGCCCAGGGGTTCATTTTATGTGGGTGACATGGCATAAGGTGATCTTCATATGGTTGGAGTGAATCATGGTGCAAAGATTCAGGTTGACTTACTCGCGGTAAATAAGGAAAGTATTGCCAAAGACCAAAAAGTTACTGAATTGGTTGAGATAATTAAGGAGGATAAATCTTAACTAAAAGAAGGTAATTAATTCACTTTTTACCAACCAATAGGATGGAGACGTCTAGAGAGAGAGGGGGGAGTCCTTTTGATTTGCAAATCTTTGGTAATTTCCTAATTGTAGTTGGAGTTGGTCTTGATAAGGTAGTATCCTAATCAAAAAGATTTCAAACCTATCTAATTAAAGGATTAACTTATTGGGCATCCTGATCTAATTTGGAGGAAGGATTCTTATTGGTTGATGGAGATTTGGGATTAGGAAAGGGCCTAGATTAGGAGTAATCCTAATTGGAAAAGGCATTGGCTATATAACCAAGGAGTCCGGCCCATACATTTGAACACTAAGCCTTGTGACGATGTGTGCAAACCCTAGCCTCTTCTCTCCTTCCTTGCCACTAATTCCAACAACCTTGCATCTCTTCTCTCGACATCTATTCTCGTGCAATCAAAGAAGTGGAGGCACCGTTGAGAAGGAGAAGGAAAGAGCTACGCATGGAGGTGTGAATCACGTACATCTAAGTGGTAGGATGGTTTTTCCTAACTAATCTGATTTAAACTCTTTTGCATCATTCTTATAATGATTATTTACTTATTCATCTACACTTGAATTATGCATTTCATTAGCCCTTAAACTTATATTTATGTTAGTGTTTGATTATATTTAATGAAACTTTAATTTAGTTTTTGGTTTTTGTAGGAAAACAAGAGTAAGTTGCAGAAATGAGGTAAAAAGTGATTCTAATGGTTAAATATTTATAACTTCGTATGCATATCTCTAATTACACTGATTTAAAGCTTCTCTTAAATTTAAGAAGTCAGCTTTCCAACGCCACCGACCGCGTACAATTTGGAGTTCAGACCAAAAAGTTACGACTATTGGAAAATTGAGCTGCAAAAGTAAACCGTGGAAACGATCGATCAGAACCCAACACGATCTATCACATTTGCAGAAAATCTGAGATGCGCGACACCGAGGTAGTGATCGTTCGACGGATGAAGGAAATAACGAAGGAGTGAAGTGATCGATCGGCCAGTGATCGATAGGCAATACAGGGCGATTGATCGCCGTATACACAAAACCGGAAATTGACCAATTTTGACTTTGAATTGGGAGGGGAACTTATAAATAGGACTTAAAGAGAATGTATTGGACATAAGAGAATAGATTTTTGAGTCCCTTTGGAAACATTGGAGGAAAGGAGAGAAGAAGAAGAAGATGATGAAGAACATGATGATGATTTCTCTTCCAATGCAAGGCTAAACTCCTTTCCAAGGCATAGATGAAGCCCAATAGACTGGTTATATAGTCTTTTTTCTCTCATTTTATGTTTTAATCAAGTTGGTGTATGACTCTTTATTATGCAATTAAAGTTAATTCATTGAAGTTTGTATTTTGTACTTGAGAGAGACAAGAGTGAATTAATTGAATTTCAATCTGAAAGAACACTCGCCTGTCCAAGAGGAATGTGAGTAATCTGAAGTGTCATATATTAATAAGGATTCATTGGTTTATACTCGAGAGAGAGAGAGAGATCATAATTCCATGTGCTTAATTGATTTACGTGTTACGTCCGAGAGGAGAGTACTTTAATTTGAATTGACAAGTGTATGTTCAAGAGGAATATGCTAGCCAATTAGAAATTTATTCACAAGAGAGATTTGAAGCCTTTATACTTCCCATATTGATTAATCTCAGCTTAGTTTAGTTAAAGTTCTTTGTTTTTCTTAGATTAAATAAAAACTACAACTTTTCTCTTGAATTTGGTAAAGTATTCATCCATCCTTGAGGTTCGACAACCCTTTAATACTTGCCGTAGTGCAATTGCCTTGTGTACTTTGAAGGGTTTAATTTTAAACGATCACGTTTTTGGCGCCGTTGCTAGGGACGGAAGCCAATAATTTACCAAATTCTTAGCGTAGTTTAGTTTTAGAGTAGTTAGTTTTAATTTAGATTTTATTTTTTTCAGTAGCTTAATTGTGCTTTTCTTCTTTTGCAAGATTAAGAGAGGACGTGGATTCTCGCCAATATTGGAAGGGCCATCTCTTCCCACTGTTTGCACTCTCTTGACTTTCGTTTTAGAATAATCTAGGTACTTGGTGTTTTCAATTTTATCTTTGTGACTGCATGCTCGTGCTAGTTGTTGCTATCTAGGATTGGTGTTTGCTAGTTGTCGCTATTAGGATTGCTACAGGTTTTGTTGTATTTTATTGTGCATGCATGGTCATCGTTCCATGAACCCCGTCCTGACTTTTGATCCTGATCCTGAGCGACTGTCTAGGACCTCGTAGAACTCACAGAAACCCAATCCTTGAATCTCATCCAATGGCGGACAACATGAACCTTGGGAGTGGGAATGACATTAACTAACCCACTGCCAGTAGTACCCCATGCTCGTACCCTACAAAACTACTACCATCCCACCACCTACACTTCCCCTTCCTGCATCCTCTTACTTGACAATGTGGCTAACTTTAAGATTAAACCCAACATCATCCAAATGCTACCCATATCCCATGGCCAACTCAATTAAAACCAGGCACCTACAAAACCTATTGGAAGTTAACACGACCTTCAAACTTACACGTCTGATGACCAGGTATGCCTTAGGTTGTTCCTTTTTACCTTGATTGAGAGGGCCAAAGAATGACTATAGTCCCTTGAACACAACTCCATTTCCACTTGGGAGGAACTTCAGGCCGAATTACTTAAGAAATACTTTCCTGTAGGGCGGACCAATAAGATCCGCACAGAAATCATCACTTTTACCCAGCTACCTAATGAACAATTCCATGAAAGCTGGGAAAGAATGAAAGCCCTACTCCGGTCTTGTCAACACCATGATGTGCCCAAGTGGCAATTAGTGCAGAGATTTCATGAGGGTGTGTGCGATTAGCACAAGACCCTAATTGATGCCTCTTGTGGAGGCACATTTATGAAGAAAACCCCTGATGATGCCTAGGATTTACTAGAAGAGCTGAGCGAAAACTCTTTACACAGTGCTACCCTCTAGATCTGAAGGCCATATGCTTGGCAGGAATACCTCAAGGGGAGGCATGTACGATGTCAAAGCCACCACCAGTTTAGAACACCAAGTGGCATCTCTGACAGAGAAGTTTGACAGGTTTTTCTCTCAGTTTGCACCTTACACTCAAATCTCTCAAGATGCCTGCGTTATTTGTGCTAGCCCTATGCACACTATAGTTGTCTGCCCCTCAGCCTTCCAGTACCCAGACTTAGTACAGGAGCATGTCCACGCTGCACAGACTTTCCCAAGAGCCACAAACAATCCATACTCCAACACTTACAATCCTGGGTGGCGTGATCACCCTAATTTTTCTTAGAGGCAACCTAATCCAGGTCCTACTTTTAATCAAGCCACAAAATAGGAGTTCCAAAGCAAAACCCAGCCCTACCAACCCACCTCAGCTCCATTTGGCCAACCAAATAGGTGACTTTCCTTGGAAGACCAGATGAGCCATATGTTAGCTACCTTAACCGAGATGAAAACCGAGATAAAAGCTGAGATAGAAACCAAACACAAAGAGCTAAAAGGTGACCCAGGCCCAGCTTATCCATTCTCATACTCAGTTTATCACGAAGATAGAGACTCAATTAGGACAGCTTGCTCAGGCCATGAACCGTAGAGAAGCAGGAACTTTATCGAGCCAACCCCAACAAAACCCTAGAGGCCAGTTTGCAGTTGAGGCCTCCCAATACCTTACTGAGCAAGTTCAATCCATAAATACCCTAAGGAGTGGCAACCAAATCGATAATAGGGTTAAAGACTTGTCCCAAGGTCCCTCAAGGGAGAAAATTGCCCCTAAGATACAAAGAGAACCCACTCCCATCAAATTTGTACCTCTTAGTTCTAAATCCCAGCAGGATGACCCAACCGAGGCTAAGAAAGAACAATCCAATATCTCCAGGGCACCATACCCACAATGCCTAGACAAACCCTCCTCGTTTAGCAAATCCCACCAAAAGATGGAGGAGATATTCGAGGTGTTCAAGTAGGTAAAGGTCAATCTTCATTTGTTAGATACAATAAAACAAGTGCATGCCTATGCCAAATTCCTGAAAGATCTTTGTACCCAAAAGCGCAAAGCTAAATCTAATGTGACTAAAAAGGTCTTCCTTTCTAAGCAAGTGAGTTCCTTATTGACACATAAATCTTCCGCCGATGTATAAGGACCCAGGATGTCCAACAATTTCATGTGTGATAGGGAACCATACTGTGGAAAAGGCATTGTTAGATTTGGGAGCGAGTGTAAATTTGTTGCCTTACTCTGTGTATGAGCAACTTGGGTTGGGAGAGTTGAAACCGACTGCCATAACACTACAACTTGCAGACCGATCAATTAAAGTTCCACGTGGTGTTATTGAAGATGTTATGGTGCAGGTTGATAAATTTTTCTTTCATGTGGACTTCATTGTCCTAGATACACAACTTGTGCAGAATATTGGTAGTCAGATTCCCATGATTTTGGGAAGTCCATTCTTGGTGACATCCAAGCCATTATAAATTGTCAGGATGGGGTGCTGAAATTGTCGTTTGGTAATGTAAATGTCAAACTGAATATTTTTAATGTTAAAAAATAACATCCACCATCAGATGATTCTTATGCAGGTCATATGATTGACACTCATGTGGATGGTGCACCTCCATGTATTTGTTCTGATGATCCACTTGATATTCCTTTCATTAACCCTCATGTGCGCAGTAAGACCACAGATGGACTAAACGTCAGATTGAAAGACCCAGGATAAGTTGGAAAAATTGCTCAATCTGGCTGAAGACATAAAACTTAGCGCTTGGTGGGAGGCAACCCACGTATTCACGTGTATTCTCTCTTTTTCTTATTTTCTTTGTTATACGATCATTGTCATTTTTATATCTTGTTCACATTGAGGACAATGTTTATAATAGGTTTGGGGGAGGGAATATTGCTTGCATAAAAAAAATCAGAAAATTGTAAAAAGAAAATAAAAATTTTGAAGAGTTTTTAGGTTGTTTGCTAGTTTTTTTATATGTTTTGATAGTTTATCCCGTGATAATGCATGCTTCAATTCTTAGGAGATTAATTTGCATTGGAAGTGTGAGTAAGTATACTAGTGGATAGAAACACTTAACTAAGCATATTTTTCTGTCATAGTCCTCTTGGATCAGGTGCTTGAGCTAATAAAACTCACTCACATACACTAAGATATAAAGTAATACTCTCTAGAGATTTATTGAATGCTAATCTTCAGTGGGATATCTTTAGTAAGAGTCATTGGTTGATATGTGGTTGTCTATTGAGCTTAAAAGATCATGATAGACCATTTACTTGGCAATGGCAAGGGCTTTGAACCAGAAATAGGTTGAGAGTATAATACAGTCTGGACAGATTAAAGATGTGATGGAAAATATGAATGTTGTAAGGAAAAAAATGAGAAATAAAAAATGAAAACAAAAAGAGAGAAAGGGGCTGCTGGACTATTATAAGATTAACTTGGGGCTGATGCTCGGGCCCGAAGCGGTCTATACTTAAAATCTAATGCCCTAAGCCAACTGGCTGGTAGTCATTGGCCTGAGTCATTGTTAAACCTAATCATCTTGAAGTCAGGCCTTACACAGTCCTATTAAAAAAGTCTATGATGTATTATCCTCTCAAGTCTAGAATGTTGGACCCGAATGAGGTGCGCATGCATTTGTGCTATCCTGAACCTAAATATTACGATGACTATGTAGATTCTGATGTTCTTTGGTTAATTGGTAACACTGGATATGTGTAAAATAAAAATTTAGAATGTATTGCTACAATGTTCTACACTTTTATTATCTATATTATCATGCTATATCATATTGAGCAGAAATTCCCAATATGAAAGTGTGGAATAAAACCACTTACTTGAGGGCTTCTATATTCCCGTTGATTATAAACCAAGTACAGGTGGTTGATTTTCTTAAGCATTGTAGTTTACATTTGTCAGGATAATAGGTTGTTTGTTTTGTAGTATTTTATTTTTTTATGTTTGTGGGTAGCATGGCTGCAAACCCTCACGAGACACAACTTGTCTTACTAGGGACACCTAGAGGTTTAACGGCTTGTTGCATATGCTCAATGCAATCGTGCTTCCTATGAAAGTGGCATTTATTTTTGTTAAGTTCCTTGGTTTGTTTTGTGTGATTTTGTTTTGTTTTATTTTGCTAAGGACTAACAAAATGTAGGTTTGGGGGTGTGATCTATACTTGAATTATGCATTTCATTAGCCCTTAAATTTATATTTATGTTAGTGTTTGATTATATTTAGTGATACTTTAATGTAGTTTTTGGTTTTTGTCGAAAACAAGAGTAAGATGCAGAAATGAGGTGAAAAGTGACTCCAATGGTTAAATCTTTATAACCTTGTGTGCATATCTCTCATTGGACTGATTCAACTTTCATGTTAAAGTTTAAGAAGTCGGCTTTCTAACTCCACTAATCATGTGCAATTTGGAGTTCGGAGCGAAAAATTATGACCATTGGAAAATTGAGCTGCAAAAGTAAACCGTGGAAACGATCAATCAGAACCCAACGCGATCGATCGCATTTGCAGGAAATCTGATATGTGCGACACCAAGGTAGCGATCAATCGGCGGATGAAAGAAATAATGAAGGAATGAAGCGATCAATCGGCAATACGGGGCAATCGATCGCCGTATACGCAAAACTAGAAATTGACCTATTTTGACTTTGAATTGGAAGGGGACTTTCGTGTTTTCTTCCCAACCTTATAAATAAACCTTAAAGAGAATGTATTGGGCATAAGAGAATGGAGTTTTGAGTCTCTTTGGAAACATTGGAGGAATGGAGAGAAGAAAAAGAAGATAATGAAGAACATGATGATGATTTCTCTTTCAATGCAAGGCTAAACTCTTTTCCAAGGCATAGATGAAGCCCAATAGACTGGTTGTATAGTCTATTTTCTCTCATTTTATGTTTTAATCTAGTTGGTATATGACTCTTTATTATGCAATTAAAGTTAATTTATTTGTTGTACTCGAGAGAGACAAGAGTGAATTAATTAGATTTCAATATGAAAGAACGCTTGCATGTCCAAGAGGAACGTGAGTAATCTGAAGTGTCATATATTAATAAAGATTCATTGGTTTATACTCGAGAGAGGGAGATCATAATTCCATGTGCCTTAATTGATTTATGCTTTACGTCCGAGAGGATAGCACTATAATTTGAATTGACAAGTGCATGTCCGAGAAGAATATGCTTGTCAATTAGGAATTTATTCACAAGAGAGAGAGAGAGACGGTACACTAGTTTATTATGGTGGATTCTAAGCCTTGGTACTTCCCATATTGATTAATCTCGGCTTAGTTTAGTTAAAATTCTTTATTTTCCTTAGATTAAATAAAAACTATAACTTTTCTCTTGAATTTGGTAAAGTATTCATCCGTCCCTGAGGTTTGACAACCCTTTAATACTCGCCGTAGTACAATTGCCTTGTGCACTTGAAAGAGTTTAATTTTAAACGATCAAGTTTTTGGCGTCCTTCCGTGGATAGAAGCCAATAATTTACCAAATTCTTAGCATAGTTTAGTTTTAGAGTAGTTAGTTTTAATTTAGATTTTATTTTTTTCAGTAGCATAATTGTGCTTTTCTTCTTTTGCAGGATTAAGAGAGGACGTGGATTCTCGCCAACGTTTGAAGGGCCATCCCCTCCCACTGTTTGTACTCTCTTAACCTTCTTTTCAGAATAATCTGGGTGCTTGGTGACTGCATGCTCGTGCTAGTTGTCTGTGATTGCATGCTCGTGCTAGTTGTTGCTTGCTAGGATTGGTGCTTGCTAGTTGTTGCTATCTAGGATTGGTGCTTGCTAGTTATCGCTATTACGATTGCTATAGGTTTTGTTGCTTTTTATTGTGCATGCATGGTCGTCGTTCCCTGAACCTCGACCTGACTTTTGATCCTGATCCTGAGCGACTGTCTAGGACCCGAGAACTCATAGAAACTCAATCCTTGAATCTCATCTAATGGCGAACAACATGAACCTTAGGGGTGGGAATGGCATTAACCCACAACTAGTAGTACCCCATGCCCGTACCATGTAGGACTACTACTGTCCCCCCACCTATACTTCCCCTTCCTGCATCCTCTTACTTGACAATGTGGCTAACTTTGAAATTAAACCCAACATCATCAAAATGCTGCCCACATACCATTGCCAACTCAATGAGAACCCCTATAGGCACCTAAAAACCTACCGGAAGTGAACACAACCTTCAAACTTACATTGTCTAATGACCAGGTACGCCTTATGTTGTTCCTTTTTACCTTGAAAGAGAGGGCCAAGGAATGGCTATACTCCCATGGACACAACTCCATTTCCACTTGGGAGGAACTTCAGGCCATCCTGTCTTATAGGCTGTGTTGCATAAGATAGTTTACTGGAATTAGGGTTTAAATCACTAATCCATACTATTACTCATAATATGAGGCAATCTGATCAAAATAATACTAATTCATTATTGTAAGACCTCTTAAAGACTACTGCTATAAATAGGGTGAGTCCAAAAGATTAAGACTTTGGGACGAGTCAATGTACCTAGGAGTCAAGTCGTTGATGTTTCGTTCGTACATCGTGGAGTCGGTTTGAGCATCCAATTGGAGATCAAACCTTCCTAAATCATCTTTGATATTAAAGATAATACAACTCCAGACTTAGAGATGTTCCTATCAAAGGTAAGACATGATGCATGATGTGTGACTTATGAGTGAAATTCATTAATAATCCTACAGTAAGTCATCCATTGGCCAGACTTTGAAATCTCATTCATGTTCTTGTGAGGAACCTTGTGCTACTGAGAGCGATCATATATTAGTACTCCAAAGAGTGAGTCCTGGTGAGATTCACCTTGATATCTCATAGCGTTATGTCCTCTGTTTCCTAGATATATTTTTCCACCGTTATTATAAACTTGATTCTCCACTAAGAGTTCTGTTGAAGATCTCTCCGTAGTGGATTCATAGTATACTCACGAGTCATTGCTAGATCCATAGTGATCTCTGATATTTATGGAACATGGATTCCTTACTACCCGAAGGAAGGCACATACGTACATTTAGACTGGTTGATATTACGGAAGGTCTTCAGTCTCCGCTCATCGTGTCCGTAAACACGGATGGGGCCAACATGTCTAGACACGTGGCCGGGTTCCGAAGGGAGAACCTCTAGGATGTTCTGGTACATTTTGCCACATGGTTGGTAAGAACTCCTTGCACTATGGATACCTGGAGTCATTGGTAGTTGACCATTCTCTCCTTACACTGGTATTTAGTCGGAATCTTATTGATATTATTCTTCCCTATACTTGTGCATTGGGACTGTTATTAGTTGACCTTTCTGTTTAGGCAATGTAAACCTTTGATTTGTCTTTCAGAGAGTGTATATTCCTGATTATCTGAGTGATCTATTCTTCATATCATATTTTGTCTTCCTAGTGGGTTTTTACAACCTACTCGGTATTTCTATGAAATACTCATGCATCCTATGATGCTGGCTTTAAGGATCAGTAACTCAAGACTTTGCAGCTCGAAAAGGTGAAGCGGATGCGTGGAGGACGTTTATGAAGAATTGCTTTTATATATCTTATTTCTTTTGCTAGAACTTTATTAGTTTTGGCCAGTGTGTGCCTTGAATTGATTCTTTGTTTTATTGATAGTTTTATTTTATCTACTATAATAATTTAAGTAAGGATCATTTGCTACATTGACAATGTTATTTGAGATTGGATGAAGAAGTTCATAGTTCTTAATTTATGATATTTGTTTATGAGTTCCTGGTGATGTTGTTTACACGTTCTTTTGTGACGATGTAATTGATCCGTGTGATTGAGTATCCAGTCGCGTACCAGGGTTCCTACCTCGGCTTCTGATTGGTTTACTCAAAGGCTTTTTCACTCTGATCGAGGTCAGGGATTTTGTATCATTAAGTACTAGTATGTACTAGTGAATTCAGCCTTAATCACAGTAAACTAGTTTGTTGATAGCATCCCCCTTCCAACTGTCCCCACAGTTAGCACAGTAGGAATCTAAGTCTGAAATTTTAACAATTGATGGCCCTATGAGTCTAGCTTAAACCCCATTGACGGTTCTTTTTTTTTTTTTGGAATTAGTTTTGAATTTTATATTGTAGGTCATTGGCGCAAGAAATAGTCTTGGCCAATAATTCACACAATCTCTATTACTGAGATTGGATCAAGTAATTCATCATAGAATAGATTGGAAAAGAGTTTAGAATCAATTTAGTAGGAAAACCATCCTACCCCATTTTGTAGTACAAAAAATGTACGTCCGATCGTAGCTCATCTTCTTCTCTACGCAACGAGACATTCGCTCATTTGAATATGACGAGGTTTGAATGAAGAAGGAGGGTGAAAGGGTACTAGAACAAGGGAGCAAGAGAGAGACACAAGGTCGGGGCATCCACAAGCTTTTTAGTGTGAGAGAATACAAGTCAGTTTCTTTTTTTTTACGGGTGTTACATACATACATCACATGACAAGGTAAATTCCATTTATATTCAGATTCACATTGAATTTGGAATCTTTGCTGATGCATTTACCATGACTCATCATATTGATAAACTCAAAACAAAGGTGATCATGTTATTACTGCTTGGTAAGCGAGAATATATTAGCTCAGACTAGAGTATACATAAGATGGGGCAATGAAGAAACCCACATCCCCACTGCAGACATAGGACGACTGTTTTTATTTGTTAGTCCCTAGAGCTAAAAACATAAAGTGGTTTTATGGTCTAGTGGTTAAGGCATTGGAGTGTGATCCGGATTATATTCAATTTGTCGTTATTCTGCACTTTCTCTGTCAGGTCTCTCTTCGTGCAAAAACATCCTAGCACTCTTTACTGCTTCTCACTATAAGGCTTCATCTGATGAATAGTCCTGTAAATCAGCCACTTTAATCAGTCATCATTTTCTATTGACGAATAGAAACATAAAACTACTCCTCCAGCTACTATTAAAAGTGCCCGGACGGAGTATTATTATTAACCAAAAGCTGAATCACCAACATGGCGCCAGACCACCAATTGGCGTGGGAGTAGAGCCTCTCCCGGGTTGAGGGAGAGGTTCCAGGATAGAGCCTTGCTCTGACCTGTAGCAGCTTGGGGGGTAAGTTTAGGGTAATCAGGTTTGACAATGTACCCAAAAAGAAATAACAGAATCATTAACATGGCAAAGAAAGGCAAGTTCATCTCAATAGTATCTTTAAAAATCCCCGTCAAGGGAAAGCTTTTGCTACTCCCTCTGCAATAGGCTCAAAATGAGACAAAATTTTTTCCCAAAGTCAAAACAGTGACTACCTTCAGCTGTTGGGAAGTTAAAAATGGAAAGAGTACAAAGAAAAAACAGGACGTAGAATCAGAAGCAAATGACTCATGTAGCTTCTATTCTATTTATTTACCTACTTCTCAAAGTTAGAAAATTTTGTTTTTTGATGCAAATCACATAGCTATAATGGAGATGGCTGTTGTGAACGCCTGGCCCAGTGTGGGCCGTCAGCAGCCCAACAGGCCATCACGTCAGCATTAAGTCATTAGGATCCTTGATTGATTAGGTATCTTATTGTAATCAGCCCATTTAGGCTAATTGTTAGGTAACGGGCTGAGTGAGAATAATTAGGCTAATTAGTGGCCCATCAGCGGCCCATCAGCTTGGCCAGATGGCGCCCCCTAGGCAAGAGCGCCATCCCCTTTTTTCTATATATGTATCCCGTCTTCCTCAGAGGAGGTTATGCAATAGAAAGCTATTTCAGTTACTCTTTTTCTTCTTCTTCTTCATTTTTGCCGACGAGATACCTTGTGACCATTGCCGGTCACAACATTGGTATCAGAGCGGTTACGAACTGTGACGACGATGCCGCCTCTCAAGCAGCCGACCATGGCTGCCGAGGCACAGCCACAGCCAGAGCCAGAGGTGACCAACGAGGCTGCCAAGCCGGAGGCGCCGAAAGGAAATGACATGGCGGAGATCCGATCCATGCTTGCGCAACTGCTTCAATTTCAGATCGCGCAGGCACAAGCAACGACCAACCAGACAAGGCCGCTGTCTACGCCGTCGACCTTCTCTGCAGCCCAAGGAGAGACCTCGCAGGCAGGGGGGTCGAGAGGGATCGATGGATCTGGAGCACGGATTCCTCTGCTGAACTCCCACATACAAGGGTTTCAAATTGGCTCCATGCATCAGTCCGCACATGGGGGTCCTATGGGCAGAGGGATGCAAGGCACATCAGGTGTTCGAACAAATGCCCCTATGACAACCCCCCTTCACAATATGCAACATGAGATTGATCAGGACTGGGAGGAGCCGATCGGGCTCCAAGGGGGCTCGCGAGGCGAGGCAGAGCCCAGATTAGCTCGTCTACAATTACCTCGTTACAATGGAGATGACGATCCAACAGAGTGGGTCTACAAGGCAGAGAAGTTTTTCGACTACCAAGGAACCGGATCTGAGACAGAACGCCTGCGCATCGCAGCGTTCCATTTAGACGGGGACGCATCAGTATGGTTCCGTTACTACGAGAAGGAGGTCCGTTACCCAACATGGGCGTCCTTTGCTGATGAACTCTGTGTTCAATTTGGCCCCAATGAATTCCAAGACTTCAACGAGATGTTATCTAGCCTGCGACAGACCACAACAGTGCGTGCATACTACACGGAGTTCATGAAGATCGCCAATCGTCTGCCGGATTGGCCAGTCGCTGCCTTGGTGGGAACGTTCAAACGAGGATTGAAGCCAGAGATATCTGATGAGATGAGGCACTATCCCTGTCGCACAATGAGGGAGGTAGTACGTCATGCTCGCATTGAAGAGGAGAAATTGGCTAGGCAACGACGAGGGGGTCGTGGAGGGTTCATACCTCGCACTGTCCATAGTCCAGCGCTGGGCTCAACACCTGCGCCTAGCTCAGTTGCCGGCCGAGCCAATTCTGTAGGGGTGACCAATCCACCTGTTCGTCGCCTTACCCAAGCCCAAATGGAGGAACGACGGGCCAAGGGGCTATGTTTCAATTGTGACGGGAAGTGGGTCAAGGGTCATAGATGTGCGGTGCCAGGAAGTCTGTTGGTGGAGGAGGTGGACGAGGACGTGGAGTGTTCCGTCGAAGAGGCCACCCATGCATACGAGGATGTGCAGCCTGAGATATCGGTTCATGCCTACTCGGGGGCCTTTACTCCTCGCACAATGCGCGTACAGGGGCTTCTCAAGCGCCAGGCTGTTACCGTTCTGATTGACAGTGGGTCTACCCACAATTTCATTAATGACAAGGTGGCACATCAACTGGGGTGTTGTGTGACAGATGCCAAGCCCTTTGACGTCCTGATCGGGGACGGCAAACATCTTAGGAGCGCTGGAGTCTGTGCTCAGGCCGCCCTTACCATTCAAGGTAACATCTTTCTTACAGATCTTTTCTTGTTACCAACCAAGGGCGCCGATGTCGTCCTGGGAGTGCAGTGGCTCCAGGAACTGGGAGACGTCGTCTGGAACTTCAAAGATTTGATTATGGACTTTGAGGTCGAGGGCCAGCGGGTGCGCTTACAAGGGGCCCAGCCTGGCTCATTGCACACGGCCCAAGAAATTGGATCATTATTCCGTTTTGCCGCTCAAGGAGTGCTGCTACAACAGAGAACCATTATGGATGTCGATCAGCCTGATATTCCTGAGGACATGCGGCTCTTGTTGGAGGAACACCAGGACCTTTTCTCTGAGCCCAATGCACTACCGCCAGCCAGGGATCATGACCATTCAATCCCTATTATTCCAGGTGCAGCCCCAGCTAATGTCCGTCCGTACCGGTATCCCCACGTGCAGAAGGCAGAGATTGAGCGACTAGTCCAGGACATGTTGACGACAGGTATTATTCACCCTAGTACCAGCTCGTATTCTTCCCCTGTTCTATTGGTACGCAAGAAGGATGGAACTTGGCGGTTTTGTGTGGACTACCGTGCCTTGAATGCCATTACCGTCAAGGACAAATATCCTATTCCGGTGATCGAGGAATTGTTGGATGAGTTGACGGGAGCTATGTTCTTTAGCAAACTCGATTTGCTCTCCGGGTATCATCAGATTCGAATGAATCCGGCGGATATCTACAAGATGGCCTTCCGCACTCATGATGGTCACTACGAGTTTTTGGTTATGCCTTTCGGCCTAACTAATGCCCCAGCAACCTTCCAGTCTCTAATGAATGATCTATTTCGACCCTACCTGCGACAATTTGTTCTGGTATTCTTTGATGACATACTTATCTACAGCACTTCGTGGGAGTCTCATCTGCAGCACTTGAGGTTGGTTTTCTCTATTCTACGGACTCATACACTTTATATTAAACGTTCGAAGTGTTCTTTTGGAAGTCGACAGGTGGAATATTTGGGCCATCTTATCACTCATAATGGGGTGGCCACCGACCCTGCCAAGGTGTTGGCTATGACGGACTGGCCCGTACCCACTTGCGTCAAGGGCCTTCGTGGATTCTTGGGCCTAACAGGATATTACCGACGGTTCATTCGACAGTATGGTATTATGGCCCATCCACTTACTGCCCTGCTCAAAAAGGGGGCCTTCCAATGGACTGCAGAGGCCCAACTTGCCTTTGATCATCTGAAACAGGTCATGGTTACAGCGCCTGTCCTTCTTCTGCCCGACTTTACTATTCCATTTGTGGTGGAAACCGATGCATCAGACACAGGTTTAGGGGCGGTCCTCTTACAAAAGGATCGACCGGTGGCATTCTTCAGTAAAGCCTTATCTGGCCGCTCATTGACTCTATCTGCTTATGAGAAAGAGATGCTGGCCATTGTTCATGCAGTAACAAAGTGGCGGCCCTACTTATTGGGACGCAGGTTCACTATACGCACAGACCATCAGCCTCTGAAATATTTTCTTGATCAGCGGGTGTCCACCCCTGCACAACAGCGATGGGTGAGTAAACTGCTGGGCTATGATTATGATATTGTTTACAAAAAGGGGGCTGAAAACACAGTGGCAGATGCCCTCTCCCGCATGCATACAGGGGGTACTTGTTTGGCTCTCTCGGTGCCCAGTTGTCCATTTCTTTCTGACATTCGGCAGGCATATAGGACTGATCCACACACTCAACGTTTGATTCAGAGCCTTCGGGAGCAGCCTGCTAATGAGCCATCTTATACATGGCAGGATGATATTTTGCTGTGGAAAGGCAGGTTATGGGTGCCGGATTCGGGGGACTTGCGTCGACGCATTATTTCTCACTTCCATGACACTGTGCTGGCTGGCCATGAAGGCACATTCCGGACATATAAAAGGGTGAGTCACAGTTTTCTTTGGCCGGGAATGCGGCGTGCTATTCATGCGTATGTGACTGCTTGTGACACTTGTCAACGTGCTAAGGCAGCCACCACTTCCCCTCAAGGTCTACTTCAGCCGTTACCGATTCCTGACCAAGTATGGACTGATGTGTCAATGGATTTTGTTGAGGCCCTACCAGTCGTGCAAGGGAAATCTGTTATCTTTGTGGTCGTGGACCGCCTCTCCAAGTATGCCCATTTCAGCGCCCTGAATCATCCGTTTACTGCGAAAATGGTGGCGGAAGTTTATGTGCGCGACATAGCGAAGCTTCATGGCATTCCTCGAACTATTGTCTCCGATCGTGATAAGATATTTCTCTCTTCATTCTGGCGTGAATTTTTTGCTATGCAAGGCACTGACCTCCACATGAGCACGACCTATCATCCTCAAACTGATGGCCAGACGGAGGTCGTTAATAGGTGTTTGGAACAATATTTGCGGTGTTTTGTGGGGACTCAGCCTCGTAAATGGTTGCAACTACTTCCATGGGCCGAATGGTCGTATAACACGGCCTACCATACCAGGACAGGATTCACACCCTTTGAGGTGGTTTATGGCCGACCTCCGCCTTCTATCCTTACCTATGTGCCTCAACGCTCGTCAGTGGCCGAGGTTGATTACTTACTTCAATCACGAGATGATGTCTTACGGCAGCTCAAGGCTAATTTGGCCTCCGCCCAGAATCGTATGAAACAATTATATGACCAAAGGCACACTGACAGGGAGTTTCAGGTGGGCGATTTGGTATATGTGTCCGTTCTTCCTCAGCGCCAGACATCTTTGTTTCGGACATCGAATGCCAAGTTAGCTCCTCGGTATCATGGGCCCTATCATGTGGAGGAACGAATTGGTCGCGTGGCCTACCGCTTGGCCTTACCACCTGACTCCTTGGTCCACCCTATCTTTCATGTTTCTCGTCTCCGCAAGTTTGTGGGTGACCCTTTGTCCGTGACAGTTGACGGTCCCCTCCAGTTATATTATTCGCCTAGCCCCAATGCGCCTGTTCCAGCTTCGATTATTGACAAACGTCAGGTTCGACGGTCTGGTCGTATCACTACGGAGCTTTTGATTGCGTGGCATGGTCAGCCCATCGAGGACGTGACGTGGGAGTTAGAGGACATCATCCTGGAGCGTTTTCCAGAGTTATCGCCTTGAGGACAAGGCGAACAGCGGAGCGTGGTGGATTGTTGTGAACGCCTGGCCCAGTGTGGGCCGTCAGCAGCCCAACAGGCCATCACGTCAGCATTAAGTCATTAGGATCCTTGATTGATTAGGTATCTTATTGTAATTAGCCCGTTTAGGCTAATTGTTAGGTAACGGGCTGAGCGAGAATAATTAGGCTAATTAGTGGCCCATCAGCGGCCCATCAGCTTGGCCAGATGGCGCCCCCTAGGCAAGAGCGCCATCCCCTTTTTTCTATATATGTATCTCATCTTCCTCGGAGGAGGTTATGCAATAGAAAGCTATTTCAGTTACTCTTTTTCTTCTTCTTCTTCATTTTTGCCGACGAGATACCTTGTGACCATTGCCGGTCACAACAATGGCATGCACTAACTTGTTTAACAATAGAAGAGAAGCCTCAATGGAAAAGCTTTAAACTGTGTCAATCACTCAAATATCTCAATCTGAAGCTATCACTCTCGAAACCGAGCAACCATTGACACAAATTGAATAAAATACTACAGCAATGTGCAGAGAGTTCGAAGAAATAGAACGAATAATAAAACAAAAAAACATCAGGTTCTATTTTCTCAGAAGTTGATGGGTTTTACTCTATCCAATTAGTACACCTGCATAAACATGATCATATAAATTGACCTTTAAAAATGGGTAAATGTAGAATCAAAGTAAGCATTCTTTAGCACAACCTCTCAAATTACTCATTGTGCAGCAATCAGTGGCACAAATGGAATTGAACTGCATAAGTTACGTAAATGACAACAATCCAACAGCACAAGCAACAAATTGGAGGCATCGTCTGCATATCTTCCATAAATTGCATTGCTATATCAGAAATCCACAACATTCATATGCCTCTCGCACGTGCTCATCTCTAGAATGTGCAGATACAAAAATCATAACTAACAATCAATGAGAATAAATTGGAAGCTAATCTGCATTCATATATGCTGCCAGCAAATGCTCTTTTAGATTTTATAGATAGTGAATTCATAACAAGCTGTGTTCTAGATTGACTGGTCTTTTTAATGTTAAAATTGTTTATCTTCATGGAGTTGTAGAAAATTGGAAGCCCAAAAAATGGCAATGTGTTTAAAGTAAATCGACAACGACTTAAGCTATATTTGGAGTTGATTTGCACAGAGGTTGAGGCAATCCCTCTGTCTGATCTTATTTATCAGGGTTCAGTCCTTTTAGACTCACATTGTTTGGTTAAAGATAATAAACTTAGCGCTCCTGGAAGGCAGCCCAACATTTTATACCTTTTAGGTTATTAATGTAACAACCGAAAAATCGGTATGTTTACTAAAAATGATATTTTAGGAATTGACCAAAAATTAGAAGTTTTGATGCCCGTTTAGATTGTTTTTATTGTGTTTCATAGAGAGCCTTTCGTAATTTAGAGTTTGGAGCAGGAAGATATGAGCATTTGAAAATTTGAGCGCGATCGATCGCTAAGGTTACGTGATCGAACCGAAAGCAAGGTAGCTGCGATCGATCACCGTTGGCCTCGATCGATCCTTTTTACTAGAAGTTGTGAATTTTGTATCGTGATCGATCGCCTCTTGGAACGATTGATCGTAAATATTGTATTTTTGTGAATTGGATGCCGCAATCGATCGCTAAGAGAACGATCGATCGTAAGTACTAGAATTTGGCGATTTAAGGCAGCAATCGATCACCGTTGGTGACAATCAATCGTAAGTACTGTTATATTGTGGAATTGACCTGCGATCGATCGCCTGTGGTCACACTCGATCGCACCAGTAAGAACCAAATATGGCAGTTGCGTATTTTGTTGTGATTTTGATGAGAAAAGAATATCAAATACTAATTAAACTTGGAGTGGATGTCTATCTTAAGTTTTTAGATAATTCCTATTGGAGTAATGAAATCATGGTAAGGAAGGATTTGCATTAGAGGAGAAATTCTAGAAATTTTTTGTAAACACTTGAGAGGGGACGGTTTGTGCTATTAATGTCAAAACCCTAGCTGTTACGCGTGAAAATACACATTTTTATATGCCTTTTTACCTATTTGTTAGTCATAATTTCTAGTTAAAATAAAAAATAAAGTGGGTTTTAGTAATTAGTTTAGTAATTAAGAATTAAATAATTAATGTATTCTAAATTGGTCAATTTAAATGTGTTCCGTAATTTTATGAATTATTTAGTGCGTCTAATGTGGGACATATTTTATTCATGTAGGTTAAGTGCTCGGACTGCAGAACGGTCAAAGTAAAGCTATTAAGCGGGTTTTGATGTGCCAAAGTGACCCAAGAGCTGAGATCACGAGCAGAAAAAATTTGAATAGTGATGATGCAGTTAAGAGAAGATGGGCGCATAGTTAAAGTTCGGGCGTTCAGATTCGATCTGGCAGATGACATTGATACAACGGGTTTTAATCAAGCAATTGAAAAAAAAAAAAGAACCTGAATCTTTCGATTTAGAAAGATTTTGACGTGAACAAGCTAAATCGGTTAAGACGAGTTTCAGCTCTATTTCAGAACGGTAAGTTACCGGATTCTCAACTCCATTGAAGAAAAAAAGGGCGGATTTGGTCAAGTTTGGAAAGATGAACAATTGGGTGTCGGTCCTGTTTTGAGAGGAGGAAAGTTGGAATTTTTTTATAAATTAGACCTCAATTCGAATGGAAATTTGCTGGATGTGCAAGAATTGATGGAGCCAATTGGAAATTTTAATTTTTGCACGAGATTTGGTTGGAAAGATTTCTGATTTGGGAATTTGGAAGAGAACTGTGGCAAAGTCTATATAAACAAAGCAGTAGAGACACAAAAGGGATGTGAACCACTCGAAGAAGACGACCAAAAAGGGTTCTTTATATTTTTTTGAGTTAAAATTCTTGTGTTTTTTTTTGTTCTATTTTCATTCTGATCTGAGGAAGGAGTCTGTAACGAACTGTGCTGTGAACAGTAGACTGCTCGAGGAAGACAACCGAGTCTAGTTCTTTTAGAATTTTTAATTTTAGTTTTAGAGTTTTATTTTCCACTTATGTAATTTAATTTCAATTGTATTTCTGGAGATTCAAGTGCAAGGAGTGACACTTTGTGGCTGATTCAAAGGATGATCAAAGTTGATATTTTTATTTAATTCTTCAAGTCAAGTAAGTTATTTCTTTAATTCTAATGAGTTTAATTATTAATTTGCTAATTAGCATGATTGGCTAGATTTATTGCTAAGGCTAGGATGAGGCTGTAGTGATTGTAGGGAATACCTGGCCTGTGAAAAGTTGATATTTTTCTCCTAGACTTGTGCTATAATGTTTATGCATTCTTGTGTTAATTGCTTAGTTAATTTCTGATATAGTATCAATCATGTTTTTGCTATGATTTGGGATTATTATTGTCAATGCATACTTGTATTAATTGTTTAAATAACAAATTAGATACTAGTTGTGATTCTCTTGCAAGTTGATACATCTAGTGATTTGAATTTTTAATTTAAATAGCATAAAGGGCATTTTTTTGTATGAGTAACTGTGCGCTAAAGTAAGATCTTCCGTAACAACGTGAATAGGGTTCTAAATTGTTACGAGTATTTTGGAGAATGATAAATGATTGTGAGTTTAGGATTCTTCATAAATTACTGCATGTTGATTCCAAAGTCTTAATATTTTGTTAATTTGGTAAAGTTCATATTTTTATTTCGTTAATAAATTTAATTAGTCGTTAGTTAGTTAATCAATTTCTACAAGTTCCATACTTAGTTCAAGGGTTTAGTTAGGGTTCGATTATATTTCCGCCACACAAGTCCCTATAGGTTCGACCTCGTAAAATTGTGCAACTGTACTCAAAATACGATCGTACACTTACGAGTAAAATTAAGAGATTAATTAAAACAACAACACTCACTTTAGATGGCTTGTACTTTTTTTTCTCCTACCTACATTCACCCTCACTTTAAGCCTCTTCTTGACGAGAGTTTTCTTCAAGAGCTTGGAACGGAGGCGTTGTTGCGAAGCGGAGGAGGCGAGCTACGCGGTAAATGAGCGAGGAACTTGTAAACAAAGAGTATGATGGTTTTTTCCTTCTCTCTTCTCTTCTCCTTATCACATATGAGTGCTGATCATTCATATTGTTGTTACATATATTGTGTTGCTTCAATTAGAACTTGATAATACATGATTCCAATTGTTATTCATATTGTGATGGGGATATTATCTCTTTCATGCTAGTCTATAGATGGGGATATTATCCATAATCCTAAACAAACTTGGAGTGGACATCTATCTTAAGTTTTTGAAGAATTCCTATTGGAGTAATGAATCATAATAAGAAAAGATTTGCATTAGAGGAGAAATCTTAAAAATTTTATATAAACACCTGAGAGGGGACGATTTGTGCTATTCATGCTAAAACCCTAGCTTTAGATGGCTTGTGCTTTTTCTTTTCCCCTACCCATGTTCACCGTCACTTTAAGCCTCTTCTTGATGAGAGTTTTCTTCAAGAGCTTGGAATGGAGGCGTTGTTGCAAAGCGGAAGAGGCAAGCTACGCAGTAAAAGAGCGAGGAACTTGTAAACAAATAGTAGGATAGTTTTTTCCCTTCTCTCTTCTCTTCTCCTTATCACATATGAGTACTGATCATTCATATTATTGTTACATATATTGCATTGCTTCAATTAGAACTTGATAAGACACGATTCCATATGTTATTCATATTGTGATGTGATTTAAAATGCTTTCATGCTAGTCTATAGATGGGGATATTATCCATGCTTCACACCTATTGACCATATTAATGTAAAACATTCTAAACTTGTTATGTTATTCCTTAATTTCATTGGTTTAAGTGGTCACAATTATTGTCTTGAATTAAAAGTCCTTATCACAAGGGGTTAGTTAAATAGAGTGCTATGTCTAATAAGAAACATGATAAAAGTGTGTAATTAAGTAATTCCAGAATATTCTAGGATCTGTAATGAGCCTAGGAGGGGAGTAATTAAGTCTGATAATACTTTATTAACACTAATAAGGTTTGGTTATATGAAATATTTAAGTATGATTAACAATTATCATCTCGGCTAGTACTGTGTATGCGTCGACAGTCAGTACTAATTAAATCATAACTAATTATAGAAAAATCAAAAAAATAAACCATTAGTAGGGTTAGAAACTAGGCTCATAAGGCTAATATTAGTAAACATTTCAGGGTATAAGGTCTATTGTACCGACTACAGGAAGACTCAGAAAGAGACTATTATGCATGTGACAGTGCGTTGTAACTAGAGTTAAAATAGTAATACCTAAATAACACTACGTGATATTGTATGAGAAGAATTAAAGTGCCATTACTATTCATTACACCACTGAATATTGATTATCACAGTGACATTGATTAATTGAAAAAATCAATAATATGGGGTAATTCTAAGTGACCGAGTGAATCATAATTTATGTTTTCAGACATGTGTTATGCCGGTTTGAAATTCTACTTGGATATCAAATAATCGAGAACCTATTCTCATTCTTGACTTTTGATACGTATATTATAAGTTCAAATATTTTTGAAATGTTCCTATCTAGGGTTATGCATGAAATTATGTATCAAAGGTAGTGGAATGTTGTTCTATACTCCTATAGTGAGTCCTTTGTTATTCAAGATATGTGAATCTTCATGTTACTCCTGAAGTGAGTCCCATTCTGATGAGAGACTTTGATGTTCTATTCATACTCCCTGAGTGAGTTATCTAGTGATAAAAGTGACCTTGATTCTCAGAAAGTGGAGACCTCTTCCGTTGTTAAAATATTGCTGAGTTTAATCTTGAATTTGTTTATCCATTAAGAGTTTTGATGAAGATCTCTCCGAGACGGAATCATAGTATGCTCACCAGCCATTGCTAGATCCGTGGTGATCTCCGATATTTATGGAACATGGTTTCCTTGCCCGAAGAGAGTCATATACGTATGTTTAGACTATATGATATTATGGAAAATCTGCAGTCTCTGCCCATTGTGTCCGTAAGCACTGATGGGTTTAACATCCTAGTCGCATGGCTGGGTTCCAAAGGGAGAACCTCTAGGCTGATTCTGGTAAGTAGCCACATGGTTGGTATATTCAGCAAGCAGAAATTGAATCTCTTTGCACCTTAGATGCCTGGAGGTATTGTGATTGTTTATCTCTCCTTACAATGATTGTTCGAAATCTGATTATTGTTCTTTCTCTATACTTGTGAGTTGATAACCTTTGTTGACTGACCTTTTCTATAAGATAAAATGACCTTAGGTTTAGTCCAGATGTCATTGAATATCAGTTTGTTCATTTGCTATATTTCTCTTAATACTGCTTGATTTAATTTTAGTGGATTTTTACATCCTACTGAGTATTTCTATGAGGTACTCATGCAGGCGCGAAAGATAATTGATTCAAGACATTTGCAGCAGCAGGGAGGTGATTGATGACACTATGAAGAGATTAGAGATTTTTCTATTATCAGTTTATTTGATTTAAACTTTATGAATTGGTTGGGAGATGTGTGCCATAAACCTGAGATTCTATTTTATTGAGTTTGCTAAATTATTTGCTGTAATAAGATTAAGTAGGTTCATTTCATATTTATTAATGATATTTGAATATTGTATACGCTGAATTATGGGATGACCGATTACACATCCTTTTGTGATGATGTAATTGGTGGTGGATTCGACTGATCGGTCGCATGCCCGGGGTCTCGGCCTCGAGATATTAGTATCTGTGAAGGCTTTCACAATCCAATCGAGGTTAGTGATCCTTGCTCAAGCTCGTCTCCTTCTCCTGCATTCCCTTGTAATCCTCTTCCAAGATAGACGCCAATTCCAACAACCTACCCTACAAGCCAACCACACTTCCACTAGGCACTTTGATTCCTAATCGTGATATTGTCTAACGTCTACAGTCAATGAAAGAAGATGAATCTTAATTCATCTATCTATTCATTAACTCCTATACAACAATCCTTCAAGTGTTGGCAATCTTCCACGCTCGAGCAAACACAAAATCAAACAATACTCACAAGCAAACGCACCATACGAGAGTCGATCAAAAGGAATTTTATTCAATACTTTAAGTAGTTTCTTACAATGGATCTTCCTTGGTGTATTTGTCATGGATTTTTATTACAAAAATCTTCTATCTAAAATAAATACTATTCTAGTATTCTTCTTCTATGCTCTTCTTCTCTAGAGGTAGTAATCTTTTATTCCTAAACCAATGTTCCCTAGTTTCCATTATGCCAACCACTTAGCTTCTCCTTGCTTCTCGCTTTCGTAAAGACGCCCACTTCAGGTTCTTGCCATAACACCTACTAAAAGAGGTTTATTAGTACTTCTAAAAGGAATAGTCTTTCTACATCCTATCCACTCTAATCTAGAGTCTTCTAAGTCTTCCCCATTCTCATCTAAGTTCTTCTATATTATTTCATTTATTAATAATTTCATTCACATACTGAGGCTAGCTCTGATACCAACTATCACGCTCCAAAATTCCCGGCTTTGTCAAAGTACGAAAGTTGTCGAGGTGATGAATATAAAAGGAAGTTAGAAGTTTTGGAAGGCGACTTAACATACAACCTCGCCTTCAATTATACCATCATAAAAACACGCATAATTGAAATAACATAGCATGAGAACAAACCTTATTAATAACATGAAATGAAAGATCCATATGTTTTAATAACAATCCTGTAAATTAAAAGTTTGATTCCACATGCCAACATTATTACAAGTTCCAAACTAAAAGTTAAAGTAAAACTAAATCTCTTCTACTGCAGGCTTCAAGTTTACTTCTTGAAACTTGTCCACGCTTAATCCTTATCTATACCTGCATCATAGGATGTAAGACAAATGTGAAGAAATACCCAGTAGGATGCAAAAACCACAGCAGAATAAGGATACACAAGATATGATAAGGAATATGATCAATGAAATAAGAAACTAAATCATCATTAATTCCATAAATGGAAACACAAAACTTTCATCGATTGGGAAGTATCATTATTCAACATGACTCCAAGGAATAAACTCACTCTTTGGAGCATAAATAAATCATCAATAGGAATAGATTCATTCTCTAGAGTACAATTAAGTCATGAATATCTCAACAGAATATGGTTTCTCACAAGAACACAGCTGAGACTCCAATGTCTTGATCAATAGGTAACTCGCCAAAAGAGTAATAATAGCTCGCAATCATAATTCAAACAACATGCTTCATGTCTAGCCTTAGATAGGAACATCTCTGGAATTTAGGTTCTACTATTTATGAGACTAAATTTAAGATGAAAGAATGATTGGAATGGTTTGATCTCCAATTAGAACTCAAACCGACACAAAGCTAGAATTAGAATCTTAGTATAATAAGACTTTAGGTTGTAATGACTTGCCCATAATATTAATCTTTTAGATCAAATAGTCTTATAGTAATAGTTGTATGCGATTGAATCCGGAAAGTGTTATTTTTAGGAAACCTAGTTAAAGTAGATATCAAATCCTAACTAATCAAGGAGGATTAAGTTTAGGACGTCCCTTCTACCTATGAGAAGCTTCTAATAAGAGAATTTAGAGATTAGACTATGAAGAAATCCTAAAGGAAAAATATCCTAGTTGGTATAGACATAAGGTCTATATAAACACCCATAAGGGGACTAACTTATGTTTTATCACACTAGAGAATTTATGAATGCGCCAACCTTATTTTTCTCTCCTTCTCCCTTATTCCTGCAACCCTTTCACCCTTCTTCTTCATTCAAACCTCATCATATACGAAGGAGCGAAGGTCTCATGCGTAGAGAAGAAGAGGAGCTCTACGTGCAACTTTCATTCTACAAAGAGGGTAGGATGGTTTTCGTACTAAATTTCTTCTAAACTCTTCCCATCTATTCTATGATGAGTTATTTGATTCCATCTTAGTAGTAGAGATTATATGAATTCTTGATTTGTTGAGAGATTCCATATTAATTATGAGTATGATTATTGATCTTCTTTTGGTGATATATCTTCCAATGCTTGCATGATAGTTTTAGATGAGAACATTGTTCATCTCTTGATCGTTTGGATGTCAGAAAGTTCTATTTTGATTCTGTAAATGGTATGGTTTAATTGTACCATATGATTATAGGTTGGCATTCTTATGTTAAGGTCTTCATTATACCAAGCGGATTATCTTAAATTAGTTTATGTAATGAAAGTTGTATAAAAGCTTGTAATAACTAATTCCAGAACATATAAGGACCTATAATAGTCCTAGGAGAGGAGTATTCAATGTTAGTAATATTCAATTATCATGATTAAGGGTCACTAATACATAAGTAGTATGTATGATTAAGACTTATAGTCTCGGCCACAACTATTTCCTGCGCCAACAACCTACAGTATAAAAATCATAACAAATCACAAAAAAATCAGACAAATATGCCATCTTTTGGGTTAGAAACTGGACACATAGGGCTAACTACTGTTAAAATTTCAGACTTAGTTTCCTATTGTGCCGACTGTGGGGACAGTCAGAAGGGGGCTGTTATCAACAAAATAGTTTACTGTAATTAAGGTCTAAGTCACTAGTATCTATTAATATTTAATGATATAATCCAATCTGATTAAAATATCACTAATATATGATGTACGACATGGTATGAATTATTAATGTAAGACTATTTGATCTAAAAGATTAATATTATGGCTAAGTCATTACAACCTAGATTCTTATTATACTAAGATTCCAATTCCAGCTTTGTATCGGTTTGAGTTCCAATTGGAGATCAAACCATTCCAATCATTCTTTCATTCTGAATTTAGTCTCATAAATAGTAGAACCTAAATTCCAAAGATGTTCCTATCTAAGGCTAGACATAAAGCATGTTGTTTGAATTATGATTGCGATCTATTATTACTCTTTTGGCGAGTTACCTATTGATCAAGACATTGGAGTCTCAGCTTTGTTCTTGAGAGAAACCATATTCTATTGAGATATTGATGACTTAATTGTAGTCAAGAGTGTGAGTCTATTCCTATTGATGATTTATTTATGCTTAAAGAGTGAGTCTATTCCGGTAAATGATACCTTATGATCTTAGAGTGTTGGGACCTCTATTCCTTTGAAATATTGCTCATTTTGTTACATGATTATTTTCTCTACTAGAGACCTTGCGAGGCTCTCTCCGAAGTGGATTCATAGTATGCTTATTAAAGCCATTGCTAGATCTTGCGAGGTCTCCGATTATTTATGCCCGAAGGGAGGCACTATACATACGTTAGACTATTGATATTACAGAAGGTCTTCAGTCTCCGCCCATCATGTCCGTAAGCACTGGTGGGGCCAGCATCCTAGACTCATGGCAGGGTTCCGAAGGGAGAACCCCTAGGGTTGTTCTGGTATATTATTTAGTTACTTGTGAGTGATCAATTTAGAGAGCAAAAATTGTAACTCATTGCACTATAGATACCTGGAGCCTTTGAATATATAGTTATTCTCTCCTTACACATGTTATTGTTCGGAGTCTTATTGATGTTTTCCCTATATACTTGTGAGTTGGATTGTTATTGTTGACTAACATTTCTATTCAAGTGTTGTAAACCTTGTGACAAGTCCTTCAAATATTATATATTCCTGTTCTTCACGTTATTATTATGTCTCCGGTGGGTTTTTATATCCTACTGGGTATTTCTACGAAATACTCATGCATCCTCTGATGTAGGGGTGAAAGATCAGTGATTCAAGACGATTACAGGACAAAAAGGTCGCGTAGAAGACGTGAAGATGAATAAAGAATTTTTATTTATTTGCTTAGTTTAATATTGTTGGTCGTTGAGTGCATTAGATTTTATGATTTCTTTTGATTGACAATTTATGCGAATTGCTGTAATAAAGACTATGTAGGATTCATTTAATTCATATACAATGTTTTATTTTGAGATTTGATGATGAGTTCCTACATCGGCAAAAGAGGTCCAAGTCGGAAGAGGACCTCCTTCTCAAAGCACTGGAACCGTACAGAGGCATCGCCATCTAAATGAAAAGTGGCTATGCACAATCGTTCAGCCTCAGATTGTGTTCCCCAGTAGGCTAAGAACTTCTCTGCCTTGTAAAGCCATTCCACCAGATCTTCATCTCCATTATAGCGTGAGAATTGAAGGCGAGTTAAATGTGGCTCGGCCCCACCTTGAGGTCCTCCACGAGAACCGAAATACTCCTCCCAGTCTTCCTTAAACTCATGGGACAGGTTTCAGGGATTTGTTGTCATTGAGGCATTTAACTGGACACCTGGAAGGCCTCGTGTGTCCAAGCCTATGCGGCCCTCTTCCTTGGGCTGATTGAAGATGCCAAAGTAAACAGAATGGGGAGGGAGGTGCACATCCTTCTCCAATGACACTTGAAAGCCAGAAATGCGAGAGCCAAGGGGCTGGGTGGGCTTGCCCATCTCAGCATGGGCTGTCTGCGGTGTGGGCAAGAGGGGCTGTACAGGGGCTGCCTAAAGCTGTGCGACCACCTTCGTGAGTTGCTAAATTTGGGTGGTCATTGCTTCGAACATGGAGATCACAACGGCATTAGCCAAGTCAGCCGCTGGTTTGGGGTTGCCACCCACGTTCTCCTTCTCTTTCTCGGGTTGCATCTTTGGGACCTTGGTGGGCTACTTGCGAGGTGCTATGGCAGATCATTGAGGCTCTGATACCAATGTTGTGTTCTGATAGGAACACAAGCGGTACCAGGCTTCAAGTAAGGGAAAGGGAAGGAGAAGATGAAGGAAGAAGAAGAAAAGATAGTTTCTTATTGCATAACCATCAAATGAGGGAGGAGACTCTCTTATAAGGGAGGACGTAGCTCCCTAAGGAGTCGTGCCAGCTAATGGGGCACGTGCCTGGCTGGCCATTAGCCGGTCCGTTACAATCAAATCCCATTCCCTCCTATATTACAGCTTATTGAATTGCAAAAGGAAAATGCTGAAAAGTAAAGTAAACCCTAACATAGTAAGTCCTAAGAATGGAAAGTAATGCAAGTTGGGATAAACTCACAAATGTGTTTTTGGTTTCAACTACTACTACTGTTTCTACAAACCATCTAATTCCTTTCTTGGTGGTTTAATTACTCTACAATTGTATTTCAACAATTTGGTATTATTGCTAATGACAAGTGATCTTACAACACATGACTTGTCGATGGGACTTGTCCCTGATTCTGATAGAGTGCAAAATCTTATAACTCTAGATCTTTATCAAAGCATGCATTACTTCTATATTCCACAACTGATAATTAGAGCACATTTAGCAATTTCTTCATCAATATATCTCCATGAATGATACATCTTATCTTCAAAAGAAACATGAACCAATTTCCATACATGAATATCTCATGCGATCATTCATAATCAAAATCATATCTTTGGGTAGAAGGAAACTTACCTTACTCTTCCATGTTCGTAGTGCTCAACAATGGATCATTCATAAGATATACAATTCTAAAGAAAGATAATCAATCCATCATACTAAGCATGCATTTAAATCCAAAACATGGAATACTTTGAGCATGCAACAATTTACAAATCATGCAAGTGATACCTTAGGCAAATCACAAAGGGATATTGACTCTACTATTTGGTAATTTATGTTTCCTACCTTAGAACCGAGCAACTTGAAGCCGAATCCTCCTTTGTCCTTCTTCTCCCTTGGAAACCCTAGCTTCCTTTGAGTCTTCTGAGTTTAAGGTGTCAAATACATGCAATAGAGAAGGTTAGGCTCTTATTTATACCCTTCCATATAGATAAGCATGAAAAGAGTCCTTTTTGAATTTGATTGTGTATCCTACGATAAGTCGTCCAACGACAACTAACATGTCGTAGAACTGCACAATTGAATTTTATGCTTATTTCAAATACTTACAATTTACAGGCCTTACATGGGATATCATGTAATAATATTATGTAGAATATCTAATCCCATGGGTCTTAATAGCAAGTGAGTACAACAACAAGATTAGCCCATGGTTGTATAATTTCATATCATTCAATAAAGAGATATGTGGCATTCATAGCCCGAAATTACAAGTACATCCTGCTATTAGATTATTCATTGAACATTTGCATATCGTACCCCTGCTGTTTTTGGAGAAATTTTGGCTTTTCATACAATTTTAACTCTCCGAGGTTACCTTATTCATGATCCTCAATAATTTGTACCATATCTTTCCTTTTCTTGGTGTTAAATTAATGTAGCTTCACACTAACAAAGATGCACATTAGGCAGCTTTTTCATTATCTTCAAGAGCACCATTTTTTAAAGTTGACCCACATCACATTACAAATATAATGCTACATCATACATAAAAGGTATAGTGTTTTTTGTCATTTTATTCAAAATTCTTTTGACTTGCACATAGGAATCAGAAATGGGCTAACTACCTTACAATGCCTACATAAAAAATCAATATGATATTAGTAAGACTATGCCATTAACCTGGCCATCAAATAGAACTACACGAGATGTCATAATTAGCAAGCACGCTTTCATCCATATCAGTTAAGTGCATACACTGCTTGGAGCTATATTTGCCTTTAGTAGTAGACTAAAACACAATTTTACTTTTTTGTTGTGCCATGAGACTAAATGATTTCCAACATAAAAAATAATCTCTCGAAGTAGATTTCCCATCATCTATATTACCAGCCCAGTCTGCATCATTGCACCCAACTAATTCTATAGTTGCATCAAAGGGTACCCCAATCCATAACCGGTTTTCCCACTCACATATTTAATAACTCATTTAAACAACTGATATATACTCAAATTATACATTTTATTAGCTCCTAAACTTATGTTTATGTTAATGTTTGATTATATTATGGTGATACTTTAATTTAGTTTTTGGTTTTTGTAGGAAAAATAAGTGTAAGCTGCAGACATGGTGAAAAGTGACTCAAATGGTTGAATCTTTAATAACCTCGTGTGCATATATCTAATTGGACTATTTCAAGCTTCATGTTAAAGTTAAGAAGTCAGCTTTCCAACGCCATCGACCACGCATAATTTGGAGTTTGGTGCGAAAAGTTATGACCATTGGAAGATTGTGACGCATAATGAATAGTAACCGATCGATCGACAAATTAGGCATCGAATGCCGGAGCAAAAAAATGAGATTTTTGCGATCGATCATCACCTTCTGATCGATCGTATCCACTGGAGTTTATGGATGAACAGTAAGCGATCGATCGACGTATGCGGCAAACTTAAATCAAGCCCTATTTTGAGTCGGATTTAGAAGTGGTTTGCATGGTTTCTCTTCAAACATATATATAGGCCCTGAGGAAGAACATATTGGAATATCTTAGGTCGTATTTTGAGTTGTTTTTGAGACTTTGGAGGCTAGAACAAAGGAGAGAAGAAGAAGAAGATTATGAAGAATATAATGATTGTTTCTCTTCCAATGCTTGGCTAGACTCTTTCCAAGTCCAAATAGACTGGTTGTATTATTTTTTTTCTCTCATCTTAACTTTTATTCCAGTTGGTATATGGATCTTTGTTATGGTCTTAATGTTAATTCATTTAAGTTTATTCTATGTGCTCGAGGGAGGCTAGAGTGAATTCTTGTGAGTTTTAATCCAAAAGAATACTTGCATGTCCAACCAAGAATTGCTTATGTGTTACGTTCGAGAGGAGAGCACCATACTTTAAATTGAAAAGTATATGTCTGAGAGGAATATACTAGCAAATTAGGAATTTATATAAAATAGAGAGAGAGATGATACAATAGTTTATTTTGTGGTGGATTCGAAGCCTTGGTACCTCTCCATATTAGTTAAACTCATTTTAATTAGCTAAAGTTTATTGCTTTCTTAGATTAAATCAAAACTGCAACTTTTCTTTCACTTAAGTTTGGTAGATCATTCATCCATCCTTGAGGTTCGAAAACCCTAGATATTCATTGTAGTACGATTGCCTTGTGTACTTACAAGGGTTTAATATTTAGACGATCAAGGTTTTTATTCTTTGGCCCAATTTTCTTATAGTGAGATTCCTTAGAATCAACTTAGTAACAAACACATATACCCACACTCAGTGCAATATTAGGACGACTAGTACTCAAATACAATAAACTACCAATCATGCTTTTGTCTATAGTTTGATCAACAAACTCACCTAAAACATCCTTCTTGAGTTTAACTTGGGGCGCCATCGGGGTTTGAGCATGCATTACAGACTCCGATCCATCCCCATCATGGGTTCTTTAGCAAACTTTACTTGTGAAATGAAGATGCCATTACTTTATTGTTGTATACCTACAAGCTAAGAAAATATATTAGTTCTCCTTCCATAATCATTTCAAATTCCTTACTCATCTCATATCATATTTGTACATTTGTCACTTGTATATCCAAATATGATATCATCTAAATAAATTTGCTTCATCACCACATCTTTTCCAAATCGCTTGATGAATAGAGTTTTATCAACTAGACCAGACATGTAAGATACTGAGTAAGTCCTTCATACTAAGCCCTTGGTGCTTGCTTCATAAAGAGCTCTCCTGAGCCTATAAACATGGTGCGGATGATGTGGATCATTGAATCCTTTTGGTTACTCGACATAGATTTCTTCTTTTAAATTCCCATTCAGAAAGGAACTCTTGACATCCATTTGATATACCTTGAATTTCATATGACATGCCATAGCCAATAAAAGTCTAATACTCTCAAGTCTTGCAACTAGTACTAACTTTCATCAAAATCAATTCTTTCAACTTGAGTGTATCCTTGTGCAACCAATCTAGCTTTATTATGAAGCCCGAATAGATTGGTTGCATCATTTTCTTTATCTCAAATTAATTTTACCTTATTTAATGTATGAATCTTTTTTAAAAAATTTAATGTATTGAGGTTTATTCTATGTGCTTGAGATAGGCTAGAGTGAATTCTTGTGAATTTTAATCCAAGGAATATTTACGTGTTTGACCAAGAACGTAAGTAGATTGAGGTGTTATATACTAATGAAGTTTCATTGATTTATGGTTGAGAGAGATTGATCACAGTTCCATGTTTTAATTGCTTATGTGTTACGTCCGAGAGGAGATCACGATATTTTGAATTGATGAGTATATCTCCGAGAGGAATATGCTAATCAACTAGGAATTTATACAAGAGAGAGAGAGACGATAAGCTAGTTTATTTTGCGGTAGATTCGAAGCTTTGGTACTTCTCCATATCAGTTAGATGTGTTTAAAGTAGTTAAAGTTTATTGCTTCCCTTAGATTAATTCAAAACAACAACTTTCTTTCTCTTGAATTTGGTAGATTATTCATTCGTCCCTGAGGTTCGACAACCCTAAATACTCACTGTAGTTCAATTACCTTGTGCACTTGCAAGGGTTATATATTTAAATGATCAAGTTTTTGGTGCTATTGTTTGGGAGGGAAGCCAATAGTTTACCAAATTCCTAGCATAGTTTAGTTTTAGAATAGTTTAGATTTAATTTAGATTACTTTCCAGCAGCTTAATTGCATTTTTTGTTGTGCAAGATTAAGAGAAGACGTAGAATCCTCGCAAACGTTGGAAGGGCCACCCCTTCCCTCTGTTTGCATTCTCTCATCCTTCCTTTTTAGTTTAAATTGACTCGTAGTTGTTTTTTATTTTTATTTTTGGGATTGCCTGCTCGTGCTATTGGTGGATATTAGGTTGCTAGTTGTGGATATCTTGGATCGCTTCTTGCTAATTGTGGATTTTGGGACTGCTACAGGTTTTGCTTGGTTGTGATTGTGCATGCATCGTCAGCATTCCCTGAACCCTGACCTGGCCTTTGATCCTAATCCTGAGAGCTTGTCTAGAATCCATAGAACACATAAACACCTGAGCCCTGAATCCCATCCCATGGCTGACAACATGAACATTTGGGGTGGGAATGACCTTAACCAGAATCTGGTAGTGCCCCATACCCGTACCTTACAGGACTACTACCGTCCCACATCCTACACCCCCCTCCTGCATTCTCTTACCCCATGATGTGCCCAAGTGGCAACTTATGCTGAGATTCCACGAGGGTGTGTGTGACCAACAAAACCCTAATTGATGCCTCATGTGGAGGCACATTCATGAAAAAGACCTCAGATGATGCTTGGGATCTATTAGAGGACCTAAGCGAAAATTCCTTACATAGTGCAACCCTCTACAGATCCGAAGGCCACATATCTAACAGTAATGCCTCAAGGGGAGGCATGTATGATGTTAAAGCCATAACAAGCCTAGATCACCAGGTGGCATCTTTGACAGAGAGGTTTGACCAATTTTTCTCTCAGTCTTCAGCTTACACCCAATCCTCTCAAGATGCTTGCACCATCTGTGCTAGCCATAGGCATACCATCGTTGGCTGTCCTTCAGCCTCACAGAATCAAGACTTAGTACAGGAGCATGTCAACGCTGCACAGACCTTCCCAAGAGTCAACAACAATCCATACTCCAATACATACAATCTTGGGTAGCAAAATCTCCCTAATTTTTCCTAGAGGCAACCTATCCCTGGGCGCACTTTTAATCCGGCCCCAAGACAGAACTTTTCGAGCCACCCACAACCTTACTAGCCAGCCTCATCTCCATTTGGCCAACCCAATAGGTGACCTTCCTTGGAAAAATAGATGAGTCAGATGTTAGCCATCCAATCTACCTTCCTTACGCCATTGACTGAGATTAAAACTAAGCAGAAAGAGATGAAAGCAGAGCTACTAACCCAGGGACAACTTGTCCATTCACACACTCAGCCTATTACCAAAATAGAAACACAGTTAGGATAGCTGGCCCAGGCAATGAATAGGAGAGAAGCAGGTACCTTGCCGAGCCAACCTCACCAAAACCTTCAAGGCCGATTTGTAGTTGAGGTTTGTCAATACCCCAACGAGCAGGTGCACGTAGTGACTACCTTGAGGAGTGGTAACAAAATTGACAATCAAGTTAGGGACATGTCCATAGGTACCTCGAGAGCGAAGACTTCTCCTGAAACAGATGGAACACCTACTTCTACCCAAACCGGTTCTGTTAGTTCTCCCACTCAGCAGGATGCCCAAATCAAACTCAAGAACAATAGAACCTATATCCCTAGGGCACCCTTCCCATAATGCCTTGGCAAACACTCCCCGTTTAGCAAATCCCATCAAAGAATGGAGGAGATGTTCGAGTATTAAAGCAGGTCAAGGTCAATCTTCCATTGTTGGATGCTATAAAGCAAGTGCCGGCTTATGCCAACTTTTAAAAGACCTTTGTGACTAAAAAGGTCTTCTTTACTAACCAAGTGAGCTCCCTATTGACACATAATCTTCCACCTAAGTATAAGGACCTAGGATGTCCAACAATTTTATGTGTGATAGGAAACCATATTGTTGAGAAAGCATTGTTAGATTTGGGGACAAGTGTAAATTTGTTGCCTTATTCTGTTTATGGGCAACGTAGGTTGGGAGAGTTGAAACCTACTGCTATAACACTACAACTTACAGATCAATCCATTAAAGTCCCCGGTGGTGTTATTGAGGATGTTCTTGTTCAGGTTGACAAATTTTTTCTTCCCTGTAGACTTCATTGTCTTAGATACACAACCTGTGCAGAATGTTGGTAGTCAAATTCCTGTGATTGTTGGACCGCCATTCTTGGCGACATCCAATGCCATTATAAATTGTTGAAATGGGGTTCTAAAATTCTCTTTTAGTAATTTAACGATCAAATTGATTGTTTTTAATGTTCAAAAACAACATTCACCATCAGATGATTTTTATGTCATTCATATGATTGACACTCTAGTGGATGGTGTACCCCCATGTATTTGTCCTGCTGATCCACTTGCGGTTTATTTCATTAACCCTAATGTGTGCAGTAGGACCACAGATAGATGGAACGTCGAATTAAATGATCCAGGATAATTTGATATAAACAAATGGAGTTGCATTTGGCTGAAAACGTTAAACTTAGCGCTTAGTGGGAGTCAACCCACGTATTCAGATGTATTCTCTCCTTTTCTTCTCTACTTGGTTATATTATCATTGACATTTTCTATTTCGTGCACATTGAGGACAATGTTCATAATAGGTTTGGGGGAGAGGATATTGCTTGAGTAAAAAAAATTGAAAAATTAGAAGAATAAATTTTTTTTAGGTTTTTGTTAGTATTTTTGATAGGTTTTAATAGTTTATCCCTTCATAATACATACTTCAATTCTTAAGAGATTAATTTACATTGGAAGTGTAAGTATACTGGAGGATAGATACACTTAATGAGAATATATTTCTGTTATAGTCCTCATGGATCAGGTGCTTGAGCTAATAAAACTCACTCATACACATTAGCTACATAAAATAACACCCTCTAGAGATTTGTTAAATACTAATTTTCAGTGGAATAACTTTAGTCAGAGTCATTAGTTGATATATAGTTATTCTATGAGCTTAAAATATCATGATAGACCATTTATTTGGCTATATGGTGGAGGCTTGGACAGGAAATAGGTTGAGAGTATAATACAACCTAGACAGAATAAGGATCTTTGGATAATATATATAAAACCAAAGCAAGTTCAGGGCTGCTTGACTTTATAGGATTAACTTAGACTAATGCTCAGGCCTGAAGCGATCTATACTTAAAACCTAATGCCCTAAGCCTACTAGTTGGGAGTCATTAGCCTGAGTCATTGTTAAACCTAATCATTTTGAAGTCAAGCCTTACGAGTGCCCTAAGCCTACTAGTTGGGAGTCATTAGCTTGAGTCATTGTTAAACCTAAACATTTTGAAGTCAGGCCTTACACAGTCTCGTATAAAAAAAGTTTATGGTGTATTATCCTCTCAAATTTATAATGTTGGACCCGAAGGAGATGGTGCGTAGGCATTTGTGTGCTATCATGAACCTAAAGATTATAATGACTATGTAGATTCAGATGTTCTTCGGTTAATCGGTAACACTGCATCTGTGTGAAATAGAAATTTAGAATGTATTGCTACAATGTTCTACACTTCTACTATTTAAATTATCATACTATATCATATTGAGCAGAAATTTCCAAGATGAAAGTGTGGAATAAAACCACTTACTTGAGGGCTTCTATATTCCCGTTGATTACAAATGCAAGTACGTGTGGTTGATTTTCTTAAGCATTGTGGTGTACATTTGAAGGGATAATAGGATTGTTTTGTTTTGAAGCGTTTATTTTGCATTTAGATTAATTAGGTTAATAAGTACATGTTTGTGGGTAGCATGACTGAAAACCCTCATGAGACAACTTGTCCTACTAGGGACACCTAGAGGTTTAACGGCCTATTGCATACGGTCAATGCAATCGTGTTCCCTACGAAAGTGGTATTTACTTTTTCTACTTTAGTTCCTTTGGTTTGTTTTGTTTGATTTTGTTTTCCTAGGGACTAGAAAAATGTAGGTTTGGGGTGTGACATATACTCAAATTATGCATTTTATTAGCTCCTAAACTTATATTTATGTTACTATTTTGATTATATTTAGTGATGCTTTAATGTAATTTTTGGTTTTTATAGGAAAATTAGAGTACGATGCAAATGCAGTTGAAGATTTAGACTCAACACCAAATTGCCTTGTGCACTTGCAAGGGTTTAATATTTAAACGATCAGGCATATATCGATTTCACCATCATTTCCTTTATCCTCTTGATCAGCTTCTGATATGTACTCAAATTATGCATTTTATTAGCTCCTAAATTTATATTTATATTAGTATTTTGATTATATTTAGTGATGCTTTAATGTAGTTTTTGGTTTTTATAGGAAAATGAGAGTAAGATGCAAATGCCGTGAAACGTGACTCTAATGGTTGAATCTTCATAACTTCATATGTATATCTCTGATTAGAATGATTCACATTTCATGTTAAAGTTCAAGAAGTCAGCTTTTTAACACCACCAACCACGCACAATTCAGAGTTCGGAGTGAAAAGTTATGAGCATTGAAAAATTGTGATACAGAATGATCAGTAACAACAATCAATCGTCAAATCCACCAACCACGCACAATTCAGAGTTCGGAGCGAAAAGTGATGAGCATTGAAAAATTGTGATACAGAATGATCAGTAACAACAATCAATCGTCAAATGCGGCGATCGATTGCGAGAGCCGGGAATGAAGGAAACGATTGATCATACAGATTTGGGATTGATCGTATCTATTGAAATTTTTGATATATACGCAATACAGTAGAATCGATTGATCGGCACCAAGGTGATCAATCGGAACATAAAGATTTGAACCAATCGTTCGCTGCGACGCGAAGGAAATAACTAAGGAAAAGGTGATCGATCGGCAATACGTGCGATCGATCGGTTACTGCGGCAAAACCTAAATCAAGCCTATTTCGACTCGAATTTGGAAGGGGACTTCGTGGTTTATCTTCAAACATATATATAGGTTTTAAGGGGGAACGTATTGGGCATTAGAGAATAGATCTTGGAGGCTAGAGAAGAAGGAGTCTTTTAGAGCCAAAGAAGAAGAAATAATTCATGCCAATGGATCTACAAAAATAGGCTTTTTTTTTCTCTCTTCCTATGTCTAGCTAAATTCTTTGTCAAGGCTAGATGAAGCCCTAGATGTGTATTGATACTCTTGGTAGTTTAATTTAATAGAGTTGATATGATTCATGCTTAATGTTATTTCATGAGTTTCTTTTGAGTGCTTGACCATAGAATTGATTGATTATGAATGGAATTAGATCATGTTAATCCATGTATCTAACCAAGAACAGGATTTTGATTGGTTCTATGCCCGACCAAGGATAGAATTAATTACATTATCGTGGATGAACTTTCGTGTCTGACTAAGAACGTGAGTGAATTTATTGTGATTTGTGTGTCTGACCATGAACACAAGTTACCATATCATATTAATTTGTGCCTAATAATAATTTAGAGTAGTAATTACATATTTAGTGGTGAATTCGCTGCCTTAATATTTCTCCATATTGATTAAATCTCAGTTAATTTAGTCAAAGTTCATTGTTTTCCTTAGATTAATTAAAAACTGCACTTTTCTCTTGGGTGTGGTATAATATTCATCCGTCCTTGAGGTTCAACAACCCTTTAATACTCGTCGTAGTACAATTGTCTTATGCGCTTATAAGGGTTTAATTTTAAATGATCAGCTTCCTTTGAGTGATCTTATTCTCAAAAATCTCTGCATCATTAACAATGACATTAGTAGATTCCATAACACTATTCAAGCACTAAATACTCAAGGCTCTACTATTTTGAGAATAACCTAGAAAAATTCCATCAACACTCTTACTGTCAAATTTTTGTAACTTCTCTCTGTCATTTAGAATATGACATGAACTCCCAAGACTCTCATATGTTTCACAACAGGCTTCTTTTTGTACCATAATTCATAGGAGGTTTGCGTCAAGCCAAGTCTAAGGTAGACTCTTACTATCCATGGACGTATTAACAGTTTCAGCCCAAAGTGTCTAGCTAATCCTTTATTATTGAGTATAGCTCTTGCCATCTCCTGTATCATGCCACTTTTCCTCTCAACAATTCCATTTAGTTGAGGGATTTTGATCACAGAAAACTCATGAAAAATGCCCAATTCAACAAATAATTCTTTCAATCTATAATCACTAAACTCACCACCTCTATCACTCTTTATTCTTTTAAGTTTATGGCCTGAAAGGTTTTGAGTGGACAAGTCTCAAGTCCTAAAGTTAAAGATGGTGTCTGACTTTTCTCTTAAGAAATTAACCCATATATCTAGTAAAGTTATCCACAACCACCATTATATATGTTCTCCCACCTAAAGTTTGAGTTTGTCAAACCTATAAGATCCATATGAATGATTTGAAGAGGGTTTGTTGTAGGACTCTGGTTTACTTTCTTGTGAGATTTTTTAGTTTGTTTTCCTTTTTAACATGCATCACATATCAATTTTTAGGATATTTCAAAACATGAACATCTCTCACAATCCCATTCTTTGTGATTCTTGCTAATTCACTAACATTCACATGACCACGTCATTGATGCCACAAATTTGTATTATCAAGCACAAATAGATTAGCAAATTAAGTTAATAGAATCCAAATAATAACAATTATCATGAGCACAAGTTCCTTTCACAATGCTTCCACTAAGAAGATCAGTGATATTGTAAAATTTATGAGTAAATTTGATAATAAATCCAGAATCTCAACTTTGACTAATGCTTAAGAAATTAAATCTCAAATATTTAACATATAAAGCATTATCGAAATCGGGGAAACTAGAAACCCTCAATTTTCCAACACCAATAACTTTTGCACTACTGCCAACCCCAAAAGTAACTTTACCTGTAGATCTCTAAGTCAACTTTGTAAAAATTTTCTTTTTCACCCATCTTGTGTATAGAACACCCATCGTCAAGGTACTACATGTTAGAATGACTAGATTTCATGGTATAAAAACAATTTGACAATTCAAATCTTCCTTTTTAATCCAAATTGATTTTGTTGTAACAATTTCAAGGTTCTTTTGAGGAGATTGAGAATTGCCTTTACTTTAGAATGATTAATCTTTGTTGTTGAAGATCTTGACAATTTTTTAGGCTCATTATTCAATTGATGTATTCTTTTTCCAATGTTTGAATTATGAACCTCTTTCCCAAGTTGTTGCAAATTTTCACTGAAGAACTTAATTTGATTCCACATGAAGTTTTGTTTTAGACTGCCTATCTTGCCACACATAGAATATGAAGGGGCCCCTGAAATCCCCCCCCCCCCCGGCAAGTTTTAGAAAAATAAAAACGTCACTTCTTTTTTTCTTCTTCCATGTGTTAAACGGATGATTTGAAGGAATTGACATTGGAGTGATTAGTAACTAAAAAGGAAACAAGTGAAAACTACCATTCTGGCATTCTCCTCACGTTTGCATATTCCATGCAAAAAAATAGAACATGAAGAACTCGGGTTAGTGGGTGATGGTTGAAGAGGAAGGAACTGTCCATGGGGAGAGATGGACTATGAGATTAATATCCATTGAGGCTTAGTGCAATGAAGGGAGGAACATAGACATGCTCAAAGTGTTGGGACTGAAGCAGACCATTACTTAATATATGCACCTGAGCAAGATTCCATGAAACCTTTCCGACCAGTTTCTCCAAAGTCGAGTTCACCTTATTCTCTTTTTAGGAGATGTGTGCAATCTAGGACAAGCTATCATGGGTTCGTCTTTCTTAAGCAAGAATACCACGATCCCATTATGTGCCAATTCCTCCATTTTCTTTTTCTTTGTTGACATGGGTCACAAGTATGGCACATATTGTTTACCCAAGCATAGGTAGTGAAGTAATAAAGTTAACTTGGTGAGTCCGAGGTCAAACAACGAGGAGCGCATATATTTGGGAAAAATCAAATCTAAAACTACTAGTCACAAATTCTAACTAAAAGAAGATTTTTTCGTTTTTTAACAGAAGCCACTAATTTAATAATTCTAAGAAATATAATATGAATGATTGAACTAAAGCTTCCAATCCATTGTAATTTCACATACTATGTTGTTAGTTAATTACACTCTACTTCAATTAAACCAATGTTTGTCTCAGCTTTATAATTGACTATTATAAGCATCATATGTGTCCTTACATCACACACAATCAAAGAATAATTCTCAAGACAATTGTGCATATGATATAATTCAAACTCATTGATAGTTCTAATAATTTAAGGTGCATGACACATCAAATAAAAAAAGAATTCAATAAGTAGAATAGAAGAAACCAAACAATATAATACAAAGCATTAAACTTCAAAGTTACGGAGTACACATACCATGCTTCCTTACAACTTTATCTCAGCCTTGGGTCTAGGGGATTAGATGTCACGCCCCAATTTTTTTCAGTCTTTATCAGAGTGTGGAAAACTTATAATTAAGGAATGTCAAGATCATTGGGATGGGATATTATAACCATGCCATCAATTACACAATCATTAAAAGATGAGTAATTAAATAATAACCTGAGAATGAAACTATCAAATAAATGAAAAGTTAACATTGTACCTTTAACAATTTGTAGAAATCAATCATTGAAAAAGGCCATTAATTCAAAGTTTATGCAATAACTTAAATAAATATATATTCTAAATTCCACTTTGAATCTTCACCTTCAGCTCTAATCCCATTTAATCCCTATCTTCACCTGCATCATAGGATGCATGAGTACTCCGAAGGAATACTCAGTATGATGTGAAACCAAAGCAGAAAGTAAATGATAAAACAATGAGATCATCAATAAATGCAGAAGCACAATAATACGAAGTTTTGAACAATTGAATTCCCATTAATAGGGAGACAAGAGCATTATCAACTTCCAAGGAAACATTAATATCCAATAACTCCATAACATCCAAAGTGTTAGGGGATAAATAATTTCTATTCTCAGACAAAGGCAGGCATAGAAAGTCTCGCCACACCTTAAATCCCAGCAGTTTTCTCTTTCAAACCCTGCCATGTATCTAGGATAAGGGCCCCATTGCTGTTCACGGACACAATGGACAGAAACTATCAGACCTTATGTGATGTCTAACCAACCTAGGACTTACGTATAGTGCTTCTCTTTGGGCGGGAACCTTCGAGTGTCCAAAGTCTCACACGGTCCAAAAATATATACTTTGGCATAGGTACTTTTGAGCATACAAATTCTCTCAACCTGACAGAGTATCATGGCTTTATGAGCATACAATGAAATCTCTTATAGGTACTTTTGAGCATACAAAGTCTCTCAACCTGGGAAACTCGGTTGGTTGCCTCTAATGAGCGGAAACCTTGCAAGCACAGGAAGTCTGCCATGTGCAACAATCAAGTCAATACTGACAAAGAGAGTCGATTGACTCATCAAACATGTGCCAAAATAAAGGATGGAGCAATAGCTGATACTACTGAAAATTTCCATAGAATAAGAGAATGTGGCAAGCATACAGAGTCTTACACATAACAAGATAAACATCTCAATAGAACATCAATAGTAACAAAATTTTGTACTCGTAATAAAAATCCCTTTAAAAGGAAAGACATGACTCTTAAAAGAATGAAGATATGGAAAGAGTCTCTAGAATTTTAATTACCAGTATTTTATTAATTTGCTCTTTGCATTCACTTGGGTTTTTATTGTAATCGTTTAGCTTCAATGAAACTACCAACAATCTAGCCGAGAGCATGTTATAAACTCCAATTTCAGTTTAGTGCATATAAATATAGTTTAAACACTCATATTATGATTTACCTATTTAAAACTGAGGTTTTCATGTCAATGATTCGCTGAAGAATTAGCCTGGCGAAGTGTGACTTCACAGGGTCATACCCCATACCTCGTCAGTGACTGGGTTTGCTAAGAAGGCTAGGTGTCACTAATTAATCTGTTTAATCTTTACTTACTTAACTGCTTAGGTGATTCCTAAAACCCTTCATTAATACATATTGTGTGTTGTTCACAAATTAAATTTGACCTGGGAGATGAATTATAATAAATAGACCTAAACTTTGACTTATTTTTCACATGATCCGACAATATAGACCAAGACAACTCTTCAAAATGCTAGACAATTAGCAAAAAAGGAGACATCTTTAAAGGGATAGCAAAGTCACACAAAATAGATCAAGACACTCAAGGAATCAAAAGGGATTATTACTCTCATCATCTTACTAGGAGCATGCTTTGCACAATTCTAACGATCAAGTACTACAAATTGAAGCAAATAATCTATATTAAATAATCATCAACATCAAAAGATTATAAACAATGATACGAGCACCAAGATCAGTATTGTAACACCCAGAAAATTAGTAAGTATATTAAAACCGATATTAGACCTTCTTGATGCTTTATTTTGTTATGTTTTACTTCATATGTTAAAGAGGGTGAAAAGAGCTTTCCAATGTCACTGACTGTGCTTGATTTAGAGTTCGGAGTAAAAAGATATGAGAAATTGAATTTTGAATTGCGGTGGTTGCAATCAATCGCCAATACATACGATCGATCGGCAGATTGAACCGATCGATCGCATGGTGAATTGATCAATCATAGTTACTGTGATTTTTAACCATTTTATTTTTTCGAGCAACCGATCGATCGGAAATATTTGCGATCAATCGGCTATAACGCGGTAGCTTACGGAAGGCTTGCGACGATCGATCGCCGTGTCGCCGATCGATTGCCGATTGCGGTTTTGCGATTTCTAGCCTATTTTGGGGCGGATTTGCATGGGAAAGATGCCATATCCTATGTAGACTTGGATTGCACGTCCCTAAGGAGATTTTGGGACTCTTCTATTGGTGGAAAGTGTCTATGATATGGAAGGATTATTTTAAGAAAAGATTTCCTCAAACTCTATATAAACCCTTGTGGAGTTAGCTTGTGTTATTGAAACCCTAGCCTCAGAACGTCTAAAGCCTTATTCTTCTCCTTCCCGCGTTCACCCACCACCTATAAGGCTTCTTCTTGTGGGAGTTTTACAAGAGCTTGGAGCAAGAGCTTTGGAGGAAGCAGAGGAGACAAGCAACGCGTAAAAAAGGCGGAATTTTCGGTGAATTAAGAGTAGGATGGTTTTTCCCTTTCTTCTCTTCCGTCATATGATGTTTGTAAGTATTGTGATTCAATACCTTAGAGTATTGCTTGGATTCATGTGAGATAAATGAATTATGTTCTTATTTTCTATGCATATTACAACATAGTCATATATGCTTTCATGCTGCGTGTATAGATGGGAATTCACACCCAAAGTTAGATGTTTTTATCATTATATAGAGATTAGAAGTTCTGATATTGCTTTGTTGACCATGATCCACGTTGAGTCTTGCGTCTTAATGATTGTCTTGCATTAATTGTCTTATTTGGGATGATTTAATGACTAAAACTATATTATATCTAAAGAGACATGATAAAAGGGTGTACTTTGGTAATTCTAGACAATTCTAGGGTCTGTAATTGATCTAGGAGGGGAGTATTATTATCTGTTAATAATATATTATCATCTATAATGTGTTATTAAGTGAAATAATCAAGTTTAATTAAGAGTCTTAATCTCGGCTAGAACTATTCTGTGCTGACAGTCGGTAATAAATAATTCATAATTAATTCAAATAAAATCATAAAAATATAAAGTCAGTGGAATTAGAAACTAGACTCATAAGGGTATTATCAGTAAAAATTTTAGAAGTTAAGTCTTACTGTACAGAGTCCAGCAGCCGTCGGAATAGGACTATTGTGTAGGAGGCAGTGAGCTGAATCTGAGAAAAAATACTATCCACATAACATTATGTAATATGATAATTATCCTCTTGGACTATATGTGTATGGAATATCGCAGTAAGGTTGGGTTAGAATTGATCCAATTAGGAAGGACAATCTCTTGATCAAGAGGATCATAGCTATCTATTTTAAAGCGTTGATGTCGGTTTGAGGTTCCAATTGGAATTCAAATCATCTAAGACTTTTTTGTATTCTTATATCTGATATTTGTATTATAAAATGCTAATGTGTTTGGAAAATTCCTATCTAGGGCTGAGCATGAAAAATATGTATTGATTGTATTGTACTCCTTGGGTGAGTTGTTATTATTCGAAGTGTTTAGATTTCCTTATTATTCCAAGAGAGAACTGTATGCTTTTAAGAAGCTTTGTTGTTCTACGCTACTCCAGTAAGTGAGTTATATGTTGCCCAAAGACTTTGACAATTCTATTTATACTTCATGAGAGAGTCTATTCTGGTAAAAGATACCTAATGATCTTAGAGTGTTGCAATCTCTATTCTTTTGAAATATTACCTATATTGTCACATGACTGTTTTCCCCACTAGAGATCTCGCGAGCTCTCTCCGAAGTAGATTCATAGTATGTTCAATTAAGCCATTGCTAGATCTTGCGAGGTCTCCGATTATTTATGGCCGAAGGGAGGCACTATACGTACGTTAGATTGTTGACATTACGGAAGGTCTTCAGTCTCCGCCCATCGTGTCCGTAAGCACTAGTAGGGCCAGCATCCTAGACACATGGCAGGGTTCCACAGAGAGGACCCCTAGGGTGGTTCTGGTATATTATTTTAGTCACTTGTGAGCGACCAATTCAGCGAGTAGAAATTATAAATCCTTTCACTATAGATGTCTGGAGCCTTTGATATAATTATTATACTCTCCTTACTCATATGTTTGGTAGGAGCCTTATTGATGTTTTTCCTATACTTGCGAGTTAAAATTGTTGTTGACTAACCTTTCAGGTATATAGACCTTGATTTAGTCCAAATGTTGTGGAATATCCATAACCCTTTGTTGTCCTTATATCTCTTCATACTGCTTGTTTTAATTCAATGGGTTTTTACATCCTACTGAGTATTTCTATGAAATATTCGTGCATCCTTTGATGCAGGCGTAATAGAAAGCTGAGTGCAGGAAGTTGCAATAGAGGAAAGGCGGTTTGAGGATCCGTGAAGAGATCGGAAGTTTACTTAGTTATTTGTTTTGTTTATTTGATGCTTTTGACATTGCTGGCCGATGTGTGCCATAGACTCATAGGTTTATTTTATTTGTTTCCTTAAAGGATTATTACTGGATTAAAAGTTAAGAAATTTATTTCATATTATTTAATGATGTCTACTATTGTATTACACTGACTGCGGGCATAACCGATTATACGTCCTTTTGAGATGATTGTAATCGATGGTGAGATCGACTGTTCGGTTGCGTGCCGGGATCTCTACCTCGAAATGTCTATTTGTTGGCTTCAGCACTCTGATCGAGGTGTGGGATTTCGGGGCGTGACAAGTATAAAAACAATATTCACATCACACAATTGAAAAAGGAATTAGGTAATCATAAATTGAAAACCTTCCTACCTCGAATTCTTGTTGAAGTTTTTCTTGCTCACAAATGGTTATGCTGCTTACCCCTCCTTGCGTACTCCTCAAATCAATTAGCAAGAAGAAGAGAAAAGGAATAAGGGAGAGAAGTGTTCTGGTCGAAGTGAGAAGGAGAGGGAAAAGGCACAAGAAAAAGTAGACTGGTCAGCCAAAAGTGATGGCCGGTCAGCACTATTCCTAGGTTAAATATAACTAGGGTTTCCTAATTCAAATTAGATTTCATCATCACAATTAATTGGACTTAAACACATTTCCACCTTCCAATAAAAACTTCCTCCTTAATTCTCTTTGGCCCCTAGCCACTTATGAATGCATGCAATGGGTGCTTTTTACCACCTAATTTCAATCCAACATCCCATATTTGCCTTAGTCCCATATCATTACTCTCCTATCCACCTTTGCCTTAGTCCCAACATCTGACAACGTCTCTTCATGCACATCCATGGGGACAGCCAATGCAACACCAATATGCACCACACCATCATCAACCCGATTCCTATGTTGATCAGCCCCAACTAGAGAATTCCATTTGCACAGACTATGCTTACGATGAGCATGACAATCGCTGCCCTATGAGTCATGTACGTCAACTAGATGAGATACCACAAGAACAGGTTGACAATGGGAATGTGCAAGCACATCCTACATGTCTCACCTACAACATTGGCACATGGAAAAACTAGCGCCCCCGCATCCAATTTAAGACTAGCGCATTGAAACCACCAATATTCTTTACCACCACCTTTATGTCTCTCATATCCCATTGGCACAAGGTATTATCATCCAAACATAGAAAAGTTGAACTGGAAGGATCTCATTGTGCTTTATCCTTGAATATGTTCCTCATAACGATATTAGTCTCATCCTTCTCAAATTTCCATGCAGTCACAATCTTCCCTGTTTTGATGCACAACGGGTGGAGGATGCGAGCTTGCATCTTCCCCTCATCTATGGGACTTATAAACATCGTGTTCCTCTCTTCCTTCATCAATTGAGCCTTCTTCAGCGTGGAATATCTAGTTTCAGATAAACGAACCGTGTCAAATTTAATAGAAACTCCATTCCTATCAATTTCATAGTTGAAATTCTTCATCACTTGAATATCTGAATCACATACCAAAAAACTATTCTGCAACATGGCTAATGCCACACTCTAAAGGTGTCACGCACCGGGCACGGCCTGATCCGAATTGAAAACGGTCCAAGAGTCGAACCGGCACATAGGGGTGACGTTAAGAGATATAGCAGAAGATTTATGCCCCTCTTACGGGCAATCTCACTAACAGAGTTATACATAAACAGTTTTGAGCAAGAGTAAATAAGAGGAATAAATATAGAGTCTAACTCAAAGTAGATCGACAAGTCATTAAACCCATAAAATACAAATTTGAGCCAACTTACCAGGCTCGAATAGCAAGGGTTTTAAAAAAAAAGTAATTCCCCACAAGTCTCAATATACCAAATATAACAACTCTAAAAGATAAACTAATCAAATCTAAGGCATCCACGCCCAATCTCGCTCTCTCTACGATCGCTCCTCAAATAGAGGATCCTGTCTGTCTACGTGTTGCACCACGCAGCCCCAAAACAAAAAAAGAAAGAGGGGTGAGTATAAAACTCAGTAATAGTTTTTATATAATTGACAACAATCAGAAATCATAAGGCATCATAACATAGCTAAAAATTCATAATCGACATGATTATCCCATTATCTAGTCATGCATGTACAACACATAAACCTGCATAATCATATCACATTCACATGCTATCATATCGCGCATCCATCAGATAATCCTGCATAATGATATCTCATTCACATACTTTCATCTTGATCAAGCATTCATATCTCATACATTCACCTTACATAATGAACATAGCCCAGCTTGGCACATTTATGCTTTCACATCTCAAAATTTTACCGTGCATGTCCAATGTAACCAAAACATAGTACAATCATGCATAACATCGCAATAAGCATATATCATCACAACGGTGAATGCCTCCATCAAGGAGTAATACAATCTGCCTTGAAGGCGGGACACAATCAAGGCCTGAAGGCGTATCATGGTCCGATTCCTACACAGGAACAAGGGGGTAGTCAATCCCAACGTGCTGCTCGCCCTGGATAATCCTGGCCAAGGATGCCCGAATCTCAAATAGAGAAACTAGTCCTTTCGGACCAACCAAGTTTCGATTAATCCATCGATCGATTAATCCGGCATATAATCTCACACATTGAATACAATCGATCAATTCTGTTTAAACAACGATAAAGCTTCATCCATGAAGTCCGATACATGATGCATGCTATCATGGTATATCCGTGAGCAATCCTACGTGGGTTTCAACACATGAAACGTGCTCCCAATCCATCCCCTCATGCATCATAATCAAAGCATATATCAACTACAATATCATGATAAACTCTCAAATATGTGTGTGTTCATGCACATTCTAATCACATGGCAATATGCTTTGACATAACCTCATAAGACATTAAATGCATTCTTAAATCCCATTTCAAATCACAATTCTTAATAAAACCATACTTGACATAAAAGATTTCACCAGGATTTCACCATGATATTATTTTAATATCAACATGTGTAATTATCAACATGTGCAATAATATCACATACCCTACTTAGCTTAATCCATCTATGTAGAGTTGAAGGCTTACTCCTACAAGCATGCTCTTTTACCATACAATAAACCATAACATGATCACCTCAATTACTCATAAGAAATATTATCTACACATGAATGATGTATTTTATAAGCCATTTAACCTATGTTTATGTTAGTGTTTGATTAGAATTAGGGGTACTTTAATATAGTTTTTGGTTTTTATAGGAAAACAAGAGTAAGATGCAATAATGGGGTAAAAAGTAACTCTAATATTTAAATCTTTATAACATCGTGCACAGATACTGGATTTGATTGATTTAAAGTTTATTTTAAAGTTCACGAAGTCAGCTTTCCAACGCCACCAACCACGCTGAATTCGGAGTTCGGAGTAAAAAGTTATACTTATTTGAAAATCGGACTGTAAATCAAAACCGAGAAGATGATCGCGGGTCATCTCTCCTATTTTCAAAAACCGAGACTCAATTAACAAATCTTGAAAGCTTAATACATGCCTCAAATATTAATAAAAACCCATCAAATATTCCAGAATATATCCACTTATTATTCTAAGATGAAACCCTAAGAAATCATAGCAAAAGATAAGTATTTATTAAACCCACCATTAGAGCCCTAAACAAGAACACTCATTCAAGTAAAAGCTATTAAAACAAACCATTCACTACCCAAAACTGAGATTAAAGAATCCATTACCTTGATTTGATGAGAAAAACCTTGAACCACCTTGAACACCTTTCAAACAAAACGATTTTATATTAATACTCTATTAATCATTATTAAGCTTTGAAAAACAAATGATAAACCTTAGATCTAGGGCCTTTTAAAAACATAGGCATATGATTTTGAAGATTAGGCTTAGTAGATAAGTATAAAACAATAGTTTTTATGCTTTCAAAATTGATTAAAACATTGAATGAATCAAGATTAAGAAATGATTAAGAGATTTTTAAAGAAAATAACAAAGATTAGGCTAAATACCTTTAATCCCTTCCTCTTTAAGCAAGGGGAAAGAGGCATCTAATTCTCCCAGCCAAGCCTTTTTCCAAATTGGGAAAGGGCACAAAACTTTCCTTTTATAGAAAAATTTGGGGTAGCCTAATTAGATTTTGGGGTAAAAACAAGGTTTTAGGCTAAAATTAGGAATTTTAGAGATTTTAATCTGAAATTTAGTCCACAAAATTCTGAAAATTTTTGATATTGACTTTCTGTAATGTCTAAGGTCCCGTCAAACCCTAATTTTTAAAAAATTAGTGAAAAATCTGAAAATTCCAAAAAAAAGCAGGTTTGATCTAAAATCACTTGAAATTGTGAAATCGGTTTTGATTAAAACCATTGTAAATATATTTATTTTCGAAAACAACCGAGTTAAATCGAAAATCTCTTAAACCACACGATTAACCAATGACTAATATTAAAATAAACCGGTTCAAAGGTTAGGGTCCTTACAAAAGGTCCCCATCCACCCCTCCTCAAAATTCTCCATCAAGTCATACATGTTCTACGCTAGCGTAGCACAGCACGAGCTTCTACTACACGAATCATTTGTGTCCTCTCATATCGAATTGTCTGCCTCCACTTTAACTACCTGAAAATTAGTATAAAAAAACAATTTTATATGATCGACCTAAATTAGGAAAGTCAAGTTGCCGATTCGAATTCTTGTGAAAGATTTGTTTTGATGTGTGTTTTATTTCATGTGTTGCATTAGAACATGTTTTGTAGAACACTCGATTGACTCAGGAGTCCTGAGCGCTGAGGCTCAGCCTGGCACTAGGGTCTGAGGAGAGCCTGACACCAAGGTGAGGACAAGCACCAGCGCTAAGATCGTGTGGGGTGCAACCTTTCGTGTAAGAGTTGTGATTGACAAAGTAGAATTAAAGGTAGTTTCCTAGTTAAGTTAGAAGTAACATTAGAAGTTACCAACTCGAGTTTACATTTGTAACCAATTATTGGGAATCAGACTTAACTGGGTGCTAAGTATGAATGATGGAATTAAAATCTTTTGGATGGTTATCTTGAGTGTTTAGAAGTGATTTACAATAAGGATAAATGTTTCTTAGTTACCGGGTAGTAACTATAGAAAGAGATGGTGAATCAGAAGTGTGTTGAGAGTCCTAACCGAACTTGACACTTCTAGGACTAGGAGCTAGATAGGATAGAGGTGTCAAGACTCTGGAGATCGGAGGCAACCAATGGGAAGAGACACCACCGCAGGAGGGGCATCAGGAAATTCTGAGTTGGTTAGGTAGTTACTTGTTTTTTAGTTGTGATAGACATGGAAAGTAGTTATGGAGTTAGGATTGAATTTGGTATCCCAACCAACTGGGTGCCAATAAAGACTAGATGCCAAAGGGTATGACAAGAATGCGGGTAATGGATGGCGGAGATCAAAAAGAAGTTAAATCAATGGTAAAAGTGAGTCCTAGTCGAACTAGGAAAACCTAATCCTATTTAAACTAGGATTAGGGCTGGCCGGCCCTTACTTATTGGCCGACCAGTTCTCTCTCTCTCTCTTCGTGCTCTCTTATCCCCTCTCTCATGTCCACTCTCAGCCATCTCTATCTCTTCATATTCCTCTTTTCGTTGCTGGTTGGAATGGTAAAGCGAGGTGAAGCGACATTCATGTAGGAATCAAATTCACTAGAGCGAGAAGAAACTTCTACACAAAGGTAGGATGATTTTTATAACATTCGTTCTAGATTTTCATTCGATGATGGATGATCTGAAATTTGTTATCCTAATGTCAGTTACTTCATCTTGATGTGGATTTAGTGTGCTGGAATTTCTTATACTTGAAGTAATTACTTCTTTGACATTGTGTTAATGATCCATTGAATTGATGAGATGTATAGCAGTTTTGTATGTATTATTTTATTACACGTGTTAGGGTTTTGATAAGAACTTGTTCTATCATGATCTCTCGATCTGTACAAAAAAAATCATAACTAATTCTAGAAAAATCCTCAAAAATATGCCGTTAGTTTTGAACAAAACTAGACTCATATGAGCACTTACTATAAAGATTTCTAGTGTCAGTTTGATCTATACTGACTGTGACAATTGTTTGATTTCACTTGATTTTTTGTCAAAACAACACGCATTCTTTACACTAAAAGTAACAAATCCTGGATTAATATAACTCCTTATACTATAATTAAGCATATGACTTATCTAAAGAAGCTTACTAAACTCTAGATAATAGTTTCAGTAAAATTGACTCGGTCATAAGACCTCCAATAATTTGTTTGACCGATGGTCTTCTATCCGTTTGAGAAACTTCAGTTATCCTGTTCTTGTATCTATCTTATTCAAGTCTTCATTTGAAACTTGAACTTGATTTTTTTCATGACCTAACTCTGGATTCTTGAAGTCATGATAGGAAGTTCTTAATCAAGTCTTTTCCCATGAGTTCTTATCCAATGCTAGTCACGTGTAACATGTCCGTTTGTTGGTTATCTCATTTTGTACTCCTATTGTGAGTCGACTATCAGAAAGGATGTGATGTTCACAAAGGATATTCTTATATCTCTGTCATAAGTGTTATTGCTCAATAAACTCTCCACAAGAGACCTTGCAAGGATCTCTCCGAAGTGGATTCATAATATGCTCAAAGAGCCATGTTTAAATCTTGCGAGATTTCCTTTATTATTTGGAACCTTGCGAGGCTCCCGCCTAGCACGAGGCATATATGTACGTTTTTAGGCTGTTGAGATATTACGGAAGGTCTAGCAGTCTCTGCCCATTGTGTCCGTAAGCATTGATGGGGCCGGTATCCTAGACACATGGCCGGGTTCCTGCATGAGAACCTTTAGAGGTGTATTCACAGCCTTGGTATTATCGTTAATTTAGTTTCTTATTAAAGTTTACTTCTTTAGTTTTTTAAATCACTACATATTCAATTTCTTCATTATAATTAGTTAAATCAAAACAAGTCCATTGGGTTCGACCTCGTTTCCACTAACCTATACATAGTCTTGTGCGATTGCGAATAAAAAGTAGTTAAAAATCATATCAATCAATTGGCGTTGTTGCCAGGGACTTGGTGACGGTTGGATTTAATTCTAATTAGTTTAGACTTTTCTTTGTAGGATTTTAATATTTGGTTTGCTTGTCCTTGTAGGAGTCACATTGAAGAGGTACAAAGGATGCATGGAGTTCTTGCCAACTTGGAAGGGCCAGCCTTTCCCATCGTTTGCAGTCTTTAACCTCTCTTTTTTGGTTGTTGCGTGTTTTTCCTTTCTTTCTGTGACAGCATGTAATGCTAGTTGTCGATATCTAGGGTTGCTAGTTGTCAATATCTAGCACTGTTGATTGCTAGTTGTAGATATCTAGGGCTACTAATTTCTAGTTGTCGATATTTATGCTGCTTTTGGTGTTTTTTATGTTGCGTGTTAGTTTATGCAAGGGCGTAGGTCATTGCGTGAAGACTTAATAGCCTTTGACGGTGAAATTGATAGAATATTTAGACAAAACCAAAGAGGCCAATTAAGTATCACCAACCCTTTGTTCGAAATGGTGAAAGAAAATCTAAAGACCCTGAAAGAATATTACATTTCTAATGCCTATATATCCCCATCCTGCATTCGGGTACCGGCTACAATAGCCGCTAACTTCGAGATTAAGCCGAACACAATACAGATGTTGCCATCATTTTATAGATGAAATCACGAAGATCCATATAGGCAGATGAATTCCAAGAAATCTGCATAGCGTTTAAGCTGAACCCAAATCTCACCGACGATGTGGTCAGATTGAAACTATTCTCATTCTCCCTTAAGGATAAGGCTAAAGAATGGCTCTACTCTCTTGAACCCAAATCCATTTCCTCTTGGGCGAAAATGCAACAGGATTTCCTAAAGAAATACTTTACCATAGGTAAAACAAACCAAATGAGAGATGCCATCACTACCTTTACCCAACAGCCTTCTGAATAGTTCCATGAGAGCTGGGATAGACTCAAGGATGGACCTTCTTCGGAAGTGTCCTCATCATGTCGTACCTAGATGGCAGTTAGTGTAGTGTTTCTATAGAGGGTTGACGGAGCAAAATCGTCATCTTGTAGATGCTTTGTGTGGAGGCACTTTCCTATTAAAAAATGAAAATGAAGCGTGAGAACTTTTTAAAAACTTGAGTGAAAATTTGTTGCAACATACGATGGCAAACAGGAGTTTAGTTGATTCTTCTTCTTCTACCCCCTCTAAAGGGGGTATGTATGAAGTGAAATAGATAGAGGAACTTTCTAGCCAGGTTGCTACACTGTCTTGAAAGATAGATCAAATCTTGAGCCTGAAGTCACAAACTCCTGCACACACTCAAGAAGCATGTGTTCTATGCTTAAGTGCCATGCATTAAATCCTAGAGTGTCCATCTGCCCCACAATTCCCAGAGCTTGTTCAGGAGCATGTCAATGCTGCCCAAACTTTTGCTAGAACAGGAAATGATCTATTTTCGAACACACATAACCCGAGGTGGAGGAATCACCCAAATTTCTCTTGGCGTCCACAAAATCAGAGCGTTCCTTTAATCCACCTCAGGGAGCCAACTTTAAAAACAACCCACCAGGTTTTCAACAACCTACTATGCCTCCCAAATTTTCACAACCCTCTAGAAATATAGAATTTGAGGATAAAGTTTTGTCTGCTCTGCAGAGCCTTCAAGACCAGTCACAATCACAAGCTCAACTTGTGCATTCTCATACTCAATCTATAGCTAAATTAGAATCACAAATCGGTCAATTAGCTAATTCAATGAGTATGAGAGAAGAGGGTCGGTTGCCTAGTGATACCTATAAAATAGACAAATTTTTATATGCCTTTCTACTTATATGTTAGTCATAATTTTATTTGAAAGTAAGTATTATTAATGGTTATTCATGTTAGGTGAGTAATTAGGAGATTAATAAATAAATGCACTTAATTGATTAATTTAGATGCGTTAATTAGATTTAATGGATTTACAATTTATGATGTGTCTAAATTATATTGAACTTTATTTATGCAGATTTTAAAAGTCCAAACACAGATCGCCAAAGTGAAACAGGCCAAACAAGTCCAGATCAGATCCGATGAACGAGAGCAGTACGACGGGTTTCAAGGAAGAAAAAGAAAAAAAAAGAAATGTGAGCTCAACCGACCGGTTCAGTTTCGGTTCGGTTCAGTAAAAAAAGAGAAAAGAAATCCCGAGCCGAAGCTCGGGAGTTCCAGAACAGAGCTCGCGAGCTCTGTTCTGACAGCCGCCGGTGAAGAGCGACGCCGGTGAAGAGCGACGCCGGGGTCGAGTGCGGCGGGCTGGCTTGGGTTCAAGCTCGGAGGCGAGGACGGCGAGCTTGGCAGCAGAGAGGCTGACGACGGAGGCGAAGTAGCGGCGGCCATGTTCGAGCAGGAGATGAAACAGAAAGAGGTTGACTGCCATCGGCGATGGGTCACGGCGAGAACTCGAGCATATGTGGCGATAACAAGGATGGTGGTGATGCTCGACAAACACGGCGGCGTTGATGACAGACTGAAAAAAAACAGTGGATCGTGCCGAATTAGGAAAGCTCTCCTTGATTTTGAACTCCATTTGGACATGGTGCGAAGGTGTGCTAGATTGGGAGTTGGCCAGAGTTGGAGTCAAAAACAGAGATGGCATTCAGATTTGGGACTCTCAATCGAGGTCTACAAAAAAAATAGAGGCTTTTTCGTCCAGAAATGCCGGTTGCTTTGGGTGTGGTTTTGGCCAAAGGAAGAGAGGAAAGGTGTGGTTTTGGCCGAAGGGGAGGAGGAGGAGAAAAGGAGAAGAGGAAGGAGAGGTTTTGGACGGATTTTTGTATATGCTACAGTGTGCTACAGTGCGTGGCTCGTTGGAGAAGACGATGAACAGTGCATGAACAGTGATTTTGCTACAGTGGAGAACAATGATTTGTGGATAGTGAGTTTGGTGAATAGTGCCAAATGACTCCGACAAATCAGCAGCATTCTCCTTGTATGATGGCTAGCTAAATTCGCATCCAAGGCATAGATGAAACTCTAGATTTGTGTTATTACTCTTAATTGTTTAATTTAATATAGTTGATATGATTATGCTTAATGCGATTTCATGTTTCATAATTTGATCTAGTGCTTGACCATAGACTAGTTGTTGTGACCGGCAAGGGTCACAAGGTATCGATCGACGGCAAAAGGAAAAGGAATAAGAAAATGATTTCTGCAAATGATTTCTTCAACAAATCAGGCTTCTTCTTTCTCTTATTCTATGTCTGGCTAATTTTCTTATCAAGGCTAGATGAAGCCCTAAATATGTATTATTACTCTTGATTGTTTAATGAATTAGAGTTGATATGATTGTTCTTAATGCGATTTCATGTTTCATAATTCGATCTAGTGCTTGACCATAGACTTGTAAGATTATGAATGAAATTTGATATTGATATTTCCTGTGTCTAGATAATAACAGGTTTGTATTGATTCTATGCCCGACCAATGGATAGAATTAATTACATAATTTATAGTGAATGAACTTTTCGTGTCCGACCAAAGAACGTGTAGTGAATTCACTGGTAATTCATGTGTCCGACCAAAGAACATGACTTACCATATCATATCATCTTGTGGAAATACTAATTGAGAGTAATACTTGCATGTTTAGTGGTGGATTCGATGCTTTGATATTCTCATCACTTGATTTCTTGTTAAAGTTTTCTTCTTTAGTTAATTAAAATCATAAAAATTCAATCTTTCATTAGAATTGGATTAATCTTCCAAGTCCTTTGGGTTCGACCTCGTTTCCACTAGACTATACTGGGTCTCGTGCAATTGCGAGTAAAAAGTGTAAAAAAATTCAATCAATCAATTGGCGCCATTGCCGGGGACTTGGTAACGGTTTAATTTAATTCTAACTAGTTTAGACATTTTTTTAGGATTTTAATATTTTATTTTCTTGTCTTTGTAGGAATCACATTGTAAAGGTAACAAACGACACGTGGATTTCTCGCCAACGCGGAAAGGCCATCCTTTCCCACTGTTTGTTATCTATTACCTCTCTTTTTAGTTTAATTTTGATGTTGCGTGATTTTCCTTTTATTTTTGTGACAGCATGCAATGCTAGTTGTCGACATCTAGGGCTATTTTTTTTTGTTATTTTTGTTTGCGTGATTAGTTTATGCAAGGGCGTAGGTCATTGGGTGAAGACTTAGCAGCCTTCGACGGTGAAATTGAGAGAACCTTTAGACAAAACCAAAGAGGCCAATTAAGTATCACCCATCCTTTGATTGAAATGGCGGACGAGAACCTGAAAACACTGAACGAATACTACACTCCAAATGCCTATATATCTCCGTCCTGCATTCGGGTACCGGTTGCAGCAGCCAGTAACTTCGAGAATAAGTCCAACATAATACAGATGCTACCATCATTTCATGGGCGAAATCACGAAGATTCATATAGGCATGTAGATGAATTCCTGGAAATCTGCACAACTTTTAAATTGAACAATCTTACAGACGATGCGGTAAGAATGAGACTATTCCCATTCTCCCTTAAGGATAAGGCTAAAGAATGGCTCTACTCACTAGAACCCGAATCCATTACCTCTTGGGCGAAAATGCAACAGGATTTCCTAAAGAAATATTTTCCCATAGGTAAAACCAACCAAATGAGGGATGCCATCACTACCTTTACCCAACAGCCTTCTGAACAATTCCATGAGAGCTGGGATAGACTCAAGGACCTTCTGCGGAAGTGTCCTCATCATGCCACACCTTGTTGGTAGTTCGTGCAGAGATTTTATAGAGGATTGACGGATTAGAATCATCATCTTGTTGATGCTTCATGTGGAGGCACTTTCTGGTTAAAAAATGAAAATGAAGCGTGGGAACTTTTTGAAAACTTGAGTGAAAATTCATTGCAACATACGATGGCTAATAGGAGTTTAAATGATTCTTCTTCTTCTACCCTCTCTAAAGGTGGTATGTATGAAGTGAAACAAACAGATGATCTTTCTAACCAAGTTGCTACATTATCTAGGAAGATAGATCAAATCTTGAGCCTAAAGTCACAAACTCCTGCATACACTCAAGAAGCATGCGTTCTATGCCTAAGTCCCATGCATTCTATCCTAGAGTGCCCATCTGCCCCACAATTCCCTGAGCTTGTTCGGAAGCATGTCAATGCTACCCAGACTTATGCTCGAACAGGCAATGATCCATTCTCCAACACATATAACCCGGGAAGGAGGAATCACCCAAATTTTTCTTGGCGTCCATAGAACCAGGGTGTTCTTTTTACTCCACCCCAAAGAGCCAACTTTCAAAATAACCTACCAGGTTTTCAACAAGCTACCATGCTTTCCCAATTTTCACAACCCTCTAGAAATTCAGAATTTGAGGATAAAGTCTTGTCTGCTCTACAGAGTATTCAAGCCTAAGCACAATCACAAGCACAACTTGTGCATTCTCATACTCAATCCATAGCCAAACTAGAATCTCAAATAGGCCAATTAGCTAATTCGATGAGTAAGAGAGAAGAGGGTCGATTGCCTAGTCAACCAATGAATAATCTGAAGGGCCAGTTTATGGTTGAACAACAAATTACTTCCAAAGAGCATGTTCAAGCTATAACATCCCTGCGGAGTGGGAAACAAATTGAAATCCTGGTTGGTGTTGAGGTGAGAGAAGATAAGGATCAGGGAAAAACAAGCAATCCAGAGACTGATGAAACCTTCGAGATACCACCTACTCTGAGTTAACCAAAACAGAAGGACACTGTTTCTCCTTATGCGTCTTCTTCGGGAACCACGTCTCAGGCCAATCATGAGGTACCTTATGTACCCCGTGCTCCATTTCCTCAATGCCTAGACATGCCTTCCCCGTTCAACAAAAACAAAGCTAGGATGGATGAAGTGCTAGAAACCTTCAAACAAGTTAAAATTAATCTTCCACTCCTACAAGCCATTCAACAAGTGCCCGCATATGCCAAATTTTTCAAAGACTTGTGCACACAAAAGCAGAAGTCTAGGACTCATATTTCAAAAAAGGTCTTTCTTACTGAGCAGGTCAGCTCCATTCTGAAATACGACACACCACCGAAATTTAAAGACCCTAGCACACCTACCATTTCATATGTCATTGGTGACCATATCATTCACAGGGCTCTTTTAGATTTGGGTGCTAGTTTCAACCTATTACCCTACGCAGTATATGAGAAATTAGGTTTAGGGAACTTGCAACCAACATCGGCTACTCTGCAGTTAGTCGATAGATCAGTTAGAAAACCCCGAGGCCTTTTTGAAGATGTTTTAGCTGCAGTTAGTCCAGTTGATTTCTTGGTTTTGGACATGGAACCTGTGTCTCATGCTTCTCACACCATTTCAGTCATTTTAGGCCTCCCTTTCTTGGCGAAGGCCAATGCATGTATTCAATGTCGATCTGGAATGATGGAGATGTATTTTGGAAACATGAAGATCATATTCAATGTGTTCCAAAAGCTTCAAACCAAGGAGCCACTGAAAGTGAGCAAGAGTGTTCTCTTGTTGATGAAATTGATGATCTTATGGAAGAGACACTTTTGAATGAGCTCATGCCTGATGCTCAAGATCATACTCTACTCTCTTTAGGGATAGATGATTCTGACTTAGAGCCACACATTGAAGAAACCCATGCTATGTCAGCCTATCAAGACTCTTTTCCTTATAGAAATAGAGTAGAGCCTTTACCAATATCTCCCAGTCCATCACTCCAACCTTCCATTGAGTCTCCTCCTCACCTTGAGTTGAAGCCACTTCCAAGTTCCCTCAAGTACGCTTTTCTAGGTCCTAATGATACTCTCCCCATCATCATTTCATCTAGCTTATCTAGCAGCTAGGAGAGTCAACTGCTTAGGATTCTAGTTGAGCATAGGAGAGCCATAGGGTGGACTGTTGCTGATTTAAGAGGCATTGATCCTTCAGTTTGTATGCATCGAATTCATTTAGAGGATGATGCTAAACCTTCAAGAGAGAATCAGCGGAGATTGAATCCCAACATGAGGGATGTAGTTAAGAAAGAGATTGTGAAACTGCTAGATGCGGGTATCATATACCCCATCTCTGATAGCGAGTGGGTCAGCCCTGAACAAGTTGTGCCTAAAAAGTCTGGCATCACCGTGAAGCAGAATTCTGATGGAGAGTTAGTCCCAACCCGTGAAACCACTGGGTGGAGAGTGTGTATTGATTATAGAAAATCGAACATAAAAACTAGAAAAGACCACTTTCCATTACCCTTTATTCAGGAAATCTTAGAGAAACTAGCAGGCTAACAATTTTATTGTTTTCTTGATGGTTACTCTGGATATTACCAAGTCCCGGTGTTTTCGGCAGATCAAGAGAAGACTACTTTTACTTGTCCCTTCGTTACTTTTGCTTACCAAAGAATGGCTTTTGGGCTATGTAATGCACCTGCCACCTTTCAACGGTGCATATTAGCCATCTTCTTGGATATGGTTGACAAATTTTTAGAAGTGTTCATGGATGATTTCTCTGTATTTAGTCCATCATTTGATAAATGTCTCCATAATCTGTCGTTAGTTCTCAAGCGTTGTGAAGAGAAAAATCTTGTCTTGAGCTGGGAAAAAAGCCATTTCATGAAATGAATTTACTTAATAATAATCTATTTAAGAAAGTAAAATAAAATAAACCTATAAGTCTATGGCACACAATTGCCAATAATGTCATAAGCATCAATAAAAGTAAAGCAAATAACTAAATAGTCTTTAAACTCTTCTCGGTGCCTGCAATTCGCCATTCCACTACTGCACTTCCTGATCTCACTTTTCATTTGCACCTGCATCAGAGGATGCATGAGTATTTTATAGAAACACTCAGTAGGATGTAAAAACCCACTGAATTAAAACAAGCAGTATGAAGAGAATAAGAATAACAAAAGATTGTGAACATCCCACAAAATTTGAACTGAACCGAGGTCAATACACCTGCAAGGTTAGTCAACAACAATTCCAACTCGTAAGTATAGGAAAACATTAATAAGACTCTGAACAAACATATGTGTAAGGAGAGAATAACCATCATATCAAAGGCTCCAGACATCTAAAGTGAATGGAGTTACAATTTCTGCTTGCTAACCTGGTCGCTCGCAAGTGACTAAAACAATATACCAGAACCACCCTAGTGGTCCTCTCTTTAGAACCCTCCCATGCGTCTAGGATGCTGGCCCCACCAGTGCTTACGGACACGATGGGCGGAGACTGAGGACCTTCCGTGATGTCCACAATCTAACATACGTATAGTGCCTCCCTTCGGGCAGTATGGAATTGCAATTTCATAAATATAAGTGACCACGCAAGATCTAGCAATGGCTTAATTGAGCATACTATGAATCCACCATGGGGAGAGTCTCGCAAGATCTCCAGTGGAAGAAACAATCTTATAATCAATATGAGCAATATCTCAAAGGAATAGAGGTCACAACACTCTAAGATCATAAGGTATCTCTTACCAGAATGGACTCTCTCATGGAGTATGGATAGAAGTATCAAAGTCTTTGGTCAACACATAACTTACTCATTGGAGTAGCATAGAATAACAAGACAACCCAAACACTTCGAATAATAACAACTCACCCAAGGAGTACCATACAATCAATACATACCTTTCATGCTCATCCCTAGATAGGAATTCCTTATACACAGTAAAATTCTATAATACAAATATCAGAAATAAGAATCAAAGAATTCTTAGATGATTTGAATTCCAAGTGGAATCACAAACCGACATCAACGCTTCAAGGTAGATGATTATGAATCACTTGTTCAAAGGATTATCTCTCCTAATTAAATTACTTCTAACCCAATTCTTACTATGATATTCCATAAGTATATAGTCCAATTACTGATGTTGACACGTTAGACATTATCATATCATAGTTCATGATGTTATTTGTATACTTAGTATTTTCTCTTAGATTCAGCTCACTGCCTCCTGCATAATAGTCCTCTTTTGATGGCTACTGTGCTCTGTACAGTAAGACTTACTGATAATACCCTCGTCTAACCCCACTAATTTTATATTTTTTTGATTTTATTTGAATTAGTTATGAATTATTTACTACCGACTGTCAGCACAGAAACAGTTCTGGCCGAGATTAAGACTCTTAATTAAACTTGATTATCTCATTTAATATCATTATAGATGATAATATATCATTAACAGACCATATACTCCCCTCCTAGACCAATTACAGACCCTAGAATTATCTGAAATTACTAAAGTTCACTCCTTTCTTATGTTCTTTTACATATAACATAGTTTTAACTATTAATACCTCTCAAATAAGACCTTTAATGCAAGACACACCTTAAGGTACAAAACTCAATGTGGATCATGATCAACCAAGCAATATCAGAACTTCTAGTCTCTGAAAAATTAATAAAGCATTAGACTTTAGGTGCGAATTCCCATCTAGAAACGGAACATGAATGCACATATGATTATGATGTACTACGCATAGAAATAATGACACAATTCATTTATCTCACAAGAATCCAAACAATACTCTAAGGTACCGAATCAAAACACTTATCAATATCATATAATCAGAAGAGAGGAAAGGGAAAAAATCATCCTACTTAATTCACCAAAGATTCTGCCTTTTTACGCGTTGCTCGTCTCCTCCGCTTTCTCCAAAACTCCCGCTCCAAACTCTTGCAAATCTCCCACAAGAAGAAGCCTTAAAGGAGGTGGGTGAACGTGGGAAGGAGAAGGAAAAGGTCTCTGGACGTTTTAGGGTTAGCACAAGCCAACTCTCTATGGTTTATATAGAGTTGGGAGAGAATCCCTTCTTTAATTAATTTTCCAAATCATGGACACTTCTAACTAATGGGAAGGCCTCAAGTTCCCTCTAAAGACGTGCAAATCAAGTCCAATTGGGATTTGGTATCTTTCCCAAGCAAATCTACCCCAAAAATAAGCTAGAAATCGCAAAACCGCAACGGGCGATTGATTGGCTATACGGCGATCGATCGTCGTATGCGTTATTCTACACTACCGTGTTACAACCGGTCAATCGCAATTATTGCCGATCGATCGCTTTACCCGAAACAAAATAGTCAATAATCACAGTAACTACAATCAATCGTTTTGGTAAGGCCTCGATCGGTTCAATTTGCCAATCGATCGTTTCTTATGGCGATCGATCGCGGTCACCCTCAAACAAAATTCAATTTCTCATATCTTTTTACTCCGAACTCCAAATTGCGCATAGTTGGTGGCGTTGGAAAGCTTTTCTCACCAACTTCAATTCCTATAGGGTAAAATATAACAAAACAAACAATAAGAGGGTCAAATTTCGGTTTTAAAATACTTACTAATTTTTTGGGTGTTACATATGTATTATTACTCTTGATTGTTTAATGAATTAGAGTTGATATGATTGTTCTTAATGCGATTTCATTTTTCATAATTCGATCTAGTGCTTGACCATAGACTGGTAAGATTATAACTGAAATTTGATATTGATATTTCCTGTGTCTAGATAATAACAAGTTTGTATTGATTCTATGACCGACCAAAGGATAGAATTAATTACATAATTTATAGTGAATGAACTTTTCGTGTCCGGCCAAAGAACATGTAGTGAATTCACTGGTAATTCGTGTGTCCGACCAAAGAACATGAATTACCATATCATATCATCTTGTGGAAATACTAATTGAGAGTAATACTTTCATGTTTAGTGATGGATTCAATGCTTTGATATTCTCATCACTTGATTTCTTGTTAAAGTTTGCTTCTTTAGTTAATTAAAATCATAAAAATTCAATCTTTCATTAGAATTAGATTAATCTTCCAAGTCCTTTGGGTTCGACCTTATTTCCACTAGACTATACTGAGTCTTGTGCAATTGTGAGTAAAAAGTGTAAAAAAATTCAATCAATGAGGGTGCACCAGTGAACCCGTGGGTAGAGCCAGCCGATAAGCCACGGGCCCTATGCGCTCGAGCACGGAGTAGGGCCCATGATAACGACGTGCTAGCTTGGCCTGATCCGTTCTGAACAAGGAAGTCTGGCGCTATGGTAGGACGGATATGTAGACCAATTCACCAACCTGGAAGGTCCGGTCAGTCCGCTTTTTATCAGCAAGTTGTTTCATACGGTTCTGGGCGGCTGCGAGATTGGCCTTCAGCTGCCAAAGAACCTCATCCCGTGTCTGAAGCAAGTAGTCGACCTCAGCAACGGACGACCTGTGAGGCACATAAGAAAGGACAGAAGGAGGTGACTGGCCATATACAACTTCAAATGGTGTAAACCTCATCCGTGTATGATAAGCCATATTATATGACCGCTCAACCCATGGAAGGAGTTGTAAACCATTTACGGGGCTGATCCCCCACGAAGCAGCGCAAATATTGCTCCACACACCTGTTGATGACCTTCGTCTGGCCATCTGTCTGGGGATGGTAGACCATGCTCATGGTAAGTTTCGTACCTTTGAGCACAAAGAACTCACGCCAGAATGTGGAAATGAAAACCTTATCTCTATCCGAGACGATAGTCTTAGGCATCCCATGCAACAAGTAATCTCCTTGACAAAGGTTTCAGCAACCGTCCGGGCTGTAAAAGGATGGCTCAAAGCACAAAAATGAGCATATTTTGAGAGCCGGTCCACCACCACAAGAATGACTGACTTTCCTTGGACCACAGGCAAGGCTTCTACAAAGTCCATAGAGATATCCTCCCATATTTGATCCGGAATGGGGAGGGGTTGGAGGAGACCCTATGGAGAGGTAGTGACAACCTTGGCGCGCTAGCAAGTGTCACAGGAAGTCACATAATTCTGAACATTCCTCCTCAATCCGGGCCACAAAAAACTTTGGCTCACCCGTTTATAGATCCGGAAGGCACCCTCATGTTCTGCCAGCAGTGTATCATGAAAATGCGAGAGAATACACCGACGCAAGTCCCCATTGTCAGGCACCCATAGCCTTCCCTTCCAGAATAAGACGTCGTCATGCCAAGTGAAGGAAGGATCATCCAACTAACCCAGCGTTGCTACGCTGGTGTGGACACCCGTTGCTCCAAAAAGTATTTCAGTGGTTGATGGTCGGAACGGATAATGAAATGACGACCCAACAAGTAAGGCCGCCACTTGGTCACTACATGAACAATGGCTAACATTTCCCTTTCATAGGCCAAAAGTGTCAAAGAGCGACCGGCGAAGCACTTGCTGAAGAAAGCCACCGGTCGTTCTTTCTGCAAGAGGACCACCCCATTACCTATGTCTGATGCATCAGTTTCAACCACAAATGGAAGAGTGAAGTCCGACAATACCAAAACGGGTGCAGTAACCATGGCCTGCTTCAGGCAATCAAAAGCCACCTACTCCTTATATGTCCATGCAAAGGCCCCCTTTTTTAGTAATGCGGTCAGTGGGCTGGCAATAATTCCATACTGGCTGATGAACTTGCGGTAGTACCCTGTCAGCCCCATAAAGCCTCGGAGGCCCTTGACACATGTCGGGGCCGGCCAGGACAGCATAGCAGATACCTTTGAGGGGTCGGTGGAAACTCCCTTGTGTGAAATTACATGGCCCAAGTACTCCACCTGTTTGCTGCCAAAGGAACATTTTGACCATTTAAGAAATAATAAATGAGTCCGTAGAATGGAGAAAACCGACCGCAAATGTTCCAAGTGTGGTTCTCACAACTAACTGTATATTAGAATGTCATCGAAGAAAATCAGGACGAACTGCCTGAGAAAGGGTAGGAAGAAGTCATTCATGAGGCTTTGGAAAGAAGGGCATGACCAAGAACTCAAAATGGCCATCATGTGTCCTGAATGCAGTTTTGTGTACATTTGACAGTTTCATACGGATTTGATGATATCCTGAGCGCAATTTGAGCTTGCTAAATACTATGGCACCGACCAATTCATCCAACAACTCCTCTATGACAGGAATTGGGCATTTGTCTTTCACTGTAATAGCATTCAGGGCGAGGTAGTTGACACAAAAACACCACAACCCGTCCTTCTTACGCACCAATAAAACCGGAGAAGAAAAAGAACTGTTGCTAGGTTGAATGATACCTGATTGCAGCATGTCATGCACCAGGCACTCAATCTCGGCTTTTTGAACATGAGGATAGTGATATGGTCGCACATTCGCCGGCGCAACATCAGGTAGAATTGGAATGGCATGGTCATGCGATTGTGCCGGCAGAAGGCCAGTCAGCTCGGAGAATATGTCAGCATGATCATCTAGCAAGAAACGCAAGTCCTCCGGTAGGTCGGCCCGCTCTACATCCACCACGGTCCATTGCTGCAACAGTAGCCCCTGTGGTGCGAACTTGAAGAATGACCCCACGGCCTAGGCCATATGCAAAGCCCCTGGTTGGGCCCTCTAGAGTCGTACCCGCTGCCCGTGCACCTCGAAATCCATAATGAGGTCCTTAAAATTCCAAACCACATCCCCGAGGTCCTGTAGCCATTGGACCCCTAAGACGACGTCCGCCCCTTCATCGGTAGTAAAAATAAGTCTGTGATGAAAGTGTGGCCTTGGATAGTAAGGGCAGCCTAGGCGCAGACACCTGAGCTCTGGAGGTGTTGGCCATCCCCAATGAGTACGTCAAAAGGCTTGGCATCTGACACATAGCATCCCAATCGCTGTGCTACCTTGTCGTTGATAAAATTGTGGATTGAGCCATTGTCAATGAGCACCGCGACTTCCTGTCTCTTAAGGAGCCCCTGTACTCGCATGGTGCGTGGGGTGAAGGTACCCGAATAGGCGTGCACTAAAATTTCCGGTTGTATGTCATGGTACTCTTGGGCTCCCTCATCTGACGAAACTGAGATGTCTTCGTCAACTTCTTCTATGAGCAAGCTTCCTCGTACAGAACAGCGGTGTCCCAGAACAAACTTTTTATCGCATCTGTAACATAGGCCCTTGGCACGACACTCCTCCAACTAGGTTGTCGTTAACCACCAGACAAGTGGGGTGACAGCACCAGCAGTCATAGGTCGATTGGAGGGCGGGGCAGGAGCTGGAAGCGGCCCCAGTGTTGAGCCAGCCGGATTTCGCAATGGAAGGCTCCCGCGCCCTCCCCTCCGCTGTTTGATCAACTTCTCCTCTTCTATACGGGTGTGACGCACCACATCCCTCATCATGTGGCAGGGAAAATGTCTCATTTCATCAGCTATCTCTGGTTTCAAACCGCGCTTGAAGGTGCCGACAAGTGCTGCTACCGGCCACTCTGGTAAGCGGTTCACGATCTTCATAAACTCCGAGTAGCAAGCCCTCACCGTTGTTGTTTGTCAGATGGTGGAGAGCATCTCGTTGAAGTAATGGAATTCATTTTGCCCAAACTGGATGCACAACTCATTCGAGAATGAAGCCCAAGTCGGCAATCGTACCTCCTTCTCAAAGGCCAGGTACCAGACCGAGGCGTCTCCATCCAAATGAAAAGTGCCACGTGTAGGAGTTCGGCATCCGAAGAGGTTCCTTGATAGACGAAGAATTTGTCTGCGTCGTCGGCTCATCTGCGAATCTATTAAAAATGACGACTTGATAATAAGAAAATACCTCATATCTGCATATTTCCAAGCTTCGACATGAAATGCTCACAAAAGAGAAAATTGGTAGCTTGACGTTGATAACCTGAAATCAGTGTCATCTAGAATTTGCATAGTCCCTGCAGTGGAGAATCAGTATTTACTGTTTCTTTTTTACTTGGAAAAAACATGAGTCTGTTAGTATGCAGTCTGGCGCAAGCAAGTCGGTAAGCCATCACGCCGTCAGATGGGTTCTTGGCACCAGCCTAAACCTAAAATGGCAGCTAGATAATGGGGATTTTATTAAATAATATATATTAAAATAAATAATAATGGATCAGGAAAGATACAAACTTAATTTTTGATCTGCTGATATGTCACATGCGATTGTGTTTTCACTTTGACTTGAAAGGTATCATTATAAGAGATGTCTTCCTTTAGTACGGCGTTATTGGACGAGACGCCTTCAGAAAGTTTATTTTGTAAAAAAAGATAAAGCCATATTTCAAACAACATTTTTAAAATATATTTTGTAAAAAAAATATAAACGACATTTTTAAAACATATTTTGTAAAAAGAAGGTAAAATGTTATTTCAAACGATATTTTTAAAATATAGACTTTGGCGTAAACTCGTTGTTAGCTTCCATACTTATTTTTTCATCAAGGCACGTTACAACGTCATTTGACGATTTAGTTGAAATTTTAATAAAATAGAAAGCATTAATAGAATGGATATTTTTTTTATTATAAGAATGCATTTTTTCAGTAATGTCTTAGTTGAAAAGTTAACAAAATAGAAAACGTTAATAAAAGAAATATTTTCTTATTAATAGAGTAAGTATAGCCACTCCACGGGATCTTCTTCTCCATTAAACCATGGAAATTGTAGCCGCTCGAATTGGGGTTCTGCACTACCCCTCTAGCCTCCATGATATCCCTGGGACTCTTCCCAATTTGCATCCAACTCACGCAGGACGTTTCGTAGGTGGGGATTCATTGTGACATTTCCACGAACACCTTGAGTGCCTTGTCCCTCAAGGCCAGATCTGCCCTCTTCAGCGTCTAGGTTAAAGGAACCCAGTTGAATCCCATGTGCGATTGAAGACCCAGTGTTCATGCCCTGTGCAGAGCCGCCAAACACCCTGACCCCCCTTTTCAAACTGGGCCACCATGCCCTCCTGGTGGTGGTGGTGGTGGAGTAACAGTGGCAGTCTGGTTGGCCTGGTTCTGCGCCTGGTTCTGTGCCTGTATCATCTCAAGATTCTGCAGACGAACACCAAGTGCACTGATCATAACGATCAATACTTCCTAGTTGGAATACATTGTCGTTCGTGGGCTAGTGACCTTCTTTGCTGCCTCAGGTTCCATCCGGATCTCTGGCATTCCCAGTGGTTGTTTTCGAGGAGGCATGATCGCCCTCAGATCGGCACCGCTTTGATACCAATGTTGTGACTGACAAGGGTCACAAGGGATCGATCAACGGCAAAAGAAAAAGGAATAAGAAAATAAGTAAAATGAAGTAGTCTTTCTATTGCATAACCTTTATAAGGAGGACGTCCTCCTTATAAAGGGAGAAGATAGCGTGTCTCCCTAGGGGGTATGCCATCTGTCCAATCTGATGGGCCACTAATTGGCACTAATTATTCTCTATCAGCCCGTTACCTGACAATTAGCTTAAATGGGTCTGATTACAATAAGATATGCAATAATCAAATATCCTAATGAAGTAATGCCTGACGTGATGGGCTGCTGACGTACCAATGATCGTTTAAAATTAAAACCCTTGCAAGTGCACAAGGCAATTGTACTACAGCAAGTATTAAAGGGTTGTTGAACCTCAGGGACGGTGAATACTTTACCAAACTCAAGAGAAGAAAAAGATGTAGTTTAATTAATTCTAAAGAAAGCAATGAACTTTATCAAATCTAACTAAGATTTAATCAATATGGAGAAGTATCAAGGCAGAGAATCCACCACTAGACATGCAATTACTACTCTCAATTATTATTAAGCATACATTGACATAATATAGTAATTCGTGTTCTTGATCGGACACATGAATTACTAATGAATTCACTAACGTTCTTGATCGGACACGAAAGTTCATCCACTATTGTGTAATCAATCCTATCCTTGATCGGGCATAGAATCAATCACAACTCTATTATAATGCAATTAATCTTATCCTTGATCGGGCATAAAATCAATCACAATATCTAATTTCATTCATAATCAATCAAGTCTATGATCAAGCACTCAAAAGAAACTCATGAAATCGCATTAAGCATGAATCATAATCAACTTTATAAAATTAAACTATTAAGAGTAGCAATACACATCTAGGGCTTCATCAAGCCTTGACAAGGAATTTAGTTACACATAGAAAGAGAGAAAAGAAAAGCCTGTTTCTGTAGATCCATCGTCATGAATCCTTCTTCTTCTTTGCTCTAAAAGTCCTCTTCTCTTCCTCCTCTCTAGCCTCCAATAAAGCTTTGGTTCTCCAAGGTTGAATATGTGATGCCCAAAATGTTCTCCCATAAGGCCTATTTATAAGTTTGAAGAGAAACCACGAAGTCCCCTTCCAAATCCAAGTCGAAATAGGTCTTATTTCGGTTTTCCGCACACGGCGATCGATCGCTCCGTATTGCCGATCGTTCGTCTACCAATCGATCGCAATTCCTTCGTTATTTTCCTCCGATCGATCACTTTGGCGATCGACGCCATATGATACCGATCGATCGTAGTTACTGTCTTGCGCGGATCAAAAATTCCAGTAGATACGATCGATCGTTTTGTTGTTTCCTTCAATAATACTGTTTTGTGGCTGAGGCGATCGATCGTTGTTACTGTTCATGAAATTCAAATGGCTATAACTTTCTGCTCCGAACTCCGAATTGTGCGTAGTTTGTGGCATTGGAAAGTTGACTTCTTGCTTTAACATGAAGCTTGAATCAGTCCAATCTGACATTTGTACACGAAGTTATGATAATTTAACCATTTGAGTTACTTTTCTCCTAATTTCTGTGTATTACTCTTGTTTCCTACAAAAACCAAAAATTATATTAAAGTAGTAGCTATTCTAATCAAACACTAACATAATCATAAGTTTAGGAGATAATAAAATGCATATTTCATGTATAGATCACACCCCCAAACCTAGATTTTGCTAGTCCCTAGCAAAATAAAACAAAATAAAATCAAACAAACAACTAAAGAAACTAATGCATAAAAGTAAACACCACTTTCGTAGGGAACACGATTGCATTGAGCGTATGCAGCAAGCCGTCAAACCTCTAGGTGTCCCTAGTAGGACGAGTGTTATCTCATGAGGGTTTGCAGCCATGCTACCCACAAACATGTATTTATTAATCTAATTAACCTAAGTGCAAAAACAAAAATAAAATAAAAACACTGCAAAACAAGCAAACCTATTATCTCGACAAATACATACTACAATGCTTAAGAAAATGAACCACATGTACTTGGTTCATAATCAACAGGAATATAGAAGCCCTCAAGTAAGTGGTTTTATTCCACACTTTCATCTTGGAAATTTCTGCTCAAATATTATATAGCATGATAACATAAATGGTAGAAAGTGTAGAACATTATAGCAATACATTCTAAATTTCTATTTTATACAGATCTAGTGTTACCCATTAACCAAAGAACATCAGAATCTACATAGTCATCGTAATCTTTAGGTTCATGATAGCACAGATCTGCGCGCCTCCTTCGGGTCCAACATTCTAGATTTGAGAGGATAATACACCACAGACTTTTTTTTTTGCTAGGACTGTGTAAGGCCTGACTTCAAGATGCTTAGGTTTAACAATGACTCAGGCCAATGACTCCCAGCCAATTTGGCTTAAGGCATTAGGTTTTAAGAGACCGCTTCAGGCCCGAGTATCAGCCTAAGTTAATCCTATAAAGTCAAGCAGCCCCTTTCTTTCATTTTGTTTTTATTTTTTCATATTTTCATTTTCAGCATATATATTTCAGCACATCTTTATGTTGTCCAGGCTGTATTATAATCTCAACCTATTTCTGGTTCCAATCCTTTGCCATAGCCAAGTAAATGGTCTATCATGATCTTTTAAGCTCAACAGATAACTACACATCATCCAAAGACTATGACTAAAGACATCCCACTGTAAATTAGCATTCAACAAATCTCTAGACGGTATTACTTTATGTACTAGTGTGTGTAAGTGAGTTTTCTTAGTTTCAAGCACCTATTCCAAGAGGACTGTAACAGAAAGATATGCTCAGTTAAGTGTATCTATCCTCTACTATACTTACTCACACTTCCAATGCAAATTAATCTCCTAAGAATTGAAGCATGCATTATTACGGGATAAACTATCAAAACATATAAGAAAAACTACTAACAAACAACTTAAAACTACTCAAAGAAATTTAACTTTTTTTTTATTTTCCTTTTCTGATTTTACAAAGAAGCACATCCTCTCCCACAAACCTAATATAAGCATTGTCCTCAATGCACAATAAAGACAAAATACAATGATCACAAAAGGTAAAAAGAGAAAGAGGAAGGAAAACACCAGTGGAAGTGAACTAGAAATCCCGATCATCGCCATCACCATCGCCTGGAGGAAAATGCCATGCATGAAGAAAATCGACTATGGAGTCGAGGCGTTCCGTAATAGTATGCTGGGAATCCATAAGCACTTGCTGTGACTGGCGAATCTCCTGCACATGGCCAGTGAGATCGCTGATCTGCTGCTGCATCGTCGCCCATGGTGGTTGAACAGGCTCACCCTCAGGTATCTCAGCGTGTTCCTCAATACGGGGAGCTCGTGGCCATCCGCATCGTGTATGGCCCATCATACGGTTATACGCATCTACTCCAATGGGCCCCAATCCATGAGATACTCGAGAATGCTCAGGAAAATGCACCCCATGGGTCAGAAATACCCGCTCTAAAATGTATGGATATGGTAACCTCTCATCTTTTCGGCCCACCATCATTTGCTTCATCCGGCCAAAGATGAATGAAGGCAAGTCAAGATCACGGCGTCGAGTATCGTTGCCGAATATATAGAGTAAATCAGTCATGGTTCGGTCGACTTTCTCCTTCCGGGCCGACCATACATCATGCTGTAGAATCAAAAAGGCAAAGCGGAACTCCGATCGCATGCTAATGGCGGCCAGGTAGGTAGAGGTCCCAGGTCCTACTGCAGATCCCATCAATCGCCCTGTGATATTCCGGTACGGAGGAAACTGATATCCATCAAAATCAGGGTGATGAATCGTACCTTTGTCACACCCCTTAGCACTAGCAATATCGGTGACTCGGACCCGGATAGGTATACCACATACAACACTCTGAATGGTCACCTGCTCTGGATTGTCGTTGTCTTCAATGGTGCCATTTGCATAGAATTCCCAAACTGGGTCCTCGTGGACCATTGCAAATGCATTCTGCCTTTTTGCAGCGATATGGGTGAAATAGTTCACCCAATCCGGCCGGTCCTCAATCCACCTCTGAGTCGGAAGATCGGGAATAGATGGGTTCAAGACCACCTGCCTCTCATATTGTATGGGCCGTGGCTGTGCAGCAGGTTCAGGTGGAGGGGTGGAAGGAACAGGGCGTGATGAAGAAGCTTCACCCCTTGAACGTTTGTGAGCGACGAATTTCTGAGGCATTGTACCTGAAAACTGAAGATAATAGTGAAAATCTAATCAAGGTACAAAAATATGCAGCATGTAATCACAGCAAGCATGTAATAGCAGATCCACTTCACAATTTCTGGTTTTTTTTTAAAAATAATAATGAATTTCCTAAAAATAAAAAAATAAAAATTTTACGAAAACTTAGGAAATCGAAAGGAATCATCATGCATAACACAAATCACAATCATCAATATAGAAGTATGCATGAGAGGGATATATATCCCCGAAATCAAATTTTGAATTTTTTTTTAATAGCAAAACACTGTTCACCGCAAGAACACAAATCCTTAAAAATGAAATAAAACATCTAAAATTGAAGAATTAGAAGCTGAAAGTGATGCATAAGCATCACAATAATCAATATAAGGGAATGCATGAGAGTAATCGCAACAATATCTACCGGAAACAAAGAAAAATCAAGTTTTTAAGTTTCGGCTTACCGGAAGAAAAAGGAGTGATTGCGATGAAAAGAGTGGGAAATCATGGAAACAGACACCGGATCTGGATTCTACGTGCAAAAATCCTTCGGGGGCCGGAGTTTCAGCTCAAACAAGGGTCGGAAATAGATTTCTCTCGCCGCGGCCGCTTGGATTTTAAGCGCGAGGAAGACGACCCGCGATCGATCGCACTTTTAGCCGATCGATCGTTTTATAAATCAAGAAACAGCGCCCGTTAGATTGAAGATGAACAGTGTCGATGTACCGCATAGCGATCGATCGGAAAGATAAGGCGTCGATCGGATAGCGATCGACCGTCGATATCCGATCGATCATATTCATTGTTCTTCGATTTTTTTTTAGCATATCCTCTCCCCTAAACCTAGTATGAACATTGTCCTCAATGTGAACAAAATATAGCATGACAATGAGCATATAGCAAAGAAAATCAAAATAAAGGAGAGAATACACCTGAATACGTGGGTTGCCTCCCACCAAGCGCTAAGTTTAACGTCTTCAGCCAGACTGAGCCAGGATCATTCTGTTTGGTCTGGATCATCCATGTAGACAGCCATTGCATCCATGTCGGCAACAGTCTCCAGATAAGGTTTCAATCGGTGGCCATTTACTTTGAATGTACTCCCATTTTTTGGATTGTGAATCTCCACAGCACGATGAGGGTAGACATTTTTCACAATAAAAGGTCCATACCACCGAGAACGAAGTTTCCCAGGAAATAGATGTAGCTGTGAATGGTAAAGTAATACTTTCTGCTCAGGCTGAAAAGATTTCCTAGAAATCATCTTGTCATGTACAGCCTTGGTCCTCATTTTGTAGAGTTTCGCATTCTCATATGCCTCGAAGTGCATCTCCTCTAACTCACTCAATTGGAGTCTTCGCTGCTCACCGGCTTTATCCATATCGAAGTTGTATGCCTTAATAGCCCAATACGCCCGGTGTTCTAACTCAACAAGTAAATGACAAGCTTTGCCATATACCAGTCTATAAGGAGACATACTAATCGGGGTCTTGAAAGCTGTCCGGTAGGCCCATAATGCATCATTCAGTCTCAAGGACCAATCCTTCCTATCAGGGTGAACCATCTTCTCCAGAATCTGCTTGATTTGGCGATTGAAGACCTCCACTTGGCCACTCGTCTAAGGATGATATGGTGTGGCAACCTTGTGGGTGACAGAGTATTTCTTGAGAAGAGCCTCAAAAGACCTGCTACAAAAATGAGAACCTCCGTCACTAATGATAGCACGAGGAGTTCCAAACCTGCTGAAAATGTTAGCTTTCAGAAATTCCAGCACAATTTTATGATCATTGGTCCTAGTGGCAACAACTTTAATCCACTTAGACACATAATCCACAGCAACAACAATATAAGTATGACCAAAAGATGGTGGAAAAGGTCCCATAAAATCAATACCCCAAACATCAAATAAATCAACAATCAAAATAGGTTGTAGGGGCATCATATTCCTTTTTGACAAAGCTCCTAGTTTTTGACACCTACCGCAAGATTGACAATAAGCATAGGCGTCTTTAAATAGAGTTGGCCAATAAAAACCGCTTTGAAGTACTTTGCCGCAGTTTTCTTACCACCGAAGTGTCCACCACAGGCCTGAGAGTGACAAAAAGATAAGATGCTATGAAACTCACTCTCAGGGACACATCGTCTTATGACCTGGTCAGCACATATCTTAAATAGGTCAGGGACATCCCAATAGTAATGTTTGACTCGAGAGAAAAATAAGTCTTTATCATGTTTAGACCAAAAGGTTAGGATTTGACCCACAGCAAGATAATTCACAATATGTGCAAACCAAGGTGGAGATGTAGTGGAGACCGCAAAAAGCTGCTCATCAGGGAATGAATCCCTAAGAGGATCATGGCTATGTAGATCAGGAATAGGAATTCTGGATAGATGATCAGCCACGACATTCTCAGACCCCTTTTTATCTTTAATTTCAAAGTCAAATTCCTGCAGGAGTAAGATCCACCGAATCAGCCTCGGCTTGGCATCCTTCTTGGAAAGAAGGTACTTCAAGGCTGCATGATCAGAGAAGATGATGATCGTACTACCCAGGAGATAGGACCTGAACTTATCCAGTGCAAACACAACAGCAAGCAACTCTTTTTCAATGGTGGTATAATTCAATTGTGCATCATTGAGTGTCTTGCTCGCATAATAGATAACATGAGGAATTTTGTTTATGCGTTGGCCTAACACTGCCCCTATTGTAAAATTTGATGCATCACACATTATCTCGAAGGGTAGTGTATAATCACGAGGCTTAATGATAGGGGAGCTAGAGAGGAGGGTTTTGAGCTTTGGAAAAGCATCTTTACACGAATCATCAAAGTCAAATGGCACATCTTGCCCTAGAAGATGACATAGTGGACGTGATATCTTGCTAAAATCTTTGATGAATCGATGATAAAACCCTGCATGGCCAAAGAAAGATCGTATTTGCTTAACTGATGTAGGTGGTGGTAAATTAGCAATCAGGTCAACCTTGGCCTTGTCAACCTCTATACCCTTTTTTGATATAACATGTCCAAGTACAATCACCTGTTGAACCATGAAATAGCTCTTTTCCCAACTTAACACTAAATTTGTTTCCTCACAGTGTTTTAAAACCAAAGCAAGGTTGTGCAAGCATTCATCAAAACAAGCGGCAAACACCGAAAAATCGTCCATGAAAACTTCCAAAAATTTATCAATCATGTCGGAAAAGATGGACATCATGCATCGCTGAAATGTAGCAGGGGCATTACAAAGACCAAAAAGCATTCTTCGATATGCAAATGTACCGAAGGGGCATGTAAAAGTCGTTTTTTCCTGATCCCCTAGAAAAATTGGCACTTGATTATATCCTGAGTACCCATCTAAAAAGCAATAAAACTCTTGGCCCGCTAGTTTCTCTAGGATTTGGTCAATGAATGGGAGAGGGAAATGGTCCTTACGGGTGTTAGAGTTCAGCTTCCTATAGTCAATGCACACCCGCCAGCCCGTGGTCTCTCTTATTGACACAAGTTCACCCTCTGAGTTTGGTTTCACCGTGATGCCCGATTTCTTAGGGACAACTTGGATAGGACTCACCCACTCGCTGTCAGAGATAGGGTATATGATACCTGCGTCTAGGAGTTTCACTATCTCTTTCATCACCACCTCTCTCATGTGAGGGTTCAACCGTCGCTGCCCCTCCCTAGAAGGTTTGGCCTGGTCCTCCAGGTTTATGCGATGCATGCATACAGAGGGGTCTATACCCCGGAGGTCAGCTACTGTCCATCCTATAGCTCGTTGGTGTGTGGTAAGGATCTCCAACAACTGGGCTTCCTGGTCAATAGATAGGCTAGATGAGATAATTACAGGAAGGGTGTTGTTGGGTCCTAGGAAGATGTATTTGAGGGAGCTAGGAAGGGTTTTGAGTTCAAGTGTGGGTGGGGATTCTATGGAGGGTTTAATTCGTGGACCGGTCGACACAGGGAGAGGGTCGGGGTGGGGTTGCCATGGGATATGTCCAGGGTATAGGGCAGCCACTAAATGGTGATGGACCTCAAGGTCAGGTGTGCCCTCATATTGATCGATCCAGTCATAGAAAAGGGTGTGCTCGAGGGCATCCTTAAGCACAGCAAAGGGAAGGTACTCCTGGACTAGGTCGTCAACCATAAGGCACTCAGCTTCACTCGAGGGTTGTTGGGAAGCACTAAAAATGTTTAATTTAACTTTCATGTTCCCAAATGAGACGTTCATGAGCCCTGACCTATGGTTAATGGTGGCATCTTTTGTGGCTAGGAAAGGGCGGCCAAGGATAACAGGAATTTGGAATTTGGAGTTAGCAACTGGTTCCATGTCTAAGACGATAAAATCAACAAGAAAATAGAATCGGTCAACTCCAACGAGAACGTCTTCTATAACACCTCTAGGTCTGCGAATGGATCGGTCTGCTAATTGAAGAGTGACTGAGGTGGGCTGCAACTCTCCGAGGCCAAGTTGTTCATACACTGAGTAAGGGAGGAGGTTGACACTGGCCCCTAAGTCCAAGAGAGCTCGGCTAATGGTATGGTCACCTATGACAATGGATATAACAAGGACACCCGGGTCCTTAAATTTAGGTGGCATATCACTGGTCAGTAAAGAGCTTACTTGGTTGGTCAAAAAGACTTTTTGGGTGACATGGAATTTGGTTTTCCTCTTTTGGGTACACAAGTCTTTCAGAAACTTGGCATAGGCAGGTACTTGTTTGATGGCATCTAAGATGGGAAGGTTGATCTTAACCTGCTTGAACACCTCTAACATTTCCTCCATTCGTTGGTGGGACTTACTAAACGGGGAGGGTTGGTTGAGGCATTGAGGGAAAGGAGCCCTAGGGATATAGGATTTTTCATTGGTGGGCTCAGCTGGGACATCCTTCTGTGGTGGGAAACTAACAGGATCAGGCATGGTAGGATCAGGCATGGTAGGATCAGGCATAGAGGATTGGTTCTGTTTCTCAAGGGGAGTGTCCTCACTTACAATGGTTGGGTCCCTAACCTGATTGTCAACTTGTTTTCCATTTCTTAGGGTAGTAACGGCTTGCACCTGCTCATTTGGATAATAGGAACCTTCAACGGTGAACTGGCCTCTAGGGTTCTGCTGTGGTTGGCTGGGCAAGGTTCATACTTCCCTACGGTTCATAGATTGGGCCAGCTGTCCTAATTGGGTTTCTATTTTGGCAATGGATTGTGTATGAGAATGAACAAGCTAGGCTTGGGTTCTTAGCTCACCTGTCAGCTCTCTGTGTTTGGTTTCTATCTTGGCGTCCACCTTGGCTTCCATCGCATTAAAAGCTGAGAGGAGGGTAGATTGGGTGGCTAGCATTTGGTTCATCTGATCTTCGAAGGATGGTTTCTTATTGGTTTGGCCAAATGGAGGATTTGTGGCTGGTTGGTAAGACTGAGTTGGGTTTGAGAATTCTTGTCTTGGGGCCTAATTGAGAGTGGGCCCCTGGTTGGGTTGTTTCCAGGCGAAATTGGGATGATTTCGCCCCCCCGGGTTATAGGTATTTGAGTAGGGGTTATTGGCTCTAGGATAGGTTTGTGCAAGGTTGATGTGCTCCTGGACAAGATCAGGATACTGGGAGGCTGAGGGGCAGTCAACAATAGTGTGCATAGGGCTGGCACAGATGGTACAGGCATCTTGAGAGGTTGGGGTATAAGGTGGAGTCTGTGAGAAAAACCTGTCAAACCTCTCAGTAAGGGATGCCACTTGGTGTTCTAGGTTCGTGGTAGCTTTAACATCATACATGCCTCCCCTTGAGGCACTCCTGCCAGGCATATGGCCTTCAGATCTATAGAGGGTAGCACTGTGTAAAGGATTTTCGCTCAGGTCCTCTAATAGATCCCAAGCATCATCCGGGGTTTTCTTCATGAATGTGCCTCCACAGGAGGCGTCTATTAGGGTCTTATGCTGATCGCACACACCCTCATGAAATCTCTGTACTAATTGCCACTTGGGCACATCATGGTGGGGAAAGGACCGGAGTAAGGCTTTCATCCTCTCCCAGCTTTCATGGAATTGTTCATTAGGTATCTGGGTAAAGGTGATGATTTCATGGCAGATCTTATTGGTCCGCCCCACAGGAAAGTATTTCTTGAGGAATTCGGCCTGAAGTTCCTCCCAAGTGGAAATAGAGTTATGCTCAAGGGAGTATAGCCATTCCTTGGCCCTATCTTTTAAGGTGAAGGGGAACAACCTAATGCGCACCTGGTCATCAGATAGTGTAAGTTCAAAGGTTGTGTTAACCTCTAGGAAATTTTGTTGGTGTCTATAGGGGTTCTCATTTAATTGGCCATGGTATGTGGGCAGCATCTGGATGATGTTTGGCTTAATTTCAAAATTAGCAACGGTTGCAGGAAGTAGGATACAGGAAGGGGAGGTGTAGGCAGTGGCACGGTAGTAGTCTTGCAGGGTACGGGCATGAGGCATTAGTGGATTCTGGTTTAGGCCGTTCCCACCCCCAAGGTTCATATTGTCCGCCATTGGATGAATTTCAGGGATTGGTTTGCTAAGAGTTCTACAGATTCTATATAGGCGCTCAGGATCAGGATCAAAGGCAAGGTCGGGGTTCAGGGAGCGACGGCCATGCATGCACAATAAAAATTAAACAAAACCTGCGCAATCCTAATAGCGACAACTTAGCAAGCATCAACCCTAGATAGCGACAACTAGACCTAATAGCGACAACTAGCACGTCATGCAATCCCACAAAGAAAAGAAAAACACCAAGCACCCAAATTTACTCTAAAAGGGAGGTAAGACAGTGCAAACAGTGGGAAGGGATGGCCCTTCCAACGATGACGAAAATCAGCGTCCTCTCTTAATCCTGCAAAAGAAAATGAAGGCAATTAAGGTACTAAAAAGAAATCTAACTTAAACTAAACTACTCTAAAACTAACTATGCTAAGAATTTAGTAAACTATTATGCCGTCCCCGGCAACGGTGCCAAAAACTTGATCGCTTAAATTAAAACCCTTGCAAGTGCACAAGACAATTGTACTACGGCGAGTATTAAAGGGTTGTCGAACCTCAGGGATGGTGAATACTTTACCAAACTCAAGAGAAGAAAAAGATGTAGTTTAATTAATTCTAAAGAAAGCAATGAACTTTATCTAATCTGACTAAGATTTAATCAATATGGAGAAGTATCAAGGCAGAGAATCCACCACTAGACATGCAATTACTACTCTCAATTATTATTAATCATACATTGACTTGATATAGTAATTCGTGTTCTTGATCGTACACACGAATTACTAATGAATTCACTAACGTTCTTGATCGGACACGAAAGTTCATCCACTATTGTGTAATCAATCCTATCCTTGATCGGGCATAGAATCAATCACAACTCTATTATAATACAATTAATCTTATCCTTGATCGGGCATAAAATCAATCACAATATCTAATTTCATTCATAATCAATCAAGTCTATGATCAAGCACTCAAAAGAAACTCATGAAATCGCATTAAGCATGAATCATAATCAACTTTATAAAATTAAACTATCAAGAGTAGCAATACACATCTAGGGCTTCATCAAGCCTTGACAAGGAATTTAGTTACACATAGAAAGAGAGAAAAGAAAAGCTTGTTTATATAGATCCATCGTCATGAATCCCTCTTCTTTTTTGCTCCAAAAGACCTCTTCTCTTCCTCCTCTCTAGCCTCCAATAAAGCTCTGGTTCTCCAAGGTTGAATATGTGATGCCCAAAACGTTCTCCCATAAGGCCTATTTATAAGTTTGAAGAGAAACCACGAAGTCTCCTTCCAAATCCAAGTCGAAATAGGTCTTATTTTGGTTTTCCGCACATGGCGATCGATCACTCCGTATTGCCGATCGTTTGTCTACCCATCGATCGCAATTCCTTCGTTATTTTCCTCTGATCTATCGCTTTGGCGATCGACGCCGTATGATACCGATCGATCGTAGTTACTGTCTTGCACGGATCAAAAATTCCAGTAGATACGATCGATCGTTTTGTTGCCGATCGATCGTTTCCTTCAATAATATTATTTTGTGGCTGAGGCGATCGATCGTTGTTACTATTCATGAAATTCAAATGGCTATAACTTTCTGCTCTGAACTCCGAATTGTGCGCAGTTGGTGGCGTTGGAAAGCTGACTTCTTGAACTTTAAATGAAGCTTAAATCAGTCCAATCCGACATTTATACACGAAGTTATGATAATTTGACCATTTGAGCTACTTTTCTCCTCATTTCTGTGTATTACTCTTGTTTCCTATAAAAACCAAAAACTATATTAAAGTAGTAGCTATTCTGTAACACCCAGAAAATTAGTAAGTATTTAAAACCCAAATTTGACCCTCTTAATATTTGATTTGGTCATGTTTTACCTTGTGGAAATTAAAGTTGGTGAGAAGAGCTTTCCAACGCCACCTATTATGCACGATTTGGAGTTCGGAGTAAAAAGATATGAGAAATTGAATTTTGATTTAATGTGACAGCGATCGATCGCCTTAAGATCCGATCGATCGGCAAGCTGAACCGATCGATGCCGTATCAAAATGATCGATCGTAGTTACTGTGATTTGTGAATGTTTTGTTTCACATAAAGTGATCGATCGGCAGTAATGGCGATCGATCGGCTGTAACGCGGTAGTGTAAAACAACGCATACGACGATCGATCGCCGTATAGCCGATCGATCGCCGGTTGCGGTTTTATGATTTCTAGCGTATTTTTGGGGTGGATTTGCTTGGGAAAGATACCAAATCCCAATTGGTCTTGTTTTGCACGTCTCTAGGAGAATTGTGAAGCTTTCTCATTGGTTGAAAGTGTCCATGATTTAGAAGATTAGTTTAAGATTGGATTCTCCCCCAACTCTATATAAACACTAGAGAATTAGCTTGTGCTAACCCTAGAACGTCCAAAGACTTTTCCCTTCTCCTTCCCTCGTTCACCCATTTCGTTGGAGGCTTGTTCTTGTGGGAGTTTGCTAGAGCTTAGAGCAGGAGCTTTGGAAGAAGCGGAAGAGACGAGTATCGCATAGAAAGGCGAAATCTTTGGAGGATTAAGTAGGATGGTTTTTTCCCTCTTCTCTATTCTGATTTTATGCTTTTGATAAGTGTTTTGATTCAGCACCTTAGTTATTATTTGGATTCTTGTGAGATGAATGTATTATGTCCCTATTTCTATGCGTAGTGCATCATAAATCATGTGCATTCATGTTTCACTTCTAGATGGGAATTCGCATCTAAAGTCTAATGCTTTATTAAATTTTCTAGAGACTAGAAGTTCTGATATTGTTTAGTTGATCATGATCCATGTTGAATTTGTGTCTTTAAGGTGTGTCTTACATTAATTGCCTTATTTGGGGTGTATTAATGATTACAAACTATGTTATATATATAAGAACACAAGAAAGGAGTGAACTTTAGTAATTCGAGATAATTCTTGGCTCTATAAATGGTCTAGGAGGGGAGTATATAGTCTGTTATTGATGTATTATTATTTATAATGTGTCACTAAGTAAGATCATCAAGTTTAATAAAGAGTCTTAATCTCGGCCAGAACTGTTTCTGTGCTAATAGTCAGAAGTAAATAATTCATAACTAATTCAAATAAAATCAGAAAAATATAAAATCAGTGAGTTTAGAAACTAGACTCACGATGATATTATCACTAAAAATTTTAGAGGTTAAGTCTTACTGTACAAAGCACAGTAGCCATCGGAAGAGGACTATTATGTAGGAGGCAGTGAGCTGAATCTGAGAGAAAATACTAAGTATATAAATAACATCATGTAATATGATATGATATGATAATGATTAATATATTAATGCCAGTAATTGAACTATATACTTATGGAATATCACAGTAAGAATTGGGTTAGAAGTAATCTAATTAGGAGGGATAATCCTTTGAGCAAGTGATTCATAACTATCTATTTTAAAGGCGTTGATGTCGGTTTGATATTCTACTTGGAATTCAAATCATCTAAGAATTCTTTAATTTCTCATCTCTGATATTTGTATTATAAAACTCTAATGCGAATGAAGAATTCCTATCTAGGGCTGTGCATGAAAGGTATGTATTGATTGTATGTTACTCCTTGGGTGAGTTGTTATTATTCGAAGTGTTTGGGTTATCTTGTTATTCTATGTTACTCCAATGAGTGAGTTATGTGTTGACCAAAGACTTTGGTGCTTCTATCCATGCTCCTTGAGAGAGTCTATTCTGGTAAGAGATACCTTATGATCTTAGAGTGTTGTGACCTCAATTCCTTTGAGATATTGCTCATATTGATTACATGATTGTTTCTTCCACTGGAGACCTTGCGAGACTCTCCCCATGGTGGTTTCATAGTATGCTCAATTAAGCCATTGCTACATCTTGCGAGGTCACTTATATTTATGAAATTGCGATTCCATACTGCCCGAAGGGAGGCACTATACGTACGTTAGATTGTGGACATTACGGAAGGTTCTCAGTCTCCGCCCATCGTGTCCGTAAGCACTGGTGGGGCCAGCATCTTAGACGCATGGCAGGGTTCCAAAGAGAGGACCCCTAGGGTGGTTCCGGTATATTATTTTAGTCACTTGCGAGCGACCAGGTTAGCGAGCAGAAATTGTAACTCCTTTCACTTTAGATGTCTGGAGCCTTTGATATGATTGTTATTCTCTCCTTACTCATATGTATGTTCGGAGCCTTATTGATGTTTTTCCTATACTTGCGAGTTGGAATTATTGTTGACTACCCTTGCAGGTGTATAGACCTCGGTTGAGTTTAGATGTTGTGAGATGTTCACTATCCTTTGTTATTCTCATTCTCTTCATATTGCTTGTTTTAATTCAGTGGGTTTTTACATCCTACTGAGTGTTTCTATGAAATACTCATGCATCCTCTGATGCAGGCGCAAACGAAAAGTGAGTTCAGGAAGTGCAATAGTTGAATGGTGGATTGCAGGCGTCGAGAAGAGATTAAAGACGATTTAGTTATTTGCTTTGCTTTTTATTGATGCTAATGACATTATTGGAAATTGTGTGCCATAGACTTATAGGTTTGTTTTATTTGACTTTCAAAAATGGATTATTATTAAGTAAATTCATATCATAGTATTCATTGATGTCTATTATTGTATTACACTGATTGCAGGCATAATCGGTTACACGTCCTTTTGAGATGATTGTAATCGGTTAGAAAATCGACTGTTCGATCGCGTGCCCGGGATCTCTACCTCGAATTGTATCTCTTTTGTTGGCTTCCGCACTCCGATTGAGGTATGGGATTTCAGGGCATGACATATTCTAATCAAACATTAGCATAATCATAAGTCTAGGAGATAATAAAATGCATATTTCATGTATAGATCAACCAACACTGGGCCTGGCCTGACATTCACAACACTAGTATGATTATGACTGGAATTTGATTTTGATATTTTTTGTGTCTAGATAATAACAGGTTTGTATTGATTCTATGCCCGACCAAAGGATAGAGTTAATTACATAATTTATAGTGAATGAACTTTTCGTGTTTGACCAAAAAATGTGTAGTGCATTCACTGGTAATTCGTGTGTCCGACCAAGAACATGAGTTACCGTATCATATTAACTTGTCCGAGATAATAATTGAGAGTAGTAATTGCATGTTTAGTGGTGGATTCGCTGTCTTGCTACTTTTCCTTGATATTTTCATTAATGTTATTTCTCAGGAAAGTTTATTTCTTTAATTAATTAAATCATTAAAATTCAATCTTTTCATTAGAATTAGGTTAATCAACCAAGTCTTTTGGGTTCGACCTCGTTTCCACTCGTCTATACATAGTCTCGTGCGATTGCGAGTAAAATAGTTAAAAATATAATCAATCACCTAGTCAACTGATGAATAATCCAAAGGGTCAGTTTATGCTTGAACAACAAACTACTTCCAATGAACATGTGAAAGTTATAACAACCCTATGGAGTGGGAAACAAATTAAAAACCAGGGGGGTGTTGATGTGGGAAAAGATAAGGATCAAGGAAAAAGAAGCAATCTAGAGAATGATGAAACCTTAGAGGCGCGTCCTACTCTGAACCAGCCAAAACAAAAGGACATTGCTTCTCCTTCTGAGTCTTCATCAGGGACTAAGTGTGCGTTTGGAAACTGATAGTGAAAGGTAGAAAAAAATATCAGGCTGAAAATAATCAAGGTGATTTGTAGGTGATTTTTCTGACTGTGGAAAACCCGTTTGGGAACCTAAAATTAATCATATTTTCTGTCTTTCACCATCAACCTGACTCTTGATTTGTGACTTGCATTTGGGATCCTAAAACAAAAATCAGGTGTGATTTATGTTTAGCAAAGCCAGTGAAAATTTTCTGTTTTGGACGGCGAGTGGCGGCCATGGGCGACGGCATTGGTGGTGGGTGGTGCCAATGGCAGGTGGACGGTGGCCGGCAGCAAGTGGTGATGGTGGTGGTTGGCAGCGGTTGGGCGGTGCGACGGCCTTGGGTAGTGGTCGGCGGCGGTTGGTGGTGGTGGTGGTGGTGGTGGTAGTGGGTGGTGCCAGCCTTGGGCGGTGGCGATGGTGGAGGTGACGAGGAAAAATTTTCATGTTGATGCTCATTCGAATGAGAATCAACATTTTTACCTCTTTCAAGGGTGATTTGCTGATTTGTTTTCAATTTTCACGTTCAGGAGTGAAAATTGAGCAAATCAATAACCAAACGCACTAACAGCTGATAGGTAAAAAATAGGTTATTTTTTTCACCTATCACCATTAGCAGCTCCCATCAGGAAAATCAATAACCAAACGCCCATTAGGAAAATCAGGCTGAAAGGAACTGATTTTTTTTCAGAAAATCAGTTTCCAAACGCACCATAAGTCTAAGGCCAATCATGAGGTACCTTATATACCCAGTGCTCCATTCCCTCAGTGTTTAGACATGCCTTCCCCTTTCAAAGAAAACAAAGCTCGGATGGATGAGGTGCTAGAATCCTTCAAACAAGTTAAGATTAATCTTCCACTCCCAGAAGCCATTCAACAAGTACTCGCATATGCAAAATTTCTCAAAAACCTGTGCACGCAAAAGCAGAAGTCTAGGACTCACATTTCTAAGAAGGTCTTCCTTACTGAGCATGTCAGTTCTATTCTAAAGATTTGGGTGAACCTGTTACCTTACTCAGTATATAAGAAATTAAGCTTAGAAGACTTGCAACCAACATCGGCAACTCTGCATTTAGCCAATAGATCTTTTAGAAAACCCCGAGGTTTACTTGAAGATGTTTTAGTTGGGGTAGAGAAGTTCTTCTTTCTAGTTGATTTCTTTGTTTTGGACATGGAACATGTGTCTAATGCTTCTCACACCATTCCAGTAATTTTTGGCCGCCCTTTCTTAGCAACGGCCAATGCATGCATCCAATGTCGATCTCGAATGATGGAGATGTCCTTTGGGAATATGAAAATCACACTCAATGTTTTCCAAGCTTCAAACCAAGGACCAATTGAAATTGAGCAAGAGTGTTCTCTGGTTGATGAAATTGATGATCTTATGGAAGAGACACTTTTGAATGATCTCATGCCTGATGCTCCAGATCCTGCTCTAGTCTATTTAGGGATAGACAATTCTGATATGGAGCCACACGTTGAAGATATTCATGTTATGTCAGCCTCCTCTATCTATCATGAATTTTCTCCTATAGAAATAGAGTAGACCCTTACCAATCTCTCTTGACCCATCACCCCATCTTTTTAGTCCATGGAGTGCTCCGTATTTCGGCAACCAGGATAGGAGTGTGTGGGACAATCATTTAATCGATCTGCGTTGACTTGTTGGGGCTATGTCTCGCTGAAGACGTAAAACTTAGCACTCTTGGGAGGCAACTCAAATTTTATTTTCTTGTTTATTTTCTATTTGTTATTGTTATTGTAGGTTCTATATTACCTGTATGGGGATGTTGCAGTCTAAGTTTGGGGTGTATTTCATTTTTCTTTATTTATATTAACTCCTCATTCTTAGCTTATGTGTTCATGCTCTACATTTCCCATGAGGCTCTCCATTGAGGTGAATTCTTTCCACACTCCTTTTCTTTTACTAGTCATTGTAGTATAAGTCTTGGTAAACATTGAGGGCAATGTTTAGTTTAAGTTTGGGATGTGGAAAAGTCAAGTTCATTGGTTTCACTATCATCTGTTTCTTATAAATAATAAAAAAAGGAATTTTTTTTACTTAGTTTTAGGCTGTTTGGTAGTATTTTCATAGTTTTAGTTTTGACTTTATAAGATTAACTTAGGCTGATGCTCAGGTCCAAAGCGGTCTATACTTAAAACCTAATGCCCTAAGCCAACTGGTTGGGAGTCATTGGCATGAGTCATTGTTAAACTTAAGCATCTTGAAGTTAGGCATTGCACAGTATCGTAAAAAAAAAGTATATAGTGTATTATCCTCTCAAATCTAGAATGTTGGCCCCGAAGGAGGCGCGTAAGCATTTGTGCTATCATGAACCTAGAGATTGGGATGACTATATAGATTCTGATATTCTTTAAATGATGGGTCACACTGGATATGTTCGAAACATAAATTTATGGTGTATTACTACAATGTTCTACACTTTTACTATTTACATTATCAGTCCATATCATATTTAAGCAGAAATTTCTAAGATGAAAGTGTGGAATAAAACCACTTATTTTGAGGGCTTCTATATTCCAGTTGATTATAAATGCAAGTACATGTGGTTAGTTTTCTTCAGTATTACAGTATGTATTTAAAGGGATAATAAGTTTGTTCATTTTGGATTGTTTATTTTGATTCCTTTTGCACTTAGTTGATTTAGGTTAATTTCTAAAATACATGTTTGTGAGTGGTCTATGTTTTTCCAAATCGAGCACTCTGTTCATCCTTGCCGTCGAGTTACTTCTTCTCCGGCGCCGTCTCGAGCTCCGACCGCCGCCATCCATGGCTCGGGGCCATCCTCGCCACCGTCGTCTTCAAATCGATCGAGCCCAGATCCTCTGCCGTGGCCGTCTCGTCTCTCGACCCTTGCCGGCCTCGCCATCCTAAGCCGCCGTCGAGACCAGCCGCCGAGGCCCAGCTCGCCGCCATCCAGCCCAGGCCACTCTTTCGCCGGCGAGCTCATCAAAACAGAGCATCGCTCTGTTCAACTGAGAGGAAGGCCCGAGCGCCCGAGCTTCGGCTCGGGCTGTCTTCATTTTTCTTTTTCTTTTCTGAACCGAACCGAAAATTCCTCTTTTTTTTCTTTTTCTTATTTAAAACCCGCCGTATTAATCTCAGCCGCCGGATCTTCAAAACCCGTTTGACGTGCTCCACTTTTACGCGCTGAATCTGGACTCTCCAAACCTGCATAAATAAAATCAAACATCATTTAGACACATTATAAAATATAAATCCAATAAATCTAATTAACGCATCTAAATTAATCAATTAAGCGCATTTATTCATTAAACTCCTAATTACTCATCTAATCATGATTAACAATTAATTATCCTTACTTCAACTAAAATTACGACTAACAAATAGGCAGAAAGGCATATAAAATGTGTATATTTTATAGATATCAAACACCCCCAAACCTACATTTTGATAGTCCTCGAGCAAAACAAAACAAAACAAAACAAAACAAAGCAAAGAAATCTAACTAATCCACTTTCGCAGGAAATCGCAATTGCATTTAGCGCATGCAACAAGCCTTTTAAACCCCCAGGTGTCCCTGGCTGGACGAGTGAAGTGTCGTGAGGGTTTGCAGCCATGCTACCCACAAACATGTATTTATGAAATCAACCTATATAATCTAAGTGTAGAAAGAAATAGAAAATCACTACAAAACAAACAATCCTAATATCCCTTCGAATGCAAACTGCAATGTTTAAGAAAATCAACCACATGTACTTGGATTTATAATCAACTGGAATATAGAAGCCCTCAAGTAAGTGGTTTTACTCTACACCTTCATCTTGGAAATTTCTGCTCAATAGGATATAGCATGATACTTTATATAGTAAAAGTGTAGAACATTATAGCAATACATTCTAAATCTCTGTTTTATACAGATCCAGTGTGACCCATTAACCAAAGAACATCAGAATCAACATAGTCGTCGTAATCTTTAGGTTCATGATAGCACAGATCTGCGCGCCTCATTCGGGTCCAACATTCTAGATTTGAGAGGATAATACACCATAGACTCTTTTTTTCTTTCTGTTTTTTTTCTTTTTCGCTAGGACTGTGTAAGGCCTGACTTCAAGATGCTTAGGTTTAGCAATGACTCAGGCCAATGACTCCCAGCCAGTTGGCTTAGGGCATTAGGTTTTAAGAGACCGCTTCGGGCCCGAGCATCAGCCTAAGTTAATCCTATAAAGTCAAGCAGCCCCTTTCTTTCATTTTGTTTTCATTTTTTCGCATTTTCATTTTCAGCATTCATATTTTCAGCACATCTTTATTTTGTCCAGTCTGTATTATACTCTCAACCTATTTCCAGTTCCAATCCCTTGCCATAGCCAAGTAAATGGTCTATCATGATATTTTAAGCTCAACAGACAACCACATATCGTCCAATGACTCTGACTAAAGACATCCCACTGTAAATTAGCATTCAACACATCTCTAGACTGTATTACTTTATCTAACTAGTGTGTGTGAGTGAGTTTTATTAACTCAAGCACATGTTCCAAGAGGACTGTAACAGAAAGATATTGCTCAGTTAAGTTCTCTATCCTCCAATATACTTACTCACACTTCCAATGCAAATTAATCTCTTAAAAATTGAAGTATGCATTATAAAGGGATAAACTATCAAAACCTAAGAAAAATACTAATAAACAACCTAAAACTAAGTAAATTTTTATGGTTTTTTTTTCTCTTTAATTTTACATTTTGTTCTTTTTTTCTTCTTTTCGAAAATTTTTTTTTATTTTTTAAAATTTTTTTTTTCTTTTTTTTTGAAATGTAAAGAAACCAAAGGAATACTACTTTTCTTTTCTACACCCCCAAACCTAAACGAAACATTGCCCTCAATGTGTACCAAAATAAATATCACAATGACGAGTAAAAAGAAAAGGAGTGTAAGGAAAGAAATCACCTGAATGGAGATGCTTCAGGGTAGATGTAGAGCATTGAAACACACAAACTAAGAATGATGAGTAACTACAAAATATGAAAAAAGAAAATACACCCCTAAACCTAGATTGTAGCATCCCCACACATGTATCAACAACCTAAATATTAAACAAATAAAAAACTATCAAGAACCAAAAAATTTGGGTTGCCTCCCAAGAGCGCTAAGTTTTACGTCTTCAGCCAGACGTAACCAAAAATCATGTAGGAGCATTAGGTTCATCCAAATCTAGAACAATCTCCTCCTTTTCAGTAATACCCTCTAAATATGGTTTCAATCTTTGCCCATTAACTTTGAAAATAGTTTCATCTTTAGGGTTTTGAATGTCAACCGCTCCATGGGGAAATACTTTGTGCACAATGAAAGGTCCAGACCATCGGGAACGGAGCTTTCCTGGGAAGAGATGTAACCTGGAGTTATAGAGCAAAACTTTTTGATCGGGCTCAAATGACTTCCTCAATATTGACTGATCATGAAAAACTTTGGTCCTTGCTTTGTAAAAGTTTTGATGGCCCAATAAGCACGATGTTCTAATTCCACAGGTAAATGACAAGGTTTTCCAAATACAAGTCTATGGGGAGACATTCCAATTGGTGTCTTAAATGCAGTACGGTAAGCCCACAATGCATCATTTAATCTTTCAGACCAATCTTTTCGGTCGGGACGAACCGTTTTCTCAAGAATGCGTTTAATTTCCCTATTTGAAACTTCTACTTGTCCACAAGTCTGCGGATGATATGGAGTTGCAATTTTATGAGTAATGGAGTACTTTTTCAGAAGTGATTCAAAAGCTCTATTGCAAAAATGTGTACCACCATCACTTATAATTGCACGAGGGGTTCCAAAACGAGAAAATATGTTTTCTTTCAAGAACCGAACCACCACTTTGGGATCATTTGTTTTGCAGGGAATTGCCTCTACCCATTTGGAAACATAATCTACAGCAACAAGGATATAGAGATAACCAAACGATGGAGGAAATGGGCCCATGAAGTCAATACCCCAAACATCAAAAAGTTCAACAATCAGAATGTTAGTAAGGGGCATCATGGACCTACGTGATAGTGTACCCATACGTTGGCATCTGTCACATTTTGTGCAAAATTCATGAGTATCTTTGAATAAAGTAGGCCAATAAAAACCACTCTGCAAAATTTTTGCAGCAGTCTTTTTCGCACCGAAATGGCCACCACATGCATGAGCATGGCAAAAAGAAATGATACTATCAACCTCATGCTCCGGCACACATCTCCTAATGATTTGATCTGGGCAATACTTGAACAGGTATGGATCATCCCATAAGAAATGCTTAACCTCGGCGAAGAATTTGGATTTATCTTGTTTTGTCCAATGTTCAGGACCCCGTCTGCACAGCACCCCGCCGACCACCACAGCACAGCCCTCCTTCGAACAGACAGAGCTCCTTCCTCCAATCCACCACGGCCGGCGATCCTCTTCCACAGACAGAGCCACGCCACAGACAGCACCCCCTTTTCTCCTTCCGCAGCACAGCCGGCTCTCTCCCGATCTCTCGATCTCTCAACAGAGCCGCCGCTACCACCCAAAAGCCACCACCCCTCTTCCTTGATGCACGGCCGGAACAGTACCCTGAAACGCCGAGCTCTGTTTTCTCCTCTGTCCAGCCGTCCGTCCAAAACCTTCCGAACCGAGCAGCAGACAGCCTCCCTTCTGTTTTATATCTCCCGAATTCCCCCAAATCAGTAACTTTCTAACCCAACAGGTTGCAGCCCGAATTACCTCCAATCCCGTCCAGATTTTTTTAGTAAAAATCCCAAATTTCCTCATTTCGATCAAAAGCCCAACTCAATTTTCCCGATTTGGTTCCCCAATCTGAGCTTTCCAAATCGGGGATTTTTCCAAATCGAGCACTCTGTTCATCCTTGCCGTCAAGTTACTTCTTCTCCGGCGCCGTCTCGAGCTCCGACCGCCGCCATCCATGGCTCGGGGCCATCCTCGCCACCGTCGTCTTCAAATCGATCGAGCCCAGATCCTCTGCCGTGGCCGTCTCGTCTCTCAACCCTTGCCGGCCTCGCCATCCTAAGCCGCCGTCGAGACCTGCCGCCGAGGCCCAGCTCGCCGCCGTCCAGCCCAGGCCACTCTTTCGCCGGCGAGCTCATCAAAACAGAGCATCGCTCTGTTCGACTGAGACGAAGGCCCGAGCGCCCGAGCTTCAGCTCGGGCTGTCTTCATTTTTCTTTTTGTTTTCTGAACCGAACCGGTCGGTTCAGTTCAATTCCTCTTTTTTTTTCTTTTTCTTATTTAAAACCCGCTGTATTAATCTCAGCCGCCGGATCTTCAAAACCCGTTTGACGTGCTCCACTTTTACGCGCTGAATCTGGACTCTCCAAACTTGCATAAATAAAATCAAACATCATTTAGACACATTATAAAATATAAATCCAATAAATCTAATTAACGCATCTAAATTAATCAATTAAGCGCATTTATTCATTAAACTCCTAATTACTCATCAAAACATGATTAACAATTAATAATCCTTACTTCAACTAAAATTACGACTAACAAATAGGCAGAAAGGCATATAAAATGTGTATATTTTATAGATATCAAATACCCCCAAACCTACATTTTGCTAGTCCTCGAGCAAAACAAAACAAAGCAAAGAAATCTAACTAATCCACTTTCGCAGGAAATCGCGATTGCATTTAGCGCATGCAACAAGCCTTTTAAACCCCCAGGTGTCCCTGGCTGGACGAGTGAAGTTTCGTGAGGGTTTGCAGCCATGCTACCCACAAACATGTATTTATGAAATCAACCTATTTAATCTAAGTGTAGAAAGAAATAGAAAATCACTACAAAACAAACAATCCTAATATCCCTTCGAATGCAAACTGCAATGTTTAAGAAAATCAACCACATGTACTTGGATTTATAATCAACTGCAATATAGAAGCCCTCAAGTAAGTGGTTTTATTCTACACCTTCATCTTGGAAATTTCTGCTCAATAGGATATAGCATGATACTTTATATAGTAAAAGTGTAGAACATTATAGCAATACATTCTAAATCTCTGTTTTATACAGATCCAGTGTGACCCATTAACCAAAGAACATCAGAATCAACATAGTCGTCGTAATCTTTAGGTTCATGATAGCACAGATCTGCGTGCCTCATTCGGGTCCAACATTCTAGATTTGAGAGGATAATACACCATAGACTCTTTTTTTCTTTCTGTTTTTTTTCTTTTTCGCTAGGACTGTGTAAGGCCTGACTTCAAGATGCTTAGGTTTAGCAATGACTCAGGCCAATGACTCCCAGCCAGTTGGCTTAGGGCATTAGGTTTTAAGAGTCCGCTTCGGGCCCGAGCATCAGCCTAAGTTAATCCTATAAAGTCAAGCAGCCCCTTTCTTTCATTTTGTTTTCATTTTTTCGCATTTTCATTTTCAGCATTCATATTTTCAGCACATCTTTATTTTGTCCAGTCTGTATTATACTCTCAACCTATTTCCAGTTCCAATCCCTTGCCATAGCCAAGTAAATGGTCTATCATGATCTTTTAAGCTCAACAGACAACCACATATCATCCAATGACTCTGACTAAAGACATCCCACTGTAAATTAGCATTCAACACATCTCTAGACAGTATTACTTTATGTAACTAGTGTGTGTGAGTGAGTTTTATTAACTCAAGCACATGTTCCAAGAGGACTGTAACAGAAAGATATTGTTCAGTTAAGTTCTCTATCCTCCAGTATACTTACTCACACTTCCAATGCAAATTAATCTCTTAAAAATTGAAGTATGCATTATAAAGGGATAAACTATCAAAACCTAAGAAAAATACAAACAAACAACCTAAAACTAAGTAAATTTTTATGGTTTTTTTTCTCTTTAATTTTTCATTTTGTTCTTTTTTTCTTCTTTTCAAAAAAATTTTTTAAATTTTTTTAAATTTTTTTTTTTGAAATGTAAAGAAACTAAAGGAATACTACTTTTCTTTTCTACACCCCCAAACCTAAACGAAACATTGCCCTCAATGTGTACCAAAATAAATATCACAATGACGAGTAAAAAGAAAAGGAGTGTAAGGAAAGAAATCACCTGAATGGAGATGCTTCAGGGTAGATGTAGAGCATTGAAACACACAAACTAAGAATGAGGAGTAACTACAAAATACGGAAAAAAAAAATATACCCCCAAACCTAGATTGTAGCATCCTCACACAAGTATCAACAACCTAAATATTAAACAAATAAAAAACTATCAAGAACCAAAAAATTTGGGTTGCCTCCCAAGAGCGCTAAGTTTTACGTCTTCAGCCAGACGTAACCAAAAATCATGTAGGAGCATTAGGTTCATCCAAATCTAGAACAATCTCCTCCTTTTCAGTAATTCCCTCTAAATATGGTTTCAATCTTTGCCCATTAACTTTGAAAATAGTTCCATCTTTAGGGTTTTGAATGTCAACCGCTCCATGGGGAAATACTTTGTGCACAATGAAAGGTCCAGACCATCGGGAACGGAGCTTTCGTGGGAAGAGATGTAACCTGGAGTTATAGAGCAAAACTTTTTGATCGGGCTCAAAATGACTTCCTCAATATTGACTGATCATGAAAAACTTTGGTCCTTGCTTTGTAAATCTTCGCATTCTCATAAGCCTCATTACGAATTTCGTCTAATTCATTAAGCTGCAATTTGCGAAGTGTTCCAGCCTTGTCCATATCAAAATTAAAAGTTTTGATGGCCCAATAAGCACGATGTTCTAATTCCACAGGTAAATGACAAGGTTTTCCAAATACAAGTCTATAGGGAGACATTCCAATTGGTGTCTTAAATGCAGTACGGTAAGCCCACAATGCATCATTTAATCTTTCAGACCAATCTTTTCGGTCGGGACGAACCGTTTTCTCAAGAATGCGTTTAATTTCCCTATTTGAAACTTCTACTTGTCCACAAGTCTGCGGATGATATGGAGTTGCAATTTTATGAGTAATGGAGTACTTTTTCAGAAGTGATTCAAAAGCTCTATTGCAAAAATGTGTACCACCATCACTTATAATTGCACGAGGGGTTCCAAAACGAGAAAATATGTTTTCTTTCAAGAACCGAACCACCACTTTGTGATCATTTGTTTTGCAGGGAATTGCCTCTACCCATTTGGAAACATAATCTACAGCAACAAGGATATGGAGATAACCAAACGATGGAGGAAATGGGCCCATGAAGTCAATACCCCAAACATCAAAAAGTTCAACAATCAGAATGTTAGTAAGGGCATCATGGACCTACGTGATAGTGTACCCATATGTTGGCATCTGTCACATTTTGTGCAAAATTCATGAGTATCTTTGAATAAAGTAGGCCAATAAAAACCACTCTGCAAAATTTTTGCAGCAGTCTTTTTCGCACCAAAATGGCCACCACATGCATGAGCATGGCAAAAAGAAATGATACTATCAACCTCATGCTCCAGCACACATCTCTTAATGATTTGATCTGGGCAATACTTGAACAGGTATGGATCATCCCAGAAGAAATGCTTAACCTCGGCGAAGAATTTGGATTTATCTTGTTTTGTCCAATGTTCAGGAAGTTGAGTTGTGACAAGATAATTAACAATATCAGCATACCAAGGCAATTGAGAGACAATAAAAAGTTGTTCATCAGGGAATGACTCATTCAAAGATAGGGGTTCCTCCGCAGACTCGTCAATAAGTCTAGACAAGTGATCAGCAACAACATTTTCAGAACCTAAAACTTGAAGTAATAGGACCCAACGAATTAAACGAGGTTTAGTGTCTTTCTTTGAAAGAAGATATTTCAAAGCTGCATGATCTGAAAACACTCTGACCTTGGATCCTAAGAGATATGATCGGAACTTGTCTAAAGCAAAAACTACAGCCAATAACTCTTTTTCTGTAGTAGAATAATTGAGCTGAACATCATTGAGAGTTCTACTTGCATAATAAAGGACATGGGGTATCTTATTCACCCGCTGCCCCAAGACAGCTCCAACCGCATAATCGGATGCATCACACATGAGCTCAAAAGGTAAATTCCAGACCGGTGGTCGGATGATGGGTGCAGATGTGAGAAATTGCTTGAGTTGATCAAACGCTTTAGAGCAATCATCATAAAAAACAAAAGGAGTTTCTTTAGCAAGCAGATTGCACAAAGGTCTTGATATTTTGCTAAAGTCTTTGATGAATCTTCTGTAAAACCCAGCATGGCCAAGAAAAGATCGAACCTCCTTCATATTAGGGTTAAGTCTGCGTTGCATTTCCCCGGCAACGGCGCCAAGAACTTGATGTAAATTTTAATATAATACTCGCAAGCGCACGAATCTAATGCAGAATAGTGGCTACGAGGTCGATCCCTCAGAGACTTAGTAAGATATTCAACCTAATTCTAGAGTATGTAGCAAGTAGTAATGAAATGTAAAGTTCTAATTTTTATTTTCTTTTTAAGCAATCAAATATTCAACTAAACTTAAAACACAGAAATTGGCTAAATAAAAGATAAAATAATAATAAAAATCATGTTTGCTATTTTCAGTCCGTCTGTAATCCCGTTTTGCTTTCCTCTTCCCTCCACCTTCTGCAACAATCTCTCGATTGCACGCCTCAACCGATCTGATCTTTCTTTCGAATAGAACAGACAGTCCCCAATTCCAGCCAAAGCAAAGCAACCCCTTTTCTTTTCTCTCCGACAGCACTGCTCTTCTTCTTCTGCACAGCCGACCTCTTCCTCTCCACAGACAGAACAAAACAACTCCTCTTTCGAGAAAGACAAAATCCAGTGCTGTCTCGACTTCCGAGCTTTCAATTCATAACTGTTTCGATTGCAATCAGTGCTCCTCTTGACGAGCAGTCTCTTTCTGTCTCTTGTTCTCTTACAGAACAGTCGACTTTTCAGAACAGATCCGGCCTCTACTCCTCTACCCTGTCTGCACAGCACCCCGCCGACCACCACAGCACAACCCTCCTTCGAACAGACAGAGCTCCTTCCTCCAATCCACCACGGCCGGCGACCCTCTTCCACAGACAGAGCCACGCCACAGACAACACCCCCTTTTCTCCTTCCACAGCACCGCCGGCTCTCTCCCGATCTCTCGATCTCTCAACAGAGCCGCCGCTACCACCCAAAAGCCACCACCCCTCTTCCTTGATGCACGGCCGGAACAGTACCCTGAAACGCCGAGCTCTGTTTTCTCCTCTGTCCAGCCGTCCGTCCAAAACCTTCCGAACCGAGCAGCAGACAGCCTCCCTTCTGTTTTATATCTCCCGAATTCCCCCAAATCAGTAACTTTCTAACCCAACAGGTTGCAGCCCGAATTACCTCCAATCCCGTCCAGATTTTTTTAGTAAAAATCCCAAATTTCCTCATTTCGATCAAAAGCCCAACTCAATTTTCCCGATTTGGTTCCCCAATCTGAGCTTTCCAAATCAGGGATTTTTCCAAATCGAGCACTCTGTTCATCCTTGTCGTCGAGTTACTTCTTCTCCGGCACCGTCTCGAGCTCCGACCGCCGCCATCCATGGCTCGGGGCCATCCTCGCCACTGTCGTCTTCAAATGGATCGAGCCCAGATCCTCTGCCGTGGCTGTCTCGTCTCTCGACCCTTGCCGGCCTCGCCATCCTAAGCTGCCGTCGAGACCTGCCGCCGAGGCCCAGCTCGCCGCCGTCCAGCCCAGGCCACTCTTTCGCCGGCGAGCTCATCAAAATAGAGCATCGCTCTGTTCGACTGAGACGAAGGCCCGAGCGCCCGAGCTTCGGCTCGGGCTGTCTTCATTTTTCTTTTTCTTTTCTGAACCGAACCGGAACTGAACCGGTCGGTTCAGTTCAATTCCTATTTTTTTTTTCTTTTTCTTATTTAAAACCCGCCGTATTAATCTCAGTCGTCGGATCTTCAAAACCCGTTTGACGTGCTCCACTTTTACGCGCTGAATCTGGACTCTCCAAACCTGCATAAATAAAATCAAACATCATTTAGACACATTATAAAATATAAATCCAATAAATCTAATTAATGCATCTAAATTAATCAATTAAGCGCATTTATTCATTAAACTCCTAATTACTCATCTAATCATGATTAACAATTAATTATCCTTACTTCAACTAAAATTACGACTAACAAATAGGCAGAAAGGCATAGAAAATGTGTATATTTTATAGATATCAGATACCTAGAGGTTTAACGGCATGTTGCATACGCTCAATGCAATCGTGTTCCCTATGAAAGTGGCATTACTTTTTATATTTTTTATTAGTTGTACTTGTTTTCCCTTGCTTGTTTTTGTTTTGCTCGAGGACTAGCAAAATGTAGGTTTGGGGGTATTTGATATATACAAAATATACACACGTTTATATGCCTTTCTGCCTATATGTTAGTTATAATTTTAGTTGAAAGTAAGGTTAATCAATGGTTAATCATGTTAGGTGAGCAATTAGGAGTTGAATAAATAAATGCGCTTAATTGATTAATTTAGCTGCATTATTTTGATTTAATAGATTAACATTTTATTATGCATCTAACCTAAGATTCAGTTTTATTTATACAAGTTTTTAGAGTTCCAATTGCAGTTTGCTAAAAGTGAACACATGTCAAAGGGGTTCTGTATTGAGATCGAAGATCTGACGGATGCAGTTGCTGCGACGGGTTTCTACCATTGAAAAGAAAAAAAAGAAATAGACCAGAACCGACCAGTTCAATGGTCGGTTCGGTATGAAAAAAATAACAACAAAAAACCTGAGCTCGAGCTCGGGTTTTTGATTTAGAAGGCAAACTTGAGCTCCTATGAAGGATGGCTACGGTGATCCTTGGTCACGGCGGCTGACAGCGAAGTCATGATGGTTGACAGCGGCGGAGAAAACGACGACTGGCATGGCGATGGCGTCCTGAGCTCGACGGCAGACATTGCTGAGGCATGGATGAGCAAAACCAACAGAAGACGACGGCGATGAGGATGAGGAGGCCAATGGAGATGATGGCAAAGCTGACCAGTCGACGACGATGATGCTCGACAATGCTCGGATGATTGTCGACGGAGGGATGATGATGGCAGTCGTTGATCGCAAGTGGTCTGAGAGAAGATTACAATGATTGACGCACGTTCGAGCACGAGATTGAGAGAAGCTTGACGGTGTGGTGAGGACTCTCGGCTCGATAGAGGCGTGTTCCACTTGGGAAGCTTAGAGGTATGTTCAGGCTGAAATTGGGTGTTGGATTTCGATTTGGGTTCATCTTAATAACAAAGTCAGATTGATTTGGACTCTCTCATCTTGAGTGCCTATAAAAATAGAACAGTTTGGCGTTGGAAATAAATAGAGGAGAGTAAGGGATTTGGGGACTGATTTCGAAGTGCTATTCATTGCTACAGTACCGCAGCTGGTCGGGAGAGACAGAACTGCCGATGAATCCATCGAGATAGGCTTTTCCTTTCCCTATTTCTATGTCTAGCTAAATTCCTATCAAGGATAAGATGAAACCCTAGACTTGCATTATTACTTTCAGTTGTTTTATTTAATGAAGTTGATATGATTTTCTTTCATCTATGCTTAATGCTGATTCCATGATTTCTCATCTAGTGCTTGACCATAGACTAGTGTGATTATTTATGAAATCTTATCTTAATAATTCCTGTGTCTAACCAAGAACAGACGTATGTTGATTCTATGCCCGACCAAGGATAGAATTAGCTACATTCATTTATAGTGAATGAACTTTCTTGTGTCCGACCAAGTACATGTAGTGCATTCACTGGTAATTAGTGTGTCCGACCAAGAACACGAGTTATCGTGTCATATCAATTTGTGCGAAATACTGATTGAGAGTAGTAATTGCATATTTAGAGGTGGATTCGCTGCCCTGGTATTCTCGTTAATTTGGTTTCTTATTAAAGTTTACTTCTTTAGTTCTTTAAATCACTACATATTCAATTTCTTCATTAGAATTAGTTAAATCAAAATAAGTCATTTGGGTTCGACCTCGTTTCTACTAGCCTATACGTAGTCTCATGCGATTGTGAGTAAAAAGTAGTTAAAAATCGTATCAATTAACTTCCATTCGGCATCTCTCAAAATGGGCGGTTGTCGTTGTTAAGCATGAAAAATACACATTTTTATATGCCTTTTTACCTGTTTGTTAGTTATAATTTCTAATTAAAATAAGGAATAAAGTGAATTTTAGTCATTTGTTTAGTAATTAGGAATTAAACAAATAAGGCTCTCTAAATTGCTCAATTTAACACTATTCCATAATTTTATAAATTATTTGGCATATTTAATGTGGGACATGTTTTATTTTGTATAGGTTCGCATGCTCGTACTGTAGAACAGCCAAAAGTGAAGCCATTAGACGGGTTTTGAAATGCCAAAGCGACCCAAGAGCTGAGATCACGCGCAGAGAAGATTTGGACCGTTGATGTTCACTGATGAGGAAGACGGGTGCAGAATGAAAGTACAGAGCATTCAAATTCAATCCGGTGGTTGAGCTTGATACAACGGGTTTTAAAAGAGTGAAAATAAAAAAAAAGAACCGAACCAAACTAGTTCGGTCGGGTCGAAAGTAAAAAAAAAAAAAAAAAAAAAACCAAAACCCGAGCCAAAGGCTCGGGTGTTCAGTCGGGTCTCCTTCAGAACAGAGAGCGCTCGAGCTCTCTGCTCGAGCGCTCCTGGTTTCCGGCGAAGATGAGTGGCGGCCTGAGGTGGAGCTTGACGGCGGCCAATGGCAGAGGTAGGGAGTGCTAGCTCGACGGCGGTGAACCAGCAGAAGGGCGACGATGAATCGATGGTGAGGCGGTCATGGGTGAGGAGCAGATCGTGAACGGCGGACGACGGCGATGGCCATGGATTCCGGCGGAGACAACGATCGACGTTGAGGAGCAGACACGGTGGCACAGCATGACGGCGGCGAGGAACAGGACGCGAAAAAGGAACGGAAGAAGGAAGGTGCTCGATTTGGAAGGTTTCAGTTTGGAAATTGCCGAATCGGGAAGACGAATTGCAACTCCATTTCAGAAAGGTAAGTGTCCCAATTTCTAGTCGAATTGAAATTCAAAGAGGGCGATTTTGGCTTTGAATTGGAAAGAAGAACATTTTGGTGCTCTGCCCTGTTTCGAAGAAGATAAAGTTGGAGTTTTTACTCCCCAATTGAACGGGATTTGATGAACACAGAGGGGTAAACTGCTGGGTTTAGGATGAATTGATGGCAGTAAAAGGAAAGTTTTGATTTTGGGATGGAGAAGAACTGGAGGTAGTTCTATATAAACAGAGCAACCGGCTGTGCAGAAAAAAAGGCCGGTCGACAGAGAAGACGACCAGACAGATTTTCTTTTTGTTTACAGTTCAGTTTTCATTTTTTTTGACTTTCTTTCTGTATTTTTCATCTCAGTGTTTCATTGAGTTGAGGCTGTAACGACTCTATTATGAACAGTAAATTGTTCGAGGCTTCCAGTCGAGATTTTCATTTCGCAGTTCAAAGTTTTTAGTTCTTTTTCAATTTTTAATTTCAGTTTTAGACTTTCATTTCTCAATTGTGTAATTTAATTTCGATTGTAATTCCGGAGATTCAAGTGCAAGGAGTGACACTTTATAGCTGATTCAAAGGAAGATCAAAGTTGACATTTTTATTTATTTCTTCAAGTCAAGTAAGTTAATTCTTTTAATTCTAATGAGTTTTATTATGCATTTTACCTGTGTTTTAGTTAATATGTGTGGCTAGATTTGTTGCTAAGGCTAGGATGAGGCTGTAGTAGTTGTAGAGAATGCATGTTATGTGAAAGTTGATATTTTTCTCCTAGGATTATGGTATAATGTTTATGCGTTCCTGTTGTTAATTGCGTAGTTATTTTCGGATATAGCATTAATCATGTTTTTGCTATGATTTGGAATTACTATTGTCAATGTATGCTTGTTTTAATTGGTTAAATAACAAATCGGATACTAGTTGTGATTTACTCGTAAGTGGATACATCTAGTGATTTGAGTTGTTAATTTAAATAGCAAGAAGGACGTGATTTTTGTATGAGTAATTGTGCATTAAAGTAAAATCTTCCGTAACAACGTGAATAGGATTCTAGATTGTTACGAGTATTTGGAGAATGATAAATAATTGAAAGATTAGGGTTCTCTATAATTTATTGCACGCCGATTCCAAAGCCTTAGTATTTTGTTAATTTGATAAAGTTCAGATTTTTATTTCGTTAATTAATTTTAATTAGTCGTTAGTTAGTTAATCAATTTCTACAAGTTTTATAGTTTAGTCAAGGGTTTAGTTAGGATTCGATTAGATTTCCGCTACACAAGTCCCTGTGGGTTCGACCTCGTAAGAATTGTGCGACTATACTCCAAACACGATTCGTACACTTGCGAGTAAAATTAAGAGATTAATTAAAACAACAACAGTCGTCGCACGCGTTTGCTCGATCAATCGAGTTATTGGCCAAAACCTAGCCTTCAGAAGCATATTATTTACACTTTCTGACCTGCTTGATGTGAGAGTACCATATCTTTTACCGAGATATTCCACGTTAACCCAAAATCTTTTATCAATCTTGTCAACATATTTACAGGCCTGCTCATTGTGTTCCTTCATCTTCTCCATGATCTCGTCAAATTCCGGTCTCCTGAAGCATGCAGCAGCTCTGAATAACAGTGCCTTTATGTACTTGTCATTCCACTGACTAAGCATATTAGTTGCCATATTGATCTATACATGAAATATGCATTTTATTATCTCCTAAACTTATATTTATGCTAGTGTTTGGTTAGAATAACTACTACTTTAATATAGTTTTTGGTTTTTGTAGGAAATGAGAGCAAAGATGCAAAAATATGGCGAAAACGGACTTCAATGGTCAAATTATCATAACTCCGTATACAAATGTCGGATTGGACTGATTCAGGTCTCATGTTAAAGTTTAAGATGTCAGCTTTCCAACGCCACCAACCACGCACAATTCGGAGTTTGGAGCAAAAAGTTATAGTCATTTGAAGATTCCGGACAGTAAAAACGATCGACCGCATCCTTACGCGATCGATCACGTCTTCCGCGTGAAAACACTACATTGGAGAAAACGATCGATAGGACACCAAAACGATCGATCGTATCTACTGGAATTTTTGGACTTGCGAAGACAGTAAAAACGATCGATCGGCTTCGTCCGGCATCGTTCGCCATACGATCGATCGGAAGCAATTAACAAAGGAAAACGGCTTCGTTCGGCATCGTTCGCAAGGCGATCGATCGTTCTATACGGGCGATCGATCGGTGCATACGGAAAACGCAATTTAACCCTATTTTGACTCGGATTTGGAAGGGGATTTGAGGGCTTTCCTTCACCCCTATATATATGCCTTAAGGGAGAACGTATGGGGTATGCAAGAATAGAGTTTTGAGTTCTTTTGGAGTCGTTGGAGGCTAGAGCAAAGGAAGAAGAAGAAGAAGAAGATGAAGAACTTGTTGATGGATTCTCTTCCCATGCTTGGCTAGACTCTCTTCCAAGGCGTAGATGAAACCCAACTGATTGGTTGTATTGTTTCTTTCTCTCATATTATGTTTTTATTCTAGTTGGTGTATGAATCTTTGTTATGCAATAAAAGTTAATTCATTAGAGTTTATTCTTTGTACTCGAGAGAGACAAGAGTGGATCTTTGTGGATTTCAATCTGAAAGAGCACTTGCGTGTCCGAGAGGAACGTAAGGGCTCTGAAGTGTTACATATTAATAAAGTCTCATTGGTTTATACTCGAGAGAGATAGATCACAGTTCCATGTTTTAATAGATTTATGTGTTACATCCGAGAGGAGGGCACTATAATTTGAATTGACAAGTGTATGTCCGAGAGGAATACACTAGCCAACTGGAAATCTGAATTCAAAAGAGAGAGAGACGATACACTAGTCTATTGTGGTGGATTCAAAGCCTTGGTACTTCTCCTATTGATTAATCTCAGCTTAGTTTAAATAAAGTTCATTGCTTTTCTCTAGATTAATTAAAAACTGCTGCTTTTCTCTTGAATTTGGTAGAATATTAATCCGTCCCTGAGGTTCGACAACCCTTTAATACTCACTGTAGTACAATTGCCTTGTGCACTTGCAAGGGTTTTATATTTAAACGATCAAGTTTTTGGCGCCGTTGCCGGGGACGGCACAATAGTTTACTAAATTCTTAGCATAGTTAGTTTTAGAGTAGTTTCATTAAATTTACATTTACTCTCCGTAGTGTAATTTCGTTCTTCTTCCTTTCTGCAGGATTAAGAGAGGACGCAGATTTTCGTCATCGTTGGAAGGGCCATCCCTTCCCACTGTTTGCACTCTCTTAACCCTCTTTTAGAATAAACCTGGGTGCTTGGTGTTTTCCTTTTCTTTGTGGGATTGCATGACGTGCTAGTTGTCGCTATTAGGTTGCTAGTTGTCGCTATCTAGGGTTGATGTTTGCTAGTTGTCGCTATTAGGACTGCACAGGTTTTGTTTGATTTTATTTGTGCATGCATGGTCGTCGTTCCCTGAACCCCGACTTAGCCTTCTTTGACCCGGATCCTGAGCGACTCTACAGAATTTTGAGAACTCCTAGACAATCAATTCCTGAAATCCAACATATGGCGAACAACCTGAACCTCGGGGATGGTACTGGTCTAAACCAGGATCCATTAATCCCCCATGCCCGAACCCTGCAAGATTACTACCGTCCAACAGCCTACACCTCCCCTTCCTGTATCCTACTACCTGCTACCGTAGCCAATTTTGAAATCAAACCAAACATCATCCAAATGCTGCCCACTTATCACGGCCAACTTAATGAGAATCCTTATAGGCATCTCCAAAATTTCTTGGAGGTTAACACCACATTCAAACTCACATTATCAGATGACCAGGTGCGCCTTAGACTTTTCCCATTCACTTTAAAAGACAGGGCCAAGGAATGGCTCTACTCCCTTGCACACAACTCTATTTCTACTTGGGAGGAACTACAAGCTGAATTCCTAAAGAAGTATTTTCCTGTGGGGCGGACTAATAAGATCCGCAACGAAATCATTACTTTTACCCAGCAACCAAATGAGCAATTCCATGAAAGTTGGGAAAGAATGAAATCCCTCCTCCGATCCTGTCCCCACCATGATGTGCCCAAGTGGCAGCTAGTGCAGCGATTTCATGAGGGTGTGTGCGATCAGCACAAGACCCTGATTGATGCCTCCTGTGGAGGCACATTCATGAAAAAAACCCCTGATGATGCCTGGGACCTACTAGAGGACCTAAGTGAAAATTCTCTACATAGTGCTACCCTCTACAGAACTGAAGGCCATCTGCCGGGTATGAGTGCCTCAAGGGGAGGCATGTATGATGTTAAGCCCACCAACAGTCTAGAACACCAAGTGGCATCACTGACCGAGAGATTTGACCGTTTTTTCTCACAGCTCCCTTCTCAGACCCTTATCTCTCACGATGCCTGTGCCATCTGTGCCAGCCCCATGCACACTGTAGTTGACTGCCCTTCAGCTTCCCAGTATCCTGATCTTGTACAGGAGCAAGCCAACTTTGCACAAGGCTACCCTAGAGCTAATAACCCCTATTCAAATACCTACAACCCGGGGTGGCGAAATCATCCCAATTTCGCCTGGAAACAGCCTAACCAAGGGACCACTTTCAATCAGGCCCCAAGACCCGAAATCCAACACCCAACTCAGCCTTACCAACCAGCTACCGCTCCCCCATTTGGCCAAACCAATAAGAAACCATCCCTCGAAGACCAGATGAGCCAAATGAGTCAGATGCTCCTCTCCCACTTAACCGAGATTAAAACTGAACAGAAGGAGATGAGAGCAAAGTTGAAAACCCAGGCCCAGCTTGTCCACTCCCATACACAATCCATTGCCAAAATAGAAACCCAGTTAGGACAGCTGGCCCAATCTATGAACCGTAGGGAAGTAGGAACCTTGCCTAGCCAACCACAGCAGAACCCTAGAGGCCAGTTCGCCGTTGAAGGTTCCCATTATCCAAATGAGCAGGTGCAAGCCGTTACTACCCTAAGAAATGGAAAACAAGTGGACAATCAGGTTAGGGACCCACCTATTGCGAGTGAGGACACTCTCCTTGAGAAACAGAACCAATCCACTCCTACTATGCCTGACCCTCTTAATCTCTCACCGCAACAGGAAGCCCCTCGGGAACCCACAAAGGATAAATCCTATATCCCTAGGGCCCCTTTCCCTCAATGCCTCAACCAACCTTCCCCGTTTAGTAAGTCCCACCAACGAATGGAGGAAATGTTAGAGGTGTTCAAGCAGGTTAAGATCAATCTTCCCCTCTTAGATGCCATCAAACAAGTACCTGCGTATGCCAAGTTCCTGAAAGACCTGTGTACCCAAAAGAGAAAAACCAAATCCCATGTCACCCAAAAGGTCTTTTTGACCAACCAAGTCAGCTCTTTACTAACCAGTGATGTGCCACCTAAATTCAAGGACCCGGGAACCCCTGTTATATCCATTGTCATAGGTGACCATACCATTAGCAGAGCCCTCTTAGATCTAGGAGCCAGTGTCAATCTCCTCCCATACTCAGTTTATCAACAACTTGGCCTAGGAGAGTTGCAGCCCACCTCAGTCACCCTACAGTTAGCAGATCGATCCATTCGCAGACCTAGAGGTATTATAGAAGACGTTCTTGTCGGAGTTGACCGGTTCTACTTTCCTGTTGACTTTGTCGTTCTAGACATGGAACCTGTTGCCAACTCCAAGTCCCAAATTCCTGTTATCCTTGGCCGGCCTTTCCTAGCTACCGCTGATGCCACCATCAATTGTAGGTCGGGTCTCATGAACGTCTCATTCGGGAACATGAAAGTTAAATTAAACATCTTTAGTGCTTCCCAACAACCCTCGAGTGAAGTTGAATGCCTTATGGTTGACGACCTAGATGACCTGGTCCAGGAATACCTCCCATTTGCTGTGCTTAAGGATGCCCTCGAGCACACCCTTTTCTATGACTGGATTGATACCTATGAGGGCACACCTGACCTTGAAGAGGTCCATTACCATTTGGTGGCAGCCTTACACCCTGACCATATCCCATGGAGACCCCACCCCGACCCTCTGCCTGTGTCCACCTCTCCACCACTCAAACCTTCCATAGAGTCTCCTCCCACACTTGATCTGAAAACCCTACCTAGCTCGCTGAAATATGCCTTTCTGGGTCCTAATGACACCCTTCCTGTGATTATCTCCTCAAGTTTATCTAGTGACCAGGAAACCCAGTTATTAGAGATTCTTACCACACACCGGCGAGCTATAGGATGGACAGTAGCTGACCTCCGGGGTATAGACCCCTCTGTGTGCATGCATCGCATAAACCTGGAGGACCAGGCTAAACCCTCTAGGGAGGGACAGCGACGGTTGAACCCACACATGAGAGAAGTGGTGATGAAAGAGGTAGTGAAATTGTTAGATGCTGGAATTATATACCCTATCTCTGACAGTGAGTGGGTGAGCCCCATCCAGGTTGTTCCCAAGAAATCGGGCATCACAGTGAAACCAAACTCAGAGGGTGAACTTGTGTCAATAAGAGAAACCACGGGCTGGCGGGTGTGCATTGACTATAGGAAGCTGAAATCTAACACCCGTAAAGACCATTTCCCTCTCCCTTTCATTGACCAGATCCTGGAGAAACTAGCGGGCCAAGAGTTTTATTGCTTCTTAGATGGGTACTCCGGATATAATCAAGTGCCAGTTTTCCCAGGGGATCAGGAGAAGACAACATTTACATGCCCCTTCGGTACATTTGCATACCAAAGGATGCCTTTTGGTCTTTGCAATGCTCCGGCTACATTTCAGCGATGCATGATGTCCATCTTTTCTGACATGATTGATAAATTTTTGGAAGTTTTTATGGATGATTTTTCGGTATTTGGCACTTGTTTTGATGAATGCTTGTATAACCTTACTATGGTTTTAAAAAGATGTGAGGAAACAAACTTAGTGTTAAGTTGGGAAAAGAGCCATTTCATGGTTCAACAGGGGATTGTGCTTGGACATGTTATATCAAAAAGGGGTATAGAGGTTGATAAGGCCAAGGTTGACCTAATTGCTAATTTACCACCTCCTACCTCAGTGAAGCAAATACGGTCTTTCCTTGGCCATGCCGGGTTTTATCGCCGATTTATCAAAGATTTTAGTAAGATATCACGTCCACTCTGTCACCTCTTAGGTCAGGACGTGCCATTTGAATTTGATGATTCGTGCAAAACGGCCTTTACCACATTAAAAACCCTCCTCTCGAGTTCCTCCATTATTAAGCCCCCTGACTACACACTGCCCTTCGAAATCATGTGCGATGCCTCTAATTTTGCTGTAGGGGCAGTGTTAGGCCAACGCCTTAACAAGATTCCTCATGTTATATATTATGCGAGCAAGACGCTCACTGACGCTCAATTGAATTATACTACCACTGAAAAAGAGCTGCTTGCTGTTGTGTTTGCATTAGATAAGTTCCGGTCATACCTCCTGGGTAGTAAGATCATCATTTTTTCTGACCATGCGGCCTTACGGTACCTTCTTTCCAAGAAGGATACCAAGCCAAGGCTGATCCGTTGGATCTTACTTCTTCAGGAGTTTGACTTTGAAATTAAAGATAAAAAGGGTTCTGAGAATGTTGTGGCTGATCATCTATCCAGAATTCCTATTCCTGATTTGCACAGCCATGACCCTCTGCGGGATTCATTCCCTGATGAGCAGCTTTTTGCTGTCTCAACTACTGCTCCACCTTGGTACGCAAATATCGTGAATTATCTTGCTGTGGGTCAAATCCCCACCTTTTGGACTAAACATGACAAAGACTTGTTTTTCTCACGAGTCAAACATTACTATTGGGATGACCCTGATCTATTTAAGATATGTGCGGATCAAGTAATAAGACGATGTGTTCCAGAGAGTGAGTTTCATAGCATTTTATCTTTTTGTCACTCTCGCGCTTGTGGTGGACACTTCGGTGGTAAGAAAACTGCGGCCAAAGTACTTCAAAGTGGTTTTTATTGGCCAACTCTATTTAAAGATGCCCATGCTTATTATCAATCTTGCGATAGGTGTCAAAAATTGGGAGCCTTGTCTAAAAGGAATATGATGCCTCTACAACCTATATTGATTGTTGATTTATTTGATGTATGGGGTATCGATTTCATGGGACCTTTTCCGCCATCTTTTGGTCATACATTTATTCTTGTTGCTGTTGATTATGTGTCTAAGTGGATTGAAGCTGTTGCCACTAGGACCAATGATCATAAAGTTGTGCTGGAATTTCTGAAAGCTAACATTTTCAGCAGGTTTGGAACTCCTCGAGCTATCATTAGTGACGGAGGTTCTCACTTTTGTAACAGGTCATTTGAAGCTCTTCTCAAGAAATATTCCGTCACCCACAAGGTTGCCACACCATATCATCCTCAGACCAGTGGCCAGGTGGAGGTCTCCAATCGCCAAATCAAGCAGATTCTCGAGAAGACGGTTCGCCCCGACAGAAAAGATTGGTCCTTGAGACTCAATGATGCATTATGGGCCTACCGGACAGCTTTCAAGACCCCGATTGGCATGTCTCCGTATAGATTGGTATATGGCAAAGCTTGCCATTTACCTGTTGAGTTGGAGCACCGGGCTTACTGGGCTATTAAGGCCTACAACTTCGACATGGATAAGGCCGGTGAACAGCGCAAGCTCCAACTGAGTGAACTAGAGGAAATGCGCCTTGATGCATATGAGAATGCCAAGCTCTACAAAATGCGAACTAAGGCGGTTCATGACAAGATGATTTCCAGGAAATCCTTTTAGCTTGATCAGAAGGTGTTGCTCTATAACTCTCGGCTGCACTTATTTCCTGGGAAGCTTCGCACTCGGTGGTCTGGACCTTTTACTGTGACCGAAGTGTTTCCACATGGTGCTGTTGAGATCAGAAATCCAAAAGATGGGAGCACATTCAAAGTAAATGGCCATCGCTTGAAACCTTATTTGGAGGCAGTTAGTGACCAGGATGAGATGCCGGTATATTTTGCTGGTCCAACAAGTACAACATAAGCATGGATCAACGTCTGGCTGAAGACGTTAAACTTAGCGCTTGGTGGGAGGCAACCCACGTAATCAGGTGTATTCTTCCCTTTTCATCTTCTTTATTTTTATTTACATTGGGACAATGTGCATAATACGTTTGGGGGAGGTTTTTCTGCTTAATTCATTAGAGTTTCAAAAAAAAAAAAGTGTCAAACAGTAAACACGATCGATCGCACTACGATCGTATCTGCAGATCATCAACGCCGTTCATCTGTGATCTGACGGGCGCCGATCATCATCGGTTAAAACGATCGATCGGTTTTTTGTGCGATCGATCGCGGGTCGTCTTCTTCGTCTTTAAAACCTGCGCGGCCGCGGCGAACGAATCCTATTTTCGCTCGCCACCGCCGCCTCCGACCCCAGTTTGAGCTAAGACTCCGGCCCCCGATGAAGTTTTGCACGGAGAATCCATTTCCGGTGGCCGTTTTAGAGATTTCTGTCTCTTTTCATCGCAATCCCGAGCTTTAATTCCGGTAAGCCGAAACGAAAAAAAATTGATTTTTCGTAGTTTCTGTTGGGTACTTTTGAAATCTGTCTCATACTTGCTCTTAAATTGATTATTGTGATACTTGTGTATGAGTTCAGCCTTTGATTCTCAGCATTTTCGCCAGATCTTATGATTTTTGTGCGTGAACAGTTCTATTTTTCAATCGAAAAAAAAAAAAAAAAATTCCGAAAGTGAGACATTCCGGATTTTCGATTCCTCTCATGCATACTTTTGATTGCTGATTCCATTGCATGTTCATGATTGCTATCTCCGATTTTTATTTATTTATTTATTTATTTATTTTTATTTTTATTTTTCAAAAAAAAAAAAAAAAAAAAACAGCGCCAACGAGCTTTCCTATGCCATTATTTGTGATATGCCTGATGTGCTGATGATCTATACTTCTTTGTGCATTAGTTATCTTTATAAGGGTTTTTATTATGACCTTTGGTTTTCAGGAACGATGCCTCAGAAATCCTCTGCTCACAAACGCCCAAGGAGTGAAGCTTCCACTTCACGACATGTTGCTTCCACCCCTGCACCTCCACCAACTGCTACTCCACCACCACGGCCACTTCAATATGAGCGCCAGGTTCTCCTAAATCCATATATTCCTGATCTACCAACCCAAGGCTGGATAAAGGCTCGGCCGGATTGGGTGAATTACTTCACCCGTATTGCTTCTACGACGGGGAATGTGCCTCACTTGGTGCACGAGGACGCCGTCAGAGAGTTCTATTTGAATGGCACTATAGACGACCACGAGGATCATGAACAAGTTGCCATTCGCAGTTTGGTGTGTGGCACTCCTTTACGCATCCGGGCTGCTGACATAGCTCGAGTTATGGGCTGCGAGCGAGGTACTATTCGGCATCCAGATTTCAGTGGTTATAAACTTCCCATGCCTCGCATTGTTACGGGTCGCTTGACAGGGTCGCCCATAGGACCTTGCCTGACCACATATCTCCAGGCCATCAGCATGCTACCGGAGTTCCGATTTGCCTTTCTCATTTTCCAGCATGATGTATGGTCCCCCAGGAAGGAGAAAGTTGACCGCACGATGACTGAGCTACTTTATGTATTCGGCGACGAGGCTAGGCGGGGCGACCTTGATTTACCTTCATTCGTCTTTGGGCGGATGAAGCAGATGATGGTGGGGAGAAAGGATGAACGGCTACCGTATCCTTTCATTCTTGAGCGCATATTCCAGACCAGTGGGGTCCGTTTTCCGGAGCATGCACGTTTATCTCGTGGACTCGTTCCGATTGGAGTTGACGCCTTTAACCGTATGATCGCCCACACATGTATACATACTTGGCCACAGGCTCGCCGTGCTGAGGAGCAGGCCGAGCCACCTCCGAGTCAGCCTACTCAGCAGCCTCCTTGGGAATCTCTTCAGCAGCGGATCACTGATCTCACTGGCCATGTGCAGGAGATTCGGGCTACACAGCAACAGATTCTTGCAACCCAGCAGGCATATCAAGAGTCCCAAAATGCTATCACGTTACGCCTAGACTCTATTGTTGACTTCCTCCATGATTGGCGTTTCCCTCCTACGGACGATGGCGATGGCGACGACCAGGACTCTTAGTCCTTTCTTTTCTGGTGGTTTTCCTTCCTCTTTTCTCCTTTACTTATCTCAGATCATTGCCTTTTTATCTTTTGTTGTGCATTGAGGACAATGCTTGTATTAGGTTTGGGGGAGAGGATGTGCTTCATTGTAAAATCAGAAAAAGGAATGAAAATAAAATTGAGTAGTTTTTAAAGTTACTTGTTAGTACTTTTTCTTAGGTTTTGATAGTTTATCCCGTAATAATGCATATTACAATTCTTAGGAGATTAATTTGCATTGGAAGTGTGAGTAAGTATACTGGAGGATAGATACACTTAACTGAGCATATCTTTCTGTTACAGTCCTCTTGGAACAGGTGCTTGAACTAAGAAAATTTACTCACACACACTAGTTACATAAAGTAATACCATCTAGAGATTTGTTGAATGCTAATTTACAGTGGGATGTCTTTAGTCAGAGTCATTGGATGATGTGTAGTTATCTGTTGAGCTTAAAAGATCATGATAGACCATTTACTTGGCTATGGCAAGGGATTGGAACCGGAAATAGGTTGAGAGTATAATACAGCCTGGACAAAATAAAGATGTGCTGAAAATATGTGCTAAAAATGAAAAAATGCGAAAAAAATGAAAACAAAATGAAAGAAAAAGGGGCTGCTTGACTTTATAGGATTAACTTAGGCTGATGCTCGGGCCCGAAGCGGTCTCTTAATACCTAATGCCCTAAGCCAACTGGCTGGGAGTCATTGGCCTGAGTCATTGCTAAACCTAACCATCTTGAAGTCAGGCCTTACACAGTCCTAGCGAAAAAAAAAAGAAAAAAAAAGAGAAAAAAAAAAGTCTGTGGTGTATTATCCTCTCAAATCTAGAATGTTGGACCCGAAGGAGGCGCGCAGATCTGTGCTATCATGAACCTAAAGATTACGATGACTATGTAGATTCTGATGTTCTTCGGTTAATGGGTAACACTGGATCTGTATAAACAGAAATTTAGAATGTATTGCTACAATGTTCTACACTTTCTACTATTTATGTTATCATGCTAATAATATTTGAGCAGAAATTTCCAAGATGAAAGTGTGGAATAAAACCACTTACTTGAGGGCTTCTATATTCCTGTTGATTATGAACCAAGTACATGTGGTTGATTCTCTTAAGCATTGTAGTATGTATTTGTCGGGATAATAGGTTTGCTTGTTTTTACAATGTTTTTATTTTTGCTTTGTTTTGAACTTAGGTTAATTAGTTTCATTAATACATGTTTGTGGGTAGCATGGCTGCAAACCCTCACGAGACAACACTCGTCCTACTAGGGACACCTAGAGGTTTAACGGCTTGTTGCATACGCTCAATGCAATCGTGTTCCCTACGAAAGTGGTGTTTACTTTTATGCATTAGTTCCTTACTTTGTTTGATTTTGTTTTGTTTTGTTTTGCTAGGGACTAGCAAAATCTAGGTTTGGGGGTGTGATCTATACATGAAATATGTATTTTATTATCTCCTAAACTTATATTTATGCTAGTGTTTGGTTAGAATAACTACTACTTTAATATAGTTTTTGGTTTTTGTAGGAAATGAGAGCAAAGATGCAAAAATATGGCGAAAACGGACTTCAATGGTCAAATTATCATAACTCCGTGTACAAATGTCGGATTGGACTGATTCAAGTCTTATGTTAAAGTTTAAGATGTCAGCTTTCCAACGCCACCAACCACGCGCAATTCGGAGTTTGGAGCAAAAAGTTATAGTCATTTGAAGATTCCGGACAGTAAAAACGATCGACCGCATCCTTACGCGATCGATCGCGTCTTCCGCGTGAAAACACTACATTGGAGAAAACGATCGATAGGACACCAAAACGATCGATCGTATCTACTGGAATTTTTGGACTTGCGAAGACAGTAAAAACGATCGATCGGCTTCGTCCGGCATCGTTCGCCATACGATCGATCGGAAGCAATTAACAAAGGAAAACGGCTTCGTTCGGCATCGTTCGCAAGGCGATCGATCGTTCTATACGGGCGATCGATCGGTGCATACGGAAAACGCAATTTAACCCTATTTTGACTCGGATTTGGAAGGGGATTTGAGGGCTTTCCTTCACCCCTATATATATGCCTTAAGGGAGAACGTATGGGGTATACAAGAATAGAGTTTTGAGTTCTTTTGGAGTCGTTGGAGGCTAGAGCAAAGGAAGAAGAAGAAGAAGAAGATGAAGAACTTGTTGATGGATTCTCTTCCCATGCTTGGCTAGACTCTCTTCCAAGGCGTAGATGAAACCCAACTGATTGGTTGTATTGTTTCTTTCTCTCATATTATGTTTTTATTCTAGTTGGTGTATGAATCTTTGTTATGCAATAAAAGTTAATTCATTAGAGTTTATTCTTTGTACTCGAGAGAGACAAGAGTGGATCTTTGTGGATTTCAATCTGAAAGAGCACTTGCGTGTCCGAGAGGAACGTAAGGGCTCTGAAGTGTTACATATTAATAAAGTCTCATTGGTTTATACTCGAGAGAGATAGATCACAGTTCCATGTTTTAATAGATTTATGTGTTACATCCGAGAGGAGGGCACTATAATTTGAATTGACAAGTGTATGTCCGAGAGGAATACACTAGCCAACTGGAAATCTGAATTCAAAAGAGAGAGAGAGACGATACACTAGTCTATTGTGGTGGATTCAAAGCCTTGGTACTTCTCCTATTGATTAATCTCAGCTTAGTTTAATTAAAGTTCATTGCTTTTCTCTAGATTAATTAAAAACTGCTGCTTTTCTCTTGAATTTGGTAGAATATTAATCCGTCCCTGAGGTTCGACAACCCTTTAATACTCACTGTAGTACAATTGCCTTGTGCACTTGCAAGGGTTTTATATTTAAACGATCACATATGTCGCAAGCAAAACCCATGGTGAGCCTCGGGAAACACATCAGGAATTGCTCTCAAAAGTCCCTTCTGTCTATCAGAAACAATTGTATCCAAACTGGCCGGGGGGTCCGTAAAGAGAAAAGATTTTAGTAAGTCGAGGAACCACGTCCTGCAAGTAACAACTAAGAGTCAAGCATATTATAAAAATAAGGCATGAGTTTGTATACACAACCTACGTGTTTTGTTATTTTTTCCAAAGTAGAAGGTCGTGTATACAAACACACGCCTTCATGAGTAGTTGTGTGCTCGAATACACGACTACTCAGCAAGACATGTGTTCGAACACACGACTACTCATCAAGGCGTGTGTTTGAACACACGACTGCTCATGAAGGCGTGTGTTTGTATACACGACTTGCCTATTAGGTTTTTCCAATTTCAAATGCAGTAGAAAGTTGTGTATACAAACATATGCCTTCATGAGTAGTCGTGTGATGGCACACGACTACTCATGAAGGCATGTGTTTGTATACATGACCTGCCTATTTGTATACTTACTATGTTTGACCTTAACATCTACGTCCTCTTTGATCTCGTAGAGACCTCCCTTCTTAGGAGCTTAACTTGCAAAATCCCACTGTTGGGACCTTTCAGCTAATCGCTCTAAGAAATTATAAGTTGCTTCACCCCCTAAGTCTAAGAAAGCACCCCCATTCATTGATTCAATCATATTGTGGTGTGTTTGAGTTAAGCCATTATAAAAGTGTTGAATTAACCTCCACGTTTCAAACCTATGATGTGGACATTTTAGTAATAGGTCCTTGAATCTCTCCCAACTCTCATAGAATTTTTCATTATCTTCTTCCATGAAGTCATTGATTTCTCTTTTTAATTCATTAGTTTTAGCCATTGGGAAGAATTTTGACAAAAATTTACTCACCAACATATCCCATGTTATGAAAGAATCAGCGGGAAGAGAATTTAACCACGCCTTCGCCTTATCCTTCAAAGAGAAGGGGGAAAGGCGTAGACGAATAGACTCATTTGAGAAGTCTGTAAACCTAAAAGTTGTACAAATTTTAAGAATATCCTTTATATACATGTATGGATCCTCTCTGTTGAGACCATGATAATTTGGCAGAAGTTGAATTATCTGAGGTTTTAGTTCAAAATGTTTTGCAATACTATGCAAGATGGAGGGTTGATTGTGATCGGAAAAACAACTCCCTCAAAGATTTCTCAGGTTGATCTTCCATTTTGAATGAAAGATCAATTTTAGTTTTACTATTCTCTAAAGGATTGGAATTAATTCTAACCAGACGCAGTGTGTGGTACACCGTCAATCAACTCTCACGTGTGTGTTTTTTTTAATTTTTCTTTTTTTTTGTTTTTATGACCTAAAATTAACTGCAAGGGTACAATTAGTCTTAGAATTTGATTTCCTACAAGTCCCTGACAGCGGGGCCAAAAACTTGTTGTTGTTTTAATTAATCTCTTAATTTTACTCGCAAGTGTACGAATCGTATTTAAGTACAGTCACACAATTTTATGAGGTCGAACCCACAGGGACTTGTATGGCGGAAATCTAATCAAACCCTTGTACAAATTATGAAATTTAGAGAAATTGATTAACTAACTAACGACTAATAAAATTAATTAACGCAATAAAAATCTAAAGTTTATCAAATTAATAAAATACTAAGGCTTTGGAATCGGCGTGCAGTAAATTATAGAGAACCCTACACTTTCAATCATTTGTAATTCTCCAAAATACACGTAACAATCTAGAATCCTATTCACATTATTGCGGAAGATTTTACTTTAACGCACAAATACTCATACAAAAATCACGTCCTTCATGCTATTTAAATTAACAACTCAAATCACTAGATGTATCCACTTACAAGTAAATCACAACTAGTATCTAATTTATTATTTAATCAATTAAAACAAGCATGCATTGCAATAGTAATTCCAAATCATAGCAAAAACATGATTGATATTATATCCGTAATTAATTAAGCAATTAAAATAGGAATGCATAAATTAACGCACAATTCTATAATAAAAATATCATCTTTCATAAATATAGAATTCTCTACAATCACTACAGTCTGCAATAGTAATTCCAAATCATAGCAAAAACATGATTGATGTTATATCTGTAATTAATTAAGCAATTAAAACAGGAATGCATAAATTAATGCACAATTCTATAATAAAAATATCATCTTTCATAAATATAGAATTCTCTACAATCACTACAGTCTCATCCTAGCCTTAGCAACTAATCTAGCCAAGCATATTAACTAAAACACAGGAAAAATACATAATTAAACCCATTAACATTAAAAGAAATAACTTACTTCACTTGAAGAAATAAATAAAAATGTCAACTTTGATCTTCTTTTGAATCAGCCACAAAGTGTCACTCCGTGTAATTGAATATCCGGAATTATAATTGAACTCGAATTACACAAGTGTAAAGTAAAACTCCTTAACACTGAAAATAAAAATTGTAAAAAAACTATAACAATGAAGATTGGTGTCGGTCGTCTGTCTCGAGCAGTCGACAGCAAGAACGGAAATGAAACAGAAAAAAACTCAAACTTTGACCTACAATGAAAAAAATCTAAAATACAACTATTCTGGCCGTCTTTTCTACTGGTCGACCTCTCTGTTTTTATATAGATACTGAACAGTCTTCCCCTTTTTCCTTTCTCCCAAATCCAGAACCTTTCCAAACCAATTCCATCGAGATTCAAAATCCTTCCTTTGGCCACCTTCCAAATCAATGATTCGCAGCTCGATTTCCCATCCCATTCTATAGAAAAACTCCAACTTTGAACTGTCCTCGAAATAGAACCAAAACGCCCAGATTGAAGCTTCCAAACTGAAACCTTCCAAATCGAGCACCTTTCCTTGCTCCTCTAGATCGCGCCCTATTCCTCGCCGGAAACCTCTGTCTCAGGACCACCTCGCCGATCGTGACTGTCGTGCTCTAGCTCCTTGGCTTCGAATGGCCGCTGCCGTCGCACTGCTCAACCTCACCGTGACCGTCTGCTCTGGGCCCATCGTCGCGTCGGAATGATGCTCCTGAGCCAAAGCCTCTCTGTCGATCTTTATTCTATCGCCGTCGACGTCAATCCGCCGTCGCACATCAACCCATGGCCGCCACCTTGAGCTCGAACGTCGGGTTCTCTGTTTCTTCGACTGGAACACCCGACGACTCCTCTGTTTCTTTTTTTTTTGTTCTTACCTTAACCGACAGACCGGTTCTCCTTCTTTTCATTTTTTTTTCTTTTGCTTGAGTTTACACCCGTTGTATCAATGTCATTCGTCGGATCAAATCTGAACGCTCTGTTCTTTAATTCCACGCCTGTCTTCTCTTAAGTGACTCATCAACGGTTCAGATCTTCGATGCACGTGATCTCAACTGTTGGGTCACTTTGGCACTTCAAAACCCTAATAATGGCTTCACTTTGGCCATTCTTCAGTCCGAACACTTGAACCTATACAAAATAAAATATGTCCCACATTAGACAAACCAAATATTTATAAAATTACGTAACATATCTAAATTGAGCCATTTGGAGCAAATTAATTATTCAATTCCCAATTACTAAACTAATTATTAAAATTCACTTTATTCCTTATTTTAACTAGAAATTATGGCTAACAAACAGGTAAAAAGGTATATAAAAATGTGTATTTTTCATACGTAACAATCACTTTCAATATGAAGGAATTCATCGTCCTCTAATTCTTGTTTATCAGACACGACAGACTTCCCTTTACATGTGTCTCCTCCCGTGGGAACTCTAGAAGTGGATAGTTTCGTCGCATGTTGGAGTTTTATCCCTGAGATAGAGGGGTCTCTTCCCGTTGGATCTGCTTGCAAAAAATCTGGTAGTGTAACAGGCTCATGCCACTCATCCTCTGACCATAGTAATTTCTCATCATCGAAGAACTCTTCATTTCCAACTTGCTCTTCATATTGATGGCCTCATGTATCTTTGTCTTCATCTTCTTCCCCATTCAATCCATTGAATTGAAATTACTCTTCGTCTTCATCAGGATATGCCTCCTTCAGAATTTTATTATCTTTTCCCAATCTGCCAGAACACATGGAACGACTGGAAGTCAGGTTGTGTATTCGAGAACACGACTTGTACAGTTAGTGTGTGTGAATTTCAAATCTTACCTAACAGCTTTAAGTGAAGAATTTTCATCTCTTCCTCCTTCAACTGCTTATGCATTAATGTCCAGGTTGGAAGGCCTCTCCTGTGGTATCTTACTGGCTGACCTCTCTTATGCCTCTGGTATCCTCTCGTCATCCTTATTCGCACTGGAATTCATTTCCTTATTGTCAATGGAAGTCCTCTCCACGTACAGGTCCAGTAGTCTATTTTTGCCTTGCTTGTGAACGAGAAATATTGTCTCCAGGTCTTTATCGTCTTTAAGGACATAGAGGGATGCAGATGAAACAAATATGACAAAGATAATGTACCAAATGCAGACTTCAGCGGTAATCTTTCTTCTACTTGCTTCAACAGTTCCAGGTACTTTACTTGTGTATCAATAGTCATGAGCTTTAGCTTCCCGCCCAAGTACCCATCATAATTTCTAAACAGTACTCCATTGTAGTATAAGCACACAGGTATCTTTTCCATAACTACCTGATAATAAAATCCTCAAATAATTAAAAAACCATAAAATTTTAAACCATATTGGAGTGAAAACCATCGTGTATGAGTCGTGTGTATGGGCACATGACTTTCATTAGAGTCTTGTGCACGCACACACGATAACATACAAAGTTAAAAACTTACCAACTTTTGAACTTTCTTTTTTGGAACCAATTTTCAATGTAAAAATCATTGTATTTAAATTTGATAAAACATTTTTATTGTACGATGCCTCCGTTGTAGTTGTTTTTGTGTACAAAGCTCTTTCCCGCTGGTTTTGTTGCTTTTCGACGTAAAATCTTCTTTTTTGGGTTGGAAGGCACCGACAGTTATATGGACCATGATGTTGGATGGAAATTCGCCGGAATGCCTTATTCTCCAACTGGATGCTCCCCATATAGGTTGAGAGTGACTTAAGGCGATTACAATTCTTGAAAGCCAATCTATCTGCTTCGCTGAGCATTTTCTATTCATGTTTCATGCCAACGAGTAAATTGTCAAAACTGATTAGTTGGTCCTAAAATGCTTGAAAGTACATTTCGCTCTACCATTAAATGGGACTCTCCATTGTTACTTGTGGCAACCATGGCTTTATTTCATGTCAGTATTTGCAATGCATGTGGGAGTTTCCTTGTAGAAATAGGCAAAAATTTAGTCACCATGGCCTGCCAAGTTTGTACGAGATCACACCGAAGGCATCAGATAGGCCCAACCTCTTCACTATACAACGAAAGTTCATACTTTTGAAAAAATTACAGTTTTTTCATTTTTTGAGTTAGCCAAGAAACCATTGTCAAATGCACACTTCTCTATACCCAAAATGTTATATATAGATCGAGGGCTCTTTACATATGACCTGGCGCCAATTTTGGGTTTCTCATATTACCTGGAATCTTTGTCTTTCTTCCATATGACCCGGAAACTACCCAAAATACCCTTAGGTTTAGGTATAAGCACCCACACTTTGCCTTTTTCCATATTACCCGGAATTTGAGGAGCAGGTACCCGGAGAAACTCGTGTTCAGTCGGAGAAGAAGGCATTCCGTCCGGCATCTCCGCCCATATCATCGCCGGCGCCGGCGCCGGCGCCGTCCAAATCGGGAAAGGTAATCTTTGCGCCAAAAAGCGAGAAAACGAGCGGGATGAAGGGATTTTGACATAAAAACAGCGGGGAAGCCCTCCCAACTACAAAAATTAAGATCTATATGTAAAAAAACACATATAAAGATCACCCATTGGTGTTGGACCGCTCCTGGACATGAAATAAAATGATAAAAATGGGCAAAAGCGTGAAATACTCGCCGACGAGCGATAATTCAATTTATATATCTTTCTGTGATCTTAATTAGGTGAAAGAGGAGGAAAAATAAGGAAGAACGCAAAAAAAATGGGCAAAAACGGATGAAAAATGAGCGAGATATGGCATTTTGAAGATTGTCATTTTATCGTGTAGGATATACACGACTTGGGTATTTATCGTGTATGTCGTATACACGATAAATACCCAAGTCGTGTATATTCTACACGATAAAATGACAATCTTCAAAATGTCATAACTCGCTCATTTTTCATCCGTTTTTACCCATTTTTTTTGCGTTCTTCCTCATTTTTCTTCCTCTTTCACCTAATTAAGATCACAGAACGATATATAAATTAAATTATCGCTCACCGGTGAGTATTTTACGCTTTTGCCCATTTTTTATCCTCTTATTTCATGTCCAGGAGCGGTCGAACACCGATGGGTGACCTTTATATTCGTTTCTTTACATGTAGATCTCAATTTTTATAGTTGGGTAGGCTTCCCCGCTGCTCTTACATCAAAATCTCTTGATCATAGTTTTTTTTAGAGTGGGTGGTGTGGCGAAGCTCCGAACGTGGGAATGCTTTTACTTTCTTCTTTCTTCTTATTTTTTCTTCTTTTCTCAACCTACAATATCTTAATGAGGTGGAAGAGGAGGAAAAATGAAGAAGAACGCAAAAAAAATGGGCAAAAACGGATAAAAAATGAGCGAGTTATGACATTTTGAAAATTTTAGTAAAAACGTGTTTGGAAAGACACGACTTGCAGTATAGTCGTGTCATCGCGTACACGACTATTCTGTAAGTCGTGTCTTCCAAAACACGTTTTTCATAGAATTTTCAAATTGTCATAACTCACTCATTTTTTATCCGTTTTTGCCCATTTTTTTTTCGTTCTTCCTTATTTTTCCTCCTCTTCCACCTCATTAAGATATATTATGATAAAAGAGTAACAAAAAATAAGAAAAAAGAAGAAAATGGAAGCTCTTTGCTAGAAAGCTTCTATTTTCTTCTTTCTTCTTATTTTTTGTTACTCTTTCATCCCACAATATCTTAATGAGATGGAAGAGGAGGAAAAATGAAGAAGAACGCAAAAAAAATGGGCAAAAACGGATAAAAAATGAGCGAGTTATGACATTTTGAAAATTTTAGTAAAAACGTGTTTTGAAAGACACGACTTGCAGTATAGTCGTGTCATCGCGTACACGACTATACTGCAAGTCGTGTCTTCCAAAACACGTTTTTCATAGAATTTTCAAAATGTCATAACTCGCTCATTTTTTATCCGTTTTTGCCCATTTTTTTTTCGTTCTTCCTTATTTTTCATCCTCTTCCACCTCATTAAGATATATTATGATAAAAGAGTAACAAAAAATAAGAAAAAAGAAGAAAATTGAAGCTCTTTGCTAGAAAGCTTCTATTTTCTTCTTTCTTCTTATTTTTTGTTACTCTTTCATCCCACAATATCTTAATGAGATGGAAGAGGAGGAAAAATGAAGAAGAACGCAAAAAAAATGGGCAAAAACGGATAAAAAATGAGCGAGTTATGATATTTTGAAAATTTTAGTAAAAACGTGTTTTGAAAGACACGACTTGCAGTATAGTCGTGTCATCGCGTACACGACTATACTGCAAGTCGTGTCTTCCAAAACACGTTTTTCATAGAATTTTCAAAATGTCATAACTCGCTCATTTTTTATCCGTTTTTGCCCATTTTTTTTGCGTTCTTCTTCATTTTTCCTCCTCTTCCATCTCATTAAGATATTGTGGGATGAAAGAGTAACAAAAAATAAGAAGAAAGAAGAAAATAGAAGCTTTCTAGCAAAGAGCTTCCATTTTCTTCTTTCTTCTTATTTTTTGTTACTCTTTTATCATAATATATCTTAATGAGGTGGAAGAGGAGGAAAAATAAGGAAGAACGAAAAAAAAATGGGCAAAAACGGATAAAAAATGAGCGAGTTATGACATTTTGAAAATTCTATGAAAAACGTGTTTTGGAAGACACGACTTGCAGTATAGTCGTGTATGCGATGACACGACTATACTGCAAGTCGTGTCTTTCAAAACACGTTTTTACTAAAATTTTCAAAATGTCATAACTCGCTCATTTTTTATCCGTTTTTGCCCATTTTTTTTGCGTTCTTCTTCATTTTTCCTCCTCTTCCATCTCATTAAGATATTGTGGGATGAAAGAGTAACAAAAAATAAGAAGAAAGAAGAAAATAGAAGCTTTCTAGCAAAGAGCTTCCATTTTCTTCTTTTTTCTTATTTTTTGTTACTCTTTTATCATAATATATCTTAATGAGGTGGAAGAGGAGGAAAAATAAGGAAGAACGAAAAAAAAATGGGCAAAAACGGATAAAAAATGAGTGAGTTATGACATTTTGAAAATTCTAAGAAAAACGTGTTTTGGAAGACACGACTTGCAGTATAGTCGTGTGCGCGATGACACGACTATACTGCAAGTCGTGTCTTTCCAAACACGTTTTTGCTAAAATTTTCAAAATATCATAACTCGCTCATTTTTTATCCGTTTTTGCCCTTTTTTTTGCGTTCTTCTTCATTTTTACTCATCTTCCACCTCATTAAGATATTGTAGGTGGAGAAAGAAGAAAAAATAAGAAGAAAGAAGAAAGTAAAAGCATTCCCACGTTCGGAGCTTCGCCGCACCACCCACGCTAAAAAAAACTATGATCAAGAGATTTTGATGTAAGAGCAGCGGGGAAGCCCACCCAACTATAAAAATTGAGATCTGGATGTAAAGAAACACATATAAAGGTCACCCATCGGTGTTCGACCGCTCCTGGACATATGAAATAAGAGGATAAAAAATGGGCAAAAGCGTAAAATACTCACCGGTGAAAGATAATTTAATTTATATATCGTTCTGTGATCTTAATTAGGTGAAAGAGGAAGAAAAATGAGGAAGAACGCAAAAAAAATGGGTAAAAACGGATGAAAAATGAGCGAGTTATGACATTTTGAAGATTGTCATTTTATCGTGTAGAATATACACGACTTGGGTATTTGTCGTGTACACGACATATACGATAAATACCCAAGTCGTGTATATTCTACACGATAAAATGTCAATCCTGAAAATGTCATAACTCGCTCATTTTTCATCCATTTTTGCCTATTTTTTTTGCGTTCTTCCTTATTTTTCCTCCTCTTTCACCTAATTAAGATCACAGAAAGATATATAAATTAAATTATCGCTCGTCGGCGAGTATTTCACGCTTTTGCCCATTTTTATCATTTTATTTCATGTCCAGGAGCGATCCAACACCAATGGGTGATCTTTATATGTGTTTTTTTACATGTAGATCTTAATTTTTGTAGTTGGGAGGGCTTCCCCGCTGTTTTTATGTCAAAATCCCTTCATCCCACTCGTTTTCTCGCTTTTTGGCGCGAAGATTACCTTTCCCGATTTGGACGGCGCCGGCGCCGGCGATGATATGGGCAGAGATGCCGGACGGAATGCCTTCTTCTCCGACTGAACACGAGTTTCTCCGGGTACCTCCTTAGATTCCAGGTAATATGGAAAAACAAAGAGTGTGGGTGCTTATACCTAAACCTAAGGGTATTTTGGGTACTTTTTGTGTCGATTCCGGGTCATATAGGATTTCACTGGAAAAACCAGGCAATATGGGAAAACAAAAGTTGGCGCCAGGTAATATGGAAAAAACTCATAGATCGAACATAAAGATTCCAGGTAATATGAGAAGTTGGGTAGTCGCGCCATGTAATATGTAAAAAGCTCGACCTCGAGAGAACATTCGGAAATTCAATTCGTAGTCCCCATTGGGTGCAGGTGCATGTGCCTCGACCCTCGCCAGTTCCCAGGTACTCTCCTTTTTTTTCTTACCATCTTTTTACCTCAATAGAAACGGGGTAATAACAAAACAAATCAAATCAAATAAAAAACCAAATAGAAACGCCTCCCTCGGCTTTGTAGGTTGCCTCCTTCCTTGTACTTTCTGCGAAGGATTGATTTTGGTGGTATTTCTTTGTGGCCGGAATCTAGGGTTTGGCTGGGGAGAGCCACCGATGGCGAAGAAGAGGAAATCCGACGCCACCAGACTGGACGAGGTCGATCGGACCATGCACGCCACCTTCTGCAGCGCTGCTAACTCGCTTTCCCAGCTCTACACCCAGGCCATGAACCAGCAGAAGCTCGCATTCCAGGCCGGAGAGCGCCATGCTATGGTATACCAACCGTCATCCCCTTCTCCCCTGTTTCTTTTCTGTTCTTTATTTGATTATTTGGTCTGTTCTATTCTTGAATTGATTATCTGTTGGGTGTGGATGGGATTTAGTTTTGGGACTATATAATTGGCTTGTTCTTGAAGTTGGATGATACGAGAATTGTGGTTTTGTGCGTTTATCTTCTCTTGTTTTTGCAGGTTGTTTGCATCTATGAGTTTCGGGCTTTAATCAGCTATTTTGTTATGCTGGTGTGTGTGTGGCTGAATTGACTTTGCATGGAATAGATTTGTATCGAGAAATTGCTTCTTTACTAATGTCACTGTGTTGTTTCTGAAATGCCTATGCCTTTTATAATCAACTGTTTACTGTGATATGTAACACTGAACTAAACTTCATTTGACTGAATATTGTTGGGTGATTGGACGGGGGGTTTTATTTAATTTGAATAACTTGGTTCTTTTATCTGATATTTAACGTGCCAAATGCATATGAAGAGCATTACTTGGTCATATGCATGTTTGTATGGTGCCTTATTCGTGCATATTCACTTGAATTAGATGATGTTGTTTTGGTTGCTTGGTAGACCATTACTGCACCTCTAAATGCTGGTTAAATATGAACACGTGGTTGTCAATTGTTTGTCGCTTTTTTTATAATGGTTACAGACACATCCAAGCAATTGACTGCTGTATGAGCAACTAGAAGAGAAGCTGCATGGCACCATCTGATTGGCGATATTCAAATAATTTGATAATAATTTCTGCTACCCTTGTTCCTTTCAAAGTAGTAAATTCTAGCAATAATATGTAGATGTTCCGTTCAAAAACTCCTTACTGCATTTGAAAAATTAGGGATCCAGAATGAAATGATTGGATTTGCCCTAGGAGACAATAAATACACATGCACATGCATGTGCAGGGTTAAGTGGAGGTTTGAAATGTTGTGGGCCCTACAGGCAAATATATTTAACTCATTGTCAAATGCTGCCAGGATTTTTTGGATGGAGGGAGTATGTGTTATTCAAACAGTCATGGCAAGATGTTTTTATTATAAGGTCGCATATGTAGAGAGAACTCTTTCATTCTTTGTCTTCCAATCCATTACAGAAATGTGTATGGCTAAGATCTTATTATTAAGTGAAAATTACCTTCATGATTGAGAAAACATGTTGAAAGGACCGGTTATGCATGGGAAAATTGTCATCTGTCCTGCTATTAAGACATACATGATATTTGGTGGGAGTATTTACCCGCTTAAATGTTGAGATTAGTTTTTCTATTATTTCCATTTCTAGACATTTGAAATGTCTTATGTTTGAGAGAATATTATCTTTGAAAGTATTTTTCTTATGTGTTTGAGAGACTTATATGTTACTAGTTTCTCTAGCTTCTAACTTGAGTTTATGCTCTGATACGTGAGTCTACTTGTTGTTTGACACTCTTTATTTCCTTGGATAGACATCGGATAGCATTCATTTGAACATTTCAGATTTCATTCCTGATACTTACGATCTAGAAAGAACTTAACTGGAGCAATGAGCTTAATTGTAGCTGTTGTTTTTTTATTGTAGTGGTTGAATTTGTCAATCAATGTACCTTTTTTGTATGGCGACATGGTAACCAATTTTAATTGACCCATTTGGTTTATGCATATTTTATACATGGCATTTTCTAATGCAATCCCCTTTAGGTCTGGATGTCAATTTTTTTTTTCAGGAGGTGCCAAATGAATGTCCCATGTATTGCAGTGTCGTCTAGCTGTATTAAATTTTCTCTATGTTTATTGACATTGGTATGTTATATATATGCAGGAAAAATTATATCACTGGATATTGAGGCAACACGAGGAAGGATCAAGAGTAATGGGGGGTGATATACTTTCTTACTTGCAGGTTGACAAATTGATTATATTGCACTCTTAGTTCTGTTCTTTGATGGTGTTCTTTTATTGCTCTATGAGGTTTTGCTTTGGAGGCTCTCTTTTTTCTCAATTTCTTGTTTACATTGAGTATAGTTGGTTCTATATCTTTGGTTTTTATTGCCTGGGAATTCGAGATGAGTCAAAATGTTTAGTATCTATAGTAGTTTTTTCTATAATTTACTATAAAAATCGAGAATTACAACAATCTTTTGTTCTCTAATGTTGATTTTCAACTCAATCCATGGACTGCTTGCTCTGTTGTGTGTTGCTGCTTGTTTAAAGTTTAGTTTTTCTTTAAACATTTTTATATTGGTGATGGGTATCATAGGAGAAAATTTGAGCCACTAGCGGCATACCTTTTCAGAGAAGGAGGCTTGAAAGCAAGGAGACACGGAGAAACCGGTAGTAAGATGAAAATAACCCTAGCATTTATTTAATGGCTTACTGAATGTTATGAAAAGAGTTTTACACGTTTAATTTTTATTACTTGTTTAGAACCTCTAAACAGCAACACTGTCCAGCTTGGACCGTATTCGCTAAACTACCGTATTCGCTAAACTAACACCTACTCAGAAAATTGATAGGGACATTCTCATGGGACATGTAACTGGTTGTAATATGAATACTTGAGTAGAATATTAATGCTGCTGGTAAAGAGAAGAGGGGTAAAAAAGAAGATAAAAAAGCGTGTTGGAATGAAAAGAGAAAGACTCCACATGTAATCAAGTAGAGCTTCTAATGCTTAAATTACTTAAAATAACCCCATTACCACAGTAATACAATATAACCTTCAAATTATTTATTTTTTTAATTATACACTTTAAACTACTACAAACTAGAGTACTAGAAGGCGGGATAACTTAGTGACGGGAATATGGAGATCATTAAAAACTCATCAAATATACAAAGGATATCTTTTGATAGGAAATATTACAAAAACCCCTTTTAATTACGAAGGTATGTTCATTTTGACATTTTCTGAATCATCAAGCCATTCAAAACATGACATAGTACTTTTCATAACTAAATGAGTTGTGCTATAAAAAGAGTAAACTATAGTCTTTTTCCTTCTTGATCTATGGCTTTTCTGATCTTCAAATGAGGACTGTAGTTTTTCCGCTTTTCTGCCCAAAATTAGTGCAAAAGAATTGCTTTCCTTTTACTTTTAGCTATCCAATTTCATTGAAATATATATTTCATCCAGAACTTATTATATATGTATGACAGTAGATGATGATGGCGTTAGCTTTGTCAGGTGCTTGTTTCTTAGCCTAGTTAGGGGCTTGTGCTAGGCATTTCATCTGTTGCTGGATCATGTGTAAGCTAATAAGCACAGATACACCATTTTGGCCACCATATCTGTATCCCTTACATATCTGTATCCTGTTTACCAAACCGGCTTTTATGCCTTCCCATTAAACCCTAGTTCCAACTCTCTCTCCTCTTCCACCAGCCGCATGGGCCCCCTCCAGTCCTGCCTCCTCTCTGCCTTCTGCTAGAGCGACTTCCATTGCTCCTCTGCTTGGTGTTGAGATGAAGAGATAGAACTCTGATTAAATCTGAACTGCAAGCCACCTGCGATCTTGGAAATTGAACCTCGATTTCTCCTGGTCCTGCCTCCTCAGGTAGATTTCTTCCCTTGCAAAATCTCCTCCACTGTCCCATCGCATCCTTGCTTTGCAGCTTTTTTGTACTCTCTCAATCTCTCCATATTTGAGTGTCTTAGAATGGCCGAGTTGTGTGCTGCGGGGCGGACCCAGGATTTTCAGGGACTGGGGTCAGGCCATTTTGAGACGGGTCAGGTAAGGGAATTAAGCCTATTTATAAAAAAAAAATATAAAATATATATATAATTTATAAGGAAATTATAGAAACCTATGGGGTCATCTGACCCCCATAGGTTACACGTGGGTCCGTCCCTGTGTGTGCAGCAATATTCGACTGCTCATTTACTTTGTGTGATGTGCTCCTTCTCCCTGTCTGCGTTTTTTCTTCTTCTTCTTCACCTTCACCTTCCTCTCTGTACTCTCTTTGGAGTTCAAGTTCTTGACGTAAACACGATCAAATGTTTGCTCAATACCTGTAGCACCGAGAACTGCATGTTTAAGCATGAGCACACCTTAAAATGATGCTGAGCACCTTGAGGGATGAGGTAGCTTTTGTTGTAGTTAGTCTTTATGTTTCCTCTTCAAATGTAATTTTCTCGTTTTGCCTTTCCTTTGATAGAAGTAGAGGGTAAAGCCTCTTTTCTTGACTTCACCATTCTGCTTTACAGGATGAAGTGCATCAAGCCTCAGTCTTCAAGCAATTTTAAGTAATGCTTCTAATATCAGCTTAAAATTAATTTTTTAAAATCTGTTGGCTACATCCCTTGTGTCTTTTCCCTCTTTAGCTGCCAAAGTCAATTTGTAAAGCATGGATGGATTTTCTGTTGTTTTTGTTGAATACTTTCTTTTTACCTGATAATGATCCTTTGTATGTGCACATTTCAGTTTTAAACATGTGGGCGGTCATCTATTTTCTCTTTCATCTGTAACTGAAATATTGACCATTCAGTTATAGACTGGGAAGTTTCTGGCATCTTTGATTTTCTTCTTTTGCATTTGCATATAATAGCCAAGCATATGTATGGAAAGTTAAAGGATTACCCTATTGTCCAAAATCTTGTACCCGGGGTATGAGAATCTGGTGACTTTATGTTAATAGCTTTCAAATATGAGTTATTGGCTATGATGGCCAAGACTGAAAGATCTTGCAATGGAGGGCCCTCACATTGCCTCTCAATCGGTGTCACTACACATCAATAACATAGGATGGACTTTCGGATACCATAAGCTACACGAATTGTGATTATTTAATTGCTTGTCTTTTTGTCATGGAAACTCTTAATGTTTGGTGAAATGATTGCTCTAGTTCAATTTATACCTCCGTTCAGACTAGTTTTTCTGTATATGACCATGAAGCTGCATATGCATACAGCATATCCATCTGATTCAGTTTATCCTTTTCTTCTATTTTTATTTTTTTTTCAGGTCAGTCCAGCTATTTGATTGCATTCATCATCGTAATTATAGCAAACAAGGCTTTCTTTATAGTAGAATCAAGGTCATATAAAATGGTAGTATTAGCTGGTTATCATTGGTCACCAATCATCTGGACATGAATCTTGTAAATTCCTTTTTAATTAAGATTACTCGTAATAATTTTTGGATTGGAATGTAGTTTTGTTTATTTATTCTCTATATTGCAGCATGAACTCGACTATGGAGATGATTCGTCAATGTCCCCAAGGGTGCAGTTTCAACATCAACACCAGCATTCACCGGCCACCGCTAACTTTGCTACTTCAAATGTCCAAGGCCTGTTGGGGCAGGGTGTGGTTGGATCAGGTCAAAGATTGGTCCAGGCTGATCAGTCCCGGTCTGATTTCTCCAATGCTTTGTCAAGTCCTGTTAGACGTAGTCTGCAGCCTTTTCATCTAGCACAAGGAGGTTATTATCAGAGCATGGTAGCACCCAATAATGGAAATTCACGGAATCCTGAGGGAACTATTTCTCATCAAAATAGGGAATCCAATTCTTTAAGCTCTAATGACTCGGCCATGGATATGCATGCTGACAGCCCAGCTCATGAATCTTACTGGTAGAAGTTGTGTTTACTCAAAAGTCTTTGGACTTTATTTGGAGGATTCTCAAGCAATTTGATCTTACATTCCTCTACTACTCAGAAAGGAAGAAAATCACCATAGTTACGATACCCTACCCTCCAGAAAATAAATGGTGATGCTTGACAAGTGAAAACAGTACGAAGGGCATTGTGTTCGTCACGTCATTATCTGAAATACTGATCTCGTGTGGTGCTAATGTCAATCTGGTGTATGCTTGTTTATTTGTTAATCGGCCTTTGTTTCTCCCCTTCCGTTACAAAATGCTTCAACCGTTGATGGCTGTAGCTGTTCTTTGTGTTATGAACATTTTTTAGGTCTGTAAATGGGTAAGGTATGACTGTTTAGAGCTTGTAATTTTTCTTTCTTTCATTATGAACATTGTTACTCGTTCTCTGCGTCTTATCCTGTCATTTCAGCCGAAAGAGAATATAAGCCTGTCTTGGTTCTGTGATATTGACGCAGAATTGCATTATTTCTTAGTTACCTTGTGCCTCTGTCCTTTCTTCTAACTATATGTCTGCCTAGATTGGTTGCAAGTATTATCTTAATTAATTGGGAAGCCCCAAATGTCAATGCTGACGCCAGATTTTAATAGCATCTTACACTGGACTGACGCGTTGGTGCATATAAAATGCCTCACTCAGATTTCTGCACCTTGGGCGGCATTGAATATGGGCATCCTTAAACTCAACTCCCGTTTGTTATTTTTGAAATTTATTCACTATCAAGAGCTGATTGGGGGTTTTTTTACATATTACCTGGCGCCAACTATGGTTATATCAAATTACCCGGTTTTCTCGTGAAATCTCATATGACCTGGAATTGGCACTTAGAGTACCGAAAATGCCATTCATTTACGTTTTTTATGTATTTTGTATCCGAAATGTTTCATTCTTCTAAAAATTAGCGATTTACAGGATCATCAAGTTGGGGAAGAAGATATTCCGGCAAAGATCCATCCATAATCGTAGTTTAAACCATCGCCGGCACCGTCTAACCCGAAAAAAAAAATTCAGGTCAAAAAAGCGGAAAAGAAGAAAAAAAAATCTATGATGAAGGGATTTTAATGTAAGAGCAATGGGAAAGCCCTCCCAACTATAAAAATTAAGATCTACATGTGAAGAAATACATATAAAGATCACCCATTGGTGTTCGACCGTTCCTGGACATGAAATAAAAGGATAAAAATGGGCAAAAATATGAAATACTCGTCGGTGAGCGACAAGTTCAATGTATATATTTTTCTGTGATCCTAATGAAGTAGAAGAGGAGAAAAAATAAGGAGGAACGCAAAAAAAATTTGGCAAAAATGGATAAAAAATGAGCAAGTTATGACATTTTGAAAATTATAATTTATCGTGTTGTCGACGACACGACTTGATAAAGTCGTGTACTATATGACACAACTTGAATCCAAGTCGTGTTATACGCAACACGACTTGAATTCAAGTCGTGTCATATAGTATATGACTTGAATCAAGTCGTGTTGTCGACAACACGATAAATGGGCAATTTTAAAAATGTCAAAACTTACTCATTTTTATCCGTTTTTCCCCATTTTTTTCGTTCTTCCTTATTTTTCCTTCTCTTCCACCTCAATAAGATATAGGATGGAAAAAGAAGAAAAAATAAGAAGAAAGAAGAAAGTGAAATGATAAAAATAGGCAAAAGCGTAAAATACTCGTTGGCGAGCGACAAGTTCAATTTATATATCTTTCTGTGATACTAATGAGGTAGAAGAGGAGGAAAAATAAGGAAGAATGAAAAAAAATGAGCAAAAATAGATAAAAAATGAGCCAGTTATGACATTTTTAAAATTATTATTTTATCGTGTTATATGCAACACGATAAATGCTCAAATCGTGTTATCGACAACACGATAAATGGGCAATTTTAAAAATGTCATAACTTGCTTATTTTTTATCCATTTTTGCTATTTTTTTTCGTTCTTCCTTATTTTTCCTCCTCTTCCACTTCATTAATATCACAGAAAGATATATAAATTGAACTTGTCGCTCGTCGATGAGTATTTTACGCTTTTACCCATTTTTATCATTTTACTTTCTTCTTATTTTTTCTTCTTTTTCCATCCTATATCTTATTGAGGTGGAAGAGGAGGAAAAATAAGAAAGAACAAAAAAAAAATAGGTAAAAATGGATAAAAAATGAGCAAGTTATAATATTTTTAAAATTGCCCATTTATCGTGTTGTCGACAACACGACTTGAGCATTTATCGTGTTGCATATAACACTATAAAATGACAATTTTTAAAATGTCATAGCTCGCCGATGAGTATTTTTGCCCATTTTTATCATTTCACTTTCTTCTTTCTTCTTATTTTTTCTTCTTTTTTATCCTATATCTTATTTAGGTGGAAGAGAAGGGAAAATAAGGAAGAACGAAAAAAAAATGGGGAAAAACGGATAAAAAATGAGCAAGTTATGACATTTTTAAAATTACCCATTTATCGTATTGTCGACAACACGACTTCATTCAAGTCGTGTACTATATGACACGACTTTAATCAAGTCGTGTCGTCGACAACACGATAAATGACAATTTTCAAAATGTCATAACTTGCTCATTTTTTATCCATTTTTGCCCATTTTTTTGCGTTCTTCCTTATTTTTTCTCCTCTTCTACTTCATTAGGATCACAGAAAGATATATACATTAAACTTGTCGCTCGCCGACGAGTATTTTACTTTTTTGCCCATTTTTATCCTTTTATTTCATGTCCAGGAGCGGTCGAACACCAATGGGTGATCTTTATATGTGTTTCTTTACATGTAGATCTTAATTTTTATAGTTGGGAGGGCTTTCCCACTGCTCTTACATCAAAATCCCTTCATCATAGATTTTTTTTCGTCTTTTTCGCGTTTTTAGCATGAATATTTTTTTTTGGGGTTAGATGGTGCTAGCGATGGTTTCAACCACGATTATGGATGGATCTTTGTCGGAATATCTTTTTCCCCAACTTGATGATCCTGTAAATCGCTAATTTTTAGAAGAATGAAGCATTTCAGATACAGAATGCATAAAAAACGTAAAAGAAGGGTATTTTTGGTACTCTAGGTGCCGATTCCAGGTCATATGAGATTTCACGAGAAAAACCGGGTAATTTGATAAAACCATAGTTGGCGCCAAGTAATATGTAAAAAGCCCGCTGATTGGAGAAGGTGAAGTGAGGAGGTCTTTCTGCTTTAAAATGTTTAGATGTCATGTCTTGTGTGTCTTCTTTTTTCGGCAACCTTGATTTGGATTTAAAATTATAGTTCATAAAATTCATTATCCCCACAAGATGTTAAGTAATTGAATTTTGAAATTTCTTCATAAGGAGAAAAAAATAAAGAAAATGGAAAAAGAATGAAAAAAATAGATAAGAAATTAGAGAGATATAACTCGTTGAAGTTTGTCGTTAAATTGTTTCATTGATGACACGATTTGTCATAAATTGTGTGATGACATGATATTCGTGTACATGAAGACACGATTTGAAGGTAAATTTTAACCAGTTATAACTCCCTAATTTCTTATCCATTTTGCAATCTTTTTTATTTTTTCTCATCTTTTTTCTCATGATGGTAAACAAAGTATTTTAATATAGATGCTGTATTTTTCCCAATGAGTCGTGTCTTCGAAGAAACGACTCGCGTTTTTTCTATTAGTCTTGTGCTTGAATATATGGTGTCTCATGGTCCTTAGGTTATCATCATGAGAAGAAATGATGAAAAATAAGGAAAAATGTAAAAAGAAGGGCGAAAATGGATAAAAAATGAGGGAGATATGACTCGTTGAAGTATTTCATGCTATCGTGTACCGAGAGAGACTGTGTACACAATAGCATGATATAATTCAACGACTCATATTTCCCTCATTTCTTATTCGTTTTCGCTTATTTTTTTGTTATTCTATATTTTTCTTTTTCTTTCTTCTCGTGATGATAACTTAAGTACGTTGAGATGAATAATTCTTCGTGTATTTTTTCAATAAATCATGTCTTCAAACATAACTTATTGTGTTACCTGGTCCATCTAGCTCGATCAAGTTATTGCAACTTCTAATATTGTCAATCAAATTATTAGTTAATTGGCTTCACCTCCCCTATCGTGTAATTGCCTAGGAGGCCGATGGCTTGGTCAAGTTTGTGCTCGGCGACATGGCTTACCTCTTCGATCCAGACATTTACATCGACGGTCGGATCTCAATCAAGGGTATCGACTCTGTTCTATTCCCAGCCAAGGAGGTAGTCCCGGTGACAAAGTTCAAGAAGAAGCCCGTCGTGAGTAAAAACATAAAGGATGGGTAGGAGGCCAAAATGGGAAGAATAGGTCCTGAAACCATGTTATGTTGCATTAGCCTGAAAAAACCAAGTACTATGGCATTCCAGGCTCATTGGCTAGGTATTATGGCAAAACCACATGTGTGGCGGTGTGATTGTGTAAAATGATAGGGTTAAACGTATGATTTGCACTCATCCTTTTGAGAAATGCTTATTCTCCTGCTTTACTTTCACAGCCACCCACGTGCCCCTCATGCAAAGGCTATACGGCTCTACATTTCATTTCCTTTCACAACACTAGCATGTGAATTTGGTTGTGATAAAAAGGCGGGAGGAATATCACAACTCCATCCCTTTTCATGTTCTAAACTAAATGATGGGATTTAAGGTGTGATTTGGGCAAAAATCAAATTCTGTCCAAAAACATGTTGCAAAATATGGGATTTGAACGAAATGATGCAATTCTAGGAACGAAAAGTTCCAAATCACTTTTGCCAAATGCACCCTAATGTTTTTTGCTTGTCATCCTCATCCCAAAGGACCATTATGGTAAGTTGTTCCGTATCCTTTTTCCTTAGATGTTAGTACATAGAAATCAGGGCTGATTTTTCTTGGACAATACCATGGAAAGGATGTTTTTATTTATTTATTTAGATGAAAACCGGATATCAGTTTAAGTAAATAAATATAACTAGCTGATAAACATCTTATCTACCAGTTGAAAGTACAAAAACAAACAAAGGGTGTGAGCACGCAGTTTGATTTTTACTGGTTATGAGAAAATTACCGGTTAATATTTCCAAATGTACATAGTATGTTGGAACAGAGAGAGGACTATTTTTTGTTTTATTTTATTATAAAGATACCAACTACTCATGATTTTGGAACAGAGGGTGGAAAGGGATTTCTAAAAAACTCGTCCAGCTTCCAACCACTCGGCTCGACTAAAGGACCTCACACTTCTTGCAATCGAATGAGTGAGTACATTTTAGTTCTCAGAACGTGGTAGCACGACACTGTCGAGAATATCGCAATTCCCAGCTTTCCACCACGAAAGGGGCCAGAGGGGAAAGGATCACTTCTTCCTCGTGGAGCACTTCAATGACACTTACACTATCCCCTTCCAGAATGATATCATTGAGTCCCCTCTAGCGGGCAAAATGTAGGCCTAGCACTGTCGCTCTCATTTCAGCTTTCCTGCATGCCATTTAGGGTTGGCTCAATATATGCATGAATAATGCTACTATTCTCTATTTCTTTCTTTTTTGTTTGTGATTCATTTCACTGAATGTGCAGTTTTTTTATCGTCTTCGATGTCCATTTTCAGTAGACATTATTTCTAAGTTGCTCTTGTATTGGTATCTGATCTGGTGAAACTAGTACGTTGTTATCATGCCATTTGTTTGGGTGAATTTGGTTGCCTCTAGTAGCTCTAGCATTAGAAAGCAGTTCAGGAACCTGATGCACCCAAGACTTTGTAATTAAAAGTTGAGTGAGAAAGAAGTTATTGTTGTATCGTCTTTATGTAAATTATATATGGGTGCGTCCCATATTACTTGTCTTATTTTTTAAGGAGTCAGCCCTCCCATGTGATATATGGACATGTGGAGTGGTTAGGCTTCCGTAGGCCCGGTGGGTCCACCTAATATAAAAGAGACACCTAATTTATACCGTTATGAAAGAGTCTTAATTTGGTTTGATATAACCATATAGAGAGAATATTAATTAGGAGTGTTATCCTAATTATGGAAGGAAAGAGAGGATTGATTGGAGGGTAATTAGGGAATTACACCACAATCAAGTAACCAAAAAGGAGATTAAATAGGGGGGGTGTGAACCGCCCACTCTCCTTGCCTTTTGGTGCATCGGTTTGTGTACAAAATTGAAAAGGCATGTCTCTTCCTCTCTTTCTCTCTCTCTCTCTCTCCTTTGTGGTGTTGTTTTCTAAATTGGCTTTGGCAATTTGTATTGATTCTTGGAGATTCAATCAAGGAGAAACACAAGGAGATCCATACACTAACGGTTGATGGTGATCTCCGACATATGCATAATCATTCGTTATTTCGTGGATTAATCAATGGCACAAAGGTCGCAAGTTAGCAGTTTTTATTCATGCATTTGATTTATTTGTGCATGATTGAAATATTTGTTCGTATATATTGCTCAAATTCTTATACTCTATTTGTTGTTGTTTGTGAGTGCAAGAGGAATTCTATATCAAATCAGAATTTCGAGGATTCAACACCACCACGGACGATTGAAAATCGCTTCCACTGCGACTCGGTAATCCTTCAGTGGTATCAGAGCCTCAATTCCGTTGTGGTGTTAAGAAGCGTTCGAGCGGCTAAAGCAGGCCATGTCTACCACCCCAATGTTAGTGCTCCCAGATTTTGGTCTCTCCTTTGTCATCGAGATGGATGCATCGGATACCGGTCTTGGTACCTTCCTACTCCAACAGGAATGTCCTATTGCCTTCTTCAGCCAAACATTTTCTGGACATTCTTTAACCTTATCAACATATGAGAAGGAGATGCTTTCCATAGTGCACACCGTTTGGCCGCCGTTTAATCATCCGCACAGACCATAAGCCTTTGAAATATTTCCTCGAATAGCAATTTCCACTCTGGCTCAGCAATGATGGGTCAACAAGCTCTTGGGGTATGATTATGAGGTGGTGTACAAGAAGATGGCGAAAAACTCTGTGGTGAATGCACTCTCTCGCAGGCCTTCTGAGGGTTCCTACTTAGCGCTCTCTACACCCTCTTGCCCATTTGTTCCAGATCTGAGGCGGGCTTATTTAGAAGATTCAACCACCTGTGAGTTGAATGCTCATTTGCAATCGAATCCCATTGACGCATCTTTCTTTGTATGGCACGATGAACTCCTCTTCTGGAAGCAGGGACTTTGGGTGCCGAATCCCTTTGACCTCCACGGCGAATTCTCTCTCACTTCCCTGACACACAATTTACTGGCCACAAGGGTTCCTTCCGGACCTATAAGCAGGTCAATCAGAGCTTCTTATGGCAGGGACTTAAGCGGGTAGTTCAGGACTATGTTGCTACTTGTGACATTTGTCAGTGTGCCAAGCTGCCACTACGTCCCCTCGCAGGGTGACTTCAGCCCCTTCTGATTCTCGATAAGGTTTGGGAAGATGTGTCTATGGATTTCATGGAGACTTTACTAGTGGTATAGGGCAAGTCGGTGATATTGGTGGTTGTGGATCGTTTGTCTAAGTGTGCCCATTTCTGTGCTCTGGGTCATCCATTCACTGCTAAGACTGTAGCCAAGCTCTATGTTCGTGAGATAGCCTTGTATACTTGTGAGGGTACTACATTTTAAATGATCAGGCAGCTTGCTCATCCAGGAGGCCGACGAGGAGGATCTTTCCTCTTCCTTGGATGCACCGCCCCTTTATGACAGCGTGCCGGAGATTTTTGTGCACGCCTTCACTCCTCGTACCATGCGTGTCCAAGGTTATCTCAAGACGCAACATGTAGCCATCCTAATCATTAGTGGATCCACCCACAATTTCATCAATGAAAATGTGGCACAACGGTTGGGATGTCATTTGTTGAATTCCAAGAATTTGATGTATTGATTGGCGATGGTAAGCATCTCTGGAGTGCAGGAATGTGCGCGCAAGCTTCATTATCGATTTAGGGCCATACCTTCACCACTGACTTATTCTTGCTGCTCACGAAGGGGGCGAACGTGGTGTTGGGAGTCTAGTGGCTACATGAACTTGGCGACGGAGTGTGGAACTTTCACTACATTATCATGGACTTTGAGCTGCGAGGGCAGCGGGTGCGCATCCAGGGGCGCAACCGGGCTCCTTGCATTCCGGTCAATTGGTGAGTTCACTCTTTAGATTTGCACCACAAGGATATTTCCTCCAACAGTGTGTAACAGTGGATATGCGCTAGGATAGTCTTTTGGAGGACCTGCTTACCCTATTGGCAGCACATGAGGACATCTTTGCTAAGACTATGGGGCTTCCACTGGTGCGATGCCATGACCATCAGATCCCTATCATTCCAGGTGCTTTGCCTGCTAATGTCCGCCCTTACCATTATCATCACATATAGAAGGCTGAGAATGAGCGATTGGTGTCCGACATGCTCCAGACAGGTATCATCCAACCGAGTACTAGTTCTTTCTCTTCTCCGGTATTACTGGTCTAGAAGAAGGACGGGACATGGCAATTTTGTGTCGACTATAGGGCCCTTAATGCCATCACCGTCAAGGATAAGTATCCCATTCTGGTGATTGAGGAGTTACTTGACGAGTTGGATGGCGCAACCGTCTTCAGCAAACTTGATCTTCGTTCTAGTTATCATCAAATCCGAATGCAGCCCACTAACATCCACAAGATGGCCTTCCACACTCATGATGGATATTTTGAGTACTTGGTCATGCTATTTGGGTTGACCAACGCGCTTGCCCCCTTCCAGAGCCTCATGAATGATCTGTTTCGCCCGTTCCTCCATCGATTGGTCTTGGTCTTTTTTTATGACATTTTGATCTACAACACTTCATGGGTGAAACACTTGGAGTATCTCAGGTTTGTTTTATCTATTTTGCGAGCTAACTCATTATTCCTTAAACGCTCGAAGTGCACCTTTGGCAGTGAACAAGTGGAGTACCTTGGCCATATTATATCTCACGTGGCAGTTTCTACTGACCCTACGAAGGTGACTGCTATGCTTTCATGACCGAAACCCAATTGTCACTCTGCGAATTTCTGGGCCTCACAGGGTATTATCGGCGTTTCATTAGTCAGTATAGTTCGATTGCTAGCCCCCTCACTGCACTTCTTAAAAAGGGAGCATTTACATGGATGGATGCGGCCCAAGAAGCATTCAAGCAGCTGAAATGGGCCATGGCTACCGTTTCAGTGTTGGACTCCCAGATTTTAGTCTTTCTTTTGTGGTCAAGATGGATGTGTCAGATGCAGGTCTTGGGGCTGTCGTACTTCAGAAGGAACAACCTATAGCCTTCTTCAGCTAAACACTTTCCGAACACTCCTTAACTTTGTCCGCCTATGAGAAGGAGATGCTAGCCATAGTTTATGTTGTCAATAAATGGCGCCCTTACTTGCTCGGCTGTCGTTTCCTCATCCGCATAGACCATAAGCCTTTGAAATATTTTCTCAAGCAATGGGTTTCCACTCTAGCTCAGCATAGGTGGGTCAACAAGCTCTTGGGGCATGATTATGAGGTGGGGTACAAGGAGGCAGAAAACCCTATGGCGAATGCACTCATCAGCCATTTTGTTTGGTGCATATGAGTGAACAGTAAACTCAAACAATGAATTATCAATCAAAATATTAGAACTATTTCTAACCAAACATCCACTGATATCTTAAACTCAAATAATGGATTATCAATCAAAAGATCAGAATTATTTCTAACTAAACGTCCACAGATGCATGCACAAGAAACAAAGAATTCAAAAGAGATGGAACGAGTTTACCAAATTTGAAGAAAATCCAAGGAAAAGCCATGTGTTCCAAATCATCCCCAAAACACTCCAAATTTCCTACAAAGCAAACAAACAAAATTGAACTAAGAGCAAAACAAAATTAACTAACTATACTTGAAAGAAATAAACTAATTTGGCAAATTAATCCTAAAATGTCACTCCCCAGCAACGGCGCCAAAAATTTAATCAAACCTAAGAGAAGGTTATCAAGTTATAATAAAATATTCAGTGAATCCGAGTGTTGAACCATAGAGAGTGATGTAGAATTAATCTATTCTAAACTAAACTAAAAAGTACTTTAATCTAGCAAGCCTAAATCAGCCAATCAGAATTTTTTAAATCAAGGAATACTATAGAGAAATTGTAATTATATTAACTACTAAATTAAAACTACGATTAAGGATCCGTTGGCATCAGCTAGAGACAGGCAAAGAGAATCAATGAAACGGCATTAAGGCTTCAAAAATCAGTTATTTAACGAACACCCTATGTTTATTTAATTTCTACACAATTAGATTCAAATAATAATTTGACCTTAATCAGAAGATATGGCATTCAAATTCAGCATGACAATTAACATAATGATTGATTGACATTCATTATTAAGAACCATAGTCAAATAATCACAAGGAGTCATAACCATTAGCCGGACCTTTCGTTAACGATAAATCAAACAACTTTATAGATCATGACTATATCAAAACATCTTCATTCAATCGAGTGAACAATAAAAATATCTCTTTCATAGACATAAAATATCTATTAACGCTTCACCCCTAGCCTAAAAAGAAATTAGCTATTCATGATCATAAGATGAAAAAAAATCAGATTCGAAATTAAACTCATCGGCAGCACTGTAGCAGAAACATTGTAGCAAAGCTACTGTAGCAAAATCATTGTTCATCGTCTTCCTCGTTGAGCCAAAATATTGTAGCAAGGGTACTGTAGCAAGTTAAAAAACAACCCCTTTCTCCTTCGTTTTTTCCCGTTTCTTCCGCTCGACTCCTCCTTTTCTTCTTCAAACCCTCTCTTCCTTATATAGATGACCTAAGCCATCCAAAACTTCCCAGTTGAGAACGAGTCCTAAAGTGGGTCGCTTCGAAAATTGGGTTACTGGCAAGAGTCCTTGTTTTGGCGGTATTCCGTTGCTGAGTCGAGCCCCACCTGATCGAGCCCGGCTAAGCCATGCCTTCTCTCACTGACCAATTGAGCAGAAAGCTTGATTGTTCTATTCTTTTTTTTCTTGATAGAGAAAAAATTGACCCAATTGAGTAGAGCCCCTTATTCGAAATTATATACTAGGTGACAGCGTACACTTCGTGCTCTACATGAGGCACCTTCGTCTTCAGTTGCATGTTTAGATGCTATACCTAATGTCGAACCTGACTAGATTCCAACTTGATCACGATGACGAGGCAAGAATAGAGGAGGAAGAGTTGACTGAACATTTGTATTATCTTACAAGGATTTGTACTATATATTTTATTTAAACTTGTAATAGACGCTTTAATTTATTTATATTTACTGAGAAGTAGAGTTGACTGATTTAAAGTTATTTTTTTCTATGTTGATTATATTGTGTTATCAAGTTTCTATGTTGATTACATTGTTGGATTTATGTAGTGAAAAGATGAATGCACCATTAAAACGTCTCTCCCCTTTAGAAAGATAAGGCAACATTTTAAGCAACACTTTCCAAATAAAGTCGCCTTTCTCTTCAAAAGAGGAAAGGCGTTGGAGGCATTGGGGGAAATACGGTAAGGCCTTTCTCTTTAGGAAGGACGCGTCAGTTCAAGTGATGCTTTTCGGGTCAAGGTAAAAAAAAAAAAACCCACGCAGGGCCAGGGCCAACGCCACGCTGGCGCCTAAGTGGCTTGTCATATAACCAGACCGGAAAATATTTTCTTTAGTTTCCCGATCGGTAATTATTTTTTTTAATATTATTATTTGGTAAATTAATGTGAAAAATGATTTCACTCACAACATTAAGTGCAAAATCAAGATTCAAGCTAACCATAAATCTATGAGTAGTTCATTAAACGTCCTCAGAAGTCAGTCGCATCATTAACTAACCATCTTCCAAGCTTACCAGGTAGCATGTACAAGCGGCCCTCTCACGATGTAAATGTAACAGATCTCTACTCGAAACTAAACTTTTCACAAAAACTAAAAATTAGCATATAAATATAAAGCATCGAGTATAACATAACCTACATATTTTCCACCTAGTCTCTGATATCATTCATACGTGCCTGTTTCGATAAGAATTCTTATAATGACCTTTGAAATTTGAGCATCACAAGAGCCTTCACAACAAAGAATGAAACATGGTACGAGTATTAAAGTGATGGGTCAAACCTAATATCTAAGCATTGGGCTACTTCTACCATACAGAGACAATGAAATAAAATTTTGACCAAAATTATGTAAGAAACACCACACGCAAAAAATTGAAACCCCATAAACATAGAAGGGAAAAAAGGCCAAGACCAAAAAATTTACAGTCGTGGAAGGGAAATGAAGGATACACCATCATATGAATAGAATGGCAAGTGCAGTCAAAACTAGACAAAATTGAATAGGATGATCCTGATTGTCTGGAAAGATTTTAACAGGTCCTTCTGCACCAAGTATTATTCACCCCTTCAAGAAAAACACTGCATATTTGATAGTTTAATACCGCCCCATCACTGATGTGTGTAAAAAGCCTAAAGGTGGGCTTATTACTGTATCACACATCCACACCCTCTTTCATGCTTGTCTTCAAACCCATCTTCAGAAGCACCATATGAACTGTGGAAATAAGTATCATCTCAGTACCATACATAACATGCAAAGAGTGGCAAACAAACACGCATCTGACACTGATTAAATCATGAACATTATGCATATTGTCAAATTGTATAAACAAGCTACAAAGACCATACTTGGTCTGCAACAGTTTTCTCTCTTATTGAAGCAATCAGATATAGCATTACCAAATATCACATATTTCATTTATACTAAACCTGGGCACATGGCATTTGATTGGCATTTCAACGGAAACAATTACTCCGTCACAGTGCTGAAAACCCTCTCCTGAGAACGAAAAAAATCATGATATTGAAGTTTTTCTTGAAGTGGCATTGATCCAGGAAGAGGAGCTCTAGAACTAATTCTTTGTCAAGCAGGAGGGAATGATGTCAGGATATTTTAAAGGTAATTAGGGAGTTAGGTGGAAATAAATAACGTGGAATGTTTAGTTAGAACAGGTTGCATAAAAGATTAGTTTAGTTATCCTTTTAATTTATCTAGAAAAGTTGTTTCCAAGAATTATAAATCATGGTTGGTGCATTTTTTATTAAGACAGATCAAATTATCTGCAGAGAAGGCAGTTTCTTGATGAACTAAATATCACTGAATTAAAATTTCACCCCTCATCGTCATCTTATTTTCCTATTCTGCTACATCCTTTTCCTCTTTCAACATTCTTCTGTCTCTCTCATGAATCTGTCCTTTCCTTTCCAACATTTCATTCCATCTATTTTTTCTACTGTTCATCTTTTCCTTACTCTGGAGACACTTACAGCACCAGATCAGCAAGATATTGTTAACAACGTCAATTTTAGACCAAAGACTTCAATCCATCACTTTCCAATACAAAACTCAGCAATTATTATATTATATTCTCCACCCACCTTTCAAGAGAACTTATAAGACAAAAGGAACTTTCAAAAGAACCCTACAGGTCTGACAGTCCATCATAGCCGCCATCCTTCACCTGTAGACCTTATAGTCTATTACAACCATTCCGTGAAACACCCTCTATATGGTTCCATGGCATTCCCACAAATAAGCCCAAAGTGACCTGATTTCAATACCACCAGGCCACGCCTGTCCAAAGCTGTTGAGCCTTGAAACACAAATTATTCAAGCCAACCACAAACTATACACTAACCTGACCCGATCTATTTTTTAATTAAAAATTTATATTAAGAGCCAAGAGGGAGGAGAAGGACAAGAAAAGCACACGAAACACCCCCTCCCCTCACTACAAAGAGCACTCTGCATGAAGAAAACCCAAGCCTGCAGGAGTTGCACTAGCATGAAGAAAACCCAAGCCTTGCACAAATAATCCAATCTATTTGAAAACGCCAACTTTACCCATGAGGGTAACCAGCTAAAATGAGTGAGGAAAGAATAGAACAAGAGACTCTTCAAAAAAAAAGGAAAAAATTCCTTGCATTCTGGATAATGTTCTCTGTTTTTAACAGCAGTCTGCCACCTCCCAACTTTGAAGATTTTAATTGTATCTCATCACAGTACATAAACCCATTAAATACCCTACAATACATCTTCAAAATTGAAACGAGTTAGAAGATACCTAGCAGAGAGCACTACCTTCCTACGCACCTACAAAAACTTATAAACTTCCAAATGAGGGTTTGAGTAAAGCTTCAAGCAAAAGATAGGATATTCCTTATAGCCACTTTATTAAAATTACTAAGCATGAAAATTACGGAACAATCAAGTTTTTTCCCCAAATTAGACAACAACCCTCTAGCGCTTGAAATTATCCAAATTATTTTGCCAGCAAATTGTATGTACTGCATCATTAAGCATCAAATTAAACATCAAATTGCATTGAATTTTGGATGAAAATTCGAACTCAGCTACCAAACCGTAAAAATCTCCTTAAAAATTTTGGTGGATTCACTCTCACAGTTAGCCACTTCTCCAAAAGTTAAGCAACAGATAATTTTTAACATTCACAACCCAACACTCCCCCATATGTGCAAACACCAGACACTAAGCATTGCACGTGACACACACACGGATAAACTTCTGCATACCCTGGGACTATGACCCAGAACCTTTGCTCACATACCACGTAAATTAACCACTTCTCCTAAAAACTCAAGATATTAAAGAAAATATTTTATATCCACATACAAGAATATTCAGTTTTGGTTAAACCGAGTTGGGTAAAGCTAATCTCAGATTCGGTTTATAAGAATATAGTGGAGAATATAAACTATATTAAACCAAAAAACGTGCTTAGTATTCAATACAAACATCATACTAGTATATTATTTCCTATACAAAACAAGCAGAAACATCATCCATGTGCGGAACCCATCTTCAACTGCAGGAGTTGCAGGACATAAGCCAAGTATATCTCATATCTTCCATTGCTATTCTATGATTTTACTTGCTAAAGGAATTTATTTCGTAGGATAATTACAGGAAGAACATATGAAAGCATAAGATTCACACATGATCTTCAGAGAAATCACTTGGATGAAGTTCATAATTGTTCTTGAAGGCACACAAAGTCCATCAAATATTACCATGATCCTCTTACTCAAAAGTCCAAGCAGAAGTTAGCCATCTCATAACTTTCTACCTCCATAACTCAAACAGATAGATTCCGCTTTACGAGTAATAGACTTAGCATAGAGTATATGATGCACAAATTGCAATATAATACACTCAGGGACGTGAATTCTGATATAAACTAAAAGAATACTAGAAATCCTATCAGCAGGAAAAATTAACATGTATAGGATTAATTTTTATGGTCAGATGACCTTCCAGATGCAGCACGTTATAGAACTGTGCAATATCTAATCATGATTTCACTTTCAAAACGGAGATGTATTTAAAGCACATCATGTACAGAAATTGTCTCTTTCTTTATGCAAAAGGGTCAAAATAGAAAAGTTTGTGATAAAAAAAATGTAGCCCACAGAAAGAAAAGACAAAAGAATCCAGTTAATAGCTGCCAACTATGCAATCTTCTTAACTAAACTTAGTAAGGTAAAAAGTTCCACAGCTTGTATAGATATTAGAACTTACATATCAGCTACATCAGCAAAGCTATAGTAGTTCAAGTTCTCCGTGGCTTTAAACTATAAAAATATAAAATTCAGACCACGCACACAGGTACCAACAGGAAAAACATCCAAACGCGATCTAAAAACCAATATGATGCAAAACATCATGCAGACACAATAAACATACTAATTTTCAATTATCTGCAAATCACAAATACTAGTTGGGAAAAGGCACTACTTGATTATATGATTATAATTATGATTATCATGTAAATTACAATACTGACAGCACCAGAATACTGGGATAAAAACATTTCCATATAATGCTTGAAAAACAATAGATGCAAAATGACATACTATAAGGAAGAAAAAAATTTCTTGGCATGAAATACCTCACTTCAAATTTCTTTATCTCAGCAAGGTCACCCCCACATGCATAAACCCAATGCACTTTCCTTCTTTCAATTTCGCCATCTACTCCACCTATGCTATCATCATACTCACCAAGAACAACCGAACTGCCCAAGGGTTTCTTTAAGCTACTCCTGAGACAGATCTCATTCCTGTTCTCATCATTTCCAGGGTTGGTGATTTCACAAGGGACTGCCAAAGCATCAGGATGGTAAACTGTGCTTAACTCAGGAGAAGGGTCGTTATGTCCTGCAGAACTGCGGCGGAAATGAAGAAAAGAGGCACACCCACGGGAGGTTTGATCCTGCCTAGAAGCCAGATATAGATCAGGCTCAGGCTCAGGCTCAGGATTTACCAACCGATACTGATTCCAAGGGGAAACTCTCATGTGTCTTTCTTCAGATTTGTGACCTAGGAACAAGAGCATTAGACCTTTGCTATAACCAGAGGCTTAAGAGGAGAAGAATCCTCCTCCTTCCACAGCCAGCAACATCAGTTCTGCTCATTGAAACAAAAAAACTGGCACAGTAGGAAACCGAGCATCGGCAGAAGAGAGCTTTTCCCTTATCTGGATCTGATTCAGATTACTAATGACAGCTGAAAAACAACAAAAAAACAAAAAAGAGAAGGCTAAGCCTTTAGTTGAAAGATGCTACTTTAGTATCAGACAAGCAGTGCCAAATGATGAGCAGCACAGCACAATAAGCATCAAAGTCAAGGAAAGGAAATTTAGGGTTTTATTCCTAATAAAAAATTACTAAACCAATGGAAACAATTTGTACAATCAATAGGGCTCCAGCCTTATCTGCATGGAAACCTATATGTATCTATCCAAAAAAAATCAGAGAAAAGGAACACGTTATGCTATATACTCTCTGTGTCCCATATCAATCGTCTGGAATGTAAATCTGAAATGAACTGATTTTAGTTCATTTTGGTCTTCCAATGTAGATAATTAATGAGGGACGGATGGAGCAATTAAAAGCTGAGCAACAAATAAATAACGTAACAAAGATGTCATCTTCTACAAGTGGGTAACAAAAAAGGAAGCAGCTAAGCAAGAGAAGGACCACACATTGAATGCGAAGTGCCAAACCAATATATTGTGTTGTGCACCCTAAGAGGATGCACAAGAGCTGGCGGCAAAGAGTAGTGAAGGGGGTGAGAGTAGAGAAGAAAGAGATGAGAAACTAGGGATTCATTCATCAATAATGAAAATAGGACAGGTCGTCCCCTACATATAGGCGCTGAGCCTGAGAGCAGATGGGCCTGATGGGCCATAACATGCAAATACTTAAATAACCTATTCCTACTGCAGAGGCCCACATGGCCATAATGAAATAAGTAAATAGCCTAATACTAAGGAGTCGTAACATTCCAGCACGCTCCGCTATAGCCTTGACCTCAAGGCAAAAATGTAGGAAAACGAGCATAGAAATCATCCTCGAATTCCCATGTCGCATCGTCCAAAGAATGATCATGCCACGCAACTAACACCTCAGTCACCAAGCGTCTAAAGCAACAAACCCGGCGGCGATCCAAGATAGACGAAGGAAGGTTAAGAGGATCCGCTGGTAAGAGTAACGGTGCTAGTACCTCGCGAGCAAGGCGAGAAGGATCCCCCACAAAGCGCCGAAGGCGGGACACATGAAAAATCGGATGGATTTGGGAAGTGGGCGGTAATTGCAGACGATAAGCAACCGGCCCAATATGCTCCAGCACCGGATAAGGCCCATGGAACCGATGGGCCAGTTTGGCAGAAACAACAACCGCCAAAAAATGCTGCCGATAGGGCATGATATTAACATAAGCCAGATCCCCAACTGAGAACTCCCGGTCCATATGAGAGCGATCATATACCTACTTCATCCGATTCTGGGCAGCGGCTAGATTCGCCTTAAGCTGACGTAGGATCTCATCTCGCGTCGAAAGCGCATAGTCCACCTCACTCACAGAAGAACAGAAAGGAAAATTACGGATAACCGTAGGCGGAGGTCGGCCATAAACCACCTCGAAAGGAGTGAATCCAGTAGATGTATGATAAACAGTATTATATGACCATTCAGCCCAGGGAAGAAGTAGGAGCCACCGTCGAGGCTCCTCTCCGACAAAACAACGCAGGTACTGTTCCATACAACGGTTGACAACCTCCGTTTGGGCATCACTCTGGGGATGATAGGCTGTACTCATGTGCAACTTAGTATCCTGCAAGGCAAAGAACTCCCGCCAGAAGAGAGAGACAAATATTCTATCCCTATCCGACACAATCGTCCGAGGCATACCATGCAGCTTGGCCACTTCGCGCACATAAAGTTCCTCTACAGCTTTAGCTATATAGGGGTGACCAAGGGCGCAAAAATGAGCATATTTAGTAGGCAATCCACGACCACAAGGATAACGGATTTACCTTGGACCGCAGGTAGAGCCTCAATAAAGTCCATGGAGACATCCTCCCATACGCGATCAGGAATAGGGAGGGATTGCAGAAGGCCCGCAGGAGTAGTAGTAGAGGCCTTCACGCGCTGGCACACATCACAAGCCGCCACATAAGAATGGACAACCTTTTTGATTCTCCGCCAAAAAAAATTCTAACTCACACGCTTGTAGGTACGGAAGGAACCTTCATGACCCGCACTAGAAGTATCATGAAAGAATGAGATAATGGTCTGCCGAAGTGTCGGACTCAGAGGAACCCATAAACGCTGCTTCTAGAAGATATAATCACCCTGCAAAACAAAAGAGGGTAAGCATGTCGGCTCAGCCTGGAGGCGGTGCAAGATATCAAGAGCCTCAGGAACATCCCGGTAAATCTGAAGCAAGTCAGACATAAAGGGAAGGGTGGGGACGGATAGCCCATGAGGGACACCTCAGCATCGTGCCTGGATAGAGCATCGGCCACTGTATTGTCAGACCCTATTTATAAACCATATCATAATCATAGCCCATAAGCTTAGCGACCCAACGCTACTGGGCTGGAGTGGAGATCCGCTGGTTATGAAAATACTTTAGGGATTGGTGGTCTGTCCGAATAATGAAGTGCCGGCCCAACAGATATGGACGCCATTTCGTAACGGCGTGCACAATAGCAAGCATCTCTCGTTCGTAGGCCGACAAACGGAGGGAGTGTCCGGATAAGGCCTTGCTAAAGAAGGCGATGGGCCGTTCAACCTGTAGAAGGACAACACCCAACCCGCTATCTGAAGCATCAATTTCCACCACAAACTGTTGAGAAAAATCCGGCAAGGCCAAAACTGGTGCAGACGACATAGCCTGTTTCAAAGTGTCGAAGGCCATCTGGGCTACAAGACTCCAAGCAAAGGCGCCGGCCTTCAACAAGGCAGTAAGGGGTGCGGCCAACCATAATGGGCAATAAAATGCCGATAGTAACCCGTCAGCTCAAGAAAACCACGTAAGGCCTTCGGTGATTTAGGAGTGGGCCAATCAAGCATGGCAGCCACCTTGGCCGGATCAGTAGAGACTCCATGTTCTGCAATAATATGATCCAAATAATCAATCTGGGGTTGGCTAAAAGAACATTTTGACCTCTTCAATAAAAGAGAGTGGCCAGCCAATAGATCAAATACAGTTCGAAGATGGCGAATATGATCATTCTAAGACGCGCTATAGACTAATATATCATCGAAGAATACCAAAATGAACTGGCGCAAGAAAGGCAGAAAAATATCATTCATTAGACTTTGGAAGGTGGCCGGGGCATTAGTCAACCCGAAGGGCATCATAAGAAACTCATAATGACCGTCATGTGTACGAAAAGCAGTCTTATGAATATCAGCTGGGTGCATCCGTATCTGATGATAGCCAGAACGTAAATCAAGTTTAGAGAAGTATTTCGCACCTGACAACTCATCGAGAAGCTCCTCGATGACAGGAATGGGATACTTGTCCTTCAGTGTAATACCATTTAAGGCACGATAATCCACGCAAAAGCACCATGTCCCATCTTTCTTCCGGACCAACAACACCAGAGAAGAATACGAGCTGGAGCTGGGACGAATGATACCAGCCGCTAACATCTCAGCCACCAAACGCTCGATCTCAGCTTTCTACACATATGGGTAATGGTATGGCCGAACATTAGCTGGGCTCAACCCTGGAAGAATGGGAATCTGGTGGTCGTGCCCACGCGGAGGCGGTAAACCCGACGGCTCCCCAAAGAGAGACGCATAGTCAGCCAGGAGGGCTGTCAAGTCGACCAGAAGGTCTGGCGGGGTCGTGCCTGATATGGTCATAAGCTGCAACACAAACCCATGAGCTGAGTGCCGAAAAAAGGACCCCACAGCTTGGGCTGATTGCAAAGTGCCTGGAATTGACCCCTGTAATCGGACCGACTGATCATCCACCCCAAAAGACATAACAAGGTCCTTTAAATTCCATACCACGTCCCCAATTTCTTGGAGCCATTGGACCCCCAATACAATATCAGCCCCTTTGGTGGGTAGAAGATGGAGATCCACAACAAAGTCATACCCTTGAATATGCAAAGGAACACGTGGGGATAGGCGCTTACTGCGCATGTGTGTACTATCACCAATAAGGACGTCAAAAGCACATGCATGAGCAATGTGACAGCCCATACGCTGTGCCACCCTATCATTAATGAAATTGTGGGTACTCCCACTATCAATCAAAATAGCAACGGGTTGACGCTTTAACTGACCTTGCATGTGCATAGTGTGAGGCGTGTATGTTCCCGAGAAAGCATGAAATGAGATCTCAGCCGTTGAATCGACATAAGCATCCTCAGTAAGATCGTCCCCATCAGGGCAGGACTCCTCCAAAATTAAAGCAGTAGGTGGCGTGCGACATCGATGCCCAGGAACGTAACGCTCATCACAGTTAAAACAGAGTCCTTTGGCCCGTTTCTCATCCATCTGTGCCTGGGATAACCGGCGGATAGGGGAACGCAGGGCGGAACCTGCTGGTGGTCTGGGCCTAGAGTTGGCAACGGCCCCTGTAGGAGGAGCTGGCCTAGGAGACGATAGTCCAGGAGGGGTCCGAAAGGGGGCCGGACCACACGCCGTTGCCGGTTCAACCTTTCTTCTGCAACTCGAGCATGCCCAATGATATCCTTCATGGATTTAGGCCGAAACTGCCGGATTTCATCTGCAATATCAGCCCGCAATCCATGCATGAAGGCTCCCACTAATGCCGCCTGGTCCCAATTAGGCAGTCGATTAGCAATGTGCATAAATTCCTGATGATAGGCGCGCACCGTGAATGTTTGACGGAGAGATGCCAGCAATTCATTAAAATCAGCATAATCGTTTGGCCCGAATTGCACCCATAATTCATTCACAAAATCAGCCCATGTCAGATTAATCAAATCCCTCTCGAAGTATTGGAACCAGACTAAGGCTTGCCCGTCAGATGGAAGGCGGCGATGCGCAATTTATCAACTTCCGACTGAGTGCCATGGTACTCAAAGAATTTATTTGCCTGATATATCCAATCAATAGGGCTATCTTCCCCACTATATTTAAGAAATTGAAGTCAAGCCAATCGCGGTTCAGCTGAGGGAGAACCTGAGACATACCTGGCGTGAAGGTTGGGAAGCCAGTATGAGCCGGCCCTCCAAGGAATGGCCCATAAGGCGGCACATCTCCCCGTGGTTGCTGATGAGGTAGGCCAGTCTGCTGAGGAACGGCACACGGATGAGTGCCAGTGGTCCCCGGTGGCAAAATATTAGTCGGATCAAAGTAGCCAAACATGGCCGAGAACTGAAAGGCATGGCCTTGGGGCAAGGAAGAACCCTGTGCTGCATCAGCGGCTTGGTCCTATGGCACGGATTGTTGCTGAGAGAACCCATGTGGCGGAGGAGACGAGTGACCCTGGAATGATGGGGTCTGCAGAGGAGTCCCATGTGCCACCGTAGATGAGGACCCTTGCTCGCCGGCAGTACGCTGATGCTCCATCCCAGGTGTTGGCAAGGGTGTCGGCGCTGGCAAGCGCTCGAGCATCGTCTGTTGCATGGACTGCATCATCGCTGTCATGTCTGACAGGGCCTTAAGGAAGGCCGGATCCATGGCTGTAGATGGGGCGGCCTGGGTCTGGCCAGTCGGCGCCTCCTCGTCAGACTGGATCGAGGGACCTTCTGGGTTGTCCATAGCCTTCTTCCGAGCCATTGCGTCGGAAGCCAGGAGTCAACTGATCTGATACCAGTGTTGTGCACCCTAGGAGGATGCACAAGAGCTAGCGGCAAAGAGTAGTGAAGGGGGTGAGAGTAGAGAAGAAAGAGATGAAAAATTAGGGATTCATTCATCAACAGGTCGTCCCCTACATATAGGCGCTGAGCCTGAGAGCTGATGGGCCATAACACGCAAATACTTAAATAGCCTATTCCTAGGCCCACATGGCCATAATGAAATAAGTAAATAGCTTAATACTAATACTAAGGAGTCGTAACATATTGTCAGCACGTAAAATATACTCTCTCATGTCCAGAATTAGCATAACATTTGGTGTTCCAAAATGAACTAATTCAGGACGGAGGGAGTAGAAGCAACACAGAGCAAGATCATATTTTGAGCGGATAACTATAAAGAATTACTGCCTAAAAGTTAAAGGCCATGTCTACTTTTTTTTCAACTTTTAACAAAAAATATTGCATTAAAAACAGTCGGCAGTTGGTAACATAATTAGAACACATGTAGAAAAAGTCTCAGAGCCAGAACTGCAAATGAGATCTTTTGAACAAATAACTAAAACTACAATCAGTATATTATCCTTTTGCAAATGGGTTCGTTAGAAAGCAAAGGATAATATACTGATATCAGGTAAAGATGGGAACTTTTTTATTTTCTGTAACTGCAAGTTGGAGTCTGATGATGAACAGCACATGCACAAACCGATTCAATATTCTTTATAAAAACCAACAAAACATGGAATATTTTGGAAGTAAAACATTGAAATTGCCCAAAACAAAAGATATAAATTGCAATGGTGGTTCAGATGTTAGGCATCTGGTAAAAACCCATTATGAGAAAAATCAACAAGAAAAACCTAGGATTAGTAGTTAATCAGAGGAATGGACTGATCTCTTCGGGAAAGAAGAAAGGACAAGACCAGCTTACTAATCTCGTGACTGGGTAGGCTGTCCTCTAGACCCTAACGCGCAGCTTTGATCCAGAGAGGGAGAGACCTGAGAAGAGCGGGGTGGAGAAGAAGGTGAGAAAGTTGGGCCCCCAAGGGAAAAAGGGAAGGTCCAGATTACAGAACCCCAATTATGGCATATGGGCCCATAGTGGGACCTTAAAGAGGAATTCTTTTTTTTTTATAAACGGTGTACCTCAACTGAGGCTTCAGCTTATTATTCTCAGTATTATACAAGCAGAGCCCGCTATGATACAAAGAGTAGTAGAGGAGGTTGCGGGAAGCCCGTACGACACAATACATAAACCAATACAGTGATATGCAAACTCTACCCGGGCATTGGACATGCAAAGAAACCTTCTCTGACATAACAGAACAGAAGATTGTCGCACAAATCACCGATTACTGCATGGATTGTCTCAGGGGGACCAGCCGCATGCTGATTTTCAACAGAGGGCCTTACCAAGCTGAGTAGAGGCCCTCACATATATATAGATTCTATGCACAATCATCAAAAATGTATAAATGAATAATTGCACAATCATTAAAAGATGTATAAATGAACAATCACTTCGGATGGGACTATTATTAAATAAAAAAATCCAAAATATACTAGAACAATAATATAATCTAAGATAATCTGCTAATGGCACACATGTTATTTATTACAAAGTTTATATAATATAAACTAAAATAAAGTAATCTTCAACGAACTTCAAGTATCCACTAATCTTCTGTCACGCCCCAATTTTTCCAAATATATCGGAGTACGGAAGACTTATAATTAAGAGATGCCAGGATCATTGAGAGACGAGTAATCAATCTACTGTGTATAGAATGTATAACTTGAGAATTAACTATCAATTAAATGAAAAGTGCACATCGTACCTTTAATAAAATTCATATTAATCAATTCTTTCACGCATGCCATTATTTAAAAGTTATGCAATAACTTAAATAATTAAATCTTCTAACTTCTACTATGTAATCTTCAAGTCTAGCTAAATTTCAATTTACTCTTTGTCTTCACCTACATCACATGATGTATGAGTACTATGAAGAAATACTTAATAGGATGCAAAAACAGCCATAGAGAAATAGTACCAAAGTTCCAGATGACCACAAGGGTAAAAGTTCAAATAAGAAATAACTAGACATTAGAAGTTTAATAAATAGAAATCAAAATAGAATATTAGCAATATCATTGATTTCATCAACTACAGAACAACATTAATATATGGAGATAAACAGTGAATAGGAATGAGAAACTCTCAAAATCTCAAGGTATGTCAATGTCACACTCCAAAATTCTTGGCTTCTTAGAGTGCGGAAGTTGTTAAGATGATAAATAGATAAGGATCCAGAAGTTTTAGAACACAACTTAAATACAACCTCGCCTTCAATTATATCAGCAAGGTACAACACGACCAAAACAAACATTAAGAGGGTCAAATTTCGGTTTTAAAATACTTACTAATTTTCCGAATATTACAGAAAGTGGAGGAGTCGAAGTCTGCATTAGAAGAGTTTTATTTTAATTTTAGTTTGGAACATGTAATAATGGTGGCATGTGGGCCAAACTTTTAATTACTAGATTCTCATTAGTACCATATAGATCTTTTGTTTCATTTTATTAGTTATAAATTTCATTCTCAGGCTTTATTATTTCAAAGAATTAAAGTTGGTGAGAAGAGCTTTCCAACACCACCAACTATGCACGATTTGGAGTTCGGAGTAAAAAGATATGAGAAATTGAATTTTGTTTGAGCGTGACTGCGATCGATCGCCATAAGAAACGATCGATCGACAAATTGAACCGATCGACGCCTTATCAAAACGATCGATCGTAGTTACTGTATTTATTGACTGTTTTGTTTCGGGTAAAGCGATCGATCGGCAATATTTGCGATCGATCGGCCGTAACGCAGTAATGTAGAATAACGCATACGACGATCGATTGCCGTATAGACGATGGATCGCCGGTTGCGGTTTTGGGATTTCTAGCTTATTTTTGGGGTGGATTTGCATGGGAAAGATACCAAATCCCAATTGGACTTGATTTGCACGTCTCTAGAGGGATCTTAAGGCCTTCCCATTGGTTGGAAGTGTCCATGATTTGGAAAATTAGTTTATGAAGGGATTCTCCCCCAACTCTATATAAACCATAGAGAGTTGGCTTGTGCTAGCCCTAGAACGTCGAAAGACCTTTCCCCTTCTCCTTCCCACATTCACCCACCTCCTTTAAGGCTTCTTCTTGTGGGAGTTTGCAAGAGCTTGGAGCGGGAGTGTTGAAGAAAGCGGAGGAGACGAGTAATGCGTAAAAAGCCGGAGTCTTTGGTGAATTAGGTAGGATGGTTTTTCCCCTTTCCTCTCTTCTAATTATATGATATTTATAAGTGTTTTGATTCAGTACCTTAGAGTATTGTTTGGATTCTTGTGAGATGAATGAATTGTGTCATTATTTCTATGCGTAGTGCATCATAATCATATGTGCATTCATGTTCCATTTCTAGATGGGAATTCACACATAAAGTCTAATGCTTTATTAATTTTCCAAAGACTAGAAGTTCTAATATTGCTTGGTTGATCATGATCCACATTGAGTTTTGTGCATTAAGGTGTGTCTTGCATTAAAGGTATTATTTGAGAGGTATTAATAATTAAATCTATGTTATATGTAAAAAAACATAAGAAAGGAGTGAACTTTAGCAATTCCAGATAATCCTAGGGTCTGAAATTGGACTAGGAGGGGAGTATATGGTCTGTTAATGATATATTATCATTTATAATGTGTTATTAAGTAAGATAATCAAGTTTAATTAAGAGTCTTAATCTTGGCCAGAACTGTTTCTATGCTGACAGTTGGTAGTAAATAATTCATAACTAATTCAAATAAAATCAGAAAAATATAAAATCTGTGGGGTTAGAAACTAAATCACGAAGGTATTATCAGTAAAAATTTCAGAGGTTAAGTCTTATTGTACATAGCACAGTAGCCATCGGAAGAGGACTGTTGTGCAGGAGGCAGTTAGCTGAATCTGAGAGAAAATACTAAATATACAAATAATATCATGAAATATGATATGATATTGCCTAACGTGTCAACACCAGTAATTGGACTATATACTTATGGAATATCACAGTAAGAACTGGGTTAGAAGTAATCTAATTAGGAGAGATAATCCTTTGATCAAAGAGATTTATAACTATCTACCTTGAAGCGTGATGTCGATTTGTGATTCCACTTGGAATTCAAATCATCTAAGAATTCTTTGATTCTTATCTATGATATTTGTATTATAGAATTTCAATGTGTATAAGGAATTTCTATCTAGGGCTGAGCATGAAAGGTATGCATTGATTGTATGGTATTCCTTGGGTGAGTTGTTATTATTCAAAGTGTTTGGGTTGTCTTGTTATTCTATGCTACTCCAATGAGTGAGTTATGTGTTGACCTGAGACTTTGACACTTCTATCCATACTCCATGAGAGAGTCTATTCTGGTAAGAGATACCTTATGATCTTAGAGTGTTGTGACCTCTATTCCTTTGAGATATTGCTCATATTGATTACATAATTGTTCTTCCACTAGAGATCTTGCGAGATTCTCCTCATGGTGGATTCATAGTATGCTCAATTAAGCCATTGCTAGATCTTGCGAGGTCATTTATATTTATGAAATTGCGATTCCATACTACCCGAAGGGAGGCACTATACGTACGTTAGATTGTGGACATTACGGAAGGTTCTCAGTCTCCGCCCATCGTGTCCGTAAGAGTTATGTGTTGACATGAGACTTTGACACTTCTATCCATACTCCATGAGAGAGTCTATTCTGGTAAGAGATACCTTATGATCTTAGAGCGTTGTGACCTCTATTCCTTTGAGATATTGCTCATATTGATTACATAATTGTTCTTCTATTACAGAAGGTTCTCAGTCTCCTCCCATCGTGTCCGTAAGCACTAGTGGGGCCAGCATCCTAGACGCATGGTAGGGTTCCAAAGAGAGGACCTCTAGGGTGGTTTTGGTATATTATTTTAGTCACTTGCGAGCGATCAGTTTAGCGAGCAGAAATTGTAACTCCTTTCACTTTAGATGTCTAGAGCCTTTAATATGATGGTTATTCTCTCCTTACACATATGTTTGTTCAGAGCCTTATTGATGTTTTCCTATACTTGCGAGTTGGAATTGTTGTTGACTAACCTTGCAAGTGTATAGACCTCGGTTCAGTTTAGATGTTGTGAGATGTTCACAATCCTTTGTTATTCTTATTCTCTTCACTGCTTGTTTTAATTCAGTGGGTTTTTACATCCTACTGAGTGTTTCTATGAAATACTCATGCATCCTCTGATGCAGGCACAAATGAAAAGTGAGATCAGGAAGTGCAGTAGTGGAATGACAGATTGCAGGCGCCAAGAAGAGTTTAAAGACTATTTAGTTATTTACTTTGCTTTTATTAACGCTTATGACATTATTGGCAATTGTGTGCCATAAACTTATAGATTTATTTTATTTGACTTTCTTAAATGGATTATTATTAAGTAAATTTATTTTATATTATTTATTGATGTCTGTTATTGTATTACACTGATTGCGGGCATAATCGGTTACACGTCCTTTTGTGATGATTGTAATCAGTTGGGAAGTTGACTGTTCGGTCGCTTGCCTAGGATCCCTACCTTAAAATATATCTCATTGGTTGGCTTCCGCACTCCGATCGAGGTATGAGATTTCGGGTCGTGACACTTCCTGTTATTTTTCAACGATCAATTCTTATCTATACTTGCATCACAAGATGCATGAGTATTCCGAAGAAATATCTACTATGATGCAAAAAACACGTCAGTGTTTGAAGTGGCATATGGCCGACGTCCCCCTACTGTGTTGTCATATGTGCTCTACCTCTCTCTTCCGTGGATGAGGTTGTTTATCTGTTACAGACTCGAAATGAGGTTATCAGACAACTCAAACTTAACTTGGCCTCTGTGCAAAATTGCATTAATCAAGTGTATGACAAGAAGCATTCCGATCGGGAGTTTCACTTGGTTGACCTTGTTTATGTTTCGGTGATTCCTTAGTGCCAGGCCACTTTGTTTCATACTGAGCATATTAAGTTAACTCCCCGTTACCATGCCCCCCCTATTCCACTATTGAGTGCATTGGACCCGTGGCTTATCGCTTGGCATTGCCAATTGGCTCATTGGTGCATCCGATTTTTCATGTCTCTCACCTCCGTCATTTTGTTGGGGATCTGCCTTATCTCTAGCGCCCCACCTCCACCACTGATGGGCCCACTGAAGTCCGATGTACTCATGCCTGCCTCTGTTGTTAATAAGCAACGAGTACGTCGCTCTGGCCATATTGTCACTAAGATACTCATGGCTTGGCAGGGTCAGTCTCTTGAGTTTCTAGAGCACTTTCCTACTTGGTCGCCTTGAGGACAAGGCAAAAGAGGAACATGGTGGAGTGTTTGTATGCCAGCTCAGGAGCAAGGTCTATCCCGACTTGCATTACTTTCCATTCTTAGGACTTACGAAGTTAGGGTTTACTTTAATTTTTACTATTTTCCTTTTACGATTCAATAAGCTGCAATATGGGCTGTAATGTGGGAGGAAATGAGATTATTGTGTAACGGACCAGCTGGTTGCCAACTGATCGTTTTAAATTAAACCCTTGCAAGTGCACAAGGCAATTGTACTACGGCGAGTATAGAAAGGGTTGTCGAACCTCAGGGATAGTTAAATATTTTACCAAACTTAAGAGAAGAAAAGATGTAGTTTAACTAATTCTAAAGAAAGTAATGAACTTTAGCTAATCTAATTAAGATTTAATCAATATTGAGAAGTATCAAGGCAATGAATCCGCCACTAAACATGCAATTACTACTCTTGATTATTATTACACACAGATTGACATGATATAGTAATTCGTATTCTTGGTCGGACACACGAATCACTAATGAATTTACTAACGTTCTTGGTCGGACACACGAATCACTAATGAATTTACTAACGTTCTTGGTCGGACACGAAAGTTCATCCACTATCATGTAATTAATTCTATCCTTGGTCGGGCATAAAATCAATCACAAACCTGTTCTTGGTCGGACACAAGGATTAAAAAGATCTAACTCCATTCATAATCAATCAAGTTTATGGTCAAACACTCAAGGGAATACTCATGAAATAGCATAAAGCATGAATCATAATCAACTTTGTTAAATGAAACTATCAATAGTAGGAATACACATCTAGGGCTTCATGTAGCCTTGAATACAGGTTTAGCTACACATAGAAAAAGAGAAACAAAGAAAAACTAATTTCTGTAGATCCATTGGAATGAATCCTTCTTCTTCTTTGGCTCCAAAAGACTCCTTCTCTTGCTCTTCTCTAGCCTTTAAAGTAGGTTCGCTAATACCCCATACATTCTCTTTTCAAGCCTATTTATAACGGTGAAGGAAAACTACGAAATCCCCTTCCAAATCCGACTCAAAATAGGTCAAAATCGCATTTTCCGTATACGGAGATCGATCGGCACTGTTCACCGATCGATCGGTTACTGTTCATGAAAATTTTCTAGTGGATACAATCGATCACCTCATTTAGCAGGATGAGTTACTATTCATCCTGCAGCATAATTTTCTAATGGTCATAACCTTTTGCTCTGAACTCCGAATTGTACGTGGTTGGTGGCGGTGGAAAGTTGACTTCTTGAGCTTTAATATGAGACTTCAATCAGTTCAATGAAAAATATATACACGAAGTTATGAAGGTTTAAACATTTGAGTCATGTTTCACCATATTTTTACATCTTTCTCTCATTTTCCTACAAAAACCAAAAACTATATTAAAGTAGTAGTAATTTTAATCAAATACTAGAATAAACATAACTTTAAGAGATAATAAAATGTATATTTCAAGTGTATATCGCACCCCAAACCTACATTTTGCTAGTCCCTAGCAAAACAAAACAAAATCAAAATCAAACAAAACAAACTAAAGGAACTAATGCAATCAAAAGACTAAATAGAAAAGTAAATACCATTTTCGTAGGAAACATGATTGCATTGAGTGTATGCAACAAGCCGTTAAACCTCTAGGTGGCCCTAGTAGGACGAGTTGTGTCTCGTGAGGGTTTGTAGCCATGCTACCCATAAACATGTACTTATAAACCTAATTAACCTAAGTTCAAACAAAATAAAATAAAATAAACCATTGCAAAATTATCAACCTATTATCCTGACAAATGCAAACCACAATGCTTAAGAAAATCAACCACACGTACTTGGTTTATAATCAACGGGAATATAGAAGCCCTCAAGTAAGTGGTTTTATTCCACACTTTCATCTTGGAAATTTCTGCTCAAATATGATATAACATTATACTGTAAAATAGTAAAAAGTGTAGAACATTGTAGTCATACTTTCTAAATTTCTGTTTTACACAGATCCAGTGTTACCCATTAACCAAAGAACATCAGAATCTACATAGTCATCGTAATCTTTAGGTTCATGATAGCACAAATGCATGTGCGCCTCATTCGGGTCCAACATTCTAGACTTGAGAAGATAATACACCATAGACTTTTTTTTTCAAGAGGACTGTGTAAGGCCTGACTTCAAGATGCTTAGTTTTAGCAAGGACTCAGGCTAATGACTCCCAACCAGTTTGGCTTAGGGCATTAGGTTTTAAGTATATAGACCGCTTCGGGCCTGAGCATCAACCTAAGTTAATCCTATAATAGTCAAGCATTCCCTTTCTTTCATTTCTTTTTCTCATTTTTTTTTCGCATTTTCATTTTTAGCATTCATATTTTCAAACATCTTTAAGCAATCTTTATTCATCCAGGTTGTATTATCCTCTCAACCTATTTCTAGTTCCAAGCCCTTGCCATGGCCAAATAAATGGTCTATCATGATCTTTTAAGCTCAACAGACAACCATATATCAACTAATGACTTTGACTAAAGACATCCCACTGTAAATTAGTATTCAACAAATCTCTAGATGGCATTACTTTATGTACTAGTGTGTGAGTGAATTTTCTTAGCTCAAGCACCTATTCCAAGAGGACTGTAAAAAAAATATATGCTCAGTTAAGTGTATCTATCCTCCAGTGTACTTACTCACACTTCCAATGCAAGTTAATCACTTAAGAATTGAAGCATGCATTATCACGGGATAAATAATCAAAACCTATGAAAAAAAATACTAACAAACAACCTAAAAGATAATTAAATTTTTATGGTTTTTTGTCTAAATTTTTTTTTATATATGCAAGCAATATTCCCTCCCCGAAACCTATTATGAACATTGTCCTCAATGTGCACAAAATATAAAATGACAATGATCATATAACAAAGAAATGGAGAAAATGAGAGAATACAACTGAATACGTGGGTTGCCTCCCACCAAACGCTAAGTTTAACGTCTTCAACCAGACTGAGCCACGATCTTCTACAGGACTCGGATCCTCAAGTCATCAACCCGGATCAATTAAATGATTCCCCCACATACTCCTATCCTTGCTGCCTATGTAGGGAGCACATCGCGGAATAAAAGTGTAGAGTGGGGGTGGAGAAGCTTTTGGAAAGAGGGTCCCTGCATTAACCATGGGAAAAAGTCATGAGAGAATTTTAAAATGAAAGGCTCCTCATCCAAATCAACCAATTTGGCCATAGGGGCCTCTTTTCGTAACACACTTTGGAAAGCCTCATCAAATAGTGAATCAACTATACAATCTATAAAACAATCTACGTTACTTTCAATAAGCAAAGGGTTAGATTGGTCAAAACATGGTATGAATGGTGCTTTGGGAACAGAAAGTTCCATTAATAGTGCCATAGACTGTGACTCCTCAGATATAGAAGATGGTTTACAGCTGGGTTCTATCAATGCACAGACTTCTTCTTTAATTTCCAAATCTTCTTGATCATTTCGTAAAACCCACTCAAGCTCAATTTCAAATTTTTGGATACTATGAAGGGTTGTAACATCATGACCAGAGGAAAAACATATCCCTTCGTCAGAACATTGGCCCGTTGGATAGGTAAAGTACATTCTTCACTTATATCCATGGCCTGCGCCAGTTGTTCTAACTGTGTTTCAATGTTGGCAAGAGCTTGTGTATGGGAATGGACAAGCTGGGCATGGGTCTGTAGTTCATCTCTCAGCTCTCTGTGTTTGGTTTCTATCTCAGCTTTTATTTCAGTTTTCATCTCGGTTAAAAGGGCAAACATTTGGCTCATTTGGTCTTCTAAGGTAGATTGGCCAAACTGAGGAGTAGAGGCTGGTTGGTAAGGTAGTTATTTGGCTAGGGGCCTAATTAAGTTGTGTCCACAGGGAATTAGGATGGTCCTCCCTCCTATGAAGACCTTGGGCCTCATTCACATACTTGCGTATAAAATTAGGGTACTCATGGGCCAAAGGATACTCCACTGGGGTATGAATAGGACTTAAACAAATAGCACATGGTTCCGACATAAAAGGAGTTGTAGATTGTAGGGAAGATATGCTACTCCCAAAGTTTGAGTGATTATCCCATCCACGATTGTAATTATCAGAATATAAGGGACATGGGTGGTATGGCAATTCAAAGGGAGGGTAAGTAGGTATGTGTGAGGAATAGTAATCATTAGAGTACATGTATGGGTCCTCAAGGCTAAATCCATAGGAGGGTGAAGACATTTCTTCATTTCGCAATCATGAACACCATACACACTCTCACACATCCATGAATCAGAAAATCAACCTTAGATAGCCACAACTAGCAATCATCAGCCCTAGATATTGACAACTAGCAGTCTTAATATCCACAACTAGCACAACATGCAATCACAGAAAAGAAAGAGAAACACCAAACACCCAAAGTTAATCTAAAACAGAAGGATAAGAGAGTGCAAACAATGGGAAGGGATGGCCCTTCCATGTTAGCGAGAATTTCACATCTTCTCTTAATCCTACACAAGAAAGCAAAATACAAATTAAGCTACTGAAAAATAATCTAAGTTAGGACTCACTAAACTACTCTAAAACAAAGCTATGCTAAGAATTTGGTAAATTATTGGCTTTTGTCGCCGGCAACGGCGCCAAAAACTTGATCGTTTAAAATTAAACCCTTGCAAGTGCATAAGGCAATTGTACTACGGCGAGTATAGAAAGGGTTGTCAAACCTCAGGGACAGTTAAATATTTTACCAAACTCAAGAGAAGAAAAGATGTAGTTTAACTAATTCCAAAGAAAGCAATGAACTTTAGCTAATCTAATTGAGATTTAATCAATATGGAGAAGTATCAAAGCAATGAATTCACCACTAAACATGAAATTACTACTCTTGATTATTATTACACATAGATTGACATGATATGGTAATTCGTGTTCTTGGTCGGACACACGAATGACTAATGAATTCACCAACGTTCTTGGTCAGACACAAAAGTTTATCCACTATCATATAATTAATTCTATCCTTGGTCGGGCATAAAATCAATCACAAACATGTTCTTGGTCAGACACAGGGATTAAAAAGATCTAACTTCATTCATAATCAATCAAGTTTATGGTCAAACACTCAAGAGAATACTCATGAAATAGCATTGAGAATGAATTATAATCAACTTTATTAAATGAAACTATCAAGAATAGGAATACACATCTAGGGATTCATCTAGCCTTGAATAAAAGTTTAGCTATATATAGAAGAAGAGAAAAAAAGAAAAGCATGTTTATGTAGATCCATTGGCATGAATCCTTCTTCTTCTTTGGCTCCATAAGATTCCTTCTCTTGCTGTTCTCAAGCCTCCAAAGTAAGTTCTCTAATACCCCATACGTTCTCATTTAAGGCCTATTTATAAGGGTGAAGGAAAACTACGAAATCCCCTTCTAAATTTGAGTCAGAATATGTCAAAATTGCATTTTCCATATACGGCGATCGATCGGCACTGTTCATCGATTGATCGGTTACTGTTCATGAAAATTTTTCAGTGGATATGATAAATTGAATGGCGATGTTCAATCGCAAAAATTTTGTTTTTTTCTCAGGCGATCGATCGCCTCATTTAGCCAATCGATCGGTTATTATTCATCCTGCAGCATAATTTTCTAATGGTTATAACTTTTTGATCCAAACTCTGAATTGTGCGTGGTTAGTGGTGTTGAAAAGATGACTTATTGGTCTTTAATATGAGACTTGAATCAGTCTAATCAAAGATATACATACGAAGGTATGAAAGTTTAAACATTGGAGTCATGTTTCACCATATTTTTACATCTTTCTCTCATTTTTCTACAAAAACCAAAAACTATTTAAAGTAGTAGTAATTCTAAACCAACACTAGCATAAACATAAGTTTATGAGATAATAAAATGCATATTTTAAGTGTATATCACCAGCTGGCATGGCTTCCTAGGAGCCACGCCCTCCCTTATAAGGGAGCCTCCTTGCTTCTTTGTTGGTTATGAAAAAAGACAATAACTTTTTCTCTTCCCTTTGTCATTTATCTTCCCTTTTCCTTGCTTGAAGCTTATTACCACTTGTGTTCCAATCGGGAACATAACAAGGATAGAGGTGCCAAAAATCTTGTAATATGAGACATCCAATAGGAAGAGACATCATAAGGGGAAGGGATGACAAGAATCTTTGAGTTAGTTAGGTAGTTACTTATTTTAGGGTTGTGATAAACATGGAAAGAGGTTGTGTAGTTGGAATTGGATTTGGAATGCAAACAAATTGGGCGCCAATAGTGACTGGACACCAAGGCATATTTGGAGAATGTGGATGGTGGACAAATGAAATCAAAGTGGGGTTAAATAAAAGGGTTGAGGAGAGTCCTAGTTGACTAGGAAAACCTAGTCCTATTTAAACCAGAATTAGGGTTGGCCGACTGTTACTTTTGGCCAATCAGTCACCTCTCTCTCTCTCTCTCTTTTAGTGCTTTTTTTTCTCTCTCTCTCATGTCCTCTCTCAGTTCCCTTTCTTCATCATCTTCTTCTATTTGGTTGCGGGTTGGTGTGGTAAAGCAACACGAAGCGGTGTTCGTGGAAGATTGAATTCGCTAAGCGAGAAGGAACTTCTTTTGAAAGGTAGAATGATTTTTACACTGTTTGCTCTGGATTTTTATTCCATGATGGATTATCTGAATTCTGATATCTTAATATCAATTACTTCATCTTGATGTTGGATTTAGTGTACTGAAATTTCATATACATGAGTTAATTACTTTTGTGACACTACTTTGATGATTCATTGAATCGTGAGATGTATGGTAGTTATGTATGTATTGTTTTTTGTTACACAGGTTTTCGGTAAGAACTTGTTCTATCATAATCTCTCAGTTGTTGTGTTGATTATTTCACAACAGTTTACTGAATTCATGTTCAAGAGTGTCTATTATTAATTATCATATAGACTGATCTTGTGTTTATCAGAAATAGATGTCTCATCTGAAGTTGCAGTCCTATCAGCACCAAATCAGTCTCAGTTCGATCAAATATCCTGCTGGTCATTAGGATCTCTCATCATACATGTTGTCAGTCTACTGTAGAGGAATCAACAGTGTCTGACATTAATTGTCCAATTCTTCTAATTAATCTATTATGAGTAATATGAATGTACAATTGCATATAGATAGTTAAATAAGGCAAGTTCATTCTAAATTACTCAAACTATGGACTAATAGGGATCTGTTGTAATGAAAAATATCATGTCAATCAGTACCTAAGATCATTAAGTGTCAGAAATTAAGTACCAAAGACAGTAATTAGTCTCACTAATCAAGAGTGAAGGAAAAGAATCCTTTCGGCTAGAACCAATTCTGTGCAGATGACCTATCGTAAATGAGTCATAAGTAATTCTAACAAAATCCTAAAAACATGCCATAAAATTTGTATGAAACTAGACTCATAATAGCACCTACTGTAAAGATTTTCAATATCAGTTCAATCTGTACTGTCCTTGGTAATTGTTTGATTCCACCTAATCTATCAAAATAGCAAACTTTCCTTACACTAAAAGTAATTGATACTTGACTAATATTTATCCTTATACTATATTAAGCCTATGATTTATCAACTGAATGTTACTAAACTCCAGATAATAATTTCAATAAAATTGACTGAGTCACAAAACCTCTAATAATTTGTTTGATTGATGGTCTTCTGTCCGTTTCATAACCTTCGGTTGTTCTATTCTTGTGTCTATCTGATTCAAGTCTTCATTTGAAACTTGAGTTTGATATTCTTCATGACCTAACTCTGGATTCTTGGAGTCATGATAGATGATTCTTGATCAGTCTTTTCTCATAAGTTCTTATCCAATATTAGTCACGTGTAACATGTTCGAGTATCAACTATTTAAGTTTGTTCTGTCACTTGACTGAAAGTAAGGATGTGATGTCCACTGAGGATATTCTTATATCTCTGTTGTGAGTATTATTGCCCAATAAACTCTCCACGAGAGACCTTGTGAGGACCTCTCCAAAGTAGATTCATAGTATGCTCAAAGAGCCATGATTAGATCTTGCAAATCTTTGTTATTAAATTTGAACCTTGCGAGGCTCCTTCCCAGCATGAAGCACATATGTACATTTTTAGGCTAGTTAGACATCACGGAAGGTCTAGCAGTCTCCACCCATTGTGTCCATGAGCACTGATGGGACCCATATCCTAGGCAAATGGCCGGGTTTTTGCACAAAAACCTCTACGATAATCGGATAAGTAACCACTTGCGAGTGGTATTGGTTGAGAGTAGAAATTATATCTCCATACACTTTAGTTGTTTTGGAGTCTTGATGAATATTGATACTTTCCATCTGGTGGAAGTTTTGTGTTTCCAATTAAGGAATTGCTGATGTTCAGTTTCTCATCATATTGGACCTATTTCTTCTCATATCTTCCGTGTTATAGAACCACTCCGCCCAAGGAAGGAGCTGAAGCCACCGCCAGGGCTGATCCCCTTAAATAAGTAATGTGCTCAAAATTGCTAAAATTTAAATGTGTTCCATAATTTTATGAATTATTTGGTGCGTCTAATGCGGGACATATTTTATTTATGTAAGTTCAAGTGTTCGGACTGCGGAACAGGCAAACTAAAGCCATTAGACAGGTTTTGAAGTGCCAAAGTGACCCAAGAGTTGAGATCAAGTGCGTAAAGAAATCTAAACCGTTGATAATGCACTTAAGAGAAGAAGAGCACAGAATTAAAGTGATGGGCCGTTCAGATTCAATCCGGTAGCCAACATTGCTACAACGGGTTTGAACCAATCTAAAGAAATAAAAAAAAAAGAAGAAGAAAAGATGACACCCGAGCCGAAGGCTTCGGTGTCTAGCAGAACGATCGAAAGAGCAGAGCTCAAGCTCTACTTGAGCAATGGTGAGCACTCAACGGCGAGGGGCCATGGTCCAATGATAGAGGGTTTAAGAGCGGGCTTGACGGCGGACGATGCAGCGGCGGGCTGAGGCATTAAACGGCAAGGTTGGAGTGAGGCTTGGGTTCCGGTGAGGCTGTAGGTTCCGACACTTTAGAGGAAGATGAAGGCTCGATTGGAGGAGAATAAACGATCGAGCTCAAACGATGGCGAGGCTAAGTGCAACGGCGATAGCAGACGATGGTGGTCACGATGGTTCCGGCGCAGCGAACAGAGCAGCAACAGAAGGAATTTTTGCGATTTGGAAAGATCTAAATTTGGAAATTTGTGTGCGATAGCGCCGAATCAGAAAATCAAGTTTCTGCTCTGGAATCAGAATGGTAAGGTACTAATTACAATTCCATTGAAAGTAGAAAAGGGGCGGATTTGGATTAGCAAATTGAGACCTTCAATTTTTGTGATTTGGCTCTGTTTTGAAAATGCTAAGATGAGATTTTTATTACCACTTTGGATGAGAAATGTAATGACAAACACTAGAAGGACTGTATATGGAAAGTTTCAATTTGGGCAGAAGAGGGGTTGTCCAGTAGTCTATAAAAGAGAGCAAAGGAGCAGTCGAGTAGAGGGCCGGCCAACAGACGACCGAGAGCAATTGTGTTTGATTTTTTATTTAGTTCCAAAATTTTATTTTTTTCTGTTTCATTTTCATTCTAGTTCGAAGAAGAGTCTGTTCGAACTGTTGCTGCTGGAACAGCCGAGAGAGAAGAGGAACAATTACGCTATTTTTCATTTAAGTTCAGAATTCTTGTAAGTGAATTTTATTTCTATTGAGATGAATTCTATTAATTTTGCAATTAAATTAGTTAGTATGTGTAGCTAATTTTCTATCTAGGGCTGAGATGAAGCCATGATTAGTTGTAGGAGTAGTATTCATACGACGCAATTGTTATCTCAAATTAATGCACTTTAACGATTGTTATTATCAAATTAATTGCATTGAATTGTATGTTTAATATGTTGTTTGTGTAACACCCGAAAAATTAATAAGTATATTAAAACCAAAATTTGACTCTCTTAATGTTTGAGTTAATAATGCTTTGCCTTATGGGAATTAAAGTTGGTGAGAAGAGCTTTCCAACGCCACCAACTATGTACAATTTAGAGTTCGGAGTGAAAAGATATGAGAAATTGAATTTTGTTTAGGCGTGGCTACGATCGATCGCCATAACAAACGATAGATCGGCAAATTGAACCGATCGACCGCTTATCAAAACGATCGATCGTAGTTTATGTGATTATTGATTGTTTTGTTTCGGGTAAAGTGATCGATCGGTAATAATTGCGATCGATCGGCTGTAACACGGTAGTGTAGAAAAGCGCATGCGACGATCGATCGCCGTATCGATGATCGATCGCCGATTGCGGTTTTGCGATTTCTAGCTTAATTTTAGGGCGGATTTGTTTGGAAAAGATACCAAATCCCAATTGGACTTAAATTGCACGTCTCTAGAGGGATCTTGAGGCCTTCTCATTGGTGGGAATTATCCATAATATGGAAAATTAGTTTAAGAAGGGATTCTTCCCCAACTCTATATAAACCCTAGAGAGTTGGCTTGTGCTATTGCAAAACCAAACCCTAGAATATCCAGAGGCCTTTCCCCTTCTCCTTCTCACGTTCACCCACCTTCTATAGGGCTTCTTATTATGGGAGTTTGCAAGAGCTTTGAGCGGGAGCTTTGGAGGAAGTGGAGGAGATGAGCAACGCGTAGAAAGGCGGAATCTTCGGTGAATTAAGTGTAGGATGATTTTACCTCTATTCTTTATGATTTATTTCAATCATATGAGTGCTTATGATTCAAGTTCTGATGTCAAATATGTGACATTGTTTGAGAATGAATATTTGTGGTATTTCTATTCATGAGTTGATTATGATCATGCTCTTATATGTGAAGATGTAGGGGTCAATTGATATATGATATGTAACATGATAAAAGAGTTTACTTTGGTAATTCTAGACAATCCTAGGGTCTGTAATTGATCTAGGAGGGGAGTATTGTTGTCTGCTAATAATATATTATCACTTATAATGTGTTATTAAGTGAGATAATCGAGTTTAATGAAAAGTCTTAATCTCGGCTAGAACTATTTTTGTGCTGACAGTCTGTAGTAAATAATTCATAAGTAATTCAATTAAACTCGGAAACATATTCCGTCTGTTGGGTTAGAAACTAGACTAAAAGGACTATATACAGTAAAACTTTTAGAGAGTAGTTCAATTTGTGCTGACGCTGGAAAGAGCCGGAATTCAACTAATATGTAAAAATAGAATACTGTAATTAGGGTAAAAGTTGGAGAAACTTTAGCAAAACATTATCCTATGCTAGAATAAATATACTATGAAAGCTATATGTGTTATACAAGATCTTCCAGAAAGAATTACAGCAGAATGGACAAAGTATAATACTTTAATATCATGGGCTAATGATGGGTAGTTTGGTTTTTAGTAAGTCCTATGTGTTTCATGGTTGATATTGACTAGACTGCGTTTTCAATTGGAAGCCGAACCATCATCCCCTTTGACTAAAGTCTTAAACCTTGAAGTTTGGATCAATGTTTCTATGACCGAGTTGAGTATTGGAATAGTTCCACCTATGTTAAAGCAATGTATGACACTTCTGTTGTTGATACTTTATTTTGATACTTCTATGGTTAGTTGTGTGATGATAGAGATTAAGTAATCTCATTGGTATTCCTTTAGTGAGTCAGACTTTTGAAAGAGTATTGAAATCTTTGTTGTACTTCTTTCGTGAGCTAGTTACCATAATAAATATGTTCTTCATAGAGGATACCTTTCCTTCGAGTAAATAGTTACATCAGAAATTCGTTATAAGAACCTTGTGAGATTTTGCCCAAGAGAGGTAAATTAGTTTCCCAGGATGAGAGATGGGTAGTCTCAATAGTACCTGAGTGAAGACATTCGTAGTATGCTGGTAAAAGCCATAATAGACTCCATCCAGTTGAGAGTTATAGAATACTCAAAAGCACTTGGATTAAGAGAGACTCTATCCGGTTGAGAGTTGTAGAATACTCAAAAGCACTTGGATTAGGAGAGACTTTATCCGGTTGAGAGTTGTAGAATACTCAAAAGCACTTGGATTAGGAGAGACTCTGTCCAGTTGAGAGTTGTAGAATACTCAAAAGCACTTGGATTAAGAGAAACTCTGCTAGGGTGAGAGCTAATGATATTTAATAGCCCCTGTGTTAAGAGAAACTCAGCTAGGGTGAGAGCTAATGATACTCAATAGCCCCTGTGTTAAGGGAAACTCAGCTAGGGTGAGAGTTAATGATACTCAACAGCCCCTGCGTTAAGGGAGATTCAGCTAGGGTGAGAGTTAATAATACTCAAAAGCCCCTAAGTTAAGAAACTCAGCTAGGGAGAGAGTTAATATTACTCAAAAGCCCCTGAGTTAAGAGACCTTGTTAGGATGAGAGTTAATAAGACTCAAAAGTCCTTGTGTTAAGAGAGTATATCTAACATTAGATCCCAATAAATAAGACCTAAATTTATCTAGAGCAAAAACTACTGCCAACAACCTTTTTCAGTTGTAGAATAATTAAGTTGAGCATCATTCAATGTTTTGCTGGCATAATAAACCACATGGAAAAGTTTATTAATTCGCTGCCCTAACAAAGCACCAATAGCATAATCAGAGGCATCGCACATGATCTCAAAAGGTAGACTCAAATCAGGTAGCCGAATAATAGGTCCAGATATTAATTCTGATTTAAGTGTCTTAAAGGCATGATTGCAAGCGTCATCAAAGACAAATGGTGCATCCTTTGCAAGAAGATTACACAAAGGTCTTGAAATTTTACTAAAGTCTTTAATGAATCTTCTATAAAATCCAGCATCGCCTAAAAATGATATGATTTCTTTCATAGTTCACGGTAGTGGAAGATGGGAAATCGAATCAATTTTGGCTTTATCAACCTCAATGCCTTTATGAGATATAAAATGCCCAAGAACAATTCCTTTTTGAACCATAAAATGACATTTTTCCCAGTTAAGTACCAAATTCTTCTCTTTACACCGCACCAACACTAATGATAGGTGGTGCAAACATTCATCAAAATTAAACCCAAAGACAGAAAAATCGTCCATAAATACCTCTAAAAATCGCTCTACCATATCAGAGAAAATGTTCAACATACACCTTTAAAAGGTAGTAGGTGCATTGCATAGCCCAAATGGCATGCGGCGGTAGGCAAAGGTACCAAAAGGACACGTGAAAGTAGTCTTTTCTTGGTCTTTAGGGGCTATGGGAATTTGATTATACCTATAATAGTCATCAAGAAGCAATAATATTCATGTCCTGCTAACCTCTCCAGCATTTGGTCATGGAAAAGAAGGGGAAAATAATCTTTCCTTGTCAAGGCATTCAACTTCCGATAATCAATACAAACTTGCCATTCCGTTTGAACTCGAGTTAGCACTAACTCATTAGCATCATTTTCACAACAGTTATGCCAGACTTTTTTGGCACAACTTGAACAGGACTTACCCATTTACTGTCAGAGATTGGGTAGATAACTCCTACATTCAAAAGCTTTAAGATTTCAGCTCGAACCACTTCCTCATTACAGGGTTAAGACGTCTTTGGGATTCACGAGAAGGCTTGGCATCATCTTCCAAATGAATTCTACACATAACAACAAAGGGACTGATGCCTTTAATGTCAGCAATGGTCCATCTTATGGCTTCTTTGTGCTTTTTAAGAACATCAAGTAATTTACGCTCTTGAGCCACATCTAAGCAGATGCAATAATGACAGGCAGGGAGTTAGCAGGACCTAAATAAGTATATTTTAGAGTATCAGGCAATGGTTTTAGATCTAGCTTAGGTGGCTCAACACTGGATGTATTTACTGGTGATGCTAATAAGGCAAGAGGCTCCACTTTTAGTTGCCACCGTTCAGTACTCATCAAAGGTACAGACTCAAGCAATGAGTTCACTTGTTCAATTGACTGATTGATATCAAATTCACAACAAAAGTGAGTTAAACAGGCCTCTAAGTGATCTTAGGAATGTGTTTGAAGCAAACTTTCATTGACAAGTGTTTCAATCAGGTTTATTTCATTCACATCATCCATGTCAGGTGGTTGTTTACTGATGTCAAGGATGTTTAGTTCCACCTTCATATTCCCAAAAGAAATTTGCATCACTCTATTTCTACAATTAGTGGTAGCATTAGATGTAGCTAGAAATGGATGCCCCAAAATGACAGGTATTTGCCCACTTATGTTTGGAATAGATTGAGTATCAAGGACAACAAAGTCCACAAGGAAATAAAATATATCAACCTTAACAACACCTCAAGGAATTTTAACCAAACGGCCAGCTAATTAAAGTGTCATTGAAGTGGGTTTTAGCTTTCTCAGACCTAATTGCACATACACAGAATATGGCAATAAGTTCACACTTGACCCCAGATCTAACAAGGCTCGCTCTATATGATGTTTCTTTATCAAGCATGAAATTGTGGGACAGCCAGGGTCCTTATATTTGATAGGAAATTTATCTTGAATGACAGAGCTGATTTGTTCTGTTAGGAATGCTTTCTTAGGAACATTATTTTTCTTTTTCATAGAGACTAGATCTTTAAAAAATTTAACATATGAAGGCATTTGTTGAATTACATCTAGAAAAGGAATGTTTATTTGAACTTGTTTAAACACTTCTAGAATATCTCCATATAATGCACATTTTTTAGGATTGACTAGTCTTTGCGGATATGGTGCCCTACGTACAAAATTCCTAGGTGGATAATCACTTTCAACAACTGGAGAAGAATTAACTTCTTTAGTTTTTATTTCAGGCTTAGTGTTCTCAATTTCTTCTTGTTCAGATACTTCAATTTTATTATCAACTTATTTTTTAGACCTAAAGGAGATAAATGATTGAACGTGTTCCTCATTCTATGAAGAATTAGAGCTACTACCAATGGAGAATTGGCCATTCTGGTTAGGCACAGGTTGACTAGGGAATCTCCCTCTCTCTCTTTCTGCTAATTGAGCTACCAACTGACCAACCTGAGTTTCTAACTTAGCAATTGTTTAAGTGTTCATGTGTGTAGAGTTTTTCATCTCAAGCATAGCTTAGTTGGTTGACTGAATAACTCGGCTTGTAGATTGAATTAAAGATTTTAGAGTGTCTTCCAAATGATGATTATTTTTGTGTAAGATTTTGAGTTTGAGTAGCGGGTTGTTGATATTGGGAGGGAGGTCGAGACACAACTGGATAAGGTGGGTTATTCTGCCTAAACTGATTATGCATGGGTTGCATGTGCGGCCCACCTACATTCATAGGTGGTTAACTGGTTGACTTTGTTTCCAAGAGAAATTTGGATGATTTCAGCAACCTGAATTGTAGGTTTTAGATAAGGGATTTCCTGTCTGCTTCCCACAATTATTCAAGACATTAATTTGTTCTGCATAACACTCTAGATAAATATTCATTAAAGGGTAGTTCAGAGATGTGTGCATCGGGCTAGCCCACACAGAGCATGCTTCATTCATGTTGAGAGCATTGATGCTTAGGTTCAAACTCTGGGCATTTATTTTCTTGGTTAGTGCATCGAGTTTAGCCTTAACATCTACGTCCTCTTTGATCTTGTAGAGGCCTCCCTACTTAGGAGCTTGATGTTGTCTCTCCCTATGACTTGCAAAATCCCACTATTGGGACCTTTCAGCTAATCGCTCTAAGAAGTTATATGCTGCTTCACCTCCTAAGTCTAAGAAAGCACCGCCATTCATTGATTCAATCATATTGCGGTGTGTTTGAGTTAAACTATTATAAAAGTGCTTAATTAACCTCTATGTTTCAAACCCATGATGTGGACATTTTAGTAACAGATCTTTGAACTTGTTTAAACTCTCATAAAATTTTTCATTTTCATCTTCTATAAAATCAGTGATTTCTCTTTTTAATTTATTAATTTTAGCCATTGGAAAGAATTTTGGCAAAAATTTACTCACCAACATATCACATGTTGTGATAGAATTAGCAGGATGTGAGTTTAACCATGCCTTGGCCTTGTCCTTCAAAGAGAAGGGTAAAAGGCGCATACGAATAGATTCATCTAAGAAGTCTATAAATCTAAAAGTTGCAAAAATTTCTAAAAAATTCTTTACATGCATGTAAGGATCCTCTCTGTTGAGACCATGATAATTTGGTAAGAGTTGAATTATTTTAGATTTTAATTCAAAATATTTTGAAGAGGTTACCGACAACACTATGCAAGATGGAGGGTTGATTGTGATTGGAGAAAACAACTCCCTCAAAGATTTCTCACGTTGAACTTTCATTTTGAATAAAAGATCAATTTCAGTTTTGCTATTCTCTACTTGATTAGAATTATTTCTAATCAGATGGAGTATGTGATCACGTGTCCACGTGGTTATACACCGTCAATCAACTCTCATGTTTGTATATTTTTTAATTTTTTATCTAAAATTAACTGCAAGGGTACAATTAGTCTTAGAATTGGATTTGCTACAAGTCCCTCACAACGGCACCAAAAACTTGTTGCTGTTTTAATTAATCTCTTAATTTTACTCGCAAGTGTACGAATCGTATTGGAGTACAGTCGTACAATTTTAAGAGGTCGAACCCACAAGGATTTGTATGGCAGAACTCAAATCCTAAGATCAAAATTAACTACCCTTGTTGAAGAATTAGATTGATTCGATTAACTATAGCTACGACTAATCAAAGACTCATAGCAATTAAACAACTTTAACTAACTAACTAATATAAAAAAATTAATTAATCTACTGAAAAGAGACTAATTTGACAAATAAAAATTGAAAATTTTAATCAGAATTTTAAAACACTAGGGCATAAGAATCAGCACATGACAATCATAGGAATAATTATCCACAATCAGCAATTGTTCTCACGTTTATCTCGTAAAGAATTTTAATTCAATATATTCTCCTACAGAAGATTTCATCATGAAAGCATACAAATTTTGAATTACAATTTTGTATTCTCTTGCATGTCAACAGATGAGATTTAAGTCATTAGTTGTATCTATTATTCGATAAATCACAACTAATATCCAAACTATCACGCCCCGAAATTTCAAGTCTCGACGGAGTGCGGAAGTCGACCTTAAAGCGAGAAATTCTTGAAGCTGAATTTCGGGAACGCAACTGAATACCCATTCACCAGACAACCTCAACATCTCAAAAGGATGTGTAATTAAAACCACTCAGTCATATGAATCAACATCATTAAACCATATGAAATAAAAATTCTTAATCTCAAATTTCCCAAAAATAAAAGTTATTAAAATCTCTTAACAAAATTACTAAAGCTTCTTGGCACACAGGCCATTAAAGTCACAGCTATTTATTTTAAAAGCAACATAAACTTCGTAACTATCTGACTGCAATCCTTGAGCTTTTCCTTCTGCTGCAACGTTCTCCAAATCTAATCTTTACCCAAGCCAGTATCATAGGATGCATGAGTATTCCGAAGAAATACCCAGTAGGATGCAAAACCCACACAAACACAAAAGATATAATATATAACAATGCATAAGATTTCAACAACAACTGACAAATTAGCAATATCGATATTCAATACAAGGAATTGCATTACCAGAAATCATCATCAGTCACTAAGACTCCAAAACAGCAAGAATGTATGGAGAGAATATAATTAATCATTGATCCAAACATTGAGAGTGCATAAGAAAAACATCATTCACAGAGACTTCAATTATCACAAGCGTATGGAGCTACAACTCTCACTCTCATATATCACCACTTCCACGTGGTTTCTTGCCGGACTATCCTAGAGATTCTCTCCTTGGAACCCTCTGTCATGTCTAGAATACTGGCTCTATCTATACTTATGGAATGCTTCTCTTTGGGCGGGAACCTAACAAGGGTCATTTCTTCTTATGCTATTATTGTGCTTCACTTGTTCTTTTCATTTTTCATAGCTTATAAAGATTTTCAATAGAGTGCAGGTACTATCTTTCCTTCCCTTATTTATTTTTTTTTTTTAGTACTTATTAAAGATTTTTTTACATTGAAGACAATGTTTCAGGCAGGTTTGGGGGTGTAGGAAGATATTTGCTTAGGATAACTTAGTTATTTTCTTGCTTATCTTAAAGTTTGCTAAAAATTTAAAAAAAACTGAAAAAAATAAAATAAAAATTAGATTTTAAGTTGTTTGCTAGTATTTTCATAGGTTTTCGTAGTTTATCCCTTCATGATACGTACTTAAATTTTTAAGAGGCTAATTTACATTGGAAGTGTGAGTAGGAATACTGGAAGATAGAGACACTTAAATGAGAAGTATCATTCTGTTACAGTCCTCTTGGATCAGATGCTTCAACTAATAAAACTCACTCACACACTTTAGTTACATAAAGTAATACCCTCTAGAAATTTGTTGAGTACTAATCTGAGTGGGATAACTTTGGTCAAAGTCTTATGTTGATACATGGTTATTGTTGAGCTTAAACGTTCATGATAGACCACTTGTTTGGCTTATGGCGGAAGAAAGGTTTCATAGGTTAAAAGTATAATACAATCATGCTGAAAAAAATTCAAAAAAATGGAAAAAAAATAATAATGAAAAAAATGCATGCAAAAATAGCAGATGGCTGCTTTATTTGTTATATGATCAACATTAGCTGATTCCTGGGCTAGAGGGAGAATTCAACCCAATATATTTCAGGAGTCATTGACCTAGGAATTGTTAAACCTAAGTGTTCATGACAATAAAACATTGCACAGGCACACAAAAAAAAATGAAAAAAAATGTATGTGGTGTATTATCCTTTTATATCCGAAATATATTGGATATTAGTTGAGGTGCGTAAGTATTTGTTCTATCATGAACCTAGAGATTGGGATGACAATGTAGATTCTAATGCACTTTGATTGGTGGGTCACACTGGATGTGTAAAACAAATATTTATAGTGTATTGCTAAAATGTTATGCACCATTACTATTTAAATTATCATGATATATCATATTGAGCAGAAATTTCCAAGATGAAGGTGTAGAATAAAACTACTTGCTCGAGGGCTTCTATATTCCAGTTGATTATAAATGCAAGTATGTGTGGCTAGTTTTCTTAAGTATTGCAGTGTGTATATGAAGGGGTAATATGATTATGTGTTTTGTAGTGTTTAGTTTGATTTCTTTCTCACTTAGATGAATAAAAATTAAATACATGTTTGTGGGTAGCATGGCTGCAACCCCTCACTAGATTTCACTCGTCCAGCCAGGGACACCTAGGGGTTTAAAAGGCTTGTTGTATATGCTAAATTCAATCGTGATTCCCTACGACAGTGGCATTTAATTTCTGAGTAGTTATATTGTTCGTATTTTTATTTTTTGTGTTTTGCTCGAGGACTAGCAAAATCTAGGTTTGAAAGTATTTGTTACACATAAAAAATACATATTTTTAGATGCCTTTTTACCTATTTGTTTGTCATAATTTCTAGTTAAAATAAGGAATAAAGTGGGTTATTAGTAATTAGTTTAGTAATTAAGAATTAAATAATGAATGCGCTCTTAATTGCTCAATTTAAATGTGTTCCATAATTTTATGAATAATTTGGTACATCTAATATGAGACATATTTTATTCATGTAGATTCAAGTGCTCATACTGCGGAACGACCAAAGTGAAGCCATTAAGCGGGTTTTGAAGTGCCAAAGTGATCCAAGAGCTGCGATCAAGTACATAGAAAAGATCTAAACTATTAATGATGCACTTAAGAGAAGACGGGTGCGGAATTGAAGGACTAGCGTTCAGATTCGATCTGGTGGATGAGATTTCTACAACGGGTTTTAACCCAAGCGGAAAAAAAAGAAAAGAAAAGAAACGAACCGGTTCAGCGGTTCATTGGTTTGAAAGTAAAAAAAAAAGTAGAACCCAAGCCAAAGGTTCGGGTGTTTCAGTCGAAGAACAGAGAGCAGAGCTCGAGCGATGGTGTGCACTCGACGGCGATAGAGTCACTGATGGCAGCGGCGGTCATGGTCGAGAGCGGCTTAAGCTCGAGCCACAGAGAGGCAAAGCTCTACGGCGAGGTTGGTGGTCATGGCCGATGGTAACGACAGGCTTATGGAGAGTAGATGACGGCCATGGGCGAGGTCGACGGCGGATGGCATGGGTTCCGGCGAGGCTCGATCGCGATGAAAAGAAGAAAAAACTTGCTTACTTTTAGAAGGTTTCAATTTGGAAGGATCGTGTGCGGAGAGCTGAATCGGGAAAGACAAGTTGCAGTCCTGTTTTAAAATGGTAAGGTCCAAATTTTCAGTTCAATTGAAGATTTAAAAGAGGGCAAATTTGGTTCTGTTTGGGAAAGAGGTTTTTTTGGTGATTTCTCCTTGTTTCGATTGGAGGAAAGATTGGATTTTTATTACCAATTTGGACGAGAATTGGAATGGAAAACTGTTGGATTTAAAAAGAGTTGATGGCAGCAAACTTGGAAGATTTTGTTTTGACTCGAGAATCAATTTGGAAAGGTTCTGATTTTGGGATGAAGAGAATTGTCTTGAATTGTTTTAGCAATCTATAAAATAGAGAGAACAGGGGACGCTCGAGGGCCGATGATAACAGTTCTGTTTTCATTTTTTTTCTTTGCAGTTCAATTTTAATTTTTTTTTCATTTCTGTTTGTTTCATTTCGGTTGTTGTGCCTGGGGTGTGTATTGACATGTTGAACAATTGCTGGAAGAAGTCGAACAATGCACTTTGTTAATTTTCTATTATTTTGAAATTCTTGTAAGTTGAGTTGAATTTAGTTTTTAATTGAGATGAATGAATCTTATTATTATTGTAGCTCAATTCCTTAGCATGAGTAGTTAATCTCCTATCTAGGACTGAGATGAAGCCATGCTTAGTTGTAGGAGTAGTATTCATATGATACAATTATTATCTCAAATTAATGGACCTTAACACTTGTTATTCTCAAATCAATTGCATTGAATCGTAATTTTTAATATGTTATTTGGATATTAGTTGTGATTTTTCTAATGATGGATAAAACTAATGATTTGAATTTTATCTGTTGGTATGCAGGAGAAGACAAATTTTATTTTGAAATTTGTATGCTTTCATGTTGATATCTTCCGTAAGAGAATAGATTGAATTCAAATTCTGTATGAGATAATCGTGAGAACAGTTGTTGATTTTGGATAATTATTCCTAGTTGTCATGTGCTGATTCTTATGCCCTAGTGTTTTAAGTATCTGATAAATTTATTAGTTAGATTTCATTCCGTAGTTTAATTAACTGCATTTCCATTAGTTATCTCGTTAACACTTGCATAATAAATTTTAGTCTTTGATTAGTAGTAGTAGTGCAGTTATTCAATCAACCTAATTCTTTACAAAGGGGTAGTTAATTTTGATCTTTGGATTTGAGTTCTGCCATACAAGTCCTTGTGGGTTCTACCTCTTAAAATTGTGCGACTGTACTTAAAATACGATTCGTACACTTGCGAGTAAAATTAAGAAGATTAATTAAAACAACAACACGGGCAATCTAGTGATAAGAACAACTTCTTGCTCTATGAATGTTAGTGACCTCCCCTTAATGTTAAAGACCTTGGCAGAGTCATCCTAATACCTCATCAAGTTGTCTACGAGGTTCCTAGAAACTATTACCTCCTGCGCATCCAAAATGATGGCAAATCCCGTCTCCACCATCATTTCAGCGGATCTTCGGTTACGTTGTATGAGGGCTACACACTTTTTCAGCCCTCCGGGCTGACAATGCGTCGGAACAACTGGTCGTGCTTTATAAGTTCTCTTGAGGGGTTCTCTGAGGGCGCCTTCCTCTTCCTTGTCCTCTTCTTTTCCTACCACGCCGCAACTATAAATTCCTGATCCTCCTCCTCCCTTGGTATTTGGTCTCGTTTGAGTCATTTTTTTGTGTATCCATCTGTAATGAGATAGTTAGTAAAAAATGATTACATAATGAAACATAGCGTGTACACAAAAAAATGATGACAGCAAAGTCATGTCATTGCATACACGACTTAATATTATAGTGTGTGCACAAACACATGCTATAATAAAGGCGCGTGTTTACGTCCACACGTTTTTAAATTCAGTCGTGTACATAAAACACCAATAAAGTCATGTCAGTGCATACATGACTTAATATTATAGAATGTGCATATACAAATGCTACCATAAACGCGTGTTTTCACGTACACATATGCTACAGTAAAGTCGTGTATGCGCACACATGCCCTGGGATAAAGTCGTGTATGTGCAAATCCATATGCAAAAATCCACAACTTGGAGATTCTGAAAGAAAAAACACTAAGGATTGAACCTTACCGGTGATTTTATATTCTTCTCCGGGTGTATTTCACTTCCGATGAATCTTTAATGCCTAAGAAAAACTCTTCACGCTGATTTCCGCCTTTGCTTTTCAGTGAAATGTGGACTATTTTCACTGGCCAGCTGAAACCTTATGTTTTTCCAAGTGTTCCTCGCTGCCAAATCACTCTTTAGCCTTTAGCCCGCTGAAAACCATCGCCGGAAATCGCTCACTATGCATGTAATCACTCTAAATTGCTCACTACGCATGTTGCAGGGAGCCGTGGGGGGACGTGAGATGCGCTGATTCATCAAAAAGTCGCCTCCTTTGGTTGTAATGGGCGAGCCGAGGAGATCGTGCGTATTTAGACACAACCCTGCGGCTCAGAAGGGCATTTATGGTAGTCTAGGTTACTTTCCAGGCTATATGGCATTTCAGTATAAAAACTAGGTAATATGGGAAGATGAGGTAGTTGCACCATACCATATGGAAAAATTTCTTGTAATTCATTATCCATCTGTTATATCAGAGGCCAAGTCTCCCATAAAGATAAGAGTGATCTGACTCTACATCAGAACACCGATCTCCCATAATAAATGTTGCCCATTTAAGCCGGAATATCTAGTGTGTTGCCGGCATGGGAGTTCCAATATTGAAATTCTGCATAATCTTTTCAACTGCATATCTTGTATTGAATTAAAAAAATCCATAACCCTCGGGCTGACCAGTGTTTATTCCGAATATAGCTTTTTATGGATATCACTTGTTAGTTACAAATTAATAACTCTAAAATCAGTAACCTAATTAAAGAGGCACTAGCAAATAGGTAAATAGAGCATATAAATGTGTATTTTTATGTATATCACTAGGCTTAAGAGAATTCAGGATAATAATATCCTCACTATAAGCTTGCTCAAAAGTTGCAGATACTTCTTCAAATTCCTTTAAATACAAGAAAGGATTTTTATATTCTAGACCATGGAATTTGGGAAGTATATTTATCATTTGAGGCTTAAAAGTAAAATGGTGTGCTTTTAGAGGCAGAATAATATAGAAGGGTGTGCTAGTGCGTGCAGGTTGCAGATAATCATGCAAGGGCCACATTGGTGCATCATTTTGAACCTCATTTTCATGAATACCATGATTACTTCCCTCATCAACCATTTTATTTGGTGTGTGTGAATGAACTGTAAACTCAAACAATGGAATATCAATTAAAATATCAGCACTATTTCTAACCAAACGTCCATTGATATCATCTCTATTCCACAGGTGCATGCAACAAGAAATAGAGAATTCAAAAGAAATGGAACGAGTTTACCAAATTTGACGAAAATCGAAGGAAAAACCACATGTTCCAGATCGGCCCCAAAACACTCCAAATTTCCTACAAACCAAGCAAACAAAATTGAACTAAGAGCAAAACAAAATTAACTAAATTATACTAGAAAGAAATAAACTAATTGGAAAGACTAATCCTAAAGCATCATTCCCCGGTAGCGGTGCCAAAAATTTGATCAAACCAAAGAGAAGGTTGTCAAGTTGTAATAAAATACTCAGTGAATTCAAGTGTTGATGTGACGACCGTAAATTTTATAGTATTTTCTTGGCTCAACGGTATGCATTTATTTAAATTTTCGAAAATCTTTTGAAAATTCAATTCCCGCCGGAATCGATCGAACGCCGTAAAATTTGTGATTTTTGAATTGATCTTAATCGGAGATTTTATTGGATTATATGATTCATGATTGGCGTGACATGTTGGTTTGGCTTCATTTGACCTAAGATTATTGGATAGGTTTTTGTATAAAGTTTGTGTTATTTTTGGGAATAGAATTAATTTGAGATTAAGCAAAAATTATGAATTAGATATTTCTTAAGTGGGTTAGTAGTGATTAATGGAAATTGTAAAAGAGAAACCCAAACCCAAACCCAAACCCATTTGTGCTTGGGTCGGGTTAGCCTTAGTGGAGGTGGTTGAGAGATGGGTTAATGGAAGTGGTTGATGGATAACATTAATTGACCCCCATTAACTCATTCCTTGTAAACCCAAGAGTCATCTTGAAAGTGGTAAAATCTGGAATTTTCTACTAAATCTAAGCCATTGGATTAAGGAGTGATCAATGGTGGAGAATGGTTCAAAAAGTCTATAAATAGGCTAGTAGGGGGGTGGTTTTGCTTAGTGCTCAAAGCCTTGAGCATTTCTCTCTCTCTCTCTCTCTCTCTCTCATTATCCGGCCGGCGGCAACCTTACTCCGGCGGTGGTCCGTGGTGGTTCGTGGTGGTCCAAGCAAGGTCGACCAGCGTGGTGTTGGTGCGGCATTGTCGAATTCAAGAGTGCTCGGGAAGTCTCGGTATTTACAACCAAGTAGGATGCCTTTTTCCCATTACACTTTTTTTTGATAAAATGAATTGTTGAATGTTGATGCCTTGATGTTAAGTACTCATTTCTGGAATTTGTATTGCCGATCCTAGAATTGATATTCTCTCTTGTTTCATGACTCTATTGTATTTCAACTCAATCATTTCTACGTATGTTGACCAATGAAAATTGGATTTGGATTTTTATGTTAAATCTTGATCGCATGTGATAATGCTATTTGTATATCCATGCTCACTCTCTTGAGTAAAGATTTGATCTTTAGGCACTTTGGTGTATTTCCGTATTTCGTGTTCTATATGTATTATCATAGCTATTACTACTTGTATAATATCAACTAAATGGGTAATGGTATAATGAATGATAACTATAAGATTATTCCTTGTAAGATCTTGTCTCTGAGATTTCAGTTCGTTTTATTGTCAGCGTGATTTGAGATCTAATGTTGTCCGGGATTATATGATAGTATCACTTAAATAATGAGATAAGAAAGTGTTGTAGTAATCGGGTAGTAAAGATTACGAAAAGTGGAATCATAAACTGAGAATTTCAGAACTTATAAAGCTCTGTAAAAATCTTAAGAAAGACTAGATTAATGTATAAAAAAAGACTAATAAGGAGTTACTACACTTTATACATTAGTAAATTATGTATGACATAGAAACTTGGTCTCGGCCAGGAGCAATCCTGCGCAGGCAGACTTCAGTAAAAAAATAATAACTAATTATACAGTAATCAGAAAATTAAGTTCTTTATCAATCTGGAAACTAGACATCAGAGGCTATCTAAGATAAAAATTTCATAGATTAAATCAAATTGTTCAGAACGTAGTAACCTGATAAAGAGAGCTGTTCTGTTTTGGACAGAACACAGTTTCTGACTTTAAATGACTTAAAATCATAATAAACCTAAGAAGCTTGAGAATAATTGATAATGAAGAATCTAATCAAGTCTAATATGATTTTATAAGACTCTAAGAACAGTAACCTTAAGGTCTTAGAGCCAAATAAGGTGTCTTATAATAATAGTCCCTTTTGTTCTTCTCTTGGTCCATTTATGACTCAAGAGTAATCGAAGCTTGAATTCTAAGTCTCTGACGTGGTCTACCTGAAACGCGTCATTTTAAGTCGGGAATTATCAATTCTAGGGCTAGGTACAACTTTGTTGATAGCGAACTTGAACTTTTGGAAAATCATGTGGTGTGTCTCTTTTTAGTCGGGTCTCACTTGAGTTCCCAGACTAATTCATAATTTGATTTGGTTTATGCTTTTCACTCCTATGAAGAGTCGGAACTTTAGAAAGTCTTGTTCTAAGCCTTTTGACAATAGGGCTAGTTGAATTGTTTCTCCGCTAAGTAGCATTTAAAGCTCTTAGTCGGAATCATAGTATGCTCACAAGCCATTGCTAGATCTTGCGAGATCTCCGATTTATTGAACCTCTGTAGTTCAGCCGATGACGGCAACCGCGTGCGCTTAGATTGTATGACATTACGGAAGGTCTGCAATCTCCGCCCATTGTGCCCGTAAGCACCGATGGGGCCAGCATCCCTAGACGCATGGCAAGGTTCCTCTGAAGAACCTCTAGGATGTTCTGGTATTGATGAAGATTTGAGAGCAGAAATTGTACTTTGACACTTTGGTTGTCCAATGCTTATTATCTTACCTTCACTACTTTATGAAAGTCTTTGAAGTATCTTTGACCTTAATGCGTCTTGAATGGCAGTTGGTTCCAGGTAAGTGATCTTAGTCCTTGTTGAACCTGAGTCTGTTAAACCATTCATCTTTGGAGTCTTCTCTTATTTTTCCAGTGTGGGTTTTCTGTATCCTACTGGGTATTTCCTATGGAATACTCACGCATCCTCTGATGCAGGATTTAAGGTGGAGCAGAAGTGATGTTTTCCAGCGGCATGGTTTGATGTTGGAGCTTAGAAGACTCATCTCTTATGTTTTGCTATATTTTGACATTTGAACTTGCGGCCTGCGTGCCATTTGCTTTATGTTAATCTCTGTTTGTGGTTGTTAAGACATTTTCAGATATTGTAATAGATATTTAGATTTCCTTTCTGTTATTCTACTTTTTGTAAGTAAATGTTATTTAAGTCATAACGATCCTGCAAGTCCCATAATATTTAAATAGGATAAGCGTAGACTCGAGTATTCGGTCCGTCCCAGGTTTCCTACCCTATAACCGTCATTGGATTGACGCTTCCGCGTAAATTGGGTCTTGGAAATTTGGGGCGTGACAGTTGAACCACAGGGAATGATGTAGAATTAATCTATTCTAACGAAACTAAAAACTATTTTGATCTAACAACTACTAAACTCAGCAAATTAGAATCTTCTATCAAGGACTAATGTACAGAAACAACAATTAAGTTAACTACTAAATTAAAACTACAATTAAAGTTCAGTTAGAATCAGGCAAAGAGAATCAATGGAATGACATCAAGGCTTCAAGGATAAGTTATTTAATCAACACTCTATGTCTATTAATTTCGGCAAAATTAGATTCAAATAATGATTTGACCTAATCGGTTGATATTGCATTTAAATTCATCATAACAAATAACATAATGACTGATTGAATATTCATCATTAATAACCATAGCCAAATAATCATAGTGAATCATAAGTATTCTCCGTACCTTTCGTTAATGATAAATCAAACAATTTTATAGAAATCTGGGTTTAACGATTTACATGACCGAATTTATGATAAGAGAAGGGTTTTGGAAAGTTTGGTCTCTAACTAGAAACTCAAACCGACACCAAGCTATAATTTGAAATCAAGAACAATTTGACTCGAGGTCACACTGACTTATCCCGTAATAGTAATCTTTTAGACTACCCATTCTTTCTGTGATGATTCTTTATCACGTTTTATAATGTGTATTAGTAATACTATAATCATATTAGACCATATCATTGAGTATTAGTAGGTACTAGAGACTTAAACCTAATTACAGTAAATTATTTTGTTCATAACAGCCCACTTCCAACTATCCTCACAGTCAGCACAATTGGATTTGAACTCCAAAATTTTATGGCAGATAGCTCTATGAGTCTAGTTTCTAACTTCATCGATGGTTCATTTTCTTGATTTTTCTATAATTAGTTATGATTTTTATATTACAGATTGTCGGCACAAAAATAGTACTGGCCGAGATCACCAATCTTATTCATACATTGTACTCATATGTTATTAACCCTTAATTATGATACTGGGGTCTTATTAGCCTTAGGTACACCCTTCCTAGATTCTTTACAGACCCATGAAGGCTCTGGAATTTAGTTATCACATATTTTTATGCACATTTCATCACACGAACCAGGTTAAGATACTCTCCCCCTTTTATTTAAATGGGAACTTTAATGCTAGGATCTCAACTATAATCACATGGAACAATTAAATTAGAACTTTTACAGAGCCAATATGGAACTTTTTGACTTCAAAACGATCAAGATATGTATTACTTACATAACGTTCCCATTTAAGAGCTAGCATGCAAGCATAAGAAGATGTATCAATCAAATAATATCAATTTGCATACTTGTACTCATAGCATCATAGAATCTCTCATCAATCCATGCACTTTACACAAGTCTACTTACTGAGATAAAACTATATAAGTAATCACATAATCTTTATGAGAATGGTTTGAAAGAATTTAGAACAAATAGGTAGGGAAAAACCATCCTACCAATTTCGTTACGAGTGTCTCGCCCATCATTGCATAGCTCGTCTCCTCCTCCTCGCAATGACACCTCCGGTCAATGCTATGGAGAGGATTTAAGTCGAGGAGAAGGCTTGAAGTAGTGTTGTATTTGTGTAGGAGAAAGGAGAAGAAAAGAAAAGTCATCACACACAAGGGCTTGGTGTGCATATGCATAGGCCGGCCCTCCTCTTAGGCTTAAATACCGAATCCTACTCCAACTAGGATATGTCCTCTTTTGGATATCTTTCCTTATCACAATCCTAGCCCTTCGATAAGAATTTTCCACAATTTTGAGATGGATGCCCTAAGCCTAATCCTCCCTATTCGGTTAGGATTTGATACCCTTCCTAATCAAGTCCATCTCCTCCTTTAATTAAAAAATTGCCAAATCTCATCAAATGACTTGGACGCCCCCTCCTATTTGGCGAGCTCCTCTGATTGGCTGATTGGGATTGACGTAATATTCATCCTTAATTAAAGATTCATTCCCTGATTAGGTCTTATCCGAATCTGCAACTTCCGGATTCAATTTCTATCGGTGCGATCGATCGCAACGGATAAGCGATCGATCGCTGCAAACTTTCACATTATTGTAGTATTTTCAATCAATCTCTCTCATAGGTGATCGATCGCGTCTGATTTTGCTCTCGGTTTTAAATCTGGCCGATTGATCGCGTATTGTTTGGCGATCGATCGCATACTATATTTCAAATGATCATAACTTTTTGCTCAAAAATCTGAATTGCAAATGGTCGGTGACATTGGAAATCTTTCTTTGTGAATTTTAATATCAGCTCCCACCTTCTTATTGATATGAAATCTACATTTTTCATCCAATTTTTCGGGAGTTACAAGTGTTGACCTTGAGAGAGTATTAATTTGACCTGTAGTCTACTGTTTAGTTTAATTAAAGTTTATACAGCACTTAGTTAATAATTCAACTTAGTCTAACAGTAGTTATCATGCTTTTCATGTGATACATAATATATACTGGCCAGAAAGATTCACGATAAAGCACAAGAGTCATTGGTCTGCAGATCCTCATTTTGGCAAGGTTTTGTCTATTTTAGGCATATATCAAATCATCTACTCTCTTATATATATGATAGCTTCATGAAATATGATTATTATGAACCGACAACAAGGTCGAACATAGAAAGAGGGCAGTTGTAACACCTAGAAAATCGGTATGAGAGATTTAAAACTACTATTTTAAGTAAAGGACCGAAATTAGGAAAGTATGGTTGCCTATTTGAATTTTGATATGACTTGTTTGTGGTATGTTTTAATTCATGGGATCCATTAGACAATGGTTTAACAGTAGATCAGTTTCAGGCAAGTTACCCGAGCGCAGAAGCTAGGCCTGGTGTTGGGGTTAGACCTGGCGTTGTGGTTGGGCCTGGCACCAGGGCTAGGGAGCACCTGACACCAGGGTGTGGGGCCACGCGCCATGGTTGAGGGGCTACATGTAATGCAACAAGAAGTGAACATGGGTAAATTGGTTAGTTATGAGGAGTTGTAACATGGGTAGTTACAGAGTAAATTGGTTACACTTTTTACTAGACGTCAGATGCACCTGGGCGCCAGGGCACTTTTTGGATAAGTTTAAATTGTGGACGGTTATTTCTAGCAGTTGGAGAATATTACGGTAAAGAGGAGGATTTGAATGACGAGTAGTAACTAGGGGAAAGTAACCAGTAAATCAGGAAAGTGTAACTGAATTGGATACTGCCAATTATGGGAGCCAATTAAGAATTAGAAGATAATATTTCCATAATCTAAACCAGCCAATGAGGAGAGGACGCCAAAAGAGGATGGGACGCCATGAATTTGCAACTAACCAGGTAATTACTAGATTTGGAGATAGGGTTAATCTTTAGAGAAGATTTGATTTCCAAATAAATATGGAATCCTAACTGAATTAGGCGCCAATTTGGAAGGATGTCAGGTCCTGTTTGGAGTAAGTTTTGATGGATGGCCATGATTAGAAGAGAGGTGATCTAGGGTGGAAAAAAGATTCTACATGGACTAGGAAACCCTAGACTATTTAAGCCTCAAAGTAGGGTTGGCCGGCCCACACCTAATTGTCGAGTACCAAAAGGATAATAACCTAATAAGGCCATACTTTGCATGTCTTAGGTCTAGAAGGAGGGAAAGGAGATTAGGGCTTGAGGGTTGGAGAAGAACAAGGGAGATTCTCAGCTTTGGTTCATTGGGATCAAGGTAGGAAACCTAATTACCATATAGCATAGTGTATTCTCCATGATCAAATCAGGGGTTGCACGTTTAGTTTGTTGTAAACTGTGAAGATAAATGCATGTTTTTTAAATTTTAATTCTATAATTGATTTATATTTCATGATGGAATGAATTATATTATCTATAATCATGCCATATATGTAATTTATGTCACAAGAATGACTGATATTGTGGTTAAGCACATGAAACAACGAGATAAAACAAAAAAATATCATAACTAAGAATTGTATGGAAGAATCATGCTTATTACATGCTTTGTTGATATGACTTCATGTGATAGTATCTTTGAAGAAGAATCATGGTAGTTTGAATATAAACTCTTGCAATAATAGATTGAATGATGTTCCATGATTGCCGTTATGCTACAGTAATGACCTTCGCATGAAAAGGAATGAAATAGAATTGTATTAAGAACCACATATCTGGAGTCTATAGGGGGCATCAACACTTCACCACCGACACCAACCTTTGGCTGCACGCGTGCAGGCGTTGGCCGCATACGGTGCTTGCCTGTTGTGAACGCCATGCCAAGCCCATGCCAGGCCAGTATGGATACATCAGCGGGCCAACATCAATAGCAGCCATCATGCCAGTACGATATTTGATTAGTATTGCGTATCTTATTGTAATCAGGTCCGTTTAGGCTAATTGTTAGGTAACGGGCTGATTGAGAATAATCAGGTCAATTAGTGGCCCATTAGGTTGGCCAGATGGCACGCGCCCCTAGGCAGACGCACCATCTTTTCCCTTTATATGTTGGACGTCTTCCTCAGTTGGAGGTTATGCAATAGAAATCATTTCAGTTCGTCCTGGTTTTCTTCGATGACATCCTCATATATAGCCAGTCGTGGGATGCACACTTGGAACATTTGCGGTCAGTTTTCTCCATTTTACGGACTCATTCCTTATTTGTTAAACGGTCGAAGTGTTCCTTTGGTAGCAGGCAGGTGGAGTACTTGGGCCATATCATTTTGCACAAGGGAGTTTCCATTGACCCCGCGAAGGTATCCGCCATGCTGTCTTGGCCGGCTCCCACATGTGTCAAGGGCCTCCGAGGCTTTCTGGGGCTGACAGGGTATTACCGCAAATTCATCAGCCAGTATGGGATTATTGCCAGCCCACTGACCGCATTACTCAAAAAGGGGGCCTTTGCATGGACAGGTGAAGCGCAAGAGGCTTTTGATCGTCTAAAACAGGCTATGGTTACTGCACCCGTTTTGGTCTTGCCAGATTTCACGCTTCCCTTTGTGGTGGAAACGGATGCATCGGACACAGGCATGGGGGCGGTCCTCTTGGTGGCCTTGTTCAGCAAATCTCTCACAGGCCGCTCTTTGACACTCTCGGCCTGTTGGCCATTGTTCACAGAGAGGGAGATGTTGGCCATTGTTCATGCAGTCACCAAGTGGCGACCTTATTTGTTGGATGGACATTTCATCATCCGCTCCGACCATCAGCCATTGAAGTATTTTCTTGAGCAATGGGTGTCTACACCAGCCCAGCAAGCTGGGTGAGCAAGCTGCTGGGATATGACTATGAGATCGTATACAAGAAGGGGTCCGAGAACACTGTCGTGGATTCTCTATCAAGGCGCTCGATGGAGGGTGCCTGTATGGCTATGACTGGCCCGACTTGCCCCTTTCTTCCTGATCTGCATTCCGCCTATATGGAGGACCCCGACACTATCTAGCTAATCGAACATTTCCACGAGCATCAATTGGATGATCCTTCCTTCACTTGGCACGATGACACTTTATTTTGGAATGGGAAGCTGTGGGTACCTAACAGTGGGGACTTGCATCGTCGTGTTCTTTCACATTTTCATGATACGCTGATGGCGGGACATGAGGGTGCCTTCTGGACCTACAAACGAGTAAGCCAGAGTTTTCTGTGGCCCGGATTAAGAAAGGACGTTCGAAATTATGTGGCTGCCTGTGACACATGCCAGCGCGCTAAGGCTGTCACTACCTCTCCACAGGGTCTCCTTCAACCCCTCCCAATTCCGGATCAGATATGGGAGGATATCTCTATGGACTTTGTCGAAGCCTTGCCCGTGGTCCAATGAAAGTCGATCATTCTTGTGGTGGTGGACCGGCTCTCAAAATATGCTCATTTTTGTGCTTTGAGCCATCCTTTTACAGCCCGGACGGTTGCTAAAACCTTTGTCAAAGAGATCGCTTGGTTGCATGGAATGCCTAAGACTATCGTCTCAGATAGAGACAATGTTTTCATTTCTACATTATGGCGTGAGTTTTTTGCTATCCAAGGTATGAAACTCACCATGAGCACAGCTTACCATCCCCAGGCAGATGGCCAGACGGAGGTCATCAACAGGTGTGTGGAGCAATATTGGCGCTGCTTTGTGGGGGATCAACCTCGTAAATGGTTACAGCTTCTTCCCTGGGCTGAATGGTCTTATAATACGGCTTATCGCACATGGACAGCGTTTACACCGTTTGAAGTTGTCTATGGCCGTCTACCTCCTTCAGTTCTCTCTTATGTGCCTCACAGGTCGTCCGTTGCTGAGGTCGACTATTTGCTGCAAACAAGGGATGAGGTTCTTAGGCAGCTGAAAGTAAATCTCGTAGCCGCCCAAAACCGTATGAAACAATTTGCTGATAAGAAGAGGACTGATCGGGCCTTTCAGGTGGGTGATTTGGTCTACCTGTCCGTCCTACCACAGTGCCAGACCTCTTTGTTTAGATCGGATCAGGCCAAGCTCGCACCTCGTTATCATGGGCCATATTTTGTGCTCAAACGTATTGGGTCCGTTGCATACCGCCTGACTCTACCCCAGGGGTCATTGGTGCACCAGGTTTTCCATGTTTCGCGCCTAAGTCGTTTTGTGGGAGATGCATCGTTGGTCACTATAGGAGGGCCCTTATCTCTTATGCCTCCTGTGGATATGGATACTCCAGTGCCAGCGTCTATCCTTGACAAATGACGCGTTCGTAAGGCGGGTCGCATTATTACAGAGATATTGGTGGCATGGAAGGGTCATTCACTGGAAGATGCTTCCGGGCTGGTCGCCTTGAGGTCAAGGCAATAAGCAGAGCGTGGTGGATTTTTGTGAACGCCATGCCAGGCCCATGCCAGGCCAGTATGGATATGTCAGCGGGCCAACGTCAGCAGCAGCCATCATGCCAGTAGGATATTTGATTAGTATTGCGTTTCTTATTGTAATCAGGCTCGTTTAGGCTAATTGTTAGGTAACATGCTGATTGAGAATAAGGCCAATTAGTGGCCCATCAGCTTGGCCAGATGGCACGCGCCCCTAGGCAGATGCACCATCTTTTCCCTTTATATGTTGGACGTCTTCCTCAGTTGGAGGTTATGCAATAGAAATCATTTCAGTTTATTAATTTTCTTCTTTGTTTTCACTTTTGTCGTCGATTGATACCTTATGACCCTCGTCGGTCACAACATTGCCATGGCTGCACGCACATGCAGGTGTTGGCTGCATACATTGCATGGCACTGCTGTCCACGTTGCTTGCCATGGCTGCACGCGTGCAGGCGTTGGCTGCATACATTGCACGGCGCTACCGCCCATGTTGCTTGACATGGTTGCATGCGTGTAGGCATTGGCCACATACGGTGCTTGCCAAGGCTGCACGCGAGTGCAGGCGTTGGCCGCATTCCTATTGATGGCAGGTTGTTGATGGGCATTACAGCAGAGCAGATAGAGGGATGTTGAATGATGAATAGTTCTACAGTTACAATACCTAGCAACTAATGTGACATTATAATTAGGGAATTGTCTTAGAACCATAAGAGTTAGGACAGTGAACTAATGTGCATAGGCATGACTAATATGTCATAATGTATACTATAAAAAGAGTTGGTGAGATGAGGAAGTATTATAATTCAAAGTACGAACGAAGTGAAGAAGAATTGGAAACTATACATCTTACCACAAAAGCAATACAAGAAGAGGCCCAGAGCATGATTGGCCATCCCGAGGCCCAAGAATACACAAGAGACTATGAATGCATGCAGGGTTACAACGAAGTTCATGGTGTTTGTTGATCTACACATGAAATATGCATTTTATTATCTCCTAAACTTATGTTTATGCTAGTGTTTGGTTAGAATAACTACTACTTTAATATAGTTTTTGGTTTTTGTAGGAAACAAGAGTAATAAACAGAAATGAGGTGAAAAGTAACTCGAATGGTTAAATCATCATAACTTCGTGTACAAATGTCGGATTGGACTGATTCAAATTTCATGTTAAATTTCAAGAAGTCAGATTTCTAACGCCACCAACCACGCACAATTCGGAGTTCCGGGCAGAAAGTTATAGCCATTTGAAATTTATGAACAGTAACTACGATCGATCGGAAATCACTGCGATTGATCGCTAGAGCCGCAAAAGCACTGTATTGAAGGACACGATCGATCGGACCTCAAAACGATCGATTGTATCTACTGGAATTTTTTATCCACGCAAGACAATAACTACAATCGATCGGTATCATACGGCGTCGATCGGAGGAAAATAACGAAGGAATTGCGATCGATCGGACAGCGAACGATCGTCAATACTGAGCAATCGATCGCCGTATACGGAAAACCGAAATAAGACCTATTTCGACTTGGATTTGGAAGGGGACTTCGTGGTTTCTCTTCACTATTATAAATAGGCCTTATGGGAGAACGTATTGGGTACCACATATTCATCCCTTGGAGAATCTAGAGCATTATTGGAGGCTAGAGCAAAGGAAGAAGAAGATGATGAAGATGAAGATGATGGATTCTCTTCCCATGCTTGGCTAAACACCTTTCCAAGGCGTAGATGAAGCCCAATAATCTGGTTGTGTAGTTTCTTTTCTCTCATCTTATGTTTTTACTCTAGTTGGTGTATGGATTTTATTGTGTAATCACCGTTAATTCAATAAAGATTTGTTCTTTGTACTCGAGAGAGACAAGAGTGAATTCTTGTGAGTTTCAATCCGAAGAATACTTGTGTATCCGAGAGGAACGTGAGTAGACTGAGGTGTTATATATCAATAAAATTTCATTGGTTTATACTCGAGAGAGATAGATCACAATTCCATGTTTTAATTGTTTTATGTGTTACATCCGAGAGGAGAGCACTATATTTTGAGTTGACAAGTGTATGTCCGAGAGGAATATGCTAGCCAATTGGAAATCTTTATTCAAAAGAGAGAGAGAGACGATACACTAGTTATTGTGGTGGATTCGAAGCCTTGGTCTTCTCCACATTGATTAAAACTCAGCTTAGTAGTTAAAGTTCATAGCTTTATTTAGATTAAACAAAAACTACAACTTTCTTCTCTTGAATTTGGTAAAAGATTAATCCGTCCCTGAGGTTCGACAACCCTTCAATACTCACCGTAGTACAATTTCCTTGTGCACTTGCAAGGGTTTTAATTTTAAACGATCATTTGTATATTCAAACTGTGAGGAACAATGAATTCCTTTCAGGACTTGTCTGTTAGACGCGGCGAATGAGAGTTGTAAAGAAGAAAGTAAATGTGAAGGGAGATTCCATAAGTGAATAATCCTATAAATGAGACCTTGAGAGAATATCCAGATTTGAAGTAGTAATTGCAGTTTGTGTAGAGCGATCGATTGGCCCCTCGCATAAAGTTGCTGATACATACAAAATTTTCCAAATTGAGGCATATCTTCATGGGTTCCTTATCCTATTAGTCTAGGGGACTATTTGCACATCAAAGGGCCTCATATTCCTCAGAAGAATAGATCATGTAGGCAACATTTTAGACAAGAGATTCTTCAAGAGAATAGAGATAAACACATAAATTATACATATTATATACCCTAATACATTACTTTTCTAGCCCTAATGATAAGTTATTTAGGTTAAGTAAAGAATTAGGATGTTTATAATTAATTTACTCTAAATTACTATTTTAGATGTGCTAATTATTTCAATTGATCATATTTTATTACGCATCTAAGACTGGGTTTAATTTTATGTAAGTTTTCAAAAGTTCGAGTTGCAGATCGTGGAATTATGACACGTTATTGGAGTTATATGTAATACGATCAAGTTGTAAAAGATCCGATAGTTAGAAGGCGAATGACGGGTTTTAAAAGTCCTAAAAAAACATTAAAGGGAAGATCAAAGAGGAATAAGTCTGCACCATGGATTTACAATAAAAGAGACAATGGGTAGAAATTTTAAAAGGAAGAACCATCCAAATTAGATCTAATGCTTGAGATTTCGAAGACGAGTTTCATTTGAAATGGAAAAAAAAAAGAGAAACTCGAGTTTGCGCTTGGCTGCTCGATAGAACAGAGCAGGACAGAAGGGGCGCCTAGGCTTCGTCTGGACGGCATCTAGGAAAGGAGTTGTACTCTATTCAAATGCTTGAGAAGGAAAGAGTCCGGCTCGACTTGGACTGTGGCGAGGCATGTTTGGATTTGAGATTAAGATTGACTCATGCATGGAATGGAAATTCACAGAATCGTCTTCGGATTTGGATTGATCAGAATCCAGTTTTGGTTTGGATTCAATTGCAAAGATGTTGGAAATCGAACTTGGATAAGCTCGAATCAGCAGCAAGGATGGATTTGGGCTGATTACCCAAGAAAGTCGGGACTATTTGTTTTGGGATGCATATAAATAGAGCAAAAGGGCCATAAAAAGAAAGGAGGTTCAGCCGGAAGAAAAGGAGGAAAAAAGGGAAGATTTTGAACTGATTTAATCATTGCTACAGTACCGCTGCATTGCTACAATGATTTTGGCTCATTTGAGAAAATGATGAACATTACCTCTGCTATAGTGTTTCTATGAATAGTAAATGCAAATGATGAACATTACCTCTGCTATAGTGTTTCTATGAATAGTAAATGCAAATGATGAACATTACCTCTGCTATAGTGTTTCTGCTACAATACCACTGATGAGATTTTTTCTTGAATTTAATTTTTTTCTTATGATAATGAATAGCTAAATCTTTAGTCAATGTTAGGTGTGAAGTTTTTAATTGATATTTTTATGTCTATGAAAGATATGTTTTTATTGTTTATTTGATTGAATGAAGGTGTTTTGATATATTCATGATTTACTAATATTTGGAGTGCTAATCAAATGCAAATAATGAACAACAGAAGTGAGTAAACTGTATAACGGTGAGGCACCCAACAATCCCTGAGTTCCCTGCTTGGCAAGTCTTCCCAACTCCCGGTACAAGAAAGCAAGGGTAGCACCACCCCGTGCATATCTGTCCGCCACTCCAAAGTTCCTGTCGGTACAAAAATGGACATGGCTTCTAGTGTTATCAGCGAATACAGTCACCAAGTCGATGTAAACTATAAGCTCGTCCGTTCTGCTGAATAACATCCTCTATGGCATCATCAGGAACGTGCAGAAATGGCACCAATAACCATCAAAGGCTCACACGAGCACATGAGGGAAGTGCTGAAATTACTCTCAAAACCATTCCTCATTATCCTTCACTCATTTTCTCCACACCCGTATGCGGAAATTCTTTTAATTAACAAGTCTTGCAAATTCGGCCACATCCCAGTCCTGGAGACTGCATTAATAAGTTAGCTAACACCTCCCACTATCACAAGATTTGTATAAGGAAAGGAAGAAAAAAACAAGAAGAAAAACCTCCCCACACAAGAAACATGCACATGGTCTCATCTTTGACTATTTCAACTAAAAGTTTAATTGTATTACTCTCCCATCGTGGCACACCCGCTTGCGTTTGGCCAACTATTGGCAAGACTCATTCCCCTTTAAATGGTCAACGTATTATGCCATCTGTCCTATATTATTAATCGTTCGTATTTAGAAAAAAATACTAAAAGGTTTTTCTGTTAAACTAAAAATGGTGATATTTAAGAACCCGACTAATTTTCGATTTTAGTGCATTAACTCACTACCATAACAGGGAATGGAAAAAAATGATGCAAAAAACAAAAGGGAAAATTTTCCCCCAAAATCAGACAATTAAAATGGGACAAAGGGACTAAAACGATTATGACAACTCCTCTGGAATCGACTGTTCCCTCGCAGGTATAGCAATGGCGAGGCGAGCGTATAGCAGAATGACCAATTCCGCCGCAGTATTAAACAAACACTACGAAAAGTGAGTGTGGACATTGGACAATAGAGACCAGTTCAAGCAAAATCCAACCTTATATAATATGTCTTCTTCCATTTGAGTGTGCACACACTGATCAACATCTCCTCAACCAACCCTATCACCACCTACTCCTCCTCCGGTAGCCTCTCTGCCGCACCACTCCCCGGACACATGTTCGACAATCCATCACCTGCTGCCTACGATATCATGGCAATGTACAGATCTTCCGTTAGGAAGCGTAACGGGCCCGGTTACCAGCGGCTTCAACGCCTGCCCTCCGATGGTCATGTCGAATTTAATAGGGGAAAGGCTCCTCCAGTCAATGCCGCCTCACCTCCTCCGGATGTCAAAGCGGCCGAGAGAGGCACAACTGCGGTGAAAGTGGAAAGCCTATCTCCTGCGCCGTCTGTTCAGCAATCTACTGGAATTCCAAAGGGCCATCCGCTGTTGAACTTTGTGGAGATGTCGCGGAAGAAGAAGAAAGCAAAAGTGAAGCCGGAGCTGATGAGGTATATGGAATATGTGAAGGAAATTGGCACTTGGGATGCTAAATCCGAGAGAGCTGTGATATATTACAAATAAAGTTTTTCATTGTCATTTCTCTGGTTACAATATTTTGAATGTGTTTTTTCATATTTATTTTGAAAATCTGTCTTAATTATTGATAGGTGATTGTAATTTAACTCAAATATAACTCAATTAAAACGAATATGCTTATTACAACCATGAAGACTTGAACAAGTTAAATTGATCATAACATAGCATCTACATCTATTTTTTGGGAAGTGCTAGAAAAAAAAAAGAATCTACATCTATTTTGAGAGAAACTAATGGGTGCTCCAGGAGCACGTCCCATTCTATAGGAGCAGTCGATCATAAGGATCAAGGCACATGCTAGTGTATTAAAGAAGATGTAGATATTCGATATAAAGACTTCTTGGCCAAGTAAATGCTTATTTATCCTAGTAATGAGAGCATAAAGACTTCATAAATCCGAGGCAAAAAATTGCAAAGAACACATTTGTGCACTAAAGAAATACCCATCTCTGAGGCTTAAATGTGCTTTATTTTGCCTAACGTTGGTTTTTATTTCTGACCGGAGTCTTTGTGTTGGTTAGACATGCGCCTATTATATCCATGCTTCGTCCATTTGGTGAGTGGTTGTGAAAATTTCATCCTCTTTACTCTGGTGGAGCATTATTTAGAAGCATTATTCACTTCATTCAATACTCCCTTCGCCCAATTTTATTTGTCTGGTTTAGAAAACAAAAATGAACTTAAATTATATCATTTTTATTTTCAATATTAGACGGAGAGTATAAGAGAAGAAATGATGTTTCTATTTTTATGGCTAGCTTCCTGGTTGGGAAAGTTAACCTTGAGAAAGGATAATGCTACATGTTTTCTTTAATTTTTCTTACTCTAAGAGAACGTTTCATTATGAATATTTGGGTCCGAATGGATTGGCATGATCAACCAGCTCTCATCTCTATAATTCAGCAGGTCCCTAAAACCAAATCGGACCCGTCTTCACTATCAAGAACTTCTTCAAAGTTTGCAATTTCCCTCATTTAGAGAAGAAAAATGATTGACTTTTTACTAGCACGACTTCTCTTCTGAAGCTTAGTTATGTTAAGGCTTTTCAAATCTCCTGAAATCCTCGTTTCTTTGCCTCATATGGGATGGATTATCCCATACGTAAATAAAATAACATAGAACACACTTCCGAGCAAAAAGAAATTGAAAATGAAATAAAAATACATTTAGATTTGACATTATTAAAACAAACATAATCCAAACAGAGGAAAAAAGAGAACCTGGGTTGAAGGATGGTTCGTAACTATCCTTTAAGTTTTGCTAATAACTCAACTATTAAAAAGCCTCTATACTCTATAAGTTCTATCATGTCCTCAGTATATACTGCAAGTTAGAAAGCTATTATTGCGATAGCTCCATCAAATACTCCTTTGGATCATTGGGGTCATTTCTGCCTCTCTTGCGTCTAATGTCCCCTTTAACTTAGCTGTAGTAGCTGAGGCCCGTCCCTGCCTTCAGGCTGTCCTTTTAGCCATTCACATGAAATTTTCTCATGTGCACTTCCAAAGTTGATTTGGCCACTATCATTAACATTTTAAGGCGTCGCCCAACTGCTGTTCCTTGGAAACTTCATGCTATCTGCAGACAAATCCAATCTCTACTGCACAAATTCCCTCAAGTCCGGTTTTCTCACTGCTACCGGGAGGCCAACTATGATCCTCACCACCTGGCAAACTTTGCAATTTTTTATTACTCTGGTTTTTGGAAATATCCTCATCCTCTACGACATTTTATTTCCAGATGTACCTGGTCAGGCTCTGCCCCGTTCTATATATACTCCCTCTGTTCAGAAAAAAGAGGGGGAATTTGGAAAATCTGGTTAATATTAATACAACTAATCACATTTTTCAAAGGAAAAAATTTATATGAGATCGCTCTCATATTGCTTATATGAGGCCACTTTGAATCATAGCCGTTAGATCCTTGATGTGACACACTTACCTACCCACTGATTTAATATCCTCCCTCTATTTATGAAAGAAAGAAGTAATAGTATTCGTTTGCCCCTCTGGGGGCTAGCCCATTAAAAAAAAAAAACAGAAAGCACGCACGCGCTTGCTTAATGACTACTGCATGAATGACCGTTGGCAGCATGAGCCGAGGGAAATGCTTGGTGGCCAAAGTCCACCTGCAACTCCATTGCTCATGTGATGGCACACCAGCAGCAAGCGAACCGATTTGAAGCATTCGCACCATTTCTCCTGGATAGCAAGCAGGCCGACGTGAAGCCATTCATAGCATTTCTCCTGGTAGCTTTTGTATAGCAGTGAGAGCAACGTTCAATGCGTGTTCTGAGCAGCTCTCTCCATCTGTATCTGAGCATAGCTCAATGTAGAAAGAAATTCTTTTGCATCTATGGATTACATCTTATCTCTAGATGCCAACAGAGAAAACAACTCAGATTTACACGCTGAAAGAAAATAATCGGAGAATTTCTTTACATTTTTAAGAAGTAGAAACCAGGAAAAACAGTAAAATGGTAGGCGTAACAAGAGACAATGTGGGGCATCTTTATAAAGAGAACAAACATGAACATCATGATAGCTGAAGAAAATGACATGAAAATGGGACTGATGAGAGACTAATAGATGAGAAGAATTAATCCAAGTCCACAATTCCAAAATTGGAGAGAAGAATCTTTAGCTGATCAACAAAACTTGAACCCGTGGCATATTCTGTTAGCAGCCCAACTGCAAAACCAAACATAGCCCACCTGCATAGATAACAACCAACATGAAGCAATATAATGTTCTCAACTTATTGAAACGAATGATGTACGTTGGATTGACCAAAGAATTAACGTCTGTGTTTTTTGTTCACAAGAAGATTCCGAAGTAGAAGCATTAGTTTCGGCTTCCTAATCGTTACTTTTAGAGGACATCAAGAGTGAAAATAAAAAAGCAAGGGTCAGTTTGGTTAGAGATTTTAGGAGTGGGAAATCTGAATTTTAGGGAAGAAGCTGAAAAAAAAATCTTGGTGTTTGGTTGAGAAGAAGTAGCTTTTAGGGAAGAATTTAAGGTTTGATGGCATGTTTCGTAAATAAACATGAAAGACAAGGGCAATTAATAACAAAAAAAAACAGTTTCATGTTTTTTGTTATTAATTTCCCGTCCTTTTACGAAATTACAACAAATGCCATTGAGAAAGTAAAAGCTGGATACTTTTGGAAAATCTCCCCAAAAGAAGTTGGATTGTTCTAAAATCCAGCCCCTTTTGGGCTGCCAAACAGGCCCTAAATCTGACTGCTTGGGCATTATGGAAAAGAATGAACGCTGAAAAAGAATTGTATTTCGTTAAATTTCTAGAAAGCAAGTGATTTCAGGCCATAATTACAAGTTCTCAAATGCCAGAACAACAAGACTTAAGACACAGCCAACATTATAGTTTTTGAGAGATGGTAAACAACTTAAATGCCATGTTACAATTTTGAGAATTCCTTCATTCACAAGAAGATCCTTGAAACTTTAAATTCTAATCCCAGGCCTCTAGGAATTTGTCAGAAAATTTCGCTCACATTCAAGACAAAAAGGCACATAAGGAGTTCAGTTGTTTGACACCCATAAGCAGAAGATTAAGTCTTCTTACCGCAAAAGTAGAATTTATGCCATGTTAAAGATATAACTGCTATTAAACATGTAATGATGCCTCCTAATAAGCATGCCTCATTTGCCTTGCGTATTTGAAGTAACATGTAATGCCTCACGCACAATACATTAAAGCTCACATGACTAATAACTATTGTTTAGATACACCTCCTCAATAATCAAGAGATTGTTAGAGCTATATTGCTCTAAAAAAGATAAATGTCAGTAAAGTTTTAAATACACCCATTCTCATTTTTCCAATAGTAGCTTCAATCAAACATACAAGTAAAAGCAGGCATAACTAATAATGTAGTGTCAATGCTCCATGAACACCAAAAGCCGAAACAGTGATGTGGTCAAGCTAATTTGCAACTTAACTCTTAAATCACATTCAATTTCATGAATGTTGTTCCTAAAAACCTGTCAAAGATTACCTAAACACATTGATGTTCAACTGCAAAAAATAGAATTTACACTTGTTACTCCTAGTTGAACATTACACTACTAATTAGCATGGCGTGACTCGATCTCCCTTTCAATACACAACTTGTTTGCATTGCGCTAATGAACTAACATATAATGGCCTCACAATCCATCTAAGCCTGGCTACTACAAACTATTTCCTTCATCCCACATTAATAGTCCTTCTTTTAGTTCATTTTGAAAAATTCAACAGGAGTAATAATATGGCACAGATAGAGTAGCTTAGATGTACACTCCTAAATTATAAGAAGAATTTTTTTACTAAAGATGTATAATAAGAAGACCAAACGGTCACTTTCAATTTTGTCACTTATTCAATACTTTCCTAAGTGGCACACATTAATTGCTCAATTTTGAAGATAATCAAATCGGATTATCAATCTGGAAGGGAGGGCTATAGGCAAGAAAATTGAAATGCATCGTCTACATGTTACATAACCAAGTTTCCGAAGCTCGGTTCAATAGGAAATGGTTAATTATAATATTAAGTAATTATTACTTAAATAATTACCAATACCAAGCTAAACATGCATCTTAGCTACAACAAATACACACCAATAGCAATTCTCCTGAAACTCAAAATTCAGATACCCCCAAGAAGAAAGAGCAAACTAGTCGAAATAAGAACCCAGTTGACCATAACTGAAAAAGAAAATGAAGAAAACCATAAAACAGGAAGAACAGAGATTCGAACCTTCCATTGGAGATTTCGTTCCTGCCAATGAAACCAAAAAAGGGACCCTGGTCAGCTTCCTCCAGCTTCTTCTTCCGGAAATACTCCTGCATCTCCTTCGCCATCTTCCTCTGGAACTCAAGCGTCACGACCACTCCTTGGGCCGGGGCGACCGCCGCCGTCGACACCGGCTTGGGAGGAGCGGAGGGAGGAGAAGGAGGAGATGGCTTCAGAGGGGCAGCCGCTGGCTCCCTGAGAGGAGGCGCCACCGGTCTCCTCAATGGACCCTCAGCCTTGGAGCTTCTGATGACGAAAGGCAAAGGCCTCGTTCTGGCGGAGGAGAATCTGAAAGAGGGTGGTGATGTGGAGGAAGAAGAAGAAGAGGAAGAAGAAGATGAAGAAGAAGAAGACGGGATACTCATGCAAGGAACTGCCACAGACATTTTCGCCTTCTTTGTTTGTTTGGTTTGAGCTGAAGAAGAAGTGAAAGCGGAAGCGAAGTGAAGAAGAGTTTGGGAAGGTGTGGATGAGATGGAGCCAAGTTTCTCAAGCTGAAAACTGAGAAACAAAGGTGTTTTGTTCACTCGAGAGCCACACGGGTGGAGGTGTGCAATGGCCCACCACCTTTATCCGCTGAAATTCTTCTCCCTTTGAGATTTTTCTATATTACATGCCCAATGAGTCGGGAATGCCATATTAGCTGGATTTTTCAGGCTCATGCTATATAACCTGGTTTCGGGACCCGATTTTCTCATTTTGTCCCCTCGCTCAACCCTAAACTTTAAACCCTTCATGTTTTACCTACCTTGAGCCATGCCCTATTTCACACAAGCTTCCCCCATAGTTATCATAGGACGGAGAAGTTCCCTATCAGAGGCAAAAGCTTTCCGGTCGAGAGACAATGTTGTATGGCAAGCATAAATATTTTCAATAATTTTTTTGGATCAGACGACCTCTTCTTCCAATGAGCAGGTAGAAGAAATACTTTCACAACCTCCCCATTCTATTGGAGATGTAGTTCGACAACTCAAAATAATTATTGTTTTTATTCACACGTTCTGGGAACGAAGAAAGTTAAAATTTTGCGTTGAGAAGTACTTGTAACCGAGTGACGAACTACTCTTTACAAATTCGTCAACTCTACAAGAATGTGTCTCAAGGATTTTGAGATATCCTGATTGAGAGAAAGAAGAAAAAATATAGAAGAACGTAAAAAAAATGGGCGAAAAAGGATAAAAAATCAGAGAGATATAACGAGATTGAATGTTGCCCTCAAATCGTGTATTTAAATATACGATAACATTGTTATCTTGTCCTTGATGATATGATACCATTGCTATCGTATAATTGAGTTAGGTAAAGAAACGATCATGGCCATTAGAGGGAAGGATAAAAAAGTGGCGGAGCCGAGTGCCGAAGTACTCTTTGCAAATTCATCATCAATGCAATAAGTTTTGCTATATAAGCAATTATACAATTCATGAACTTTATAGTCATTAGCTATCACAACTTAATTGTACTTTCATACCATTGTTTTAGAGCACATCATCTTTGCCCTTTTATAAATAGACATAATAATAAGAACAATCATCCATGAATGCAACACTATATTTCTACCACCTCTAAGGAGATTAACATGCATTTCATAAACATTGCTATGTATCATGTCAAGCAAAGATAAATTTCTTTCAATTCCACGAAAAATGTTGTCTTTTGATTTTAGATTGCATACATAAGGTACCTCATGATTGGCCTTAGACTTGGTTCTTGAAGAAGATTCAGAAGGCGAAACAATGTCCTTTTGTTTTGGCTGACTCAGAGTAGGTGGTGTCTCTAAGTTTTCATCATTCCCTGTATTATTTATTTTTCCTTGATCCTTATCTTCTCTCACATCAACACCAGCTTGGCTTTCGATTTGTTTCCCACTCCGTAGGGTGGTTATAGCTTGCACATGTTCAATGGAAGTAGTTTGTTGTTTAAGCATAAATTGACCATTTGGATTGTTCAATGGTTGACTAGGCAACTGACCCTCTTCTATCTTACTCATCGAATTAACTAATTGGCCGATTTGAGATTCTAGTTTAGATATGGATTGAGTATGAGAATGCACAAGTTGAGCTTGTGATTGTGTCTGGTCTTGAAGGCTCTATAGAGCAGACAAGACTTTGTCCTCAAATTCTTTATTTCTAGAGAGTTGTGAAAACTTTGGAGGCATTGTGGTTTGTTGAAAACTTGGTGGGTTGTTTGAAAGTTGGCTCTCTGGGGTGGATTAAAAAGAACATCCTGATTCTGTGGACGCCAGGAAAAATTGGGGTGATTCTTCCAACCCGGGGTTATATGTGTTCGAAAATGGATCATTGCCTGTTCAAGCATACGTTTGGGCAGCATTGACATGCTCCGAAACAAGCTCTGGGAATTGAGGGGCAGATGGGTACTTTAGGATAGAATGCATAGGACTTAAACATAGAACCCATGCTTCTTGAGTGTGTGCAGGAGTGTGACTTTAGGCTCAAGATTTGATCTATCTTTCTAGACAATGTAGCAACCTGGTTAGAAAGATCATTTGTTTGCTTCACTTCATACATACCACCTTTAGAGGGGGTAGAAGAGGAAGACTCAACTAAACTCCTATTGGCCATCGTATGTTGTAACGAATTTTCACTCAAGTTTTCAAAAAGTTCCCACGCTTTATTTTCATTTTTTAATAGGAAAGTGCTTCCACACGAAGCATCTATAAGACAACGATTCTGATCTATAAAATCGCTGCACTAACTGCCATCTAGGTATGGCATGAGGACACTTCCTAAGGAGGTCCTTGAGTCTATCTCAGCTCTCATGGAGCTGCTCAATCGGCTGTTGGGTAAAGGTAGTGATAGCATCTCTCATTTGGTTTGTTTTACCTATGGGGAAGTATTTCTTTAGAAAATCCTATTGCATTTTTGCTCAAGAGGTAATGGATTCGGGTTCAAGAGAGTAGAGCCATTCTTTAGCCTTTATCCTTAAGGGAGAATGGGAATAGTCTCAATCTTACCGCATAGTTTGTAAGATTGTTCAGTTTAAAAGTGGTACAAATTTCTAGGAATTCATCCACATGCCTATATGGATCTTCGTGATTTCTCCCATAAAATGATTGTAGCATCTGTATTGTGTTGGGCTTAATCTCAAAGTTACCAGCTGTTGTAGCTGGCACTCGAATGCAGGACAGAGATATAAATACATTTGGAGTGTAATATACTTTCAGGGTTTTTAAATTTTCGTCCGCCATTTCAAACAAGGGGGTTGGTTATACTTAATTGGCCTCTTTTGTTTTGTCTAAAGGTTCTATCAATTTCACCATCAAAGGCTGCTAAGTCTTCACCCAGTGACCTACACCCTTGCATAAACTAGCACGCAAACCAAGAAACACAAAAGCAATTCTAATATCGACAACTAGCAATCAACAGTCCTAGATATCAATAACTAGCAATCCTCGATATCTGCAACTAGCATTGCATGCTGCCATAGAAATAAAAGGAAAAAAAAACACACAACACCCAAATTGAATTGAAAAGAGAGGTAAAGATTGCAAACGAAGGGAAAGGATGGCCTTTCCACATTGGCAAGAAATCCACGCGTCGTTATTGCCTCTCACTTTGACTCTTACAAAGACAAGAAAACCAAATATTAAAATCTTACAAAGAAAAGTTTAAACTAATTAGAATTAAATCAAACTGTCACCAAGTCCTTGGAAACGGCGCCATTTGACTGATGTGATTTTTAAACTCTTTTTACTCGCAATCGCACGAGACTACGTATAGGCTAGTGGAAACGAGGTCAAACCTAGAGGACTTGGTTAATTTAACTGATTCTAAAGCAATTCTAATGAAAGATTGAATTTTTAATGATTTTAAAAAACTAAAGAAATAAACTTTAATAAGAAATCAGAGTGATGAGAATATCAAAGCATCAAATCTACCACTAAACATGTAATTACTACTCTCAATTATTATTTTCACAAATTCATATGATACGGTAATTCATATTCTTGGCCGGACATACGAATTACCAGTGAATGCACTACATGTTCTTGGCCAGACATGAAAAGTTTATTCACTATAAATTAATACAATTAATTCTATCCTTGGCCGAGCATAGAATCAATCATAATCCTATTATTGGCTAGACATAGGAATTATTAAGATCAAATTTCATTCATCATTCATTAAGTCTCGGTCAAAGCACTCAGGAGAAATAACAATGAAATTGCATTAAGCATAGAAAATCATATCAACTTTCACTAAATTAAACAATCAAGAGTAGCAAATACAAATCTAGGGCTTCATCTAGCCTTGATAAAGAGTTTAGCTAGACATAGAAATATGGAAAGAAATAGCCTGCTGTGTCTAATTCATTTTCACTATTCATAGGAACACTGTAGCAATACTGTTCACCACAGGGTACTGTTCATTGTCTTCCCCAAGTCGTGATAACTGTAGCAATTTCTAAAATCACTGTCGCAAATCTGCAATTCGTCCAAAATCGAGTCTTTTCTCCTCCCTTTTCTTCTTTTTCTTCGGCCAACCCTTTCTCTGTTTTATATGCAGTTCCCCCTAGAGTCCCATGACCCAAATCCACTACAATTATATCTGTTGTTGAAGAATCCAAATGAATCCAAACAACCCATGCCAATCCAATCCGAATCTGATCCCATATTCAGCACGACTCTGCTTTGAAAGAGTCCCAAAAATCCGAGCTTTCCTATCCAGATTGGATCTTCAAATTCAAGTTGATCCAAATCCCAAATCAAAGCTTTCAAATTAAGTCCAAGTTCCCAAATCGTTTCGGTTTCTGTTTGAGACCCTTGCACAAGCACGCCTTCTCCGAATCATGCATCTGCCGTGAGCCTCTCGCCCATGGCCATCTTCGTCTTCTACACCGCCATCAACCGTCGTGACCTCGGTGACAGTCGCCATGACCCAAAACCACCGTTGAACAATCATCATCCACAGCCCATCACCATCACCTTGTTCTTCACCGGCCTCCATCGATCACCGTATCCATCGATCACCGACCATCATGAGCTCACTGCCGTGGTGAGAACCACCGTCGAAACCCATCGCCTTCCGGCTCTTTCTTCTGGAACAGACGCCCGAGCTTCGCTCGGGTTGTCATTTTTTTTTCAACCGATATTTCTTCCTTTCCTTTTTTTTCTTTTCATTAGCTAAAACCCGTCACAGCAATTGCATCCGTCAGATCTTTGATCTCAGTATAGAACTCATTTGACATGTGTTCACTTTTGACGATCTGCATTTGGACTCTTAAAACTTGTATAAATAAAGTTAAATATAACTTAGACGCATCATAAAATGTAAATCAATTAAATCTAATTAATGCACCTAAATTAATCAATTAAACGTATTTATTTATTAAACTCTTAATTGCTCACTTAACATGAATAACCATTAATTATCTTTATTTCAACTAAAATTATGACTAACATATAGGAGAAAGGTATATAAAAACATGAATATTTTTGTAGATATCAGTGTGTGATACGTCTCAGCGGTATGAGACGATGGAACCTGAGAAATTAGAGAAGAATAGAGGAAAAAGAGAGGGAAGAAGGATTGGGAAGAGGGCCAAGATGAAGGAAGAGAACGAAGAAGAGGAGGGGCGCTCAGCTAGGGCCGGCGGCTCTAGCTGAGAGGGGCGAGAGAGAGAGGAGACAAGAAGGAAAGAGGTTACGGCTAATAGTTTTTCATTACCCAATTAGGAGAGCATGAGCTCAATATATAGGTTCCCTGATGGGCTACATTTGCCTAATGGGCTATTCCCTTTAATTGGGCCCTTGGCCTTATTACAATAATTAAGAAAATAGGATGGGCTATTCCCCTGATTAGGGCCGGCTGGGCTACTCCCCTAAGCTGGGCCGGCTAATATGAAAAGAGAACATGCGCTGGAACATAACATTCCACCACGCTCCGCTGCTAGCCTTGTCCTCAAGGCGCCCAACCAGGATATTGAGCAAGAAACTCATCCTCCAAAACCCAGGAAGCTTCTTCAAAGGGCCGTCCTTGCCATGCAATAAGAAGCTCCGTGACAATGCGACCCGAACGACGAACGCGACGAGAATCCACCTGAGAGGATGGAATCAAAGCCAATTCGGAAGAAGGTGCCGGAGGAGGTGGAGTCGGAACCACAAGAGTAGGATCTCCCACCACACGCTTGAGCCGAGAAACATGAAAAACGGGGTGGACAGTGGAATCCGCGGGCAAGAGGAGACGGTAGGCCACAGGACCAACGCGCTCAATAACCTGGTATGGACCATGGAACCGATAGGCTAACTTAACATTAGCAGGCTGATATAAAGAGGATTGGCGTGCCGGAAGAAAATTGACGTAGACCCAATCACCAACTTGAAATTCACGATCGCGGTGATGGTGGTCATAAATCTGCTTCATGCGGTTCTGGGCGGTAGCCAAATTAAGCTTGAGCTGCTGCAAAACCTCATCTCTAGTCTACAAGAGATAATCAACCTCGGTTACAGTAGCTCGCAGAGGCACATAATGTAGTAAGGTCGGCGGGGGTCGACCATAGACAACCTGAAAAGGCGTGAAACCAGTCGAAGTATGGTAGGCGGTATTGTAAGACCATTCCGCCCAAGGAAGAAACTGTAGCCAACGCCGAGGATGATCACCCACAAAACAACGAAGATACTGTTCAAGGCAACGATTAACCACTTCAGTCTGACCATCAGTTTGAGGGTGATAGGCGGAACTCATAAGGAGGCGCGAATTTTGAAGAAGAAAGAATTCCTGCCAAAACTGGGAGATGAAGACACGATCACGGTCTGAAATTATAGTCCGCGGCATGCCATGGAGTTTGGCTACATCCCGTACATAAATTTCAGCAACAACTTTCGCGGTATAAGGATGGCCTAGAGCTGAAAAATGAGCATACTTAGACAAGCGATCAACCACCACCATGATAACTGATTTGCCTTGAACAACAGGCAAGGCTTCAATAAAATCCATGGAGATGTCTTCCCAAACGTGCTCCGGAATAGGTAGGGGCTGTAGAAGGCCGGATGGAGTAAGGGTAGAAGCCTTGGCTCGTTGGCAAGCTGCACACTCAGCCACGAAGCGTTGAACGGCACGCTTAAGACCACGCCATAAAAAACATTGGGAGACCCGTTTATAAGTTCGAAATGAGCCTTCATGACCCGCCGAGGGAGCAGAATGAAAATGATCAATAATCGTCCGACGAATGCTGTCACAATTCGGGACCCACAACTGACCTTTCCAATAGAGAATATCATCCCGCAAAGCATAAGAAGGATAGGCAGATGGCTGGACCCGAAGCTTATCCATTAAAGCAACCGTGGCGGGGTCCTGCTGGTAAGCCTGTTGCAAATCTGTAAAAAAAGGAAACATAGGAGCGGACATACCCAAATGCGAGGCATCCTCAAACTGACTGGAGAGACCATCGGCAACTATATTCTCAGAACCCCGCTTATATTTCAATTCATAATCATAGCCCAACAACTTAGTCACCCAACGCTGCTGGGCAGGAGTGGCAATACGCTGGTCCAAAAAATACTTGAGGGGTTGATGGTCCGTGCAAATAATAAAATGTCGCCCCAACAAATATGGACGCCACTTGGTCACAGCATGCACAATGGCCAACATCTCCTTCTCGTACGCCGACAGGGTCAAGGAGCGACCCGTCAAGGCCTTGCTCCAGTAAGTGATGGGATGGCCGTCTTGTAGCAAAACTGCCCCGAGGCCATTACCAGAGGCATCCGTCTCCACTATAAAAGGGCGTGAAAAATCCGGAAGAGCAAGAACAGGGGCTGAAGACATGGCCGTTTTTAGAGCTTCAAAGCCTGTTGGGCCTCGGGGGACCAAACAAAAGCACCTTTCTTAAGCAACCATGTTAAGGGGGCTGCCAACGACCCATAGTGGCCCACGAAACGGCGATAGTAGCCAGTCAACCCCAAGAACCCGCGGAGGCTCTTCAGAGAAGTGGGAATCGGCCAATTGAGCATAGCGACCACTTTAGAAGGGTCGGTGGCTACTCCTCCATGAGAAATGACATGTCCCAAATAATCAACCTGGAAGCAAGCAAAAGAGCACTTGGACCGTTTAAGAAATAAAGAGTGGGCCCGAATTACCTCAAGGATGGTGCGTAAATGTTGTAGATGGAGCGCCCAAGAAGAACTGTAAATCAGTATATCATCAAAGAAAACAAGAACAAACTGCCGTAAAAAATTCCGGAATAGATCATTCATGAGTCCTTGAAATGTGGCCGGGGCATTTGTGAAACCGAAAGGCATAACTAAGAACTCATAATGGCCATCATGTGTACGGAAAGCGGTTTTATGGATGTCATCAGGATGCATGCGGATCTGATGGTATCCCGCACGTAAGTCCTACTTAGAAAAAACACGGGCATGAGTAAGTTCATCCAATAATTCCTCGATGACAGGAATGGGATACTTATCTTTGAGAGTAATGGCATTCAGTGCCCGATAATCCACACAAAATCTCCACGTGCCATCTTTCTTCCGAACCAACAGGACCGGGGAAGAATAAGAACTGGAGCTTGGACGAATGATTCCCGTAGACAGCATATCCCGAATCAACTTCTCAATCTCAGCCTTTTGAATTTGCGGGTAGCGATATGGACGGACATTGGCCGGCTTAGACCCTGGAAGGATGGGGATATGATGGTCATGGGACCTCGGGGGTGGCAGCCCCGACGGCTCAAGGAACAGATCAGCAAACTCCAAGAGAAGGGCGGCCACGTCAGGGGGTCCTCTGGCGGAGTAGGGTCCTCGGATGATAATAATTGTAATAGAAAGCCCTGCGGAGTACCATGCGTGAGAGAATCCACCGAAAACATAGAGTGAAGAGTACCTGGAGATTCGCCCGAAAGGTTGACGGTCCGGCCGCCAATGGTGAACTGCATGGTCATGGCATCAAAGTTCCACACCACATCGCCTAGTCCGCGAAGCCACTGCACACCCAAAACTACATCCGCTCCTTGGGTGGGCAATAAATAGAGGTCCACCGAAAAGGCATGACCTTGAATAGACAGCTCCACTCGTGGGCACATGCCGTCAGAGCGAAGGTTCGAACCGTCCCCAATCCGGACATCAAAAGGAGACGAGGCATGCAATGGGCAGCCCAGATGCCTAGCGACTTTATCATTGATAAAGTTATGAGTGCTGCCCGAGTTAATGAGAACAGAGACTTTTTGCCTTTTAATAGTACCTTGGACGCGCATAGTCTGGGGCATGTACGCGCCCGAGAAAGCATGGAAAGAGATCTCTGGCAGATCAGCGGGTGGCGGTTTAGAGACGAACCCAGCCCCGTCCGCTTCAACAGGGTCTTCGTCCCAGAGCCCTTCTAATGCGAGGAGGGCCCGGTTCTTGCAACGGTGGCCTTGCACATACTGTTCATCGCAATTAAAGCAAAGGTTTTTGGAGCGGCGTTCCGCCATTTGGGCTTGTGTCAGGCGGCGAATAGGGGGCGGTGCCGGTGGAGGAGCCTGAGAATCACTCGGAAGACCCTGTGAGGTTGGGGCCGTGGCCGGCCGAGAGAGGGGTCTCCAAGATCGCCGTTGGCGGCCAATACGCTCCTCCGCAATACGAGCATGGCGAATCACTTCCTCCAGATTATGGCGGGGATAATGGCGAATAGCATCAGAAATCTCAGGTTTCAGGCCCTGCATAAACTTGCCCACCAACGCGTCGGGTGGCCAACCTGTGAGTCGGTTGGCAATACGTGTAAATTCCATCTGGTAGGCGCGCACGGTGGACGTCTGGCGGAGGGAACTGAGAAGCTCATTGAAATCAGCATATTCCGTCGGTCCAAATTGGACACAAAGCTCCCGCACAAAGTGATTCCAAGAATGGCGTGGGTAGGTCTGCTCAAAATACTGATACCTTATCAAAGCGTCACCAGTGAGATGAAAAGAAGTTACCAGAAGTTTGTCCTCGTCGGAAGTGGTGCCTTGGTAACGGAAGAACTTCTCAGCCTGATAGACCCAGTCCACGGGGGTCTCTTCTCCTGAATATTTGGGAAATTGCAGACGTGCAAGGCGTGGTTCAGCAGCCGGAGACCGGCGCTCATGGCGCTCCTCGCGAGAGGGCCCGTGAGTAGTCCAACTAGAATCCCCATGGTGTGTGGTCCATGCCTCCTCGTGATCGGCCTCGGCGATGCCATGGCCGGGCTGTTGGGGAGCAAAAGAAGTCGAGGAGACATGTGGCCGGGGCCCTTGGGGGCCAAATAGGCCGCCGCCCAGGGGTTGCGGTCCAGGTTCAGGCCCCTGCGAGCTGAAGAGGTTGGTGGATGTGTCGTGCCGTCGGGCGTACAACGGAGGACAGCGTGCAAAAGGACCACTGAAAGGGGGCGGCAACACCCCTTTGTCTGACCTGTTCGGAGGAGGGGGTGATGCCAAGGAAACAGCGAGGCGATCAAAGGACGCACTGATCAATGCCTCCATGGCTGCATGGTGTTGCTGATTTTGTTGCTGATTCTGCAAGAGGACCTTCAGAATATTGGTCTGTTGTGCCATCATGTCGTGCCACTCCTCGCGGTGAGGAGAGGAGGGAGGGGACGCTGGACGGGAGCCCCCACGGATGGAAGGCTGTGGCGCTGACATCGCAAGGGTTGGGTGGGTGGTTTGTGCTTCCAAGGAACGGTGGCTCCGATGCCAATGATACGTCTCAGCGGTATGAGACGATGGAGGAGAACGAAGAAGAGGAGGGGCGCTCAGCTAGAGCCGGCGGCTCTAGCTGAGAGGGGCGAGAGAGAGAGGAGACAAGAAGGAAAGAGGTTAGGGCTAATAGTTTTTCATTACCCAATTAGGAGAGCATGAGCTCAATATATAGGTTCCCTGATGGGCTACATCTGCCTAATGGGCTATTCCCTTTAATTGGGCCCTTGGCCTTATTACAATAATTAAGAAAATAGGATGGGCTATTCCCCTGATTAGGGCCGGCTGGGCTACTCCCCTAAGCTGGGCCGGCTAATATGAAAAGAGAACATGGGCTGGAACATAACAGTGTGTAATAGGGATTTTAGGGAATTTTTGAGTCAAGAAACAATAAATCATTCTTTCCTCGTTTGCGATTCACACTATGGAAAATAAGTCAATGATCGTTTAAATATTAAACCCTTGCAAGTGCACAAGGCAATTGTACTACAATGAGTATTTAGGGTTGTTGAACCTCATGGACTAATAAATAATCTACCAATCTCAAGAGAAGAAAGTTTGTTGTTTTAACTTAATCTAAGGAAAATAATTGAATTCAGGTACCTAAAACGAGTTTAACTAATACAGAGAAGTATTAGGATGATGAAAATACCAAGGCAGCAATTCCACCACTAAACATGCAATTACCACTCTCAATTATTATTTTGCACAAATTGATATGATATGATAACTCATGTTCTTGGTCGGACACGAAAAGGTCATTCACTATAAATTAATGTAATTAACTTTATCCTTGGTCAGGCATAAAACTAATATAATCCTGTTCTTGGTTAGACACAGGGAATATGAAGATCAAATTTCATTCATAATCATTCAAGTCTTTGGTCAAACACTTAAAAGAAAAACCTATGAAATCTCTTAGCATCCTCAAAATGTTCTCCCTTAAGGCATATATATAGGAGCAATAAGAACCACGAAATCCCCTTCCAATTCCGTATCAAAATAGGCCTTGTTTTAGGTTTTGCGAATAAGGCGATCGATTGTACTGTTCACCAATTGATCGCTTCTCAATCGATCTCTGCATTCCTTCGTTTCTTCATTGCGTTGCGCCGATCGATCAGTTCAAATCTTCACATGCCGTTCGATCACGCACTGTTCATTCAAATACTCCAGTAGATACGATTGATCAAAAAGGTGATGATCGATCGCTCGATTCGTTCGTGGCTCTTTCTTTGGTTCAGGCGATCAATCGCGTAAGTCTGGCGATCGATCGATTATTATTCATTAGCCAAAATATTTTGCTTCTTCCTCTTCTTAAGCCAAAAAGAGTGTATGTCTTCTTTTCCTACAAAAGATCAAAAACTCGTTAAAGCATCACTAAATCTAATCAATCACTAATATAAAACGTAAGTTTATGGCTAATAAAATGTATAATTCACATATAGATCACACCCCCAAACCTATATTTTGATACTCCCTAGCAAAACAAAAACAAAATCACACAAAACAAATTAAAGGAACTAAGGTAGAAAAGTAAATGCCACTTACGTAGGGAACACGATTGCATCGAGCATATGCAACAAGCCTTTAAACCTCTAGGTGTCCCTACTAGGATGAGTTGTGTCTCGTGAGGGTTTGCAGCCATGCTACCCACAAACATGTACTTATGAAATTAACCCTAATTTATCTAAGTGCAAAAAAAATAAAAAATTACTACAAAACAAACAAACCTATTATCGCTTCAAATGCATACCATAATACTTAAGAAAACTAACCACACGTACTTGCATTTATAATCAACTGGAATATAAAAGCCCTCAAGTAAGTAGTTTTATTCTACACTTTCATCTTGGAAATGTATTCTCAATATGATATAGTATGATAATATAAATAGTAAAAGTGTATAACATTGTAGCAATACATCCTAAATCTCTATTTCAAACATATCCAGTGTGACCCATTAGTCAAAGAACATCAGAATCTATGTCGTCATCCCAATCTCTAGGTTCATGATAGCACAAATGCCTATGCACCTCCTTCGGGTCAAACATTCCATATTTGAGAAGATAATACACCATAGACTTTTTTTTACGAGACTGTGTAAGGCCTAACTTCAAGATACTTAGGTATAACAATGACTTAGGCTAATGACTCCCATCCAATTGGCTTGGGGAATTAGGTTTTAAGTATAGAATGCTTCGGGCTTGAGCATCAGCCTAAGTTAATCCAATAAAGTCAAGCAGCTCCGAGTTTTTTTTAGCATATATATATATATATATATATATTTTTCAGAGCAGTATGTTGCATTATACTCTCAACCTATTTTCGGTCCAGGCCTCCACCATATTGCCAAGTAAATGGTCTATCATGATCGTTTAAGCTCAATAATAACAATGTATCAACTAATGACCTCGTCCAAAGGTGTCCCCTTGTAGATTAGTATTCAACAAATTCTCTAGAGGGAATTACTTTATGTAACTAGTGTGTGTGAGTGAGTGTTTTATTAGCTCAAGCACTTGATCCAAGAGGACTGTAACAGAAAGATATTCTCAGTTAAGTGTATCTATCCTTCAATGTACTTACTCACACTTCCAATGTAAATTAATCTCTTAAAAATTGAAGTATGCATCATCAAGGGATAAACTATCAAAATTTATGAAAAATGCTAACAGACAACCTAAAAATGAATATTCTTTTCTTATCAATGTGCAATATCCTCTCTCCTAAACCTATTATGAACATTGTCCTCAATGTGCACAAAATATAAAATGACAATGATAACATAACAAGGAAAAGAAGAAAATGAAAAAATATACCTGAATACATGGGTTGCCTCCCACCAAGCGCTAAGTTTAACTTCTTCAACTAGACTGAGCCACAATCATTCTGTAGGGTTCAAATCCTCAAGAAGTCAACTAGGATCGATGAGATGGTTGCCCCACACACTCCTATCCTTGTTACCTAAGTACGGCGCACATCGTGGAATGAAGGGGTGGAGTGGTGAGTGGATAAGCTTTGGAAATAGTGTCCCCTCATTGTCCAAGGTAGAAGGTCATTAGTGAATCTTAAAATAAAGGGATCCTCCTCCTCCAAATTAAACCATTTAGCCGTAGTGATCACATCTCGGAACACACTTTGGAGAGCGTCCTCAAATAGTGTATTGAATGTGCTATCGATGAAACACTATAAGTCACTTTCAGTAATCGAAGGGTGATTGATTGATTTTTCTACTTTTTTACTCGCAATCGCACGAGACTCAGTATAGTCTAGTGGTAACGAGGTCGAACTCAAAGGACTTGGACTGATTCAACTTAATTCTAATGAAAGATTTGATTTTTTTATGAAACCAATTATAACAGAATGAAAAGTTCTAATTTAACAAAGCAATGAAATTTATGTGAAAATATGATGATGAGAAATATACTAAGACTTCGAATCCACCCAAACCAAATAGCTATCCTCTCCGTTAAACCCGTACAATTCCAAGTGATCAATTACCCGTGCCCCTCTCGAAGTCACGAATAATCGTAATGTGTGCAGCTCTCTCGAACATGCAACTAAACAATTAAATCTATCTTAATTAATCTCTCTCTCTCGAGCAAAGACCAATCATAAAAATGTAATTTTTATTCAAATAACACCTTGGAATTCGCTAAGATCTCTCGAACATTAACAAACCCTTAACTAACAATTACTCTACCCTCTCTCGAGCAACAGAATAATCATAGCAAAATAATAAGCATAAGGAATAAAAATCACAACTGTAGAATTGCAAATAAGTATTGAGAGTCAAACAATCAGCAGGGCTTCATCTAATCTTAGTACAATGAAATTTAGCTAGACATGAAAATAAGGGAAGAAAAAGCCTGATTCGTTAGAGAAGTCATTTGCACTATTCACGGCCACTATTCACGCGCACTATTCACTGTCTTCTTCGTTGAGACACGCACTGTAGCACCCCCCAAACGGTACTGTAGCAAAACTGTTTTGTGAACAAAATCTGGCCCTTTTCTTCTCTCTTCCTCCTCCTCTTACTCCGGCCGAGACCTGCCTCTTGCTCCGACCGAGACCCACCGGAATCCGGCCGTCGCAGCTCTGTTCAAGCTCTGTCGGCCGCTCTTTTTTTCTTCTCTGTTTCTGTCTACTGTGTTTTTCGCTCGAGTTCCTTTTTTCTCTCTATCGTCTGGTCTCTCTCTTTTATATGCCTTCCAATCCAAGATCATTCCCCAATTGCAATCGAATCGATTTCAATCCTTTCCAGATTGAGCACGCCTCGAATTTTCCATTTGGCAAATTTCCAAATCAAGCACCTTCCTTCTCTGCCAATCGAACTCCTCTGCCGTCGAAACCTGCCGCCGAGGCCCCGCCGTCCAGAACGAAGCTTCTTCGCCGGCGTTCGCCATGACCCATCGCCGCCGATTTCATTTGCCTCGCCGCCGTCTTCAAATCGATCGAACCTGCAACCTCGCTCCACCGCCCAGCTCGCCGCCGTCAACACATTTCGGCCTCGCCCAGCTTCAGCAACATCCGCCGTCGAGACCCAGCTCGCCGTCCGCCGCCCCAGCTCGAGCTTTTCCGGCGAGCTCATTCAAAACAGAGCTTCGCTCTTCTGTTCTGAAACAGACGAAGCCCGAGCGCCCGAGCTTCGGCTCGGGCCGGGTTTTTTATATTTTTTTTATATTTTTTTTATTTTAACTGAACCGGCACTGAACCAGCCGGTTCAGCGCTCATTTTCTTTTTTTTTTTTTCTTTTTCTTCTTTAAAACCCGTCGTCATAATCTCAGCCGCCGGATATAATCTGAACGGATCTTCTATTTCATTGTGTCTCTTTCGCGCGCGATATTTCAAATGATCATAACTTTTTGCTCCGAACTTCGAATTGCGAACAGTCAGTGGCGTTGGAAAGCTGACTTCGTGTACTTTAACATGAAGCTTAAATCAGTCCCATCAGAGATATGCAACCGAAGTTGTAAATATTCAATCATTAGAGTCGCGTTTTATCCCATTTCTGCGTTTTGCTCTCTTTTCCTACAAAAACCAAAAACTATATTAAAGTAGCAATAATTCTAAACAAACACTAGCAGAAACATAAGTTTAGGAGATAATAAAATGCATATTTCATGTACAGATCACACCCCCAAACCTAGATTTTGCTAGTCCCTAGCAAAACAAAACAAAAATAAAATCAAGCAAACTAACTAAGGAACTAATGCATAAAAGTAAACACCACTTTCGTAGGGAACACGATTGCATTGAGCGTATGCAACAAGCCGTTAAACCTCTAGGTGGCCCTAGTAGGACGAGTGTTGTTTCTTGAGGGTTTGCAGCCATGCTACCCACAAACATGTATTTATGAAATTAACCTAATTAACCTAAATGTAAAAACAAATCAAAACACTGCAAAACAAACAAACCTATTATCCCTTCAAATGCAGACTACAATGCTTAAGAGAATTAACCACACGTACTTGGTTCATAATCAACAGGAATATAGAAGCCCTCAAGTAAGTGGTTTTATTCCACACTTTCATCTTGGAAATTTCTTGATATAGCATGATAATGTAAATAGTAAAAGTGTAGAACATTGTAGCAATACATTCTAAATTTCTGTCTTACACATATCCAGTGTTACCCATTAACCAAAGAACATCAGAATCTACGTAGTCATCCCAATCTTTAGGTTCATGATAGCACAGATCTGCGCGCCTCATTCGGGTCCAACATTCTAGATTTGAGAGGATAATACACCACAGACTCTTCTTTATTTTTTTTTTTCGCTAGGACTGTGTAAGGCCTGACTTCAAGATGCTTAGGTTTAGCAATGACTTAGGCCAATGACTCCCAGCCAGTTGGCTTAGGGCATTAGGTTTTAAGAGACCGCTTCAGGCCTGAGCATCAGCCTAAGTTAATCCTATAAAGTCAAGCAGCCCCTTTTTCTTTCATTTTGTTTTCATTTTTTCACATTTTCATTTTCAGCATTCATATTTTCAGCACATCTTTATTTTGTCCAGGTTGTATTATACTCTCAACCTATTTCCGATTCCAGCCCTTGCCATAGCCAAGTAAATGGTCTATCATGATCTTTTAAGCTCAAAGGACAACCACACATCATCCAATGACTCTGACTAAAGACATCCCACTGAAGATTAGTATTCAACAAATCTCTAGAGGGTATTACTTTATGTACTAGTGTGTGTGAGTGAGTTTTCTTAGCTCAAGCACAGGTTCCAAGAGGACTGTAGCAGAAAGATATGCTCAGTTAAGTGTATCTATCCTCCAGTATACTTACTCACACTTCCAATGTAAATTAATCTCTTAAGAATTGTAAAATGCATCATCACGGGATAAACTATCAAAACCTATAAAAATACTAACAAACAACCTAAAAACTAAATTTTTTTTTTCGTTTTTTTTATTATTTTTTTTATTTTTTATTTTTTTTTTTCAAAAGCAAAAACATATGATAAACACTTCTTTTCTACACCCCCAAACCTAAACTAAACATTGTCCTCAATATTGACCAAAATAATACTACAATGAATAGTAAAAGAAAAGGAGTGAGGAAGGAAGTCACCTGAATGGAGAGCCTCATGGTAGATGTAAAGCATGAAATACATAAGCGAAGAATGAGGAGATAATATAAATATGGAAAAATTAAATACACCCCCAAACCTCGATGGTAGCATCCCCACACAGGTAAGAATTAACCTACAAGAAAAAATAAAAACAAAATAGAAAACAAACAAGAAAATAAAATTTGGGTTGCCTCCCAAGAGCGCTAAGTTTTACGTCTTTAGCCAGACGTAACCCCAACAAGTCAACCTGGATCAATTAAATGATTGCCCCACACACTCCTATCGTTGTTGCCTAAGTGCGGATCACACCTTGGAATAAAGGGGTGGAGTGGTGGGCGCCTAAGTTTTGGGAATAGAGGCATGTGCATTGGCCATGGGAAGAGGTCATTAGAGAATTTCAAAATGAATGGCTCCTCTTCCACAGCACCCATTTTGGCCTTAGTGGCCTCTCCTTGTAACACATTTTGGAGAAGACTTGCAAATAATGGATTGGATGGGCAATCGATAGAACACTCTAAGTCACGTTCAACAATCAAAGGGGAAGGTTGGTCTAGACATTGTATGGGTGGTGCTTCAGGAACAGAAGGTTTCATTAATATTGTCGTAGACAGTGACTCCCCAGAGATAGAAGATTTAAAAATTGGTTCTAACGACTCATTCACTTCTTCTTTAATTGCCACCCCTCCTTCCTCACTTCCTGCACTATATCCAACCTCATTTTCAAATTGCTGTGCACTCCGAAGGGTTGTAACATTTTGCACATGGTCAGGGGAAAAACATATCCCCTCTTCAACAAATTGGCCCATCGGGTATTGTGGTTGGATAGGTAAAGTGTTTACATCATTACTAACACCCCATGCACTACTATAAATCCCAATTAGAGTATCTAACATTGACAAGATATTATCTTCAAAGCTAGGATTCCATGTGGGTTGGGCATATTGGAGTTGGGGTTGTGGTGGTGGTGGAACAGGGCATGACATACCTTGTAATGGTGGAGTAGTGATTGGTTCAAACATTGCCCTTTCATTGAGTGTGTGCCAAGAAAAATTAGATTGATCATCCCACCTATGAAGACCTTGGGCCGCACGTACATGATCGCGCACCAATTCCGGATACTCATGGGCCGAAGGGCATTCCACTAGGGTATGGGTAGGGCTTAAGCAAATGGCACATGGTTCCAAAATAAAAGGGGTCGTGGGTTGTAGGGAAGATATGTTACTCCCAAAGTTGGATTGATTTTCCCACCCATGGTTATAAGTATCAAGATATGAGTGACATGGAGGGAATGACACTTCACAGGGAGTGGTAGTAGGTGTGTGTGAGGAATAATAATCATTAAAGTACATGTATGGGTTATTATAGCTAAATCCATAGGAAGGTGAAGACATTTTTTTTTCTTTCACCACGCAATCACCAACACCATAACCACACTATCACACATCCACAACACAAATCAACCCTAGATATCCACGACTAGCAATCAACAGTCCTAAATATCGACAATAAGCAAACCTAGCTATTGACAACTAGCATTGCATGCATTCACAGAAATAAAAAGAAAAATATTAAAAATACTCAAATCTACTTAAAAAGAAAGGTTGATAGATTGCCAACGAGGGGAAGGAGTGTCCTTTCCAACGTCGGCGAGTTCCAAGTGTCATTATCTGCCTCTCCAAATTAACTCCTACAAAGACAAGAAAATCAAGTATCAAAATCCTACAAGAAAAATTTGAAACTAATTAGAATTAAATTAAACCGTTACCAAGTCCCCGGCAACGGCGCCAATTGATTGATTGATTTTTCTACTTTTTTACTGGCAATCGCACGAGACTCAGTATAGTCTAGTGGTAACGAGGTCGAACTCAAAGGACTTGGACTGATTCAACTTAATTCTAATGAAAGATTTGATTTTTTTATGAAACCAATTATAACAGAATGAAAAGTTCTAATTTAACAAAGCAATGAAATTTATGTGAAAATATGATGATGAAAAATATACTAAGAATTCGAATCCACCCAAACCAAATAGCTATCCTCTCCGTTAAACCCGTACAATTCCAAGTGATCAATTACCCGTGCCCCTCTCGAAGTCACGAATAATCGTAATGTGTGCAGCTCTCTCGAACATGCAACTAAACAATTAAATCTATCTTAATTAATCTCCCTCTCTCGAGCAAAGACCAATCATAAAAATGTAATTTTGATTCAAATAACACCTTGGAATTCGCTAAGATCTCTCGAACATTAACAAACCCTTAACTAACAATTACTCTACCCTCTCTCGAGCAACAGAATAATCATAGCAAAATAATAAGCATAGGGAATAAAAATCACAACTTTAGAATTGCAAATAAGTATTGAGAGTCAAACAATCAGTAGGGCTTCATCTAATCTTAGTACAATGAAATTTAGCTAGACATGAAAATAAGGGAAGAAAAAGCCTGATTCGTTAGAGAAGTCATTTGCACTATTCATGGCCACTATTCACGTGCACTATTCACTGTCTTCTTCGTTGAGACACGCACTGTAGCACCCCCCAAACGGTACTGTAGCAAAACTGTTTTGTGAACAAAATCTGGCCCTTTTCTTCTCTCTTCCTCCTCCTCTTACTCCGGCCGAGACCTGCCTCTTGCTTCGACCGAGACCCACCGGAATCCGGCCGTCGCAGCTCTGTTCAAGCTCTGTCGGCCGCTCTTTTATTCTTCTCTGTTTCTGTCTACTGTGTTTTTCGCTCGAGTTCCTTTTTTCTCTCTATCGTCTGGTATCTCTCTTTTATATGCCTTCCAATCCAAGATCATTCCCCAATTGCAATCGAATCGATTTCAATCCTTTCCAGATTGAGCACGCCTCGAATTTTCCATTTGGCAAATTTCCAAATCAAGCACCTTCCTTCTCTGCCAATCGAACTCCTCTGCCGTCGAAACCTGCCGCCGAGGCCCCGCCGTCCAGAACGAAGCTTCTTCGCCGGCGTTCGCCATGACCCATCGCCGCCGATTTCATTTGCCTCGCCGCCGTCTTCAAATCGATCGAACCTGCAACCTCGCTCCACCGCCCAGCTGGCCGCCGTCAACGCATTTCGGCCTCGCCCAGCTTCAGCAACATCCGCCGTCGAGACCCAGCTCGCCGTCCGCCGCCCCAGCTCGAGCTTTTCCGGCGAGCTCATCCAAAACAGAGCTTCGCTCTTCTGTTCTGAAACAGACGAAGCCCGAGCGCCCGAGCTTCGGCTCGGGCCGGGTTTTTTTATTTTTTTTTTATATTTTTTTTATTTTAACTGAACCGGCACTGAACCAGCCGGTTCAGCGCTCATTTTTTTCTTTTTCTTTTTCTTCTTTAAAACCCGTCGTCATAATCTCAGCCGCCGGATATAATCTGAACGGATCTTCTATTTCATTGTGTCTCTTTCGCGCGCGATATTTCAAATGATCATAACTTTTTGCTCCGAACTCCGAATTGTGAACAGTCAGTGGCGTTGGAAAGCTGACTTCGTGTACTTTAACATGAAGCTTAAATCAGTCCCATCAGAGATATGCAACCGAAGTTGTAAATATTCAATCATTAGAGTCGCGTTTTATCCCATTTCTGCGTTTTGCTCTCTTTTCCTACAAAAACCAAAAACTATATTAAAGTAGCAATAATTCTAAACAAACACTAGCAGAAACATAAGTTTAGGAGATAATAAAATGCATATTTCATGTACAGATCAAAGGGTAGGGTCGGTCTAGACATTGTCTGAATGGTACTTCGGGGACATAAGATCTCTTTAATATTGTCGTAGACAATGATTCCTCAAAGATAGAAGGAGGATTAAAAATATGTTCTAACCATTCGCTTACTTCTTCTTTAATTTTCACACCTTCTTGATCATTCATTAAACTACATCCAACCTCATTTTCAAATTTCTGTGCACTCCGACCGGTTGTAATATTTTGAACATGGTCAGGGGAACAACATATCCCTCTTCAACAAATTGGCTCATCGGGTATTGTAGTTGGATAGGTAAAGGGCATATTTCTCCCCTATTCATGGATTGGGCTAGTTGTCCTAACTGTGTTTCTATTTTGGCAAGGGACTGGGTGTGAGAATGGACAAGCTGGGCTTGGGTACACAGTTCACCTCTCATTTCCTTTTGCTCGGTTTTCATTTTGATCAAGGCTGTAGGAAGGTAGACTAGATGGCTAACATTTAACTCATTTGCTCTTCCAGGGTGGGTCGCCTAGTGGATTGGCCAAATGGTTCAAACATGGCCCTTTCAATGGGATTGTGCCAAGAGAAAGTAGATTGGTCCTCACACCTAGGAAGTCCTTGGGCCATATTTACATGTTTGTGTACAAATTCTGGCTACTCATAGGCTGAAGGGCACTCCACTAGGGTATGAGTAAGACCTAAGCAAAGGGCACATACTTCCGATATAAAAGGAGTTGTGGATTGATTCTCCCACTTATGAAGACCTTGGGCCGTATATACATGTTTGCGTACAAATTCTGGGTACTCATGGGCCGAAGGGCACTCCATTAGTGTCACGCCCCAAATTTCCAGACCTTGATTAGAGCGCAGAAGCAACCAATCACAGATAGTCAGGAGGTTAGAAACTTAGGGAGTGACTGAATACTGGATTGATCTCAACCCAATTGTCAAAATGGAATGTACAGTGATATCTACAAAATATACACATTTTTATATGCCTTTCTACATATATGTTAGTCTTAATTTTATTTGAAATAAGGATAATTAATGGTTATTCATGTTAAGTGAGCAATTAGGAGTTTAATAAATAAATGCACTTAATTGATCAATTTAGATGCATTAATTGGATTTAAGAGATTTATATTATGCGTCTAAGTTATATTTAATTTTATATATGCAGCTTTTAAGAGTCCAAATGCAGATCGCCAAAGAAAGAAGGAATAGGAACTGAACTGACCGGTTTAGTTCCGGTTCGGTTTAGTTAAAAAAAAAAACACCACCTGAGCCGAAGCTCGGGTGGTCTCTTCCTGAACAGACAGAGCTCTGTTCCGGTGAAGGATGACGGCGGAGCTCGAGGCCGTGGGTCGATGGCGATGCTGATCGGCGGCCACCTGAAGGGCCTTTTGATGAAAGTTGAGTGCTCGGCGGCGAGGCTGCAGTCAGGTGAAAGAGACGAAGAGGCTCGAGCAGAAGCTCTACTCGAGTGGGCGATCGACAGAGAATGCTTGAGCTGGATCTGGGTTTGACGACGGTGCATGTGGTCGACGGCGGCAGTAAAACAGACGGCAACCGGGAGGAGTAGCTCACAAAGGATCGTGCATGATTTGGAAAGCACTGATTTGGAAGGTTCAATTTGTGCTCAATCAGGAAAACAGAGATAGATTCCTACTCGCATTAGAAACTAGATTTGGATGCGGTACAAAGGCGTGTTCGGCTAGGAGTTGGCTGAGCAGTTGGAGGAGCAAAAGGACCTTCAATCTGCTTGTAAAAGCAGTAGTCACTGGGAAAGAGAGAGGTGGCCAGAGAGAAAAAAAAGATGAGATTTTTCTCCGGATTCTGGTGGTGTTTTGCTAGAAGGGGGAGAGGAAGGAAGAAGGTCGGTGGAGAGGAGAAAGTTGCGATTTTTGGGACTGAAATTGACTTGCTACAGTGATTTTCGAATGGCTACAGTACTGCGTGCGAATTGGAGAAGATGGTGAATCGTAACCATGAACAGTGTTATGGTGAATAGTGCGACATGACTCCGTCAAATCAGTGGTGTTCTCCTTGTCCAAGTTGTAGATGAAACCCTAGATTTGTTTTTACTACTCTTGATTGTTTAATTTAGTGAAAGTTGATATGATTTTCTATACTTAATGTAATTTCATTGTTATTTCTCTTAAGTGCTTTGACCGAGACTTAATGAATGATGAATGAAATTTGAGCTTAATAAATCCTGTGTCTAGCTAAGAACAGAATTATGATTGATTATGTGCCCGACCAAGGATAGAATCAATTGTATTAAATTTATAGTGGATGAACTTTTCGTGTTCGGCCAAGAACGTGTAGTCCATTCATTAGGAATTTGTTTGTCTGGCAAAGAACATGAGTTACCGTGCCATATCATTTGTGTGCGATAATAATTGAGAGTAGTAATTACATGTTTAGTGGTGGATTCATTGCCTTGTTATTCTCATTCATTTGATTTCTTGTTAAAGTTTACTTCTTTAGTTAATTAAATCATCAAAATTCAAATCTTTTATTAGAATTAGATTAATCTTCCAAGTCCTTTGGGTTCGACCTCGTTTTCACTAGACTATAATCAGTCTCGTGCGATTGCGAGTAAAATAGTTAAAAATACAATCAATCATACAGGATCAATATGACAGAATAATATCCAAGTATCCAATCTGAACATAACATTACCAAAAGAAACTACTTAGTCTATTACAGAAATCAAATAATCAATAATCCAAATTTCAGGTTCCTGGCATACAGGCCAACCAGTCTTATAAAAGCAATCATAAATAAAATTTAAAAAAATATTCTACTTCAAGCTTCAGCCATCCATAGCAGCTCTAGCATCTTACCTGCTCAGCTTCACTCCCTTTTTATTCCTGCATCAGAGGATGCGTGAGTATTCCGAAGGAAATACCCAGTATGATGCTAAAAACCCCATGGATAATAGGAATGAAAAATGTATAGACATCACTTTCTAGTGAAGAATTTTAAAGTTCAACAGGATCAGGAATTGGAAATACAGTACTTACCTTACCTGAATGTTAACCATACTTAATGACAACAACAGTTCATGATATGGATAGAATAATCATTGAAGACTCCAAACGTTCATTGCATAAGGAGAAAATAACAATATGGTCAGTCTCCAAACATCCATTGCGTAAGGAGATGTCAACTTCTGCTTTCAGATAAGTCTACTTCCCCTATGGACTTCTATACCAGAACATCCTAGAGGTTTTCTAGAGGAACCCAGCCATGCGTCTAGGGATGCTAGCCCCATCGGTGCTTACGGGCACAATGGGCGGAGACTGCAATCCTTCCGTAATATCATATAGTCTAATAACGTAAGGAGAAAATAACAATATGGTTAGTCTCCAAACATCCATTGCGTAAAGTGACGTCAACTTCTGCTCTCAGATCAGTCCACTTCCCCTATGGACTTCTATACCAGAACATCCTAGAGGTTTTCTAGAGGAACCCGGCCATGCGTCTAGGGATGCTAGCCGCATCGGTGCTTACGGGCACAATGGGCGGAGACTGCAATCCTTCCGCAATATCATACAGTCTAATAACGTACGTGTGCCTTCATCGGTTGAACTACAATATTTTTATTGCCACTCATCGGCCGAGAGAGTATCTTACTCTAATGTTCTAATCATATTAAATGCATTATGTGACGTCTAATTAATGATATTAATAATCATTACCCATTTCCAAAGGTGTATTACATACCCTTAAGGCTTTAGTAATAGGTATAATTTCTCAAACTATGATACCTTTAACTTATAACAGATTAGTATTACTTTTCACCCCAATAAGACATCCAATCCTAGACACAAACTGAAGGCTAATCAACTGATAGAATCATAAAGAAATCAACTTTCTTCTAAATCAAGAGTCTTGACGCAAAATAGATCATTGAACATGAATATTGATAATGACGCACAACTAGATGTACCCTCTTACCATTAATAGAGGCTACCTGTTTTAGATCTCATAGAACAACCCAACAAGGAGACAACAAATCTGGGACAGCACATTACATACTCACCCAAGGACCATACTAGAACATCGAATAAAATTATTTACAATATGGGAACCATCTAGGTGCTAGCACATTGAATATCAATGCAACATATCATCATGAGTCATGCATGTATAACAATCAAATCGGTATCTTTGTAAACAATGAGCAGCATCACAATATGAATAATGAATCATAATATCTCATGCAATACTCTTAGAATTATGGAACAAAGATCAATCAAGAGTGGAATAGGGAAAAACACATCCTACCATCGTACGCGACAAGTTCTTCAAGTCTTCGTGTAGAACACCGCTTCCTCCTCGTGAATCAGCCTCGCTCCAAGGATCGAACGCCACCAACACTTGATAATCAAGTAAGAAAAAGAGAAAAACTCTAAAGTCTCAAGGGCTGGACTCTCATGCACTTAAAACAACCCCTCTTGATGGGTTTTTATAGAGAAACCCTAACACAACTAGGAAATCTCTTCCCAAATCAAATTTCCCATTAGTTACACTAACTTTTAATCTCCACCATTGAACCAAAACCTCCTCCTAACCATCTAGGACACTCTCCCATTAAGCCTCCTTGATTTGGTAGGATTCCCTACTCAAAAAGATCTCAAAAACACAAAAATCGCAAACTGCGCATGCCGGGGCGATCGCAAAAATTGTGTCATATATATATATATATATATATATATATATATATATGACACATTCTCCTATCCTAAAAAGAACATTTCGTCCTCGAAATACAGCTACTCACCTTGCAAACAAATCAGGGTAGGATTTCTTCATCTCATATTCTGTTTCCCATGTCATTTCCTTGGAGAGCTGATTTTGCCACAAAAAATTTACCAAGGAAATATTCTTTTGACGTAACACTTGCTCTTTCTTATCCAAGATCTTAATAGGTTTCATCGAAAAAGTTAAATCCGCTTCCAACTCCATGGTTGTGTGGTCCAAAACATGTGAAGGATCTGACATGCATTTCCTCAACATAGACACATGAAACATGTGATGTACTTCCGCCAACTATGGGGGTAAGGCTAACTGATAAGCAACCGGTCTAACCCATTCAAATATTTTAAAAGGTCCAACGAACCTCGGACTCAACTTCCCCTTTTTACCAAATCTCACAATTCCCTTTGAAGGTGATACCTTCAAGAATACATGATCTCCCACTTGGAACTCCAGTTCTCTTCTTCAACTATTTGCATAACTCTTTTACCAACTTTGCGCAGTCTATAGTCTCTGTCTAATCTGCTTTACTTTCTTAGCACAGTAATGTACTAACTCTGATCTCAAAACTTGATTTTCTCCAACATCCGTCCAACAAGTAGGCGATCTGCACGGTCTTCCGTATAATACTTCAAAAGGTGCCATCCCAATGTAGAATGGTAGCTGTTATTGTAGGCAAACTCGATCAAAGGCAAATGATCATCCCAGTTTCCTTTCCAATCAATCGCACGTGTCCTAAGTATATCTTCTGGCATTTGAATCGTCCGTTCTGACTATCTGTTACTCTGAGGATGAAAAGTTGTACTAAAATTAAGCTTCGTTCCCAAGGCATCTTTTATACTCTTTCAGGTTCGTAATGTGAACCGTGTATCCCTGACAGATATAATAGATAAATGTGTACCATGTAATTTTACGATCTCTCTGATGTACAATATCACCAGACTCTCTGGGTTCTGCTTCCATCGTATCGAAAGAAAATGAGCTATCTTTGTAAGTCTGTCAACAATCACCCATATCGCATCCTTCTGTTTCTGAGTCTTTGGTAAGGCCACTAAAAAAGCCATTGTAATGTGCTCCCATTTCCATTGTGGAATTTCCAATGGTTGCAACAATCCTGCAGGTCTCTTATGTTCTGCCTTGACTTGCTGACAAGTCAAGCATTTAGATACAAAATTACCGATGTCTCTCTTCCTTCCATTCCACCAGAAACTTTTCTTCAAATCTTGATACAATTTTGTGCCTCCCGAATGGATAGTATACTTTGAATGATGCAACTCACGAAGAATCTCCTTTCTCAATTCAACATCCTTTGGCACAACCATCCTTCCTTGAAACTGAATACTCCCATCAGTCCCTTTGCGGATATCTGCTTTGTGTAGCAACTTTTGCAATTGAGGGCTCTTCTTTTGTGCTTCCAGCACCTTCTCATGGATCACTGACCTTACAGAAATATTTCCCAAAAATGACATTCTCTGCACAGTTGGCCATTCCAGATTACACTCTCCCAATTCCTCAATCAACTTCCATTCTTGCACCATCAAGTGCGCCACTATCCCTGTTTTCTTGCTTAATGCATCTGCTACTACATTGGCTTTTCCTGGATGATAGTTAATAGAGAAATCATAGTCCTTCAAGTACTCCAATCATCATCTTTGTCTCATGTTCAAGTCCTACTGAGAGAATATATACTTCAAACTTTTATGATTTATAAAAACTTCAAAGGTCTCTCCATAGAGATAATGTCTCTATATCTTCAGTGCAAACACTTTTGCTGCTAGCTCCAAATCATGAGTGGGATAACTCTGTTCAAAAACCTTCAACTGTCTTGACGCATACGCCACAACATGTCCATGCTGCATAAGTACACAACCTAATCCGCTTTTTGATGCATCGCTCTAGATGACGAACCCACCAGAACTTGATGGTAATTTTAGAATCGGTGCCGAAGTCAATCTTCTCTTCAACTTTTGAAAACTTTTCTCGCAAGCATCATCCCAATTGAACTTTACTCCCTTCCGAGTAAGTTTGGAAATTGGCAAAGCCAAACTAGAAAATCCTTCAATGAATCTCCGATAATATCCTACCAATCCTAAGAAACTCTTTATTTCCATTACATTTTTAGGTTGTTCCCAATGTAAGACTGCTTCTATCTTTGTCGGATCTACTGACACTCCATCTTTAGAAATAACATGGCCAAGAAAATTTGCTCTATCTAACCAAAACGCACACTTGCTAAACTTTGCATACAGCTGGTTGTCCTTTAGAATATGCAATACCTGTGCCAAGTGCCTTATGTGCTCCTCCTGACCTGTTGAATACACTAGAATATCATCCATGAACATGATCATAAACTAATCCAACAACTCAGTGAAAATCCTTTTCATCATATCCATAAAAGCTGCTGATGCATTTGTTAAACCGAATGGTATGACCAAGAATTCATAATGTCCATATCTGGTTCTAAAAGCTGTCTTGGATATATCTTCCTCATTAGTCCTTAGTTGATGTATCCTAATCTCAAATCAATCCTTGAGAAAACCCTTGCCGATTGTAACTGTCAAACAAATCATCGATCATGGGTAATAGATACTTATTCTTTATGGTTTCTTGATTCAACATCCGATAATCAATACATAGCCTCATTGATCCATCCTTCTTTTTCATAAATAAAACTGGCTCTCCCCATGGAGAAACGCTAGGCCGAATGAGACATTTATCCAACAACTCCTGCAATTGATCCTTCAATTCTTTCAATTCGGCAGGTGCCATCGGATATTGGTGCAATTCCCGGCATTAGATCTATAATAAAGTTGATATCTCTCTTTGGTGGCAAACCAGGCAACTCATCCAGAAAGACATTTGGAAAATCACACACTACCTCAATTTCTCCATTCTTGGGGTAGATTTCTCCACTGGTATCACAATCGCTAAATAGGCTCTACCACTGTAACACCCAAAAAATTTGTGTGCTTACTAAAATTGATTTATCTAAAAATAGTAAATTTTGATGCTTTTTTTTGCTATGTTTTGCACTTTGGGGTTAAAGTATGTAAAAAGAGCTTTCCAACGCCACTGACGGTGTGCAAAACGGAGTTCGGAGCATAAATTTATGTTAGTTTGAATTTTGGTATTGAGTTGGGTTATGCGATTGATCGCCGGAATATGCGATTGATCTGGCGGGGTACGCGATTAATCGTCGGGGTACGCGATAGATCGCAACGGCGGATTGAATACGGAAATTGCGTTTTGAGTGGATTTTTTTGAGAAAAATATACCAAATCCTAACCAAACTTAGAGATTAAGTACATGAGGAGATTCTGGAGGATTTTAGAGGATTCCTATTGGAGGAAAGAGTCCATGATGAGGAAGGATTTGCATAAGAGGTAGAAACTCTAAACTCTATATAAACCCATGAGAGGGGAGGGCTTGTGCGATTCATATCAAAACCCTAGCTCTACAAATCTTATATTTTTCTCCTTCCCACATTCACCCTTCTCTCAAGCCTCTTCTTAGTGTGAGTCTTCATCCAAAGTTTGGAGGGGAGGCATCGCTACGAAGCGAAGAAGGCGAACGACGCGTAAAGGGCGAGACTTTTGTGAAACGAAAAGTAGGATGACTTTACCACTATTCTTTGTGATTTATTTCAATCATATGAATGTTTATGTGATTCACGTTCTGATGTCAAATATGTGACCTTTTTTGGGAATGAATATGTGTGGTATTTCTATTCATGAGTTGATTATGATCATGCTCTTATATGTGAAGATGTAGGGGTCAATTGATATATAATATGTAACATGAGAAAGGTGTGAACTTTAGTAATTCCAGATAATCCTAGGGTTTGTAATTGATCTAGGAGGGGAGTATATGGTCTGTTAATGATATATTATCATCTATAATATGTTATTAAGTGAGATAATCAAGTTTAATTAAGAGTCTTAATCTCGGCCAGAACTATTTTTGTGCCGACAGTTTGTAGTAAATAATTCATAACTAATTCAAATAAACTCGGAAAAATATGCTGTCTATTGTCTTAAAAACTAGACTCAAAGGACTATATACAGTAAAAATTTCAGAGAGTAATTAAATCTGTGCTGACACTGGAAAGTGCTGGAATTCAACTGATATGTAAAAAAAGAATACTGTAATTAGGGTAAAAGTTGGAAAAACTTTAGCAAAACATTACCCTATGCTAAAATAAGTATACTATGAAAGTACTATGTGTTATGCAATATCTTCCAGAAAGAATTACAGCAGAATAAACTAAGTACAATACTTTAATATCATGGGCTAATGGTGGGTAGTTTGGTGTTTAGTAAGTCCTATGTGTTTCATGGTTGATATTGACTAGGCTGCATTTTCAATTGGAAGCCGAACCATCATCCCCTTTGACTAAAGTTTTAAACCTTGAAGTTAAAGCAATGTGTGATACTTCTGTTGTTGACACTTTATTTTAATACTTCTATGGTCAGTTGTGTGACGATAGAGATTAAGTAATCTCATTGGCACTCCTTTGGTGAGTCAGACTTTTGAAAGAGTATCGAAATCTTTATTGTACTTCTTTCGTGAGCTAGTTATTAGAATAATTATGTTCTTCACAGAGGATACCTTTCCTTCGAGTAAATAGTTACATCAGAGATTCGTTATAAGAACCTTGTGAGATTTTGCCCAAGAGAGGTAAATTAGTTTCCCAGGATGAGAGATAGGTAGTCTCAATAGTACTTGAGTGAAGACATTCGTAGTATGCTAGTAAAAGCCATAATAGACTCTGTCCAGTTGAGACTTGTAGAATATTCAAAAGCACTTGGATTAGGAGAGACTCTGTCCGGTTGAGAGTTGTAGAATACTCAAAAGCACTTGGATTAAGAGAAACTCAGCCAGGGTGAGAGCTAATGATACTCAATAGCCCCTGTGTTAAGAAAAACTCAGCCAGGGTGAGAGCTAATGATACTCAATTGCCCCTGTGTTAAGGGAAACTCAGCCAGGGTGAGAGTTAATGATACTCAACAGCCCCTGTGTTAAGGGAAACTCAGCGAGGGTGAGAGTTAATGATACTCAACAGTCCCTGCGTTAAGGGAGATTCAGCTAGGGTGAGAGTTAATAATACTCAAAAGCCCCTAAGTTAAGAAATTCAGCTAGGGTGAGATTTAATAATACTCAAAAGCCCCTAAGTTAAAAAATTCAGCTAGGGAGAGAGTTAATAATACTCAAAAGCCCCTGAGTTAAGAGACCCTGCCAAGATGAGAGTTAATAAAACTCAAAAGCCCCTGTGTTAAGAGAGTAATTTTTCGATCCTTGTTAGTTTCCCGCCCAAAGAGAGATATTTCATAAGTACTGATAGAGCCAGTATTCTAGACATGACAGAGGGTTCCAAGGAGAAAACCTCTAGGATAGTCTGGCAAGAAGCCACATGGAAGTGGTGATATATGAGAGTGAGATTTGTAGCTCCATATGCTTGTGATAGTGGAAATCTCTGTGAATGATGTTTTTCTTATGCACTCTCAATGTTTGGATCATTGATTAATTATATTCTCTCCATACATTCTAGCTGTTTTGGAGTCTTAGTGACTGATGATGATTTTTAGTAATGCAATTCCTTATATTGGATATCGATATTACTGATTTATGAGTTGTTGTTGAAATCTTATGCATTGTTATATATTGTATCTTTTGTGTTTGTGTGGGTTTTGCATCCTACTGGGTATTTCTTCGGAATACTCATGCATCCTGTGATGCAGGCTTGGATAAAGATTAGATTTGGAGAATGTTGCAGCAGCACAAAAAGCTCAAGGATTGTAGTTAGAAAGTTACGAAGTTTAGGTTCCTTTTGAAATAAATAGCTGTGATATTAATGGCCTGTGTGCCAAGAAGTTTTAGTAATTTTATTAAGAGATTTTAATGACTTTTATTTTGGGATAATTTGAGATGAAGAATTTTTATTTCATATGGTTTAATGATGTTGATTCATATGACTAAGTGGTTTCAATTACACATCCTTTTGAGATGTTGTGGTTGACTGGTGAATGGGTATTAAGTTGCATGCCCGAATTTTGGCTTTAAGAATTTCTCGCCTAAGGGTCAACTTCCGCACTCCGTCGAGGCTTGAAATTTTGGGGCGTGACAACCACCTTTAGCTACCAATTTATGGGCTTTAATCATAGAAATTACACAATTCTCTTTCTTAGCTCGAATTCCCTGGAACACCAACTCTTTCTCTCCAGGAATTCTAAAGTAAGCTCTTTTCTTTCTACAGTCTACACTAGCATTGCACTTAGCTAGCTAATCCATCCCCAAAATCACATCAAAATTAAACATATCAAGCAGAACAAGATTAGCATTCAACACTCTATCTCCTATCACCACAGGAGAATCACAAGGTACTAAGTTGCTACTACCGAGTCTCCAACAGGAGTAGAAATAAGAAAGTCACAACTCAGTCTAGATAGTTTCTTCTCTAAACTCAAAGCAAACACAATAGATAAAAAAGATCGCAATGATCCAGGGTCAATCAAAACTCTAGCAAGTCTATCAAGGACAAGTAGAGTACCTTCGATCACTTTGTTTGAAGCTTGCGCATCTGCAGAAGTCAAATAAAAAACCCGTGCCTGAGCCCTCTTGCTCGACTCCCCTCCTGTCTTCTTGTCATGATTAGGATAGTATGGTGAGATATATCCAACCTCGTTGCAAGTATAACACCTCCTTGTGTCTTGAGGACACGACTTCTAAGCATGCAACAGTTGTCCACATAACTTGCATCGAATTCCAGCTTCTTGACCGTTGCCCCGCTGTGGCTGACGATTTGGCACTACCGGTTGATTCTGCCCATTGATTTGGTTCATCTGCGGCTGCTGCTTTTGCTATTTTGCAGGTTGAATATTGAAATGACCATCATTCCCAAACCTCTTGAAACTTGAGCGCTTGAAATTCCCTTTGTTGTCCTAGCTTTTAACCAAGCTACTCTTCCTCTCCTGTGTCCTTTTGAAGTCATCTTCAAGAATTGAAGCCAACTCCACCGCTTTCACCACAGTCGTAGGTTGAGAAACTAGCACCTTCGCTCTCAGCCCATCACGAAGTCCATCTTTGAATCATCTCGCCTTTACCAGATCATTTGGACAAGCATCAGTTGCAAACCGCTGCAACTACTTGAACTTCGTGTCGTACTACAAAACTGACATCGAACCTTGAAAAAGTTCCAAGAACTCCTCCTTTCGATGCTGAATGTGAGGAGGGAAATACTTTTTGTTAAAGACTTCCTTGAACTCCTCCCAAGATATATCATGTCCATCCACAAAGTTGTTCTCGGCAGACTCCCACCAAAAGACTGCTTCTCCTATGAACTGGAATGTCGCGAAGATCACCTGCTTAGCTGCAGGCACCTTCATTCCCTTAAACAGACGCTCGACCTCCACGATCCAATGCTCAGTCTTTTTCGGGTTGTCTTCTCCCAAAAAATATGGGCCCGCTCTCTTAAACCGCTCGAGCATCGGTGCTTTCACGTTACTAGTGCTACCACTTCTGCCATTCCGCAACTCCTCCGCTAACTGCCTACCATGTCTGACATGTTTCAACTTGCAACTTCCTCCTGCGAGGGGTTAGGAGCAGCATTCGATCGACGACCACGAGCTCCAGAGTTCACCATCTTCTCTTATCTACAGTCAAGGAAAGAAGATGAATTAGAATTTTACATACAGCTCCATTTTAATTCATCTCTCAGTTCATTGACTCCTATGCAACACACTCGCATGCAAACACACAAGAGCACCACAAACAAACACAATTCAATCAAACCAAAGCTTTTGTTCATTCTCAAAATAATTGCTACACCTAATTCCCTAGTGCATAGATCAGGGTTTTATTACAAGGATCTGCTAATTCTAAGGTTTCCTAACAAATCTTCAAAGGTACTAATCTTCAAAGATATTCATCTAGTATCTCCAAGGCTGTCTGAGTTGGAGCCAATGCTAATTTTGAATGCCACATGATTTCCCATCCGGTCATATGCAGCCACCTGTAACCCATAGATTTAAACCGATTATACAGGGTATGAGAAAGCGCCACATCCTTCTCAGCCCGTACATAAATAGGATGCTCTCTCACAATCCACTCTTCTAGGAGGACATGCATAGGTGAAGATCCATCTCCAAACTCCACTCGCATTTCAGGCCATAAAGGTTGCACAGCTTCTACTAGTTCTTGCTCATCTTCTATATCTATCAAGTATGGGTGAGACTCGGTTCCCAAGCCTATGTTCCCTTGTTTCCAGCCAGCTAACCACTGCTTAGCTGCTTCCTGCTTTTCCTTTTCGTAAATTCTTCCACTCCATGTTTAAGCCATTAAACCTAGATCAAAACATCATTAGTATAATAATCTATAGGGTAAGCTTCACTACTTCCTCTAAGTCTTCTTGGCCTCTAACACAACACAAAAATGACGATGTTATCAAGATTATCATACACTGAATAATTGTTCTAGTCATCCTGAGCTCTTATACCAAACTGTGATGCCCGAAATTTCTAGACCTCGATTATAGCGCAGAAGCAACCAATCACAGACAGTCGGGAGGTTAGAAACTCAGGGAGTGACCAAATACTCGATCGATCTCAACCCAATTACCAAATTGGAATGTACAAGATCAATATGACGGAACAATATCCAAGTTTCTAATCTTAACATAACATTACCAAAAGAAACTACTTAGTCTATTGCAGAAATCAAATAATCAATAATCCAAATTTCAGGTTCCTGGCACAGAGGCCAACCAGTCTAATAAAAGTAATCATAAATAAAATTTAAAAGAATCTTCTACTCATGCATATGCTTCCAAAATAAAAGGAGTCGTGGATTGTAGGGAAGATGTGCTACTCTCAAAGTTGGAGTGATTCTCCCACACATGATTGTAAGTATCAAGATATTAGGGATATTGGTGGAAATGCACTTCAAAGGGAGGAGAAGTAGGTGGGTGGGAGGAATTATAATCATTAAAGTACATATAAGGAATCCATAGGAAGGGGAACACATTTTTTCACCACGCAATCATCAACACTCTAACCACACCATGACACATCCACAAATCAGAAAAACAACCCTAGATATCCACAACTAGCAATCAACAGTCCAAGATATCGACAACTAGCAGTCCTAATAGCCACAACTAGCACAGCATGCAATCACAAAAAGAAGGGGGAAAACACCAAATACCCAATTTAACTACACAAAAAAGAAAAACATAATTAAGCTACTGAAATGTAAACTAAACTAACTAAACAAAGCTACTCTAACTACACTAAGAATTTGGTAAACTATTCTACGCCATCCCTGGCAACGACACAAAAAACTTGATTGTTTAAATATTAAACCCTTGCAATTGCACAAGGTAATTGTACTATAATGAGTATTTAGGGTTGTCGAACGTTAGGGACGAATGAATAATCTACCAAACTCAAGAGAAGAAAGTTCGTTGTTTTAACTTAATCTAACAAAAGCAATTGAATTTAGATACTTAAAACGAGTTAAACTAATATGTAGAAGCACCAAGATGAAGAAAATATCAAGGCAGTGAATCCACCACTAAACATGCAATTACCACTCTCAATTATTATTTCGCAAAAATTGAAATGACACGGCAACTCGTGTTCTTGGTCAGACACACGAATTACTAGTGAAATCACTCACGTTCTTGGTCGGACACGAAAAGTTCATTCACTATAAATTAATGTAATTAACTCAATCCTTGGTCGGGCATAAAACTAACACAATCCTGTTCTTGGTTAGACACAGTGAATATCAAGATCAAATTTCATTCATAATAATTCAAGACTATGGTCAAGCACTTAAAAGAAAAACTTATGAAATCGCATTAAGCATATAAGAACTCATATCAACTCTATTAAATTAAACCATCAAGAGTAGCAATACACATCTAGGGCTTCACCTAGCCTTGATAAAGAAGTTTAGCTAGACATGAAATTAGAGAAAAGAAAAGCCTGATTTGGTGTATTCATTGGCATGAATCTACTCTTCTTCTTTAGCCATCAAAAGCTCCTTCTTTTTCTCTTCTCCTCAATTAGATGCCAAGGTCTTAGCATCCTCAAAATGTTCTCCCTTAAGGCATATATATAGGAGCAATAGGAACCGTGAAATCCCCTTCCAATTCCGTATCAAAATAGGCTTTGTTTTAGGTTTTGCGAATACGGCGATCGATTGCACTGTTCACTGATCGATCGCTTCCCAATGGATCTCTGCATTCCTTCGTTTCTTCATTGCGTTGCGCTATCTTTACATGTTGATTGTTCGCGACGATGCCAATTGATCGCGCACTGTTTATTCAAAAACTCCAGTATATACGATCGATCGAAAAGATGATCGATAGCTCTCTTCGTTCGGAGCACTTTCTTTGGTTCAGGCAATCGATCGCATAAGTCTGGTGATCGATCGACTACTGTTCATTTGCCAAAATATTATGCTTCTTTCTCTTCTTAAGCCAAAAAGAGTGTATGCCTTCTTTTCCTACAAAAGATAAAAAACTCATTAAAGCACCACTAAATTAATCAATCACTAATATAAACATAAGTTTAGGGCTGATAAAATGCATAATTCACATATAGATCAATAGCTATTGTGTAACTCAAAGACACGACGCTATCATACAATCGATTGAACGATAGCACTGCCTCAAAGACACAATAGGGGTAGCTATTGTGTAATCGATTAAATAATAGTACAACCTCAAACAAAATAGAATTGGAATAAGTTTAAACGTTCATTTTGAAATTCATATTTTATGTATTTCCAATTACAAGTAACAGAAAATTTGTCGTGTCCTACAACACATGATCATTCAACTACAGACTCGATACAATTGTATCCCGTGTGCTCAATAACATGACTAGGAAAAAACGTATTGACTGATATATCTTACAAATGTAATGTGTATATGACATACTTGAATATGTATAGAAGAGAATAAAGTTACGTGCATTTTGCAATTTCTATTGTTTATTTTCAACTACACTAAGAGACATTGAGTCCTGTAAACGACTCAAGGAGAGTCGTCATCGAATTCCCTCTCTATCTTTCCCCTGAGCAGAACTGCAGCTATCATAGGCCGAAATAACATTGTTATGGTCGTCTAATGAATATTGGTTGTTCTACCCCTAATGCCAAATGAGCCGCGTACATTATTAGGTAGATTCTAGAGTCTATGGAATTCTGTTTCAAGGGTGCATCCCTGATCTGGGACAGCTTCCATTGCCAAGCTCCCTTCATATTGAAATGGTTTTCGAGCAGTGATCTATACTTGAATTATACATTTTATTAGCCCCTAAACTTATGTTTATGCTAGTATTTTGATTAGATTTGTTGATTCTTTAATGAGTTTTTTATCTTTTGTCTGAAAAGAAGACATATACTCTTTTTGGCTTAAGAAGAGAGAAGAAACGAAAGATTTTGGCAATTGAACTAACCAATTGGCACGACACAGTGAAGAACGAAGGAAAAGGAGTAAGCGATCGATCGGCAGAGTAAGTGATTGTTTGCTGTATTCGGCAAACTTAAAACAAACCCTATTTTGAGTCAGAATTGGAAGGGGATTTCGTGGTTTCTCTTCACCCCTATATATATGCCTTAAGGGAGAACATATTGGGATATCTTGGACTTCTTGGAAACTTTGGAGGAGAGCTTTTGTGACGGCTAATGCAAAGGAGAGAAGAAGAAGATGATGAAGATGAAGATGATTTATGTATCTCTTCCAATGCGAGGCTAAACTTCTTTCCAAGGTGTAGATGAAGCCCGAATAGATTAGTTGTATTATTTTTTTTCTCTCATCTTAATTTTACTCTAGTTGGTGTATGAACCTTTGTTATGTTTTCAAAGTTAATTTATTAAGGTTTATTCTATGTGCATGAGAGAGGCCAGAGTGAATTTTTGTGAGTTTCAATCCGAGGAATACTTGAATGTGCAACTAAGAATGTGAGTAAACTCAGGTGTCATATATGAATAAAGTTTCATTGATTTATGTTTGAGAGAGATAGCGCACAGTTCTATGGTTTATATTGCTTATGTGTTACGTTCGAGAGGAGAGCACAATATTTTGAATTTACGAGTATATGTTCGATCGAGAGAGAGAGAGACAATACACTAGTTTATTTCGTGGTGGATTCGAAGCCTTGGTACTTCTCCATATCAGTAAAACTCGCTTTAAATAGTTAAAGTTTCTTGTTTTTCTTATATTAAATTAAAACAACAACTTTTGTTCTCTTGAGTTTGGTAGATTATTCATCCGTCCTTGAGGTTCGACAACCCTAAATACTCATTATAGTACATTACCTTGTGCACTTCCAAGGGTTTAATATTTAAACGATCAAGTTTTTAGCCCGTTGACGGGGACAGAAGCCAATAGTTTACCAAATTCTCAGCGTAGTTCAATTAGTTTCATTAGTTTAAATTTAGTTTCTATATCCGTAGTTGATTGCATTTGCTTTTGTGCAAGAGTAAGAGAAGATGTGGAATTCTCGCCAACGTTGGAAGGGCCACCCCTTCCCCTTGTTTGCGTTATCTTATCATTTCTTTTTAGTTTAATTGAGTGCTGGGTGTTTTTCCTTTCTTTTCTGTGACTGCCCGCTCATGCTAGTTGTGGCCATTAGGTTGCTAGTTGTGGATATCTAGGATTGATTCATGTTATTTATGGATTTTAGGACTGCTACAGGTTTTGCTTGTATGTGTGATTGTGCATGCATGGTCATCGTTCCTTGAACCCTAACCTTGCCTTTGATCCTGATCCTGAACACTTGTCTAGAATCCTTAGAACCCATAGAAACCTGATCCTTGAATCCCATCCTATGGCTGACAATATGAACCTTGGGGGTGGGAATGGCCTTAACCAATATCTAGTAGTACCCCATGCATGTACCTTACAAGACTACTACCGTCCCATAGCCTATACTTCCCCATCCTACATCCTCCTACCCGACAATGTGGTCAATTTTGAAATTAAGTCCAACATCATCCAAATGCTACCCACATACCATGGCCTACTGAATGAGAACCCCTATAGGCACCTGCAGAATTTCCTGGAAGTCAACACTACCTTTAAGCTTACATTGTTTGATGACTAGGTTCACCTTAGGTTGTTCCCTTTCACCCTGAATGACAAGGTGAAAGAGTGGCTGCACTCCCTAGAACATAACTCTATTACGAGTTGGGAGTAAATGCAAGCCGAATTCCTGAAAAACTACTTCCCTGTAGGACGAACGAACAAAATAAGGAATGAAATCATCACATTCACCCAACTTCCCAATGAGCAATTCCATGAGAACTGGAAAAGAATGAAAGTCCAACTCCGGTCTTGCCCACACCATGATGTGCCCAAGTGGCAACTTGTGCAGAGATTCCACGAAGGTGTGTGTGATCAGCACAAAACCCTAATTGATGCCTCTTGTGGAGGAACATTCATAAAATAGACCCTAGATGATGCATGGGATCTATTAGAGTACCTGAGCAAAAATTCCTTACATAGCGCAACCCTCTACAAATCCGAAGGCCACATACCTGGTAGAAATGCCTCAAGGGGAGGCATGTATGATGTTAAAGTCACAACAACCCTAGAGCACCAGGTGGCATCTTTGGCAGAGAGATTTGACTGATTCTTCTCTCAGCCTTCACCCTACAATCAACAATCTCAAGATGCCTGCACCATCTGTGCCAGCCTTATGCATACCATCGTTGACTCTCCTTCAGCCTCAAAGTATCCAGACTTAGTACAGGAGCATGTAAACTTTGCACAGACCTTCCCGAGAGCCAACAACAATCCCTACTCCAATACATACAATCCTGGGTGGCGAAATCACCCTAATTTTTCCTAGAGGAAACCTAACCCAGGACCCACTTTTAATCCAACCCCAAGACATGAGTTCCCAAGCCAACCACCACCTTACCAATCAGCCTCAGCACCATTTAGCCAATCCAATAGGAGTCCCACTTTAGAAGACTAGATGAGCTAAATGTTAGCCACCTTAACCGAGATGAAAATAGAACAAAAAGAGACGAGAGGTGAGCTAAGGACCCAGGCCCAGCTTGTCCATTCCCATACCCAATCCATCACCAAGATAGAGACCCAGTTAAGATAGCTGGCCTGGTCCATGAACCGAAGAGAAGTAGGTTACCTTGCCCAGCCAACCCCAACAGAACCGTAGAGGCCAATTTACCATTGAAGGTTCCCAATAATACAATGAGCAAGTGCAAGCTGTAACTACCCTGAGGAGCGGTAAGCAATTTGACAATCAGGTTAGGAACTACCACGAGTGAGAAGACCTCCCCTGCAATAGCTAAAGAATCCACTCCTATCAAGACTGTACCCATTAGTCCTCCAACTCAGCAGGATGCCCCAACCAAACCTGAAAATGAAAGATCCTATATTCCTAGGGCACCCTTCCCACAATGCCTTGACAAACCCTCCCTGTTTAGCAAATCCCATCAAAGAATGGAGGAGATGTTAGAGGTGTTGAAGCAGAAAAAGATCAATCTCCCTCTATTAGATGCCATAAAACAAGTACCTGCCTATGCCAAATTCCTGAAAGACCTTTGCACCCAAAAACGTTAAGCCAAAGCCAATGTCACCCAAAAGGTTTGCTTGACTGACCAAGTGAGTTCTCTGTTGACACGTGACCTACCACCTAAATATAAAGACCCAGGTGTCCCTGTTATTTCCATTGTTATAGATGACCATACCATTAGCCGAGCTCTCTTGGATTTAGGGGTGAGTGTGAACCTCTTCCCTTGTTTTGTATATAAACAACTTGGCCTAAGAGATTTACAACTCACATCAGTCACCTTGCAGTTAGCAGACAGATCTGTCCATAGACCTAGAGGAATCATAGAGGATGTCCTTGTCGGAGTTGACCGGTTCTATTTTCCTATCGATTTTGTTGTCTTAGACATGGAACTAGTAGCCAACTCCAAAAGCCAGATACTTGTTATCCTTGGCCGCCCTTTCCTTGCCACATTCGATGCCACTATAAACTGAAGGTCAGGGCTTATGGATGTCAAACTCAACATCTTTAGTGCCTCCCAACAACCCTCTAGCGAAGCCGAATTCTTGATGGTGGATGACCTAGATAATCTAGTGTAGGAGTTTCCAGGACCGAAAGACCCTTCTTGTGATCATATCCTCCAGCCTATCTAGTGCGCAGAAAACCTAGTTATTGCAGATCCTGACTATCCACTGGAGAGCTATAGGATGGACAGTGGCCAACCTACGGCGTATAGACCCCTTTGTCTGTATGCATAGAATAAACCTTGATGACCAGGCCAAACTATCTAGGGAGGGCAGAGGCGTTTGAACCCTCACATGAGAGATGTGGTGATGAAAGAGGTAGTGAAACTTTTAGACGCTGTTATCATTTACCCTATCTCTAATAGTGAATGGGTGAGCCCCATCCAGGTAGTACCCAAAAGATCGAGCTTAACGGTGAAACATAATTCTGACGGTGAGCTTGTGCCAGTAAGAGAGTCTATAGGCTTGCGGGTGTCCATTGATTATAGGAAGCTGAACTCCATGACACGCAAAGACCACTTCCCTCTACCATTCATTGACCAAATCCTTAAGAAACTAGCTGGCCAGGAGTTTTATTGTTTTCTAGATGGGTACTCAGGATACAATCAGGTGCCAGTTTATCTAGAGGACTAAGAAAAGATGACTTTCACATGCGCCTTCGGTACATTTGCGTATCGTAGGATGCCTTTTGGTCTTTGTAATGCCCCTGCTATATTTTAGCGATGCATGATGTCCCTATTTTCCAATATGATTGATAAATTCTTGAAAGTCTTTATGGACGATTTTTCTATGTTTGGTGCCTGTTTTGATGATTGCTTGCACAATCTATCTTTCATTTTGAAACGATGTGAGAAAACGGATCTAGTGCTGAGTTGGAAAAAGAGCCATTTCATGGTTCAACAGGGGATTGTGTTAGGTCACATTATATAAAAAAGGGGTATTGAGGTAGACAAGACCAAGGTGGACCTTATTGCTAATCTTCCACCACCTACTTTTGTTAAGCAAATACGGTCTTTCCTTGGCCATGCAAGGTTTTATCGACGTTTCATCAAGGACTTTAGTAAAACTCACATCCGCTATGTCACCTTCTTGGTCAGGACGTGCCATTTGAGTTTGATGATTCGTGTAGAGAAGCTTTTACAAAGCTGAAAACCCTCATCTCTAGCTCCCTAATCATTCAACCCCTAGATTATACATTGACCTTTGAAATCATGTGTGATGCATCTAATTTTGTGATAGGGCCAGTGTTAGGCCAACGCATCAATAAAATTTCTCATGTTATTTATTATCCTAGCAAGACATTCACTGATGCCCAATTGAATTACACTACCACCGAAAAAGAGTTGCTTGCTGTTGTGTTTGCTTTGGATAAATTCAGATCATATCTCCTGGGAAGTGAGATTATTATTTTCTCTGATCATATAGTCTTGCAGTACCTTCTTTCCAAGAAGGATGCCAAACCAAGTCTGATTCGTTGGATCTTACTCTTACAGGAATTTGATTTTGAAATAAAGGATAAAAGAGGTTCGGATAATGTAGTGGTTGATCATCTATCTAGAATTCCTCTTCATTAACTTTCCAGCCCTGAACCTCTACGGGATTCATTTTGTGATGAGCAGCTCTTTGCTGTCTCCATTCATTCCCCACCTTGGTTTGCACATATTGTGAATTACCTTGTTGTGGGTCAAATCCCAGCCCATTGGTCTAAAACTGATAAAGATTTATTTTTCTCACGAGTCAAACATTATTACCAGGATGACCGTGATCTGTTTAAGATATGTTCAGACTAAGTCATAAGATGATGTGACTCGGAGAGTGAGTTTCATAGCATCCTATATTTTTTTCTATCTCAGGCTTGTGGTGGACACTTCAGTGCAAAGAAAACTATGGCCAAAGTGCTGCAAAGTGGCTTTTACTGGACCACATTGTTCAAAGACGCCCATGCCTTTTGTAGATCTTGTGATCGGTGTCAAAAACTCGAAGCCCTGTCGAAAATGGATATGATGTCCCTCCAACCCATTTTGATGGTTGAATTATTTAATGCATGGGGTATCGATTTTATGGGACTTTTTTCCACCGTCCTTTGGTCATGTCTATATTCTTGTTGTTGTTGATTATGTGTCTAAATGGATTGAAGTTATTGCCACTAGGACTAATGACCATAGAGTTGGGTTGGATTTTCTGAAAACTACTATCTTTAGTAGGTTTGGTATTCCTCGCGCTATAATTAGTGATGGGGGTACTCAATTTTGTAACAGGTCTTTCTAAGCTCTTCTCAAGAAGTACTCCATCACCCACAAGGTTGCAACTCCTTATCATCCTCTGACGAGCGGACAAGTGGAGGCTTCAAATCGCCAAGTTAAACAAATTCTGGAAAAGATGGTGCACCCTGATAGAAAAGACTGGTCACTTCGACTAAATGATGCACTTCTGGCTTATCGGATGGTGTTCAAGACACCTATTGGCATGTCTCCCTATAGGTTGTATATGGCAAAGCTTACCATTTATGGGTTGAGTTGGACATCAGGCTTATTGAGCTATTAAAGCCTATAAACTTTGATATGGATGAAGCTGGTGAACAATGCAAACTCCAGGTTAACGAGTTAGAGGAGTTGCGATTTGATGCATATGAGAATGCCAAGTTATACAAAATGAGGACTAAGGCAATACATGACAAGCTAATTTCCTGGAAGTCCTTTGAGCCTGATCAGAAGGTGTTGCTCTACAATTCTAGGTTGCATTTATTCCCAGGGAAGCTCCATTCTCTGTGATCTGGCCCATTCATAGTAAAACAAGTCTATCCACATGGTTCTGTCATGATTCACAATCCAAAAGAAGGGACTACATTCAAACTCAATGGTCACCAATTGAAACCCACATATCCAGGTGTATTCTCTCCTTTTCTTCTTTTTCTTATTATATTTTCATTGTCATTTTATATTTCGTGCACATTGTTCATAATAGATTTGGAGGAGAGGATATTGCTTGAGATAAAAAAAAAATAGTAGAACTGATCGATCGTCCCTCAAGCGATTGATCAACCGAGCATTGCACAAAGAAAAAAAATACAGTAGATACGATCGATCGCTCGGGCCCTATTTTGACACTATCGATCCCATCCTAGGACGATCGATCGCCCGAAAATGGCTATGATTGAAACCGTTCATCTACATCCGATCGGTGCCATTTCTCATTTTGTATAGCGATCGATCGGCCAAGTTGGCGATCGATCGCGGGTCGTGACTTTCGTCTTTAAAACCTAGCGGTCGCGGTGAGGGAGCGATTGATCTCCGCTCGCCGCTGCCACTGCCGACCCATTTCGTCTAAAACTCTAGCTCTTGAATGGTTTTTGCGTCTAGATTTTGAATCCGGCAACCATTTTCTCTCTTTCCTTCTTGCTTCCTTGTATTTGCACTCTTCATTCTGGTAAGCCCTAAATCTAAAACTTTGATTGTAACACCCAAAAAATAGGTATGTTTATTGAAAACTGCTATTTTAGGAAACTTGTCTAAAATAGGAAAGTTTTCGTACCTGTTGTGATTGTTGTTCTGCTATATCAATCTCGTATGTAGAGTTCTATTTTGATGCTTGTTGGTCGATGAGATTGATTAACCAGATTAGGTAGGTTCCCTGAACGTGAGGTCTAGACTTGGCGCTGAAACCTGTCTGACGCCAGGGGCTGGATGCACTTGACGCCAGGGCCACTTGAGTGCCAGAGCAGGGCTGGTCACATGTGTGCGACTACACTTGTGGTGGAGTCGAATGGACGTGTTGCCAGGTGCAGGACTCGTGCATGGTGGAGCGGCGCATCGCGTACGCGAGTCATCAGAACCGTTCATCTAAGATCCTTGTTCCAAGTCGCAGGAGGACCAAGAGCTAGAGCCACGTGGACTCTATGCTTGGTGCGTCATTCTCATGGATGACGTGGTCTATTCCTTGGGCCCACGACTTGGAGGACCAAATCGTGGGAGCAATTTGAATCGCAATCCCCTCATTTGTAATTAATGAATTTCAATTATACTTAGAAATCTAATTAGCCTAATTGGGAATATCTAAGGGAGGCTTTATGGACATGATTGGGGAGGAATCATGGGCCTTTCCATATGCTTGGATGGCGCCCTTTTGTCATGGAATTAATTGGGAAAGATTTTGCATAATTGGTATGATTCACCTCTAACTAATTGATTCGGTTTAGATACTTACCAACTAAGTAAGTAACTAATTGGGATGATTGATTAAATCACATCCCTAACTGCCTCATTTCCTCTTTTGATGGTCAATTCATGGCCATTGGTTGGTGGTGTGATGAGTGGTGGAGATTAAGAGACCTCACCTATTTAAAGACCTCATGGGAGGAGCCGGTAAACCCTTTGAACTGGCAGCCCTTTTAGCCCTCCTCTTTGAGACTTCTCCTTCCCCATTTCGTCCTCTCCTCTTCTTCCCAACCAGCAACAGCCGTGCCTTTTGTGGTGGTCATGGTGTGGAGGATTGACGAGGCTTTGGTGCAGTGCAGTCGGTGGCTACGTCGAAGTCCGGTTCTTCAAAACAAGTAGGATTTATTTTTTTTACCACAATTTAACTCTCTGATTTTCGTATGATCATGAGTGAATGGTTGCTGATATTTGGCTTATACCACGTTCCTATTATATGTCATTGTTATATACCATAATATTATATGCCTTGTTTAAGTGAAATATCATATTCGGTATGTTGCATGCCTAGTTCTTCACGTCCTAACTTCTAGTCAGACATCCCCACCTTCTCTAATGAGTAAAGTGATTGATTGAATTTTTAACTATTTTACTCGCAATCGCACGAGACTACGTATAGACTAGTGGAAACGAGGTCGAACCCAAAGGACTTGGAAGATTAACTTAATTCTAATGAAAGATTGAATTTTTATGATTTTAACTAACTAAAGAAATAAATTTTACTGAGAAATTAAATGAATAAGAATATCAAAGCGTCGAATCCACTACTAAACATGCAGTTATTACTCTCAATTAGTACTTCCACAAGATGATATGATATGGTAATTCATGTTCTTTGGTCGGACACACGAATTACCAGTGAATTCACTACACGTTCTTTGGTCGGACACGAAAAGTTCATTCACTATGAATAATATATTAATTCTATCCTTTGGTCGGGCATAGAATCAATACAAACCTGTTATTATCTAGACACAGGAAATATCAATATCAAATTTCAGTCATAATCTTACCAGTCTATGGTCAAGCACTAGATCGAATTATGAAACATGAAATCGCATTAAGAACAATCATATCAACTCCAAATCATTAAACAATTAAGAGTAATAATACATATTTAGGGCTTCATCTAGCCTTGATAAGAAAATTAGCCAGACATAGAATAAGAGAAAGAAGAAGTAGCCTGATTCGTCGGATTCATTGAAATACTATTCATGGCTACTATTCACAGGAATACTGTTCACCCAAAAAAAATTCACTGTAGCAGCACTGTTCACTGTCTTCTTCGTCGAACACGGGTACTGTAGCAGTTCGAAATGGTCGTGCAATTCGTCCAAAATCCGGCCATTATCCTCTCCTATCTTCTTCTCCTCTTCCTCCGGCGAAAATCACACCGGAAAAATATGATTTTTCCTCTTCACCGGCGCTCTGTTTTCTCTGTGAAAAGCTCTCTAAAACTCTTCTAAAAATCCTCTTTTTTTTTTTCGATCCCAAAAATCCTCCTCTATTTATAGGCTTCGAGATAGAGAGTCCATTCCGATTCAATTTCGGATTTAGATAAGCCCAAATCAGTCTGTTACAGAAAAATCCTGATGGAGCATGACTCTGTTTCAAACAGAGTCCCAATTCGACTCGGCTTCACTTTTTTCTTCTCCTTTTCAGTTTCCGGCCACATCACGATTGCCGCTGAGCTCCGCCGTCTCTTGCCGATCAGCCCGCCAGCACGAGCTCTTCCTTTCTCCACCGCCATTGCCGTCTGCTTCTTCGGTTTCCTCTGTTCTGCTCTGGTCGTCAAGCTCATCCACCGCCGGAGATCGCCCATCACCGGCGTTTCATTCGCCGCCGGCCCGCCGTCTTCTCGATCCTCCTCGTCGTTGCCCAGCCGCCATCCTGCCGGCGTTCGAGCTCGAGCTCGAACGCTGCTCTGCCTCTGCAACAGACCGCCCGAGCAGAGCTCGGGTCGTCTTTTTTTTTTTCTTTTAAAACCGAACCGGTACTGAACCGGTCGGTTCAGATTCAATTTCTCTTTTTTTTTTCTTCTTCTTTAAAACCCGTCGTATTAATCTCCACCATCGGATCTTCGATCTCAGCATAGAAACGGTTCGACGCGTATTCATTCTTTACGATCCACATTTGAAACTCTTACGCCTACATAAATAAAATATTAAATTAGTCGCATAATAAAATGTGAAATCATGAAATACAATTAACGCATCTAAATTAATCAATTAAGCACATTTTTTTATTAAACTATTAATTACTCACCTAACCATGATTAACCGTTAATTATCCTTACTTCAACTAAAATTACGACTAACAAATACGCAGAAAGGCATATAAAATGTGTATATTTTATAGATATCATAAAGATATAATCTTTAATGCATGAGGTTGATGTTGGACTTATGTCCATAAATTATTGTTCCTTTTTAATGATGATTGTACATCACATTGGATTAAATGTAACTGTTAACCTAAGGTAATCACTAATCGGGGTGATTCCTTGTGATACTCCTTTAAAATATAGATAAAAGCCATAATTAAAGCTCTGATCTTTGAAAGTTGTAATCTTGAAGTCAGGGTCCAACATGGTGGACTGTTTCCATGTCTGAGTTTAGGTGTCCTAATTATGGTAACATAAGACTATCATACTAGAATGCATGTTAGCAAATCGAGTAATGTATCTAAGTACATACCATGCTAAATAATGAATTAATTAACATAAAATTTATAAGACACTCTCTGTCATACTAATGGTGCCTGACATCATGTCAGGACATCCCTATTCACTGTTTTGTCTGGGAATACATGGCATCTTGGGAATAATGTGAATAAAGGATTAAGTAGAAATAATCATCAATCGGGGTTAAGTTGGTAACTAAAAATGAAATTAAATCAAAGAATTTCAGAACCATTTGGGTTATGTAAAAGTTGTTAAGAATGTTAAGATAATGTCAGAAAGAGTCATTAATAAATTAATAAATTATATACCATTAGTTAATTAATATAACTTAAGTTAATTGTTCTCGGCCAGGACTAGTCCTGCACCGACGAACCCTAATCAAAAAATGATAACTAATTGTACAAAAATCTAAAAATTATGCGTCTATCAGATTGTGAACTAGACACCTAGGGCTACTTATGATAAAAATTTCAGAGGTTAGTTCACTCTTTACAGAACGTAGTGACCAACTGAAGTGGGTTGTCCTGTGTAGGACAGAACACTATTTTTGGTTCTAAAAACCCTAAACCCTAATATTAATATGAATTATGGGTTAAGACAATACTTAAAACCCTAACTAAGAGGACGTTTGGGGCGTGATTAAAAGCAAAACATCCAGATGGGATATTTTGCTACACTGTAGCACCTGGATATTTTATATATCCAGCTGAAACACCTCAGGAGGTACTTCAGCTGGATGTAAAAATCCACATGGATGCTACAGTATATATCCAATATCGAGTTTGGATATTTTTGCAATAATCACGCCCCAAACGGCCCCTAAGTATGATAAGACCTCTAAGGCCTTGGGAACAGTAACTCTAAAAGCTTGTTTACGGGTCTTAGAGCTGAGAACATTGTCCCAAATTATGTGTCCTTTGTGTCTCATCTCTTGAACGATCCTTCATTCACGAGGCCTCATTGCTTGACCTGTATTCAATGTCTAGGATATGATCTATTATGGGCATGTCATTCAAACGTTTCAGCGTCGGGGATTGTCAACTCTAGGGCTAGGTACGGTGAAGGTGGCAGAACGTGATCTTTGGCAAATCTTGTGGCGTGTCTCCTTGATGAGTCATTTTGTCGGGTCTCAGTTGAGTTCCCAGACATAATCATTCTAAGATATTGAACACTCCTTTATGAGTCGATTCGGGTTATGTCCGAACATGGTCTTGCACCCCTATGAAGAGTCGAATTTAGAAAGTCATGATTCAAGCCTATTAATGAGATGGCTCAGATGTTTTCAGTGTCAATCGGTTGAAATATCTGTTTCTCCGCTAAGAGTCATTTATGAGAACTCTTAGTTAGAATCATAATATGCTCATGAGCCATTGCTAGACCCATGGTGGTCTCAAATAATGATGAACCTCTATAGTTCAGCCGATGACAGCAACGCATGCACTTTAGATTGTATGACATTACAGAAGGTCTGCAATCTCTGCCCATTGTGCCCATAAGCACCAATGGGGCCAGCATCCCTAGACGCATGGCCAGGTTCCTCTGTATAACCTCTAGGATGTTCTGGTATTAATGTCCATGGGGGAAGTGGACAGAGCTGAGAGCAGAAATTGTTACCTCTGACACTTTGGATGTCTGGAGTAGATATTCTTGCATTATCTCCTTACTCTACGTAAGTTTGGAGTCTCTGATATTGATTTTATCTTTCCTTGACTATTGTGTGTCTCGGATGGTGGTTGATTTCCAGGTAAGTGAACTCTGTATTTGCTGAACCTGAGTCTATTGAACTTGTCCTTATTCCTGGAGTCTTTTGACGTTTACATTATTACTCCATTGTGGGTTTTCTTGTGTTCTACTGGGTATTTCCTATGGAATGCTCATGCATCCTCTGATGCAGGAATTAAGATGGATCTGAAGTGACAGCTTTATCGGTGGGACTGGTGGACGCTGGAGTCTAGAAGGAAAGTTGCTTTTATTTTCATTGATGTTTAAGTTGATGATTGTTGAACTTGCACCCTGTGTGCTCGTTTTATTCTATTGAGAAGACTTATTAATCATTGTAATAAATAAGTAAACTTTCACTTTTGTTACACTACATCTTAGGTACGTGAATTTTGTTTGTCATATCAATCCAGCGAGACCCATGTATGCAAATGGGTATGTGATGATTCGAGTATTTGGTCCATCCCAGATTTTCTACCCTTATAACCTTTATTGGATTATCGCATCCACGTATATTGAGTTTTGGAAATTTGGGGTGTGACATTAATTTTTCACGGATTTCTAGTGAATATTTATGAAATTAATTTCATGCATGTTACTGGAAGGATGATTGCGATTTATGTGCATGATGTGAGCTTATGATTCTCATATCTACTGTATTTTTCATGAATTTTTAGGATTTTTGTAAAAAAACTAAAAAAAATTCTAAATGAGAATTGGATCTACTGTCTTGAGTCATCTGGTTTCATATGCTGCTGTGATGGTTAAGCTTAGATTTCACGTTGTGCTGCCGCTGAAGCCACCAAGGGTATTTTTGACATTTTCTTTGTTCGGCGGGCACGACAATTTCTTTACCATAAATTTTTGTCTTGGGTGTACTATTAACATGTTGCAAATTTGTGCTTAGTTGTGGTATTCACTATCGTTATTGGTTTTGCAGGTACGATGGCACCTCAGAAGATGACCGCTCACAAATGTCACAAGGGTGAGTCCTCTACAACTCAATCTGTACCTCCCATCCCAGCATTTGAGGCTCCTCTACGACCCGGCCAATTCAATACGAGAGGCCGGTTCTCCTAAATCCATAGATTCTGGAGCTTCCAACACAAGGTTGGATTGAGGCACAGCCTGACTGGGTGCATTATTTCACCCACATCGCCGCGAAAGATCAAGGGGTGCACCAAATGGTGCATGAAGATGCCGTCAGAGAATTCTATGGAAGAGCTGAAATTGAAGATAATGATGATCCTGAGAGGGTAGAGTTACGAAGTACAGTGTGCGGCACTTGCATCCATCTCTGAGTCGCAATGGGATGTGAACGGGGGCCAATCAAATACCCAGACTTCGACAGGTACAAGTTCCCATGTGTTAGAAGCATAACGGGTCGGCTACTGGGGCTCACCACAGGACCCAGACTCGGGAGATATATCACGGCTGTCAGCATGCGGACCGAGTTCCGTTTCGCATTCCAGGTCTTCCAACATGATGTGTGGTCAGCTCGGAAGGCCAACGTTGATTCCACCATGGCCCACTTTCTTTATGACTTCGATGATGATACCCGGTGCCAGGAACATGATTTTCCTTCACTCGTCTTCGACCGGATGAAGCAGATGGTGGTCGGGCACCAAGATGAATGGTTGCCGTATCCTTATATTTTGGAGAGGGTATTCAGACTCATGGGGTGCGATTCCCAGAGCACTCACGTTTATCTCATGGACTCGTTCCTATTGGAATGGATGCTTTCAACCGTATGATCGGCCATACCTGTTGTCCGGCCTGGCCACAAGCATGACAGTCCATGGCGCAGGAAGAAGAGGAGCATGAGGGTCAGCAGTCACAACCGGCACCTTGGCCAGATATGCAGTGGTAGCTCACCGATCTCACTAGACAAGTGCAGGAGATTCGGGAAACACAGCATGCTATTACTGGATGCCTCAACCCCATAGTTGACTTTTTAAATGCGTGGTGTTTTCCCCCTCCGGACGGTGCAGATGGCGATGACCTGGACCTCTAGTCCAATTTTTTTGGTGTTTTCCTCCCTTTTCCTCCTTTTCCTTTTATATGATCATTGTAGTTTTATCTTTTGTTGCGCCTTGAGGACAATTTACTCATATTAGGTTTCGGGGAGATGATGTGCTTCAATGTAGAGAAAGAAAAAAAAGGAAAAATTTGAGTAGTTTTTAAGTTGTTTGTTAGTGTTTACAAATATTTTTGATAGGTTTTGATAGTTTATCCCATGATGATGTATATTTCAATTCTGAAGAGATTAATTTATATTGGAAGTGTAAGTATACTGGAGGATAGATCACTTAACTGAGAATATCCTTCTGTTACAGTCCTCTTGGATTAGATGCTTGAATTAATAAGACTCACACACACTAGTTATATAAAGTAATATGCTCTAGAAATTTGTTGAGTACTAATCTACAGTGGGATCATTATTTAATACATTGTTGTCATCGAGCTTAAACGATCATGATAGACCACTTACTTGGCAATACGGCGAAGGCTTGGACTGGAAATAGGTTGAGAGTATAATACAACCTGGATGAATAAATATTGCTGAAAAAATAAAAAAAATGAAAGAAAAGTGAAAAATGAAAAATAAAAAATTAAATGAAAAAATAAAAAAATAGGGGCTAGTTAATTTTATAGGATTAACTTAGGCTGATGCTCAGGCCCGAAGCGGTCTATACTTAAAACCTAGTGCCCTAAGCCAACTGGTTGGGAATCATTGGCTTGAGTCATTGCTAAACCTAAGCATCTTGAAGTGAGGCATTGCACAGTCCCATTGAAAAAAAAATCTGTGGTGTATTATCCTCTCAAATCTAGAATGTTGGACCCGAAGGAGGTGCATAGGCATTTGTGCTATCATAAACCTCGAGATTGAGATGACGATGTAGATTATGATGTTCTTTGAATAATGGGTCATACTGGATATGTGTAAAACAGAGATTTAGGGTGTAATGCTACAATGTTCTACACTTTTACTATTTGGGAAAAGTTTATATGAGATCACTCTCATATTGCTTATATGAGGCCACTTTGAATCGTAGCCGTTGGATCTTGATCTAACGGCTACAAATATCCATAATGATCTCACCCACTCCTTGATGTGAGATACTCACCTACCCACTGGTTTGATATTCACCCTCCGATCGGAATCTAAAGGTAATAAAGATTAGCCTCATGCTCCTTATATGAGAACGATCTCATGTAAACTCATCTCTTACTATTTATATTATCATACTATATCATATTGAGCATAAATTTCCAAGATGAAAGTGTGGAATAAACTACTTGAAAGCTTCTATATTCCAGTTGATTATAAATCCAAGTACGTGTGATTGATTTTCTTAAGCATTGTGGTTTGCATTTGAAGGGATAATAGGTTTATTTGTTTTGTTGTATTTTTTTTTGCACTTAAATTGATTAGGTTAATTGCATAAGTACATGTTTGTGGGTAGCATGGCTACAAACCCTCACGAGACACAACTCGTCCTACTAGGGATACCTAGAAGTTTAACGACTTGTTGCATAGGCTCAATGCAATCGTGTTCCCTACGAAAGTGGCATTTACTTTTCTACTTTTGTTACTTTAGTTTGTTGTGTGGTGAAGCGGTATTTTGGTGGGAGTCCGCCGAGCGCAATAACTTTACTGCGAATCAGGAGATCTCTTGGGAAGAATTTAAGGAAGTGTTCAATATCAAGTACTTCCCTTCCCATATTCAGCGACGCAAGGAGAAAGAATTCTTGGAGTTAGTGCAAGGATCGATGACTGTGCTTCAGTATGTGACGAAGTTTGAACAACTTCAACGATTTGCTACTAATGCTTGCCCTAATGAATTGATTAAAGCGCAACATTTTGTGGACGGACTAAAGGACGGCTTAAGGTCGAAGGTGTTAGTTTCCCAACCAACGACAATAGCAAAAGCGGTCGAGCTAGCTTCCATTTTGGAGGATGATTTTAAAAGAACCCTGGAGAGGAGGACCAATCAAGTCAAAACCCAAGAGAATAAGCTGAAACGTTCGGGAGATAAGTGTTTTAACAATAATGTTAATCATGGGAATCAGCGACCTTTTAAGCAGCAAAAGCAGCAGCAGCAGAACCGGATGAATGGTGCACAACGTCAACAGTTTCGAGGCAAAGACAACGGTAATGTGGCTGGAGGTCGTTGCAGGATTTGTGGACAGGATATGCATAGAGGAAAGCCGTGTCCTCAAGATCCACGGTGATGCTACTTATGCAATGAGGTTGGGCATATCTCTCCTTATTGCCCTAACCGTGGAAAGAAGATCGGAACTGATACGAATAAGAAGACTCAGGCGAGAATCTTTGCTCTATCATCCGAAGATGTGTGTGGTTTAGACGAGGTTATTGAAGGTACTCTTCTTATCCTCAATCGTTTTGCTAGAGTGTTAATAGATCCGGGAGCGTCACAATCTTTTATTTCTTTGGTGTTTGCCTTAAGTCTAGATAAGTCATTGTCTAGACTGAGTGATGATTTGGTGATTTCCACTCCTATGGGAGATTCGGTGATAGCAACCGAATATATTGAAAACTCTCCTGTGCTTATAGAAGATAGGATTTTGCTTGCTAATCTTGTGCTGATTGATATGTGTGATTTTGATATAATCTTGGGAATGGATTGGTTATCAAAATATAGTGCACTAGTGGATTGTACTAAAAAGAGAGTTCATTTTAAAATTCCTTGAGAGAAAGAACTATTGTTCCAGGGAATCCGGTATAGAAAAGGAGATTATTTGATATCAGCTGTTAAAGCTCAGAAATTATTGGCTAAAGGTTGTAGAGCCTATTTAGCTAGTGTGACACCTGTTGAGATGCCTACCCTGAGAATTGAGGATATTGAGGTAGTGAAGGATTTTCCCGAAGTCTTTCCTGATGAGTTACCTGGTTTGCCACCAAAGAGTGAGATTGATTTTACGATTGAATTGATACCGGGAACAGCACCTATTTCGAAAGCACCATATAGAATGGCACCGGCTGAGTTGAAAGAATTGAAAGTACAGTTACAAGAGTTGTTGGATAAGAGATTCATACGGCCTAGTGTTTCCCCTTGGGGCGCACCCGTATTGTTTGTAAAGAAGAAAGATGGATCGATGAGATTGTGTATTGACTATCGTATGTTGAATCAAGTCACGGTGAAGAATAAATACCCTTTGCCTAGAATAGATGACTTGTTCGATCAGTTGCAATCAGCAAAAGTATTTTCAAGGATTGATTTGAGATCTGGATACCATCAATTAAGGATCAAGGAGGAGGATATATCCAAGACAGCATTCCGGACCAGGTATGGACACTACGAATTCTTAGTGATGCCTTTTGGTTTGACTAATGCGCCAGCAGCATTTATGGACATGATGAACAGAATTTTTGTGGACTTATTAGATCGGATTGTGATAGTCTTTGTGCACTCTAAATGACTCAATTTAGATATGTTTCGTCATTTTATGAAGTATTTGGTGCGTCTAATTTGGGACATGTTTTATTTTGTATAGGTTCAAGTACTCGAACTGCAGAGCCGTCAAATTAAAGCCATTAAGCGTGTTTTGAAGTGCCAAAGTGACCCAAGAGATGTTCACTGATGAAGAAGACGGGTGTGGAATTAAAGTTCAGGTGCTCATAATTGATCCGATGGATGAGATTGCTACATCGGGTTTTAATCAAGTAAAAAAAAGAAAAAGAAAATAGAATCGAAGAGAACCGGATCAGCGGTTCGTTGGGCAGGTTCAATGAAAGAAAAAAGAAAGAAAGAAATAAAAGACAACCTAAGCCGATGGCTCAGGTGTCTAACAGAGAAACAGAGGCTCTGTTGAGTGTTCTGAGGCAGAGCGCCGGCGAAGTTTACGGCGGCCCTGAGGCATGACGAGAATGATGGCAGGCTGAGGATGGCGACAGTGATAAGGGAGAACCAGACTGCGGCGATGGTGATGGAGGCACGACGGAGCTTGAATCGGCGGCCATAGGAGCGATGATCGACGGTGAGGCCACGACGGAGGAGAAATCAGGTGAGGAACACGATGGAAGGAAAAATCGTGCTCAATTTGGATTGTGGAGATGTGTTCGTCCAGGAGTCTCAAACTAAAACATAACATTTCCATTAGGAAAGATCAGATTTTTGGGACTCGTTCGAAGGAGAGGTGTGTGGAATTGGAGTCCAGATTCGTGCTCATCCCCAATTTGGATTAGGCCATGATAGAAAGGACTGTCTGTTTTGGGCTCTATAAAAAAAGAGCAAAAGCTGGTTGAGCGAAGGGAGAAGATGACCAGACAGTTCCTTCTTGTATTTTTTTTACAGTTTCAAATTTTTATTCCAGTTTTCTCTCTTTTGATCTTGGTTTTCATTGCTGCCGTTTGGAGTTGTACCAAGTGCTCGAATTGTGCTGTGAACAGTAATCCGAGAGGAGGAACAGTGGATTCTTTGTTAATTTTCTATTATTCTGAAGTTATTGTAAGTTGATTTAATTTTAATTCAAATGAATTCCTTTTATTTTCCAGTTAATTTTCATAGCATGAGTAGCTAATTCTCTGTCTAAGGCTAAGATGAAGTCATGATTAATTGTAGGAGTAGGATTCATTTGATGCAAATGCTATCTAAATTAATGCATTTTAATGATTGTTATTCTCAATTTAATTGCATTAAGTTGTATACTTAATACGCTATTTGGATATTAGTTGTGATTTATCTAGTGATGGATACAATTAATGATTTGAATCTCATTTATTGATATGCAAGAGAATACATAATTTTAATTTAACATTTATATGCTTTCATGCTGAAATCTTCCGTAGGAGGATAGATTGAATTCCAATTCTCTACGAGATAATCGTGAGAACAATTGCTGATTTTGGATAATTATTCCTATGATTGTCATGTGCTAATTCTTATGCCTTAGCGTTTTAAATTCCTGGTTAAAGTTTGAATTTTTATTTTGTCAAATTAGTTTCTTTTGAGTAAGTTTATTAATTGCTTTTATAGTAATTGGTTAGTTAAAGTCATTTAATTTATTTTAGTCTTTGATTAGTCGTAGCTGTAGTTAATCGAATCAATTTAATTCTTTAAAAAAGGGTAGTAATTTGATCATCGAATTAGACTTTTAAAAATACAAGTCCCTGTGGGTTTGACCTTGTAAAATTGTGCGACTGTACTCCAATACGATTCGTACACTTGCGAATAAAATTAAGAGATTAATTAAAACAACAACAATGTGCCCAAGTGGCAGCTTATCCAGAGATTCCATGAGGGTGTGTGTGACCAGCATAAAACTTTAATTGATGCTTCGTGTGGTGGCACATTCATGAAAAAGACACCAGAATGCATGAGAACTATTAGAAGACTTGAGTGGAAACTCCCTTCATAGCGCAACTCTATATAGCTACCATTGTTGATTGTCCTTCAGCCTCGCAATACCCAGACTTAGTACATGAACATGTCAATGCCACATAAACTTTTCCCAGAGCCGCCAATAACCCATACTCCATCACATACAATCTTGGGTAGTAGAATCACCCTAATTTTTCCTGGGGGCAACCTAACCTAGGGCCCACTTTGAATCTGGCCCCAAGATAAGATCTCCCAAGCCATCCATTTCCCTATCAAACCACCTCTGCTTCTCAGTTTGGCCAATCCACTAGGCGACCTACCTTGGAAGATCAAATGAGCCAAATGTTAGCTACTCAGTCTACCCTCCTTACTGCCCTGATAGAAATGAAAACTGAACAAAAGGAAATGAGAGGTGAGTTATGGACCCAAGCCCAGCTTATCCATTCCTACACCCAGTCCATTACTAAAATAGAGATGCAGTTAGGACAACTGGCCCAGTCCATGAATAGGAGAGAAGTCGACACCTTACCAAACCAACCTCAGCAGAATCCTAGAGGCCAGTTTGCAGTTGAGGGTTCCCAATACCCCAACGAGCAGGTGCAAGCAGTGACTACCCTGAGGAGTGGCAAACAAATTGACAATAAGGTTAGGGACTTGTCCACAGGTACCTTGAGTGAGAAGACCTCCCGTGAGCCAGTTAAAGAACCTACTCCAGCCCAAACTACTCCCGTTAGTTCTCCAACGCAGCAGGAAGTCCCAACCGAGGCCAAGAATGAAAGATCCTATATTCCTAGAGCACCATTTCCCCAATGCCTTGACAAACCCTCCGCATTTAGTAAATCCCACCAAAGAATGGAGGAGATGTTAGAGGTATTTAAGTAGGTCAAAGTCAATCTCCCACTGTTAGATGCTATAAAACAAGTTCTTGCTTATGCTAAAATTTTGAAGCACCTTTATATCCAGAAACGTAAAGCCAAAGCCAATGTGATCCAACAGATTTTCCTGACTGATCAAGTGAGTTCCCTGTTAACATGCTACCTTCCACCTAAGTATAAAAACCCAGGTGTCCTTGTCGTCTCCATTGTTATAGGTGACCATACCATTAGCCGGGTCCTCCTTAATTTGGGGGCCAGTGTGAATCTCCTTCCCTATTTCCTCTATGAAAAACTTGGTTTAGGAAATTTATAGCCCACTTTAGTCACCTTGCAGTTAGCAGACCGTTATATTCGGAGACTTAGAGGGGTGATCTATACTCAAATTATAAATTTCATCAGCTCTAAAACTTATGTTTATACTAGTGTTATAAGATATTTAGTGTTTGCTAATGTTGTTTTTGGTTTTTGTAGGAAAATAAGAATAAGCTACATATATGGTGAAATGTGATCCAATGGTTGAAACTTTATTACTTCGGTTTCATATTTATGATTAGACTGATTCAAGCTTCATATTAAAGTTCAAGAGGTCAGTCTTCCAATGCCACCGACCGTGTGCAATTCGGAGTTTGGAGCAAAAAGTTATAACCATTGGAAGATTTTTATGCAAAATAGTGTTCGATCGATCGCCAGGAATACGCGATTGATCGCCTAACCTAAAGAAGAAGCAGCGAGATGACTATGCGATCGATCACCTTTGTCTCGATCGATCGTATCTAATGAAATTTTTGTTACACTTTTAGTGATCGATTGGCGCCTTTAGCGATCGATCGGCATGTGGAGATTTGAAGTGAACGATCGCGAGACATAGTGGAAAATCGATGTAAAGTAGAGATCGATCGAAGGGCGATCGATCGGTAGAGTTAGTGATCGATCGCTGTATACAAAAACCTAAAATAGAGTCCTTTTCAAGTCAGATATGGAGAGGGGTTTTGTGACTTATCTTACCCTACTATATAAGCTTAGAGAGGGCTAAAAAAATTGGACGAATGGGAGATCTCTGAAGAGCGAGAGAAGAAGTCTTTTGACGGCCAAAAGAAGAAGAATTGGTTCATACCAATGAATATATTAAGGGCCTGTTTGGTTGGTGATTTCCTCACCAGATTTTAAAAGAATATGGTGCTTTCCGGGTTAGAGTGTTTGGTACCTCTATTTCAAATGAATCTCGTCATGTAGTGAAGTCGACTTTCTGCCCCAAAAGTCGACTTCACGCAGATTCTCCTCCCGAGGAGATTTCCGCGATGAAGCGAAGGAAGCTGAAAACTCACTAAATTTTTCCACCCGTTGCCCCTCCTCGTCTCCCATTTTCTCCGCCGGCCTCTCTGCGGCCTCATACTCCGATGACCCTACCCTTCGTTTCTTCTCGTGTCGGCACCCTCGTCTCCGCCAGTCGTCGCCGCATCCTCTTTCATTGCGTAGCCAAAGGTGGTAGTTACCGGAGTCTCCTCGTCGTCCTTCACTGTGATCCACCCGTCGGGCTAGGTTAGTTCTCCCCCTCTAACCCTTCCTTCTTCTTCTTCCAATTCTGTTGATCATACAGTATTCCTTGTCTTTCATTTCTTGTTTGGCATGCTATTTCTTTTTGGTATAATGCATGCTAAATTCGCAAACTTTAGATTCTTCCTCGATGCAAAAGTTAGCAATTAGTGATTGTTGGAAATTTGTGTTTCTTTATATTTATTTATTTGGCCAAATTAAATTTCAATAAAGCAGAAGAGAGAACAACAAGATGACAATTATACAAGAGAGAACAAAAAATTAAATAACTACAATCTTCCTTGTCATCCATTAGTTGTTTTGCAAGCCAAATATGAAATTTTTAGATTGTGGGCTTGATGCAAAAGCAGTCGCATAATGATTAGGGTTAGTTGAAAATTTATATTTTTTTAAATTCTTTTTTTAGTCAAATTTCACTAAAGAGAAAGAACAACAAGAAGGCAGTTATACAAGAGAGCAAGAAAATTTAAAATATTACATCTGCCTTCTATCAAAAGTGAAGGAAATTTATGAACTGACTCAGGTATGTTTATGAAAACCGACAGAAGAAATGATGGATCTATTTGTCATTGATGTCTCCAAATCATGAATCAAATGGAAGAAACTTTTTTAAGTGATTAATCCGCGTCAAGAATTGCAAAATTCTGCTGGCTTAAGAAGTTATGATCGTGATTTATTGCTGGGATATGCCTATTCAATACTCTTAGACTAAAGCGTGGCCTTAATACTTTAAGTTTTATGACCTTAATGTGGCCGTGATTTTAATATATTCTGCACTGTTTTAGTGTTCATCTCTGTACAAGGAGTTTACTTGTTCAGTTTATTAACTTATTTACTTTTTTATAAGAAACTTGTGTAGAAATTTAGTGTGAAATATGGTTGTGGCCTTACGGTTTAATACACCATAGAGGAGAATCAAAGAGAGAAGATGCTTCCTCCATGAATAAGCAAATTCTAGAAAGTTCACAACTGCCTCTGCACTTCACTCTGAAGCCAAGCCATATTTTGGTCTGACTGCTTCTAATGATTTGCACTGAAATTCTTGAACTATGTTTATATTTCTGCTTCTGGAAACACTATAGACAAATTCCTGGTTAACCTCATCTAATATGCATCCATGTCTTTTTTAGATGTGACAATCCTAGAGAGAACTGGATATGCTTGACCTGTAAACATGCGTTGTGCAGTCGATTTGTCAATCAACATATGCTTGAGCATTTTCAGGAAACAGACCATTGTGTAGCTCTAAGTTACAGGAAACATACCACTATGTGAAGAACATGATCTACAATTTTACATACCTTTTTGGGCTATAATGCATTATTAGTAATAAGTGCACTATTTTTTAAGATTGGTTGGAGGTTTACGGCTGAGGATGTTACTCCTGCAAATTCGTTGCTCATCTTCAAATATCATTATTGTTGTGCTATTTCATTTTAACAGGGTGATGCACGCTGACCTAATATGACTTTATTGCGATTGCAGATATATTCTCCTATGCTCGATTCCCCTCCTCCAAGATGGGTGCATTTTGCACATGGAATGCTTCTTTTCTTGTATCAGGTTTCCCTTCTTTCTGTAACGATCTTCTACATGTTATTGGAGAGAGTTATTTTTGGGTGATATGGTCTTGAATTTTAGCTAATCACTTTTTGCATGTCTTGATACCCATCTAAGATGGGTGCATTTTACATATGGCCTTCTTTTTCTGTATCGGGTTTTCTCCTCTCTTTTACTAATTTTATAATGTCTTCTTGGAAACACGCAGAGAGATGGAGAAAGAGAGACTTTGGCTCGTCCAGATAGTGGCCTAATTTACTCATTGTGGTGCTATGCTTAAATATACTTGAGACTCTAAAACCGTAGTTGTCAAACATATGAAATACTTATGAATCCAATTGAAGCAGGTTAAGGCTGTTGCATGCTTATTTTTGGTTTGGCAAACAGTAATGCTTATAGTACTGTTTATTGTTTATATAAAGAGTAAGATAAATTATTTTGGTGTAGAACTACTTTTTTTGTCTTATGACAAAAAAGTCAGTGACAATATACTACGGTATATTGTTATTTTATTTTGCTCAGAGAGCTGTTAAACCTATTGATCAATTTGCCCAAGTCTGATTGGACAGTTAATGATGAGGTTTTAGTTTACCATTTCTTAGGCATGCAGGTGGAGGATTTTGTTTGTAGTCTTGTCCTGAATTCTTTTGGCATTTTAGTTAATCTGTTAAAATTTATTTAATGTTATTCCAGACCTTTGATGCCGTTGATTGGAAGCAAGCAAGGCGTACAAATTCATCAAGTCCACTTGGAGAGCTGTTTGAGCATGGTGATTACCTTATTTTACTAACTTTCAGGAAAATAGGCAGTAAATAATTTTTAGGAAAATTTATGCGGAGACAAATAAAAAGTGATAAAAAAGCACTATGCTCTTGTTAAGTAACATTTTTTTCTTGGAAATTTAAAATTTTTTGACTTTCTTTTTGTAGGCTCTTCTAATTCGTCAGATACTCCCAAAAGCTCAGCAAACAGACAATTTATGGGCGGCTTCTATGTTATTAGCCTATTTTAGCCTTGCCTTTATGTACTTTAGCAATCTAGATATTGCTTCAACTATGTTGTCAACCCAGCTGCTTGAACTATATACAAGAACTCGATCCTCTATACCTGAAAGACCCTGTAATGAAGGCTCGATTGTAGTGAATGGCTATTGCATAAACCAATTGAGACAATTTTAAATTTTTTGCTAAAATTGTTGTAATTTTGTAAGTTGTTGGTAATTCTATCAGTGTGCTGGATAAATTAAATGCCAAGTACATTTCCTAGTTGAATGAACAACAAAGAATTTCCTTAATTTATGATCCCTCCGTCCTATGTCTTATTTGGTTCCCAATGGGAACTACATTGAGTTGATTTTGAAAAAAAAAATTAATATGGGGGATAACCGTTCGATCACATGGACGGTTGAGATCCTTAGCATGAGGGGTAGTTTTGTAACTTAGAATTCTAAAATCTGCTTTCTGCTTATGTTGCCAAACAGACTACACACTAGAAAGTTGATTTTTCCTTATATCCAACCAAACACAAATCACTTCACAACCAAAATCCACGAAGCAGAATACCCTAGATTATGCTTCTTCTACTTCAAGAAGTTGCAACCAAACAGGCCCTAAAATAGGCTTTTGTTTTCTCTGTCTCTATGTCTAGCTAAACTTCTTATCAAGGCTAGATGAAGCCCTAGATTTGTATTTGCTACTCTTGATTGTTTAATTTAATGAAGTTGATATGATTTCTCTTATTTATGCTTAATGCGATTTCATGATTTCTCATCTAGTGTGTGACCATAGACTTGTATGATTATGAATGAAATTTAATCTTAATAATTCTTGTATCTAACCAAGAACAGGCGTATGTTACTTTTATGCCCGACCAAGGATAGAATTAGCTACATTAATTTATAGTGAATGAACTTTTCGTGTCCGACCAAGAACATGTAGTGCATTCATTGGTAATTCGTGTGTCCGACCAAGAACACGAGTTATTGTGTCATATCAATTTGTGCGGAACACTAATCGAGAGTAGTAATTACTTGTTTAGAGGTGGATTTTTTGCCTTGGTATTTTTATTCATTAGATTTCTTGTTAAAGTTTATTTCTTTAGTTCTTTAAATCATTAAAATTCAAATCTTTCATTAGAATTACTTTAGAATTAGGTTAATCAACCAAGTCCTTGGGTTCGACTTCGTTTCCACTAGACTATAATAAGTCTAGTGCGATTGTGAGTAAAATAGTTAAAAATCATAACAATTAAGGGGTTATAGAAGATGTCCTTGTGGGAGTTGACCGATTTTACTTCCCTGTAGATTTTGTTGTCTTAGACATAGAACCGGTAGCCAACTCCAAGAACTAGATACCTGTTATCCTTGGGCGCCCTTTCCATGCCATAGCTGATGCCACTATAAACTGTAGGTTCGGGCTTATGGATGTCTCATTCGAGAATATAAAAGTTAAGCTTAATATCTTTAGTGCATCCCAGCAACCCTCTAGTGAAGCTGAATGCCTTATGGTGGATGATCATGATGACCTAGTGTAGGAATTGCTACCCTTCGCCTTGCTTAGAGATGCCTTAGAGCACGCACTATTTTATGATTGGCTAGATGCATATGAGGGCACCCCTGACCTTGAGGAGGTACATAACCACTCAGTGGCAAACCTACACTCTGGATCCTCCCCCTGGAGACCCCCTTCTTACTCCCTGAAATATGCCTTTCTAGGACCCAATGACACTCTTCCTGTTATCATATCTCCAGCCTATCTAGTGAACAGGAAACCCAATTATTACCCATCGAAGAGCTATAGGATGGACAGTGGCTGACCTACGTAGTATAGATCCCTCTATTTGTATGCATAGGATTCACCTTGAGGACCAGGCCAAACCATCTAGGGAGGGGCAAAGGCATTTGAACCCTCACATGGGGGATGTTGTGATGAAAGAGGTAGTAAATCTTTTAGATGTTGGTATCATTTATCCTATCTCTGACAGTGAATAGGTAAGTCCTATCCAGGTAGTACCTAAGAAATCGGGCTTAACGGTGAAACCTAATTTTAAGGGAGAGCTTGTGCCAGTGAGAGAGACCACGGGATGGCGGGTGTGTATAGAATACAGAAAGCTGAATTCCATGACCCTTAAGGACCACTTTCCTTTACCCTTCATTGACCAAATCCTTGAAAAATTAGCTGGCTAAGAGTTCTATTATTTTCTAGATGGTTACTTAGGGTACAATCAGGTTCCCATTTATCTTAGGGATTAGGAAAAGATGACCTTTACATGCCCTTTCGGTACATTTGCTTATCTTTGAATGCCATTTGGTCTCTGTAATGCTCCTGCTACTTTTCAGCATTGTATGATGTCCATATTCTCTGATATGATTGATTTTAGAAGTATTTATGGATGACTTTTCTGTGTTTGTTGCATGTTTTGAGGAGTGCTTGCATAATCTTTCATTGGTTTTAAAAAGATGTGAGGAAATGAATTTAGTTCTAAGTTGGGAAAAGAGCCAATTTATGGTTCAACAGGGGATTGTGTTGGGCCATATTATATCTAAACGGGGTATTGAGGTTGATAAGGCCATCGTGGACCTTATTGCTAATCTTCCTCCACCTACATCTATCAAGCAAATATAGTCTTTCTTTGCCCATGCTGGGTTTTATAAACGTTTTATCAAGGATTTCAGTAAGATTTCACATCCATTATGGTCTTTCTTCCTGATTTTGATGAATCGTGTAAGGAAGCTTTTACGAAGCTCAAGACCCTCCTCTCTGGTTCTCCAGTAATTCAACCCCTTGATTATACATTGCCCTTTGGGATTATGTGTGATGTATCTAACTATGCAATAGGGGCAATGTTAGGCCAACGCATTAATAAAGTTCCTCATGTGATTTATTATGCTAGCAAGACTCTTAATGATGCACAGTTGAATTACATCACCACTGAAAAGGAATTAATTGCTCTTGTGTTTGCTCTAGATAAAAATAGAGCCCTTCGGAGTAAGATTATTATTTTCTCTGATCATGCAGCCTTGCGGTACCTTCTTTCCAAGAAGGATGCTAAACCAAAGCTGATTCATCGGATCTTCCTTTTACATGAATTTGATTTTGAAATCAAAGATAAAAATAGCTTGAAAAATATAGTGGCTGACCATCTTTCCAGGATTCCTACCCATGAACTTCACAGCCCTGAACCACTTTGGGATTCCTTTCCTGATGAGCAGCTCTTTGCTGTCTCTGCTAATTCCCCACCTTGGTTTTCTCATATAGTGAATTATCTTGCTGTGGGTTAAATCCCATCTCATTGGTCCAAACATGATAAAGACTTGTTCTTTTCACGAGTCAAACATTATCATTGGGATGACCCTGATTTGTTTAAAATATGTCTTGACCAAGTGATTAAAAGATGTGTGCCAGAGGGTGAATTTAATAGTATTCTATCTTTTTGTCATTCTCATGCTTGTGGTGGATATTTTGGTGGGAAGAAAACTTCGGTGAAGGTGCTATAGAGTGGCTTTTATTGGTCCACACTTTTTAAAGTCGCTCATACTTTTTTTAAATCTTGCGAAAGGTATAAAAAACTTGGGGCCCTTTCAAAAAGGGATATGATGCCCCTGCAACCCATCTTGGTTGTTGAATTATTTGATGTATGGGGTATTGATTTTATGGGTCATTTTCCACCTTCATTTGGTTATGTTTATATTCTTGTTGCTGTTGATTATGTGTCTAAATAGATTGAACCTATTGCCACAAGAACTAATGACCATAAAGTTGTGTTAGATTTTATCAAGACTAACGTGTTTAGGCGGTTTGGAATCCCTACAGCTATAATTAGTGATGGGGGTACTCATTTTTGTAATAGGTCTTTTGAAGCTCTTCTCAAGAAGTACTCCATCACACACAAAGTTGCAACTCCTTAGCATCCCCACATGAGTGGATAGGTGGAGGCTTCAAAACGGCAAATTAAGCAAATCCTTGAGAAGACGGTGCACCTTGATAGGAAAGATTTATCCTTTAGATTGAATGATGCACTTTGGGCTTATCGGACAGCTTTCAAAACTCCCATTGGCATGTCTCCTACCGTTTGGTATATGGCAAAGCATACCATTTACTAGTTGAGTTGGAACACAGGGCTTACTGGGCCATTAAAGCCTACAATTTTGATATGGACAAGGCCGGTAAAAATAGAAAACTCCAACATAATAAATTAGAGGAGATGTGGTTTGACGCATATGAGAATGCCAAATTGTATAAGATGAGGACTAAAACTATGCATGACAGGTTGATCTCCAGAAAGTCCATTGTGCCTGATTAGAAAGTGTTGCTATCCCATTCTCGGTTGCATCTATTTCCAGGGAAGCTCTGTTCTCGGTGATCTAGGCCATTTATTGTGAAACAAGTTTACTCCCATGGAGCTGTCGAGATTCAAAATCCAAAAGATGGTAGTACGTTCAAGGTCAATAGTCACAGACTGAAACCATATCTCGAGACTGTTATAGATATGGATGAGATGGTGGTATATTTGGATAACCCTAGCCCTGCAGAGTGATCGTTGGTTCAGTCTGGCTGAAGATGTTAAACTTATCCCTTGGTGGGAGGCAACCCAATTATTCAGGTGTATTTTTTCCTTTTTCTTCCTTTCCTTGTTATGTTATCATTGTAATTTTATATTTCTTTCATAATGAGGATAATGTTCATGCTAGGTTTGGGGGAGAGGATATTGCTTATTAAAAAAGAAAAGAAATAAATTGAAAAAGTGAAAAAAAAAATAGTTCTAAGTTGTTTGCTAGTAATTTTCATAGATTTTGGTAGTTTATCCCTTGATGATACATACTTCAATCTTTAAGAGATTAATTTACATTGGAAGTGTGAGTAAGAACACTGGAGGATAGAGACACTTAATTGAGAAGAATCTTTCTGTTACAGTTCTCATGGATCATACAGTGAGCTAATAAAACTCACTCATACACACTTAAGTTACATAAAGTAATACCCTCTAGAAATTTGTTGAGTACTAATCTATAGTGGGATAACTTTGGTCAGAGTCATTAGTTGATGCATTGTTATTGTTGAGCTTTAAACGATCATGATAGACTATTTACTTGGCAATATGGCACAGGCATGGACTGGAAATAGGTTGAGAGTATAATACATCTTGGACAAAGTCATCCCACTAAGGGGGTGCTTAACATTATAGGAATAACTTAGGTTTATGCTCAGGTCCGAAGCGGTCCATACTTAAAACCTAATGCCCTAAGCCAACTGGTTGGGAGTCATTGACCTGAATTATTGTTAAACCTAAGCATCTTGAATTTAGGCATCGCACAGTCTCGTAAAAAAAGTCTATGGTGTATTATCCTCTCAAATCTAGAATGTTGGACCTGGAGGAGGCGGCGCGTAGGCATTTGTTCTATCATGAACCTAGAGATTCGGATGACATTGTAGATTCTGATGTTCTTTGACTAATGGATCACCTTGGATATGTTCAAAACAGAAATTTATAGTGTATTGCTACAATGTTCTACACCTTACTATTTAAATTATCATGCCATATCATATTGAGCAGAAATTTCCAAGATTAAGGTGTAGAATACAACTACTTACTTGAGGGCTTCTATATTCCAATTGATTATAAATGCAAGTATGTGTGGTCAGTTTTCTTAGGTATTGTGGTGTGCATTTGAAGGGATAATAGGATTGTTTATTTTGATTTCGTCCACACTTAGATGAATTAAGTTAATTTCATAAGTACATGTTTGTGGGTAGCATGGCTGCAAACCCTCACGAGATACAACTCATCCTACTAGGGACACCTAGAGGTTTAACGGCTTGTTGCATATGCTCAATGCAATCGTGTTCCCTACGAAAGTGACATCAACTTTTCTATTTTGTTTAGTTGGTAGTTGTTTTCCCTTATGTGATTTTGTTTTGCTAGGGACTAGCAAAATGTAGGTTTGGGGGTGTGATATATATTTAAATTATGCATTTCATTATCTCCAAAACTTATGTTTATGTTCGTGTTCGAATATATTTTATGTTCTTTAACATTGTTTTTATTCTTTTGTAGGAGAATAAAGTTGCACTTCTTTTGGCATAAGAAGTGGGAAATAAGAAGAAATTGCAGGTCGAAATACTATGCGATTGATTGCCTGAACATACGCGATTGATCCCCTGACCCAAAGAAGAAGCCTCAAGATGACTGCGTGATCGATCGCCACCCTTTCCGATCGATCGTAAGTACTGAAATTTTGTTACGATGGGTGGCGATTGATCACTACCAAGCCGATCGATCGCCGTATGAAGAGACCAAGCTGATCGATCATGGGATGTAGAGACAAAAGCTTGCATGATGCGAACAATCCTCGAATGAGACTCAATTGATCGCCGGACCAGAACGATCAATCGCGCCGGCGGAAAAATTATAGAAGAGCCCTATTTAATGAGGATTTTGAGAGGGGATTCGTGGCTTTTCTAGAACCCTACTATATAAGCCTTAATGATGGTTTAGAAAATGACATCTTGGAGTTTTTGAAAAGTCTTGTGACGGCTAGAGGAGAGGAGAAAAGAGAAAGGAGAAATGTGCTCTACGAAGAAAATGGAGAAGTTGATGAAGATGATGATTGGTGTTTCTCGGTCGATGCTCGGCTAAACTATATCCAAGGCGTAGATGAAGCCCGATTAAATTGGTGTTATCTTTCTCTCTCTCTAATCTTGTTTAGTTGATGTATGGACCTTTGTTCTATTATTAATGTTAGTTCATTAGGATTTGTTCTATGTGCTCGAGAGAGGCTAGAGTGGATCTTGTGAATTTTAATCCGATGAATGCTTGCATGTCCGAGAGGAGAATGTATGTAGACTAAGGTGTTATTTATGAATAAAGTTCCATTGATTCTATGCTCGAGAGAGATAGTGTCACAATTCTATTGCTTTAATTATTTTAAGTGCTACGTCCGAGAGGAGTATGCATGATAGTTTGAATTGATAGCATATGTCCGAAAGGAATATGTTAATTAGCGTATGTCCAAGAGGAATACGGTAATTGCATCAGCTATGACTTTTATAAGAGAGAGAGAGATGATAAGACTAGTTTAATTAGTGGTGGATTCGGTGCCTTGGTACTTCTCCACATAAGTACAACTCATTTTAAGTAGTTAGAATTAATTACTTTTCTTAGAATTAATCAAAACAAGAACTTTCTCTTTTGAATGTGGTAGAATAATGTTCCGTCCCTGTGGTTCGACAACCCTAAGTGCTCACTTTAGTACAATTACCTTGTGCACTTGCAAGGGTTTAATTTTAAAATGATCACATAACATCATCATGGATATGGCAATATCTGACTTCAAATATAAAGGATTCTAGGTATCATAGAAATTAAGATTCTAGAAGATACTACGTAAAACCACCCTACCTCAACCGTTGTTTATCCACACCTTCAACGTTCAACACCTCCTCGTGTGTCTTCAGGTTGGCCGACAATGCAAAGTCGAGAGAGATGGAGAGAGAGATAGAGAGTTATGGGAGAGAGAGAGTCGAGACGAGTGAGAAAGAGAGAGAGATGGGCGGCCTGCACTTTAAATAGATGGCACCCTAGGGTCTCCTACTTCAGGTAGGAGTGTAACTAACCATTCCTCATTCGAGTTGATCTCAAATCAAGTCTATCTATAACAACTTGCCTCCAAATAAAAATCCTTGGTGCCCCTCCTATTTTAATTCCTATCCCAAAAGGAAACCTAATCTCCTTTTCTAATTTGAGTTTATCTTAAATCAGATAAGTTGTCAACAAAAATGGATTCTCCCAAAACTTTTCCATGCACTCTTCCCAATTTGAGTCCTACTCCAATTAGAAGTGTATCATCAAAAGATTTGTAACAAATCACTTCTCCTCTCATTAACCCTGGTTACAGACTCTAACTACAACCTAACCCTGATGCTAGACACAACTTTGCGCCTAACTAGTTTAAAATGGAAACCTGTCTAGTTATCTCATTAAGTTATATTCCTACTTTAATTAGGAAAAATAAGATAACTCCATATGGATTCATTCAATTAGCACTAAAAAGATTCCAAATAAAATTCAATTTCCTAGTTTAGGTCAACAACAATTCTGGTACAACTCCAAGTTTCCCAATTTAAAATCTGATTAGGTATCCTAGAGTCCAAGTTGAGCAGCTTACGAAATAAAATTTTATTGTTGCAAAAATAGAGGTCAACACAATATATGTAGATTGTAGAGAGACTTTGGGATGCTCGGGTGTCATGCAAATGCATTTCTCACTAGCAAAAGTGGGTGTTGGATTAATGAAGAATGGTGTGGAGGGTTGGGAGGCCCAAAACACCACCCCCACCCTTTATTGAGCTTGCTACAGCTCATGCAGGTCCCTGTCCATCTTATTTCTCTCTTCCTCTATTCTCTTACTTTTGGCATGCTACATACGATTGTGAACACCCTCAATAGTTCGTTGGGGGTATTTGATTAGGTTCAAAATAATAGGGATCACTTCGAAAAGAAAATGTAAGCTTCTAGCCACGTGACAAACTTTAGAGTTTACAAATCTTGTTAATAAAGCCTCTTCTGACAACAATTATAAAATGTTTTAATTTGTTCCTCAGGGTATAAGCATATTAATGGTCAATTGATGGTTTATGGAATTTGAGGATGAGGCATTAATTTTCCTCTTATTTTGTTTAGTAGGTTTACATTCTTGTGTAGGTTGTAATTTTGGGGCTGGGCCTTTGCCCCATGTAATATAAGCTCGTAAAGTTGTTGCACTCCTAGGGGTCTACCTAATCCTCCCCACTCCTTAGTCCTTAAAGGTATTTTTATTTTTAGAAAAAAAAACACTAACAAGTGGCAGGCTAACCATGAGTGGGCCTCATAGAACTAGAACAAAATATATTCAAATAACCTTTGTACTATTGTCTTACAAACTACAAAATATATACTTATGGAGAATATTCATGTTGTAAAAAATATATACTATTGTGCACTAGCGCTACAGCACGGGCTAGGTTTTTCCCTTAGAAGAATATTCACAGAGATGTATGCTTGAGCTTTGATTTGAAGAATTTTCAAACTTTTGCCAAAACGCGAAGAATTTTTTACTATTAGTATTTTATGTGTCCTTTCACAGTTGCAGCTACTATATCGTAAGTATTCATAATCCTTCAAAGTACAGCACCTTATTACATTTGTATGATCAATGTTAAGGAAAATTTGGGATCATGTAGGTTTCAGACACACACATACACACACACACACATATATATATATATATAAAAGAATCAAGTAGCTACCTAATTAGTAATTTTGTATGTTACACTACTTCTATGAGAATGTAGAGTCGATTGAATGATAATTTAAATATGACACTGCAATGCTACCCAAATGCTAATATTTTCTCTATTATCATCTTCCTTATTGCTATTATTTTACACTCTCTTTCCCCTTGATCACAAAGTCTCCCTCAAGTTAAATATATGGTTCAACTGTATTCTCTACTTGACGTCCGAGCTCTTGTCTTGCAGTGTTGCAAGAATCGGCTTTCACATTGATGATCTAATTCCAGACAAGCTAAAACAAGAACCAATGATCCTATGTATGCATTCAACTCTACTTTCAAGGAACTTCTCATCACTTCCCACCACAACAACATTCTTTTGTGTTTACTTTGAAGAAGATGGTCAGATATCCAATGATACTTCCACCTCCTCCTTCTGTCCGGACACTCTATACTGACTGCTCACCATCTCATGAGATCGCATATCACCGGCAGGGCGTCGCTGACCAGAACAGCAATGAGTGTGACCCCTCAGCGAATGCCACAGTCAAGGTGCTTTTTACTCAGTCTCTAAATCTTTTGCATGGCTTTCTTTATTGTTCTCTTTGTTATGACAACTTAACTCTAAAGATAATCACCTTTTAGAGAGATGGTCTAGTGTATAAGGTTGCACACATATGATTTTGTAACTTACATTTTTTATTAGGATTTGATGGTGGAATCAAGCAGAAGTAGTCTTCAGACTTGTTCGAAATGCCCAGTCTCAAGATCGAATATCCCATTTACAACATTCAAGGTAGCTAGCTGCATGAGTGAAGCGAGATACAAAAAGTGATGAGGGGATCGAATACAAAAAATGATGAGCTGAAGCGAATTATATACCTTTTTTCCCATCTTTTACAGGTCAGAAAGGAGAAGCTTGGGGGATCAAATAAGCATGCTGCAGCAGTTGGTTTCACCATTTGGGAAGGTGAAATGGCTTTACCTCCTCTGATCTCCTTGTTTGATTATAAATGTGCTACTAGTATTGTCACGCCCCGAAATTCCCAGCCTCGTCAGATTACAGAGGACTTCCCTTATATGAAATTCTTAAAGCCAAAACTAGGGAACGCGACCGAATACTCGATCATCCATTCAATTACACCAACACAAAAGGATGTAGAGTTGATAACATTTAGTCTTAAGAATCAACATCATTAATACTATGATATGAAAATCCATAAATCTGAAATGACTCTACAATACAATTCATTAAAATATCCCATAATAAAAACTATTAAAAACTTTCAGTGCACATGCCTTTGTACCACAACTGTTTAATAAAAGATTAAAGATAACTTTAAGTTTTTCTAACTACAGTCTTCAAGCTTTTCCTTTAACTGCAACTTGCCCAGGTCTATTCGTCTTTCACGCCTACATTAGAGGATGCATTAGTATTCCGAAGAAATACCCAGTAGGATGAAAAACCCACAAGAACATAAAACACAATATAGGACAAGGAATAGAATTTAACAGAAGACAATTGAGTAAATCACAGTATCTAAACTGAGCATCAAGATTTCCTTTACCTGAAGAATAGTTTCATTCATAAAGACTTCCAACATCAAAAGTGTAAGGAGATATCATTACTCATCAATGACTCCGAACATCACAAGTGTAAGGAGAGATTATCACCCATCAAGACTCCAAACATCTAAAGTGTAAGGCAGATTATCACCCATCAAGACTCCAAACATCTAAAGTGTAAGGCGGATTATCACCCATCAAGACTCCAAACATCTAAAGTGTAAGGAGAGATTATCACTCATCAAGATTCCAAACATAGAAATTGTAAGGATATCCAATTTATGCTCTCAAACATCACCGCATGGCCGGGTTCTAGTAAGAGAACCTCTAAGATAATCTGGTAAGTAACCACTTGCAAGTAGTTACTTACCAGATTACCCTAGAGGTTTTCTTACTGGAACCTGGCCATGCGTCTAGGATACTGGCCCCATCAGTGCTTACGAACACAATGGGCAGAGACGGCTAGACCTTCCGTAATATCTCAATAGCCTAAAATATATGTATATGTCTCTCTTTGGGCGAAAACCTCGTCAAGTTTTAAAAATATCGGAGACCCCCTCAGGATCTAACAATGGCTCTTTGAGCATACTATGATTCCACCTCAGAGAGATCCTCATAAGGACTCTTGTGGAGAAACAATCAATATATATATATATATAAGCAGTACTACTCATGGCAGAGTATCAAACACACTCTAGTAGGAGCATTACCTTTCTTCAAATAAATGACTCACAAAAGGAGTTCAACTGAGATATACAACATCCGATGTGTTACAGATGCATAGCCCTAGATAAGAACTCGTGAAGAAAGATTTTGATCAAGAACTACCTTTCAAGACTCCAAGAAACCTGAGTTAGGTTGTGAAGAGTATCAAATTCTAGTTTCACAAGAAGACTTGAATCAAACAGACACACACAAGAACAAGTTAACTAAAGTTTCTCAAACGAATGGAAGACCATCGATCAAACACCTTATTAAAGGACTTGTGATGTAGTCAAATTTTACTGAATTTACTACTCTGGAGTTTAATAACATTCATTAGATAAGTCATATGCTTAATATACACAACTCACGTTCAAGAGGTACTTGTCCAAACTCCAAAGAGATTTGAGGATTCAGAATTCAAATGGAAGCTCGAATCGAATTAACACCACAAGCAGAGTACCAAAAAATTCCTTGAATACCCAAACGCCCTTGATTAATCCATGATACTAGTTCTTATAACTTAGTCAATTCTACTGTAATATTTATTGGTAAGTCTTGTATTCTGTAAATAAGGTTCATTGTACACTTATCTTAACATATACTCTTGTATTAGTTAAGTATTTGTGACTTTTAGTTTAATTACAGTGTACTATTTTTACATATTAGTTGACTTCCGACGGTTCTCACCGCCACCACAATTCGAATTAGACTCTGAAATGTTTATTGTGAGTACTCTTATGAGTTTAGTTTCCAACCCAATAGACGGCATATTTTTTGAGTTTTCTATAATTAGTTACATACGTTTTAGTGTATACTTACTCACACTTCCAATGCAAATTAATCTCCTAAGAATTGAAGCATGCATTATCACGGGATAAACTATCAAAACCTAAGAAAAAGTACTAACAAATAACTTAAAACTACTCAAACAAATTTAACTTTTTTTTTAATTTTCCTTTTCTAATTTTACAATGAAGCACATCCGCTCCCCCAAACCTAATATAAGCATTGTCCTCAATTGTGAACAAAATATAGCATGACAATGAGTATATAACAAGGAAAATCAAAATAAAGGAGAGAATACACCTGAATACGTGGGTTACCTCCCACCAAGCGCTAAGTTTAACGTCTTCAGCCAGACATAGCCACGGTCGTTTGCAGGGTTTAGATCATCAAGAATTCAGCCTGGATCAATTAAATGATTTCCCCACACACTCCTATCCTTGTTGACTAAGTATGGAGCACATCGTGGAATAAAAGGATGGAGTGGTGGGTAGGGAAGCTTTAGAAAGAGGGCTCCCTGCATTAACCATGAAGAAGAGTCATTATAAAATTTTAGAATAATAGGCTCCTCCTCCAAATTAACCATTTTGGCCTTAGGGGCCTCTTCTAGCAACCCAATTGGGAAAGCTTCTTCAATTAGTGAATCAACTAAACTATCTATGAAACAGTCTAAGTTATATTCATTAAACAAAGAGTTAGATTGATCTAGACAAGATATGAATGGTGCTTCAGGAATAGAAGGTTCTGTTAACAGTGTTGTAGACCGTAACTCCTCAGATATAGAAGAAGGTTGAAAATTTGGTTCGATCAACACACTCACTTCTTCTTTAATTTCTACACCCTCTTGATCATTATGTAAAACCCACTCAAGCTCATTGTCAAACCTTTGGGCATTCTGAAGGGATGTAACATCATAGCCAGGGGAAAAACAGATCCCTTCGTCAGAAAATTGGCCCATCGGATATTGGGGCTCGACAGGTAAAATGCATTCTTCATTCATATTCATGGCCTGTGTTAGCTGTTCTAACTGTATTTCAATGTTGGCAAGAGCCTGTGTGTGGGAATGGACAAGTTGAGCCTGGGTCCGTATTTCAACTCTCATCTCCTCACATCCAGTTTTAATCTCGGCTGCCATCTCAGTTACAAGGGCTGACAGTTGGCTCATTTGGTTTTCTAAGGTAGATTGTCTAGTGGGTTGGTCAAACTGAGGAGTAGCGGCTGGTTGGCAAGGCAGGTCTGGGCTTAGGAAATCTTGTCTACGGGCCTAATGAAGAGTGGGTCTAGGGTTGGGTTGCTCCCAAGGAGAAATAGGATAGTCCTCCCACCTATGAAGACTTTGGGCCTCATTTACATATTTGCGTATAAAATCAGGGTACTCATGGGCCAAAGGGCACTCCACTGGGGTATGAATAGGACTTAAATAGAGGGCACATGGTTCTGATATATGAGGAGTTGTGTATTGTAGGGAAGATGTGCCACTCCCAAAATTAGAGTGATTATCCCAACCACGGTTGTAAGATTCAGCATATAAGGGACGTGGGTGGTAGGGCATTTCATAGGGAAGGGGATTAGGTGTGTGTGAAGAACAATAATCATTAAAGCTCCTATATGGGTTCTCATGGCTAAATCCATAGAAAGGTGAAGACATTTCTTCACCATGCATTCATCAACTGAACCAAAATATCACACATCCACAAATAAGAAAATCAGGCCGAGATATCCACAACTAGCAATCATCAGTCCTAGATATCAACAACTAGCAGTCCTAATAGCCACAACTAGCACAACATGCACTCACAGAAAGAAAAGAAAAATACCAAACACACAAGTTAATCTAAAAAGGGAAGAATAAGAGAATGCAAACTAGGGGAAGGGGTGGCCCTTCCACGTTGGCGAGAATTCCACGTCTTCTCTTAACCTTACAAAAAAAGAAAGAAAAACACAAATTAAGCTACTGACAAATAATCTAAGTTAAGACTCACTAAACTACTCTAACACTAACTATGCTAAGAATTTAGTAAACTATTGTGCCGTCCCCGGCAACGGCGCCAAAAACTTGATCGTTTAAATATAAACCCTTGCAAGTGCACAAGGCAATTGTACTACGGCGAGTATTAAAGGGTTGTCGAACCTCAGGGATGGATTAATCTTTTACCAAATTCAAGAGAAGAAAAAGATGTAGTTTAATTAATTTTAAAGAAAGCAATGGACTTTATCTAATCTAACTAAGATTTAATCAATATGGAGAAATATCAAGGCAGAGAATCCACCACTAGACATGCAATTACTATTCTCAATTATTATTACGCTCAAATTGACATGATATGGTAATTTGTGTTCATGGTCAGACACACAAATCACAATGAATTCACTCACGTTCTTGGTCGGACACGAGAGTTCATCCACTAAAAATTAATGTAGATAATTCTATCCTTGGTCGGGCATAGAATTATCATTTGGGCTAATGATCCTATCCTTGGTCGGGCATAGAATTAACACCAGCTTACTTTTAGCAAAGCGCAGGAATTGAAAATATCTAATTTCATGCAAATCAATCAAGTCTATGGTCAAGCACTCAAAAGAAACTCATGAAATCGCATTAAGCATAAATCATAATCAACTGTATAAAATTAAACTATCAAGAGTAGCAATACACATCTAGGGCTTCATCAAGCCTTGACAAGGAATTTAGTTACACATAGAAAGAGAGAAAAGAAAAGCCTGTTTATGTAGATTCATCGTCATGAATCCTTCTTCTTCTTTGCTCCAAAAGACCTCTTCTCTTGCTCCTCTCTAGCCTCCAATAAAGCTCTAGTTCTCCAAGGTTTAATGCCCAAAATGTTCTCCCATAAGGCCTATTTATAAGAGTGAAGAGAAAACACGAAGTCCCCTTCCAAATCCAAGTCAAAATAGGTCTTATTTCGGTTTTCCGTATACGGCGATCGATAGTTAGTGTTGACGATTGTTCGCTGGCCTATCGATCGCAATTCCTTCGTTATTTTCCTCCGATCGATCGCCTTGCCGATCGACGCCGTATGATACCGATCGATCGTAGTTACTGTCTTGCGCGGATCAAAAATTCCAGTAGATACGATCGATCGTTTTGAGGTCCGATCAATCGTTACCTTTAATACACTGCTTTTACGGCTCCTGCGATCGATCGCTTGATAGCCGATCGATCGTAGTTACTGTTCATAAACTTCAAATGGCTATAACTTTCTGTTCCGAACTCTGAATTGAGCATGGTTGGTGGCGTTAGAAAGCTGACTTCTTGAACTTTAATATGAAACTTGAATTAGTCTAATCCGACATTTGTACACGAAGTTATGATGATTTAACCATTCAAGATACTTTTCACCTCATTTCTGTGTATTACTCTTGTTTCCTACAAAAACCAAAAACTATATTAAAGTAGTAGTTATTCTAATCAAACACTAGCATAAACATAAGTTTAAGAGATAATAAAATGCATATTTCATGTATAGATCATAGGTCGTGGGCGCAGGAATAGTCCTGGCCGAAAACACTATTCTGAATTCTATTTGATTAAGGAGTGTAATTAAACTCTAATAAGCATACTAGTGCCTTCATATGCTTCCTTACATGATATCTTATGCTTATCACAGAACCTTATTAGTTTTTAGTAATTTTGAGTGATTAGGGTTTGTTTCCCTATCTAGTAGATGTATTAGATGAACTGGACAACTAATACGGGATAGATCAAAACACCTGGTCAGTGAAAGGGCATCAACCATATAACACCTTCGAGTAAACAGTAGGATCATGACACTTGAACGAGTGATGTTTCTTAATAATTGTCTACTTTGAAATATTATAGTGACAAGAATCATTCTTTAAAGCATTAAAGCTACACCATTACCATGAATTATCAATGGAACAAGACAACATAATATGGACAGCAGCCATCTAAACCAATATGGTAGCAAAAGAATATATATCATAACAAATTAGATTCTTCATCTAGTGGCTAGCACGTGTAACGAAAGAGAGTTTGAACACAAATGTCCATACGATTCCACAGATATCACATCATAATATCAATAATTCATGACTATGGAATTTTACCCTTAATTCTAATAAAGAGAGCATATTTATGTCAACAAGATGTCACAATATAGATCATTCATAGGAAGTATGAAATTTAAATCAAATTCAAAGGGAAAATCATCTTACTTATCCCGTTGATGTGCTTATTTGCTTCACCGCAATGATTGTCGCCTCCCCGACGTATTGCCGCCCTCTAACACTCCAAACAATGGATTTATGGATGTGGAAAGGGGATCAGAAGGTGCTGACTTAAGGGAGATGAGAAGAAGAGAACTCAAACCAAGGGGCAAGGATGTGGTCGGCCAAGTGTATGGGTTGGCCACACTAATTTGGGGTTTAAATACCCTTGATTAAACTCCTATTTCATCTTGTCCGTCCAGTAATAATTTCCTCCTAATAATCTCAGGCGTCCAAAATAATTTTGAAACCGAATCAATTACTACAATTAAGCCACCTTCCATACTTATCTCTCCACCAAACTAGGTAACTACCTATTGAGATCCAAGATTCTCTCCACCAAACTAGGTAATTGCTTAATGGTTTTACAAATTCCTGGCGCCCCTTCATCTTCTAGCATCCTAATTTAATGGCAAAATAACTCACCTTCCTCCTTTGCTACTAATTAGGACACAATCAAATCAATTTAGACTTTCCTTTATTAGTGCTGAGAATCAATCAACTAAATCAATCATCGACCTTCCCAATAATGATTTGGCACCCTTCCCTTTTGGGTCCTTATCTAATTAGATGATAGGGATCTTGGTTATATTCTTATCTAATCCCTGATTGGCACTCATAAATAGCAGTATCCTATTTAGTTATTTTTTTTAGATTTACTAGTTACTTTCCTTAGTTACCACCAGTAAATCAAATCTTTCCCGCCCACCATAATCTTCTCTAACTACTATGAATAACTAATCAATACTTGAATTATGCATTTTATTAGCTCCTAAACTTATGTTTATGTTAGTGTTTGATTAGATTTAGTGATGCTTTAATGAGTTTTTGATCTTTTGTAGGAAAAGAAGACATCCATTCCTTTTGCCTAAAAAAGAGAAAAGAAGCAAAATATTTTGGCGAGTGAACAGGAGCCGATCGATCACTTGAACCAAAGAAGGAGTCACGAACAAAGGAAGCGATCGATCATCACCTTTCGATCGATTGTATCTACTAGAGTTTCGGTTACACAGTGCGTGATCGATCAAACCCAAGATGATTGATCGGCATATGAAGAGATATATGTGAACAATCGCGAGATGAAGTGAAAATATGAAGAGAAGACTAGATCGATCGGATAGCGATCGATCATTGAACTGTGCGATCGATCACCGTATTCGTAAAATTAAAATAAGACCTATTTGGGACGGAATTAGAAGGGGGTTTCGTGGTTTTTCTTCACCTATATATATATATATGCCTTAAAGGAGAACAATTGGGATATCTTGGACATCTTGGAGGCTAGAGAAGAGTTCTTTTGGAAGAGAAGAAGAAGATGATGAAGATGAAGATGAAGATGCTTGTTTCTCTTCCAATGCTAGGCTAAACCACTTCCAAGGCGTAGATGAAGCCCGAGTAGATTGCTTTTGTTGTTTCTTTCTCTCATCTTAAGTTTTATCTTAGTTGATGAATGGACCTTTATTATATAATCAATGTTAGTTTATTGAGATTTATTCTTTGTGCTCGAGAGAAGCAAAAGTGAATTCTTATGAATTTCAATCCGAGGAATACTTGCGTGTCCGAGAGGAACGTAAGTAGACTCAGGTGTCATATATTAATAGAGTTTCATTGATCTATGCTCGAGAGAGATGGTATCACAGTTTTATATTTTAATTGTTTTATGTGCTACGTCCGAGAGGAGAGCACGGTATTTTGAATTGATGAGTATATGACCGAGAGGAATATGCTAATCAACTATGAATCTATAAAAGAGAGAGAGAGAGAGATGATAAAGCTAGTTTATTTCATGGTGGATTCGAAGCCTTGGTACTTCTCTATATTAAGTACAAATCAATTAGAGTAGTTAAAGTTAATTGCTTTCCATAGATTAAATCAAAACTACAACTTTTCTCTTGAGTTTGATAGATTATTCATCCATCTCTGAGGTTCGACAACCCTAAATACTCACTATAGTATAATTGCCTTGTGCACTTACAAGGGTTTAATATTTAAACGATCAAGTTTTTGGCGCCATTGTCGGGGACGGTGTAGAATAGTTTACCAAATCCTTAGCATAGTTAGAGTTGTTCAGTTAGTTTTAGTTTAGTTTAAATTTTAGTAGCTTAATTGTGCTTTCCTTTTTGAGTAGGACTAAGAGAAGACGTGGGGTTCACGCCAACGTTGGAAGGGCCACCTCTTCCCCCTGTTTGCCTCCACTTTTCCTTCCTTCTTAGTTTAATTGAGTGCTGGATATTTTCTTTTCTTTTTGTGACTATATGGAGTGTTACTTGTGGGTAGCTAGGATTGCTAGTTATGGATATCTAGGGTTGTTCTTCATTTTTTAATTTATAATCCCTAGTTGTGGATAGTTAGGGTTGCTTTTGTGTTCGTGGATGTGCGATGGTGTGGTTAAGGTGTTGATGATTGCATGGGGAAAACAAAAACAAAAAAAAATGTCTTCACCTTCCTATGGATTTAGCCAGGTGAATCCCTATATGTACTTTAATGAATATTATTCCTCACACACACACTTACTCCCCCTCCCTTTGAAGTGCTTTTCCACCCATGTCACTTATCTCTTTATACTCATAACCGTGGGTGGGAGAATCAATCCAACTTTATGAGTAGTGTACCTTCCCTACACCCACGACCCAGATGATTTCAGAAGATTGTGTCATTTGTTTAAGTTCCACCCATACCCCAGTGGAGTGCCCTTCGGCCCATGAGTACCTGGAATTTATACGCAAGTATGTAAATGCAACCCAAGGTCTTCACAGGTGGGACAATCAATCCAACTTTGAAAGTAGCACATCTTCCCTACACCCCATGACCACTTTCATGTCGGAAGAATGTGCCATTTGTTTAAGTCCTACCCATACCCTAGTGGAGTGCCCTTCTGCCCATGAGTACCCAGACTTTGTACACAAGTATATAAATGCGGCCCAAGGACTTCATACGTGCGAGAACCAATCTAGTTTTTCTTAGCACACTCCCAACACAAGGGCCATGTTTGATCCAACCACTAGTCCACCCTTAAAAGGTATGTCTAGCCCTGTTCCACCACCAACACTGCCCCAACTCTAATATGCCCAACCCACATGGTCTCTTTTCGTTGAAGATACGATCTTGCCTAGGTTGGATAATCTAAATGAGATCTATAGTAGTGCAGGGGGTGACATTAATGACTTATGCACTTTACCTATCCAACCACAATACCCGATTGGCCAATTTGTTGAAGAAGGGATATATTTTTCCCATGACCATGTTCAAGCTGCTCCAACTCTTCGGAGTGCACAAAACTTTAGAAATGAAACTAGGAGTAGTTCAAGAATTAAGCAAGAAGGTGTGAAAAGTAAAGAAGAAGTGAGTGAGTCGTTCGAACAAATCTTTCCATCTTCTATTTCTGAAGAGGCCACTAAGGCCAAACTGGTTGATTTGTGGAGGAGGTGCCCTTTATTTTAAAATTCTCAAATGACCTTTTCCCTTGGACAATGAAGGGGCCTTTATTTCCAAAGCTTACCCACCCACGACTCCACCCCATCATTCCACGGTGTGCTCCGTACTTAGGCAACAAGGATATGAGTATGTGGGGCAATCATTGAATTGATCTGGGTTGACTTGTTGGGGCTACGTCTGGCTGAAGACCTAAAACTTAGTGCTCTTGTGAGGCAACCCAATTTTTTATTTATGTTTGCTTGTTTTCTATTTAATTTTTCTTGTAGGTTATTTTTTTTACTTGTACAGGGATGCTGCAGTCTAGGTTTGGGGGTGTATTTCAATTTGCCTTATTTATATTAACTCCTCATTCTTAGCTTATGTGTTTCATGCTCTACATCTACCATGATGATCTTCATTCAGGTGCATTCTTTCTTTTTCCTCCTTTTCCTTTTATGATCATTGTAGTTTATATTTCTTGCACATTAAGGATAATGTTCATGCTAGATTTGGGGGAGAGGATGAAAACAAAAATGAAGACAGTAGAACTGATCGATCGTCTTTCTGACGTGATTGATCGCAAAATAATTTCGAAAAAAGACAGTAGATACGATCGATCGATCGATCGCTCAAGAGACGATCCATCGCAAGCCGATCGATCTCATGATGGACACCCATTTTCCCTCGTGCCTTTCGTTTTTCTTGCATTTGCGCTCATCTTTCCGATAAGCTCTAATCTTAAAATTTTGATTTTTCTTGGGTTTATTGTGGAGTCTTATGAAGTTGATTGCGTGCATGTTACTGGAAAGATAAATATAGGATTTGTGCATGATATTGAGCCATGATTCTCATTTCTACTCTGATTTTCGAAATTTTTAGAGTGTTCATGCGATTAAAATAAAAAAAATTTGCGAGTTGAACTTCTATTTTGAGTAATCTTGGGTACCTACTTATTGTGCTGGTTATGGTTAAAATTTAAAAGTCCTTTTGCCACCAATTCTACCAAGGGTATTTTTGACTTTCCTAATGTTTGACGGCGTGAATTTTATCACAAATTATTGCAGTGGATGTTCAATTAGTAGTTTGCCAATTTGTGCCTGGCTGTGCTATTTATTGTTGTTATTGATTTTGCAGGTACAATGGCACCTATAAAGATGTCTGCTACCAAACGCCAAAGGGGTGAATCCTCTACCTCCCGACCTATGCCCTCCACCCCAGCACCAGTGAATCCTCGATGGCCCCGGTCGATTCAATACGAGAGGCCGGTTCTCCTAAACCCATATACTCTGGAGCTTCCAACACAAGGCTGGATTGAGGCACGGCTAGACTGGTGCATTATTTTACCCACATCGCCGTGAAAAATCAGGGTGTGTACCAAATGGTCCACGAGGATGCAATACGGGAATTATATGCAAGGGCCGAAGTTGAAGATAATGACAATCCTGAGAGGGTGGAAATCAGGAGTACAGTATGCGGCACTTTCATCCGTCTCCGAGTCACCAATATTGCCCGAGCAATGGGATGTGAACAAGGGCCAATCAAATACCCGGACTTCGATGAGTACAAGTTCCCGTGTGCCAACCGCATAACAGGTTGGCTAATGGGGCTGACCACAGGGGCTGGACTCGATAGATATATCATGGCTATCAGCATGCGTCTCGAGTTCCATTTCACATTCCTGATCTTCCAACATGACGTATGGTCAGCCCAGAAGGCCAACACTGATTCCACCATGGCCCACTTGCTTTATGTATTCGGTGATGATACCCGGCACCAGGAACTGGATTTTCCTTCATTCGTCTTTAGCCGGATGAAGTAGATGGTGGTTGGGCACCAAGATGAACGGTTGTCGTATCCTTATATTTTGGAGAGGGTATTCTGGACTCATGGGATCCAATTCCCAGAGCACTCACGTTTATCTCATGGACTTGGTCCTATTGGAATGGATGCTTATAACCGTATGATCGACCAGACACATCCTCAGGGCCGCCCACAGCCACGATAGCCTGCGGTATAGGCAGAAGAGGAGCCAGAGGGTTAGCCATCACAACAAGCACCATGGGTCGATAAGCAAAGGTAGCTCTCCGATCTCACTATCCAAGTGCAGGAGATTCGGGATACCCAGCACACTATTAATGGACGCTTTGTCTCTCTATTCAACTTTTTACATGCATGGCATTTCCCCCCTCCAGCTGGTGGAGATGTCAGTGACCTAGAACCGGGAGAATTCTCCGGCGATGACATGGATCCCTAGCCCATGAAACATGAGTTCTTCCTTATCTTTCTTTTTCTTTTCTTTATTTTATCTTCTATTTTATGAACATTTAAGATCTTTTGTGTTATGTTTGTCCTAATTAGTGAATATTGTATTGAATTTTGCTTATTGTCTCCCTTATCTATTTATATTTATCTTTGTAGTATAATTTTTATCACATTGAGGACAATGTTTAATTTCGGTTTGGGGGTGTAGAAAAGTAGGATTCCTTTATTTCATAGGCTAGTTTTACGTTGTTTGTTAGTATTTTCATAGGTTTTGATAGTTTATCCCGTGATGATGTATACTTCAATTTTTGAGAGATTAATTTACATTAGAAGTGTGAGTAAGTACACTGGAGGATAGATACACTTAACTGAGAATATCTTTCTGTTATAATCCTCTTGGATCAAATGCCTGAGCTAATAAGAGTCACTCACAACTACAAGTTACTTAAAATAATCCCCTCTAGAAATTTGTTGAGTACTAATTTACAATGGGATAACTTTGGTCAGGTCATTAGTTGATACATTGTTATTATTGAGCTTAAACGATCATGATAGACCGTTTACTTGGCAATGTGGCGGAGGCATGGACTGGAAATAGGTTGAGAGTATAATACAACCAAGAAAAAATATTGCTTTGAGAATGTCACGCCCCAGGATCGCAGACCTCGATCGGAGTGCGGAAGCCTTCAAAGATAGTAACATCTCGAGGCTGAAACACCGGCCACGCGATCGAGCAGTCGATAACAAAACCAATTACGCCATCACGAAAGGATGTGTAACCGGTCATTCCACAATTTAGTGTACTACAACATTCAATATTATTAAAAATATGAAATGAACCTACTTAGTCTTTATTACAGCCATTAAATATTAACAAAGTCAATAGAAATAAAATCTAAGTTTCTCGCACATAACGGCCAATAGTATCGTCAAGTATTAAATCAAGCAAAACTAAAAAATACTAAAACAATCTCTATTCTCTTCTCGGTGTCATCAACACCTTTCTGCTACTGAAATCCGTCCTATCTCAGTTATCTTTCACGTCTGCATCAGAGGATGCATGAGTATTTCATAGAAACACTTAGTAGAATGTAAAAACCCACTGAAAATAAATCAAGCAGGATGAAGAGAAATATAATAAATGAACAACTGATATTCAAGGACATATGTAGCACTTCCTAGTATCCTTTGGGCCAAGAAATTTCGTATTGGATTTTGGTAAAATATCGGTCAACCTAAGAGACAAAATTTTGGAGATATATCGAAGATATTTGTAAAAAAATATCGGTAGTTGAAAAATAATTTTTACCATATATTTTCACAATCTAACTTCTAAAATGAGTTATACTAATTTAGGCAATAGGGTCCCATTGATGAGTAGCAGCTTCTTGTATCACACGGGCATGGCTTCCCAATGTGATTATGTTGTCCACAAACTCCACACTTCTTCCCGGTATGGTTGAATTGTTGGGCTTGACGAATTTTCAAGTTTTGCAGACTCTCTGTTGTTGCGGCTGCTTCCGCTGCTTATAAATTCGGTTGTTATTCTCCTCATGGCCTCTAAATTTCTTGTTTAGTTGCTTTGTCCACTACAGATGGTTGAGCGTTTAGCACTTCCAAGATAGAAATCGGTCTGATCACATTTGCAGTAGCGAGTTCCTGCATCATGTATCCCTTTTTATCCACCTCTTCTTCCTGGTTCGAAGTTGTAACCTTATTTGGTGTCCTTCTACTTGCTCCAGAATTCACCATATTTGACCTCTACAATCAATGAAAGTAGATGAATGAGAATTTCAAGATGTTTCAATTTCCACTCATCTATCTGTTCATTGATTTCAAGTTGACGATCCTTCTGCTAACCATGCTTCCTCTGCACACTCTGATTCAAAAATGGTTTATCATCTAGTTTCTAGTCCACGAAAGTAAATGGATCTATCAATTCATTTAACCCCTCAAATCACTAACCTTCGCGTGTCATTGAACCTTCCAACATCAGAGTAAACAAATTACACACAAAACACAACAATCGCAAACACAAGATTAGCACATAGAACCATATCTTCTACTATCACAGGTGAGTTTTCAATATACTTGGTCACTACTACCGAATCTCCAATGGGAGTAGGAATCACAAGATTATAACTCAGTCTAGACAATGCCTTATCTAGACTCAGAACAAACACTAGAGAAATAAATGATTGCGACACTCTCAGATGACTCAAAACTCTAGCGAAGCGATTGAGGACAAGAAGAGTACCTTCAATGACTTCATTCCAAGCACGTGCATCTTCCGATGACAGAGCAAAGATCCTTGCCAGCATTTTCTTGCTTACCTCAGCTTCGGTCTTCTTCTCTCGGTTAGGGCAATAAGGAGATATATGCCCAATCTCGTTAAAAGTGAATCATCTCCGTGTATTCTGAGGACACGGCTTACCCAAGCGCGTGTTCTGACCATATATCCTGCAATGATTTTCGTTGCCATATCCTGCCTCGAAACTACTGTTGCCTTTGCTGCTTGAAAGGACGATGATTACCCTGATAATTGATGTTTTCGAAACGTTTATCTCACCGGACGCTTCAGCTTATTCTCCTGGTTCATGACCTGGTTGTTCTTTTTCTCCGTACACCAGGTGATCTCTAATAATCTGGTCTTCTAAGACTAAATGGGTCATATTCTGGGTCACTTCTAGGTATGGGTAGCACATCTCCAACTGGTGCCTGATGGTTTTCTGAATCAATCCTAAAAGGATTCATCTCAGTTCCTGAACCTATATTCCGTCTCTTCTAGTCTTCTAGCCACTGCTTAGCAGCCTTCTGTTTATCACTTTCATAGATCATACCACTTCTTGTTCTAGCCATTAACCTATACAAGAAACGTCAATAATAACTTAGGAAATAGGATTTCAAGTTCTACCTATGAATCTTCTCATTTCTAATAAGTTCTCCTAGGGTTTTCTCTACTCTTCATCGAGTTCCACTAACTCATTTCATAATTTAATAATATTTAATAATGTATTTAGACTGAATCAGAGCTTCAATACCATGCTGTCACACCCCAGGATCGCAGACCTCGATCGGAGTGTAGAAGCCTTCAAAGATAGTAACATCCTGAGGCTGAAACCTCGGCCACGCCACCGAACAGTCGATAACAAAACCAATTACACCATCACAAAAAGATGTGTAACCGGTCAATCCACAATTCAGTGTAATACAGCATTCAACATTATTAAAAATATGAAATGAACCTACTTAGTCTTTACTACAGCCATTAATTAACAAAGTTAATAGAAATAAAATCGAAGTTTCTCGCACACAACGGCCAATAGTATCGTCAAGTATTAAATCAAGCAAAACTGAAAAGTACTAAAGAAATCTCTATTCTCCTCTTAGCATCATCAACACCTTCCTGCTACTGTAATCTGTCCTGTCTTAGTTATCTTTCGCGCCCGCATCAGAGGATGCATGAGTATTTCATAGAAACACTCAGTAGGATGTAAAAACCCACTGAAAATAAATCAAGCAGGATGAAGAGAAATATAATAAATGAACAACTGATATTCAAGGACATCCGAAGTGAACATAAGGTCTATTTACCTAAAAAGAAAGCTCAGTCGACAATGGTTCCCGATTCACAAGTATAGGGAAAGAAAAATGAATACTCAGACTCCAAATAATTAGTGTAAGAAGAAGATAACAATCATAAACAAGACTCCGAACATCACATGTGTAAGTAGAATATAAACAATCTTAATACCTCTAAGCATCTAAAGTGCAAAGAGATTCAATTTCTGCTCGCTCAGTACCAACCATGTGGCTACTTACTAGAATCACCCTAGAAGTTCTCCCTTCGGAACCCGCCATGCGCCTAGGATGTTGGCCCCATCAATGCTTACGGACACAATGGGGAGAGACTGCAGACCTTCCATAATATCATGCAGCCTAAACGTACATATGTGCCTCCCTTCGAGCAAATAGGAAACCATATTCCATGAATATAGGAGATCACCATGGATCTAGCAATGGCTAATGAGCATACTATGATTCCACCCGGAGAGATCTTCAAAAAGAACTCTTAGTGGAGAAATAGGAGAATGTCAAACTGAACAATGATTTAGTCAACAATAGAGATCTCAACTTTATAAGAATAAGGGTAATTCGTACTACAATGACTCACTCATGGAGTATGAATAGAATATTGAAGTCTCTCATTAGAACATGACTCACTCTCAGGAGTAACAAGGAGATCCACATATCTCAAATGATAACAAAGAACTCACTATAAGAGTAACAAGGAGATTTACATATCTCTGACAATGAAAAGACTCATCATAGGAATATAGATCAAACATCCAATACTTTTAACATGCATATGTTCATGCATAGCCCTAGATAGGAACTTTCTAGAAAATAATTGGGTTTATAATATATGTGCATATATCATAAGTCAAGATTTGAGAATGGGTGTTTGATGATTTGATTTCCAAATGGAATTTCAAACTAACACAAACGTTTGTCTGAAAACAGAAATCTTGGTTCACTTGCTCACTTAGACTTACCCCATATGATTACTCTTTTTACTTAACCACTTTACTGTGATAAGTATTGATTGATTCATTCATATCATTTTGCAGTTGATCTATACATGAAATATGCATTTTATTATCTCCTAAACTTATGTTTCTGCTAGTGTTTGATTAGAATTTTTACTACTTTAATATAGTTTTTGGTTTTTGCAGGAAACAAGAGCAAGACACAGAAATGGGGTGAAACGCGACTCTAATGATTGAATATTTATAACTTCGATTGCATATCTCTGATAGGACTGATTTAAGCTTTATGTTAAAGATCACGAAGTCGGCTTTCTAACGCCACTGACTGTTCGCAATTCGGAGTTCTAAGCAAAAAGTTATGATCATTGGAAATATCGCACGCAAAAGAGGCACGATTAAAGAGAAGAACCGTAAAGATGAGATTGGATGGATGAGATCGATACAACGGGTTTTTAATTTAATAAAGAAAAAAAAGAAATATGAACTGAACCGGTTCCTTTCTGTTCCGGTCCAGTTCAGTTAAAAGAAATTTTAAAAAAAAAGAAAAAACTGGCCCGAGCCAAAGCTCGGGCCTTTCATCCAGAAACAGAGTTTGAGCAGAGCTCGAACGCCGACGAAGGAGTAGTGGGCCGGCGGGGCTGAGCAGTGGCCGGTGAAGGGCCACGGCGATGATCACAGCGGAGAGGTTGGCGGCACTGATGATGGAGGACTGGGCCATGGGCGAAGCAGGTGCGAATAAAGACGGCGGTCGAGCTCTGACGGCGATCGACTGTGAGAAGCGATCGGAAAAGTTGACAGGCCCGACAGCGAGACGGCGAGGATGGGCTCGGACGGCGGCGATCTTGATGGTGATGGTGAGGCAGATGGACGAAGCACGGCGGCGGTGGGTGTCCCAATTGGAAACGAAAGAAAAAAAAACAAGGGCTTTGATTTGGAAACTGCCGGACTTGGAAGTCATAAATAGGAATTGGATTTCTTCTTTGATTAGGAATCAACGAGAGGCCGGAGTTTGAGTCCAGAACAGAAAAGGGTTCACTTTCAATCTGTCTATAAAAACAACACAAGATCGAAGCTTTAAAAAAAACCAGTCGGCCGAAAAAACATAGCTTTGAGGGAGATAATTGTTGCCGGAATCTGGTGGCTTTGGCCGGAAGAGCCACCGGAGGAGAGGAAGAAAGTGTGCAACTTTGGCCGCAAAAGGATCGATTTTGGACTGCTACAGTAACTCCGCCATTTGCTACAGTAACTAGCCATACGGAGAAGATGATGAATAGTACTTGCGTGTGAACAGTACTTTGCTATAGTGATTTTGAACCGTATTTTTCTGGTGAATAGTAAATGATGACACCTTCAAATCAACAGCGTTCTTCTTGTCCGATGGCCGGCTAAATCCTTGTCCAAGGCATAGATGAAACCCGAGTAAATTGGTTGTATGATTTTCTTTATCTCAATCTTAATTTTACATTGATTGGTGTATGAATCTTATTATAGAATCACTGTTAATTTATTGAGGTTTATTCTATGTGCTCGAGAGAGGCTAGAGTGAATTCTTGTGAGTTTCAATCCGAGGAATATTTGCGTGTCCGAGAGGAATGTATGTAGACTAAGGTGTTATAAAGGAATAAGATTTCATTGGTTTATGCTAGAGAGAGATAGATCACAGTTCCATATTTTAATTGCTTATATGTTACGTCCGAGAGGAGAGCACTACAATTTGAATTGACAAGTATATGTCTGAGAGGAATATACTAGCCAATTAGGAATTTATTCAAAAGAGAGAGACGATAAGCTGGTTTATTATGTGGTGGATTCGAAGCCTTGGCACTTCTCCATATTAATTAAAATCCATTTTAAAGTAGTTAAATTTTATTGCTTTCTATAGATTAAATTAAACTGCAAGTTTCTTTCAATTGAATTTGGTAAAATATTAGTCCGTCCCTGAGGTTCGACAACCCTTTAATACTCGCTGTAGTACAATTGCCTTGTGCACTTGCAAGGGTTTAATTTTAAACGATCAAGTTTTTTGCGCCGTTGCCGGGGACGGCACAATAGTTTACTGAATTCTTAGCATAGTTAGTTTTAGAGTAGTCTAGTTTAAATTAGATTTCCTTTCAATAGCTTAAATGCATTCTTCTTCTGTTGCAGGATTAAGAGAGGACGCTGATTTTCGTTAACGTTGGAAGGGCCATCCCTTCTCACTGTTTGCACTCTCTTAACTCTCTTTTAGATAAATTTGGGTGCTTGGTGTTTTCCATTTTCTTTGTGGGAATGCATGACGTGCTAGTTGTCGATATTAGGATTATTACAGGTTTTGTTGCTTTATATTGTGCATGCATGGTCGTCGTTCCCTGAACCCCCACCTGACCTTTTACCCTGATCCTGAGTGACTGTCTAGAGCCTTTAGAACTCACAGCAACCCAATTTTTGAAACCCATCCTATGGCAGACAACATGAACCTAGGGGGTGGGAATGGCTTAAACCTGAATCCAGTAGTGCCTCATGCTCGTACCCTACAGGATTATTACAGGCCTACCACCTACACCTCCCCCTCTTGCATAATCTTACCAGAAAATGTGGCTAATTTTGAAATTAAGCCCAACATCATCCAGATGCTGCCCACCTACCACGGCCAATTAAATGAGAACCCCTATAGGCATCCCCAAAATTTCCTAGAGGTTAATACAACCTTTAACCTTACACTGTCTGATTACCAGGTGCGCCTTAGGTTATTCCCCTTCACCTTAAAAGATAGGGCCAAGGAATGGCTATACTCCCTTGAGCATAACTCCATTTCCACTTGGGAAGAACTTCAAGCCGAATTCCTCAAGAAATACTTTCCTATGGGGCGGACCAATAAGATTCGCCATGAAATCATCACCTTTACCCAGATACCTAATGAACAATTCCATGAAAGCTGGGAAAGAATGAAAGCCTTACTCCGGTCCTGTCCCCACCATGATGTGCCCAAGCGGCAATTAGTACATAGATTTCATGAGGGTGTGTGCGATCAGCATAAGACCCTAATAGATGCCTCTTGTGGAGGCACATTCATGAAAAAAATCCCTGATGATGCTTGGGATCTATTAGAGGACCTGAGCGAAAACACTTTACACAGTGCTACCTTCTATAGATCTGAAGGCCATACCCCTGGTAGGAATGCCTCAAGGGGAGGCATATATGATGTCAAAGCCACCACAAGCCTAGAACACCAAGTGGCATCCTTTACAGAGAGGTTTGACAGGTTTTCTTACAGACTCCACCTTATACGCCAACCTCTCATGATGCCTGCACTATTTATGCCAGTCCTATGCACACCATAATTGACTGCCCCTCTGCCTCCCAATATCCAGATCTTTTACAGGAGCATGCCAACTTTGCACAAGGATATCCTAGAGCCAATAACCCCTATTCAAATACCTACAATCCGGGGTGGCAAAATCATCCAAATTTTGCCTGGAGACAACCTAACCAGGGGCCCAATTTTAATCAGGCCCCGAGACAGGAATTCCAAAGCCAATCTCAACCTTATCAACCATCCTCCACTCCTCAATTTGGCCAATCCAACAAGAAACCATCCTTAGAAGACCAGATGAGCCAAATACTAGCCACCCTAACGGAGATGAAAATCGACCAAAAATCTCAGGCCCAGCTTGTCCATTCTCATACACAGTCCACTGCTAAAATAGAAACCCAATTGGGACAGCTGGCCCAATCCATGAACCGTAGGGAAGCAGGTACCCTGCCAAGCCAACCACAGCAGAACCATAGAGGACAGTTTACCGTCAAAGGTTCCCATTGCCCAAATGAGCAGGTACATGCCATCACTACCTTAAGGAGTGGTAAGGAAGTTGATAATCAGGTTAGGAAATCATCCTTGGGTAATGCGAGTGAAACCACTTCCCAGATAAAGCTACAGAACCCACTCCTACCCCACCTGTCTCGGTTAGTCTCCCACCACAGCAAGATGCCCCTACGGAACCCACCAATGAGAAATCCTATATCCCTAGGGCTCCCTTTCCCCAATGCCTCAACAAACCCTCCCCGTTTAGTAAGTCCCATCAAAGAATGGAGGAAATGTTAGAGGTGTTCAAGCAGGTCAAGATAAACCTTCCCTTATTAGATGCCATCAAACAAGTACCTGCCTATGCCAAGTTCCTGAAAGATCTATGCACCCAAAAGAGGAAAGCCAAATCCAACATTACCCAAAAGGTCTTTTTGACTAACCAAGTGAGCTCTTTGCTGACCAATGAAATGCCACCTAAATTTAAGGACCCAGGTGTCCCTTTTATCTCTATTGTCATAGGTGACCATATCCTTAGTCGAGCTCTCTTGGATTTAGGGGCCAGTGTCAACCTCCTCTCGTACTCCGTATACGAACAACTTGGTTTAGGAGAGTTACAGCCCACCTCAGTCACCCTTCAGTTAGCAGACAGATCCATCCGCCGACCCAGAGGTGTTATAGAAGACGTTCTTGTAGGAGTTGACCGGTTCTACTTCCCTGTTGACTTTGTAGTCTTAGATATGGAACTGGTTGCCTACTCCAAATCCCAGATTCCAGTTATCCTTGGTCGCCCTTTCCTAGCCACAACCGATGCCACCATTAACTGTAGGTCAGGGCTCATGAACGTCTCGTTTGCGAATATGAAGGTTAAGTTAAACATCTTTAGTGCTTCCCAACAACCCTCTAGCGAAGCTGCATGTCTGATGGTAGATGACCTAGTTCAGGAGTACCTCCCCTTTGCTGTGCTTAAGGATGCCTTAGAGCATACCCTTTTCTATGATTGGCTAGATGCATATGAGGGCACACCTAACCTCGAAGAGGTCCATCACTATTTAGTGGCTGCCCTATATCCTGGACATACCCCATGGCGACCCTACCCTGACCCTCTTCCTGTGTCCACCGCCCCACCACTCAAACCCTCCATTGAATCCTCGCCCACACTTGAGCTGAAACCCCTTCCTAGCTCTCTGAAATATGTTTTCCTAGGACTCGATAACACCCTTCCTGTGATTATCTCCTCGAGCTTATCTACTGATCAGGAAGCCCAGTTGTTGGAGATCTTTACCACACACCGGCGAGCTATAGGGTGGACAGTGGCTGACCTCCGGGGTATAGACCCCTCTGTGTGCATGCATCGCATAAACCTAGAGGACCAGTCTAAACCTTCTAGGGAGGGGCAGCGATGGTTGAACCCACACATGAGAGAAGTGGTGATGAAAGAGGTAGTGAAATTGTTAGACGCTGGAATTATATACCCTATCTCTGACAGCGAGTGGGTGAGTCCTATCCAATTTGTACCTAAAAAGTCGGGCATCATGGTGAAACCAAATTCTGATGGTGAGCTAGTGCCTGTGAGAGAGACCACGGGATGGCGGGTATGCATTGATTACAGGAAGCTGAACTCTAACACCCGTAAGGACCATTTCCCTCTCCCATTCATTGACCAAATCCTAGAGAAATTAGCGAGCCAAGAGTTTTATTGCTTTTTAGATGGGTACTCCGGCTATAATCAAATGCCAGTTTTTCCAGGGGATCAGGAAAAGACTACTTTCACATGTCCCTTCGGTACATTCGCGTATCAAAGAATGCCTTTTGGTCTCTGTAATGCCCCTGCTACATTTCAGCGATGCATGATGTCCATCTTTTCCGACATGATTGATAAATTTTTGGAAGTTTTCATGGACGATTTTTCGGTGTTTGGCGCTTGTTTTGATGAATGCTTGCACAACCTTGCTTTGGTTTTAAAACATTGTGAGGAAACAAACTTAGTGTTAAGTTGGGAAAAGAGCCATTTCATGGTTCAACAGGGGATTGTACTTGCACATGTTTTATCAAAAAGGGGTATAGAGGTTGACAAGGCCAAGGTTGACCTGATTGCTAATTTACCACCACCTACATCAGTTAAGCAAATACGGTCTTTCCTTGGCCATGCAGGGTTTTATCGTCGATTTATCAAAGATTTTAGTAAGGTATCACGTCCACTATGTCACCTTTTAGGTCATGACGTGCCATTCGAATTTGATGAGTCATGCAAAGAAGCTTTTACAAATCTCAAAACCCTCCTCCCTAGCTCCCCTATCATTAAACCCCCTGACTATACACTGCCCTTCGAAATAATGTGCGACGCATCTAATTTTACTGTAGGGGCAGTGTTAGGCCAACGCATCAACAAAATTCCTTATGTTATATACTATGCTAGCAAGACACTCACTGATGCTCAATTGAATTATACTACCACATAAAAAGAGTTGCTTGCTGTTGTGTTTGTATTAGACAAGTTCAGGTCATATCTCTTGGGGAGTAAGATCATTATTTTCTCTGATCATGCAGCCTTGAGGTACCTTCTTTCTAAGAAGGATGCCAAGCCGAGGCTGATTCATTGGATCTTACTTCTGCAGGAATTTGACTTTGAAATTAAAGATAAAAAGGGTTCTGAGAATGTCGTGGCTGATCATCTATCCAGAATTCCTATTCCTGATTTGCACAGCCATGACCCTCTAAGGGATTCATTCCCTGATGAGCAGCTCTTTGCTGTCTCCACTACATCTCCACCTTGGTTTGCACATATTGTGAATTATCTTGCTGTGGGTCAAATCCCAACCTTTTGGTCTAAACATGATAAAGACTTATTTTTTTCATGAGTCAAACATTATTACTCGGATGACCCTGACCTATTTAAGGTATGTGCTGACCAAGTCATAAGACGATGTGTCCCTGAGAGTGAGTTTTATAGCATCCTATCTTTTTGTCACTCTCAGGCCTGTGGTGGACACTTCGGTGGAAAGAAAACTGCGGCCAAAGTACTTCAAAGTGGTTTTTATTGGCCAACTCTATTTAAAGACGACCATGCTTATTGTCAATCTTGCGATAGGTGTTAAAAACTGGGAGCCTTGTCTAAACGGAATATGATGCCCCTACAACCTATTTTGATTGTTGATTTATTTGATGTTTGGGGTATCGATTTCATGGGACCTTTTCCACCATCTTTTGGTCATACTTATATTCTTGTTGCTGTGGATTATGTGTCTAAGTGGATTGAAGATGTTGCCACTAAGAACAATGATCATAAAGTTGTGCTGGAATTTCTGAAATCTAACATTTTTAGCAGGTTTGGAACTCTTCATGCTATCATTAGTGACGGAGGTTCTCATTTTTGTAACAGGTCTTTTGAGGCTCTTCTCAAGAAATACTCTGTCACCCACAAGGTTGTCACACCATACCATCCTCAGACGAGTGGCCAAGTGGAGGTCTCCAATCGCCAAATCAAGCAGATTCTGGAGAAGACGGTTCGCCCCGATAGAAATGATTGGTCCTTGCGACTGAATGATGCATTATGGGCCTACCGGACAGCTTTCAAGACCCCTATTGGTATGTCTCCTTATAGACTGGTATATGGCAAAGCTTGCCATTTACATGTTGAGTTGGAACATCGGGCTTATTAGGCTATTAAGGCCTACAACTTTGATATGGATAAAGCCAGTGAGCAGCGAAAACTCCAACTGAGTGAATTAGAGGAGATGAAAAACTCCAAGTGAGTGAATTAGAGGAGATGCGCTTTGATGCATATGAGAATGCCAAACTATACAAAATGAGGACCAAAGCAGTACATGACAAGATGATATTCAGAAAGTCCTTTCAGCCTGATCAGAAGGTACTACTTTACAACTCTAGGCTGCACATATTTCCTGGGAAGCTCCGATCTCGGTGGTCTGGGCCATTTATTGTCAAAGAAGTATTTCCACATGGTGCTGTTGAGATTTATAATCCAAAGGATGGGACTACATTCAAAGTCAATGGTCACCGATTGAGACCATATCTCGAGGTTGTGACAGATATTGATGTGATGATTGTTTACTTGGATGATCCGACAATTACAGAATGATTGTGGCTACGTCTGGCTGAAGACATTAAACTTAGCGCTTGGTGGGAGGCAACCCACGTATTCAGGTGTATTCTCTCCTTTATCTGGTTTTCTTTGTTATATGCTCATTGTCATGCTATATTTTGTTCACATTGAGGACAATGTTCAAAATAGGTTTGGGGGAGGGAATATTACTTGTATAAAAAAAATCAAAAAATTAAAAAAAAATCATCATAAAAATTTGATTAGTTTTTAGGTTGTTTGTTAGTACTTTTTCTTAGGTTTTGATAGTTTATCCCATAATAATGCATGTTACAATTCTTAAGAGATTAATTTACATTAGAAGTGTGAGTAAGTATACTGGAAGATAGATACACTTAACTGAGCATATCTTTCTATTACAGTCCTCTTGGAACAAGGTGCTTAAACTAAGAAAATTCACTCACACACACTAGTACATAAATTAATACCATCTAGAGATTTGTTGAATGCTAATCTACAGTGGGATGTCTTTAGTCATAGTCATTGGATGATGTGTAGTTATCTGTTGAGCTTAAAAGATCATGATAGACCATTTACTTGGCTATGGCAAGGGATTGGAACCGGAAATAGGTTGAGAGTATAATACAGCCTGGACAGAATAAATATGTGCTAAAAAAAAGGAATGCTGAAAAAAAATGTGAAAATGAAAAAATGAAAACAAAATGAAAGAAAATGGGGCTGCTTGACTTTATAGGATTAACTTAGGCTGATGCTCGGGCCCGAAGCGGTCTTCTTAAAACCTAATGCCCTAAGCCAACTGGCTGGGAGTTATTGGCCTGAGTCCTTGCTAAACCTAAGCATCTTGAAATCAGGCCTTACACAGTCCTAGCGGAAAAAAAGAAAAAAAAAGTCTATGGTGTATTATCCTCTCAAATCTAGAATGTTGGACCCGAAGGAGGAGCGCAGATCTGTGCTATCATGAACCTAAAGATTACGATGACTATGTAGATTCTGATGTACTTTGGTTAATGGGTAACACTGGATCTGTCTAAAACAAAAATTTAGAATGTATTGCTACAATGTTCTACACTTTCTACTATTTATGTTATCATGCTATATTATATTGAGCAGAAATTTCCAAGATGAAAGTGTGGAATAAAACCACTTACTTGAGGGCTTCTATATTCCTGTTGATTATGAACCAAGTACATGTGGTTGATTTTCTTAAGCATTGTAGTTTGCATTTGTCGGGATAATAGGTTTGTGTGTTTTACAATGTTTTAATTTTTGCTTTAGATTAATAAATACATGTTTGTGGGTAGCATGGCTGCAAACCCTCACGAGACAACACTCGTCCTACCAGGGCCACCTAGAGGTTTAACGGCTTGTTGCATACGCTCAATGCAATGGTGTTCCCTACGAAAGTGGTGTTTACTTTTATGCATTAGTTCCTTTAGTTGTTTTCTTTGATTTTATTTTTGTTTTGTTTTGCTAGGGACTAGCAAAATCTAGGTTTGGGGGTGTGATCTATACATGAAATATGCATTTTATTATCTCCTAAACTTTAATATAGGTTTTGGTTTTTGTAGGGAACAAGAGCAAGACACAGAAATGGGGTGAAACGTGACTCTAATGATTGAATATTTATAACTTCGATTGCATATCTCTGATGGGACTGATTTAAGCTTCATGTTAAAGTTCACGAAGTCAGCTTTCCAACGCCACTGACTGTTCACAATTCAGAGTTCTGAGCAAAAAGTTATGATCATTGGAAATATCACACGCGAAAAAGGCACGATTAAAGAGAAGAACCGTAAAGATCAGATTGGATGGATGAGATCGATACAACGAATTTTTAGTTTAATAAAGAAAAAAAAATGAAATATGAACTAAACCGGTTCCGTTCTGTTCCGGTCCGGTTCAGTTAAAAGAAATATAAAAAAAAAGAGAAAAAATCGGCCCGAGCCAAAGCTCGGGCCTTTCATCCAAAAACATAGTTCGAGCAGAGCTCGAACGCCGGCGAAGGAGCAGTGGGCCGGCGGGGCTGAGCAGTGGCCGGTGAAGGCCGACGGCGACGATCACGGCGGAGAGGTTGGCGGCGCTGACGACGGAGGACTGGGCCATGGGTGAAGCAGGTGCGAATAAAGATGGCGGTCGAGCTCTGATGGCGATCGACGGTGAGAAGCGATCGGAAAGGTTGACAGGCCCGACAGCGAGACGGTGAGGATGGGCTCGGACGGTGGCAATCTTGACGGCGATGGTGAGGCAGATGGACGAAGCACGGCGGCGGTGGGTGTCCCAATTGGAAACGAAAGAAAAAAACAGGGGCTTTGATTTGGAAACTGCCGGACTTGGAAGTCATAAATTGGAATTGGATTTCTTCTTTGATTAGGAATCGACGAGAGGCCGGAGTTGGAGTCCAGAACAGAAAAGGGTTCACTTTCAATCTGTCTATAAAAACAACACAAGATCGAAGCTTTAAAAAAAAAACCAGTCGGCCGAAAAAACATAGCTTTGAGGGAGATAATTGTCGCCAGAATCTGGTGGCTTTGGCCGGAAGAGCCACCGGAGGAGAGGAAGAAAGTGTGCAACTTTGGCCGCAAAAGGATCGATTTTGGACTGCTACAGTAACTCCGCCATTTGCTACAGTAACCAGCCATACGGAGAAGATGATGAATAGTACTTGCGTGTGAACAGTACTTTGCTACAGTGATTTTGAACTGTATTTTTCCGGTGAATAGTAAATGATGACACCTTCAAATCAACAGCGTTCTTATTGTCCGATGGCCGGCTAAATCCTTGTCCAAGGCATAGATGAAACCCGAGTAAATTGGTTGTATCGTTTTCTTTATCTCAATCTTAATTTTACATTGATTGGTGTATGAATCTTATTATAGAATCACTGTTAATTTATTGAGGTTTATTCTATGTGCTCGAGAGAGGCTAGAGTGAATTCTTGTGAGTTTCAATCTGAGGAATATTTGCGTGTCCGAGAGGAACGTACGTAGACTATGGTGTTATAAAGGAATAAGATTTCATTGGTTTATGCTCGAGAGAGATAGATCATAGTTCCATATTTTAATTTCTTATGTGTTACGTCCGAGAGGAGAGCACTACAATTTGAATTGACAAGTATAGGTGTGAAAGGAATATACTAGCCAATTAGGAATTTATTCAAAAGAGAGAGACGATAAGCTGGTTTATTATGTGGTGGATTCGAAGCCTTGGCACTTCTCCATATTAATTAAAATCCATTTTAAAGTAGTTAAATTTTATTTCTTTCTCTAGATTAAATTAAACTACAAGTTTCTTTCAATTGAATTTGGTAAAATATTAGTCCATCCCTGATGTTCGACAACCCTTTAATACTCGCTGTAGTACAATTGCCTTGTGCACTTGCAAGGGTTTAATTTTAAACGATCAGCAGACGGCAAGGGTTTTCTCAAGGATTGATTTGAGATCACGATGCCATCAACTAAGGATTAAGGAGGAAGATATATCCAAGACAGCTTTTAGAACCAGATATGGACATTATGAATTCTTGGTCATGCCATTTGGTTTAACAAATGCACTAGCAGCTTTTATGCATATGATGAACAGGATTTTCACTGAATTATCGGATCAGTTTATGATCGTGTTTGTGGATGATATTCTGGTGTATTCAGCAAGTCGGGAGGAGAACAGAAGGCACTTGGCACAAGTATTGCAGATTCTGAAAGACAACTAGCTGTATGCAAAGTTTAGCAAGTGTGAGTTTTGGTTAGACAGTGTAAATTTTCTTGGACATGTTATTTCCAAAGATGGAGTGTCAGTAGATCCGACAAAGGTGGAAGCAGTCCTACATTGGGAACAACTTAAGAATGTAACAGAAATAAAGAGTTTCTTAGGATTGGCAGGATATTATCTGAGATTCATCAAAGGATTCTCTAGCTTGGCTTTGCCAATGACCAAACTAACCCGGAAAGGTGTAAAGTTCAATTGGGATGATGCTTGTGAGAATTTTCCAGGAGTTGAAGAAAAAATTGACTTTGGCACCGATTCTGAAACTACCATTAAGATCTAGTGGGTTTGTCATCTACAGCAATGCATCAAAAAGTGGATTGGGTTGTGTGCTTATGCAACATGGACATGTTGTGGCGTATGCATCGAGACAGTTGAAGATTCATGAACAAAATTATCCGACTCATGATTTGGAGCTAGCAGTGGTAGTGTTTGCATTGAAGATATGGAGACATTATTTGTATGGAGAGACATTTGAAGTTTTTACAGATCATAAAAGTTTAAAGTATATATTCTCCCATAAGGACTTGAACATGAGACAAAGACGATGGTTGGTGTATTTGAAGGACTATGATTTCTCAATTAACTATCATCCAGAAAAAGCCAATGTAGTAGCAGATGCACTAAGCAAGAAAACAGGGATAGTGGCGCACTTGATGGTGCAAGAATGGAAGTTGATTGAGGAATTGGGAGCGTGTAATCTGGAAGGGCCAACTGTGAAGAGAACGTCATTTTTGGGAAATATTTCTGTGAGGTCGGTGAACCATGAGAAGGTGCTGGAAGCACAGAAGAAGAATCTTCAATTGCAAAAGTTGTTAGACAAAACAGATTTCAGCAAAGGGACTGATGGGAGTATTCAGTTTCGAGGAAGAGTGGTTGTGCCAAAGGATGTTGAGCTGAGGCAGGAGATTCTTCGAGAGGCGCATCATTCAAAGTACATTATCCATCTCGGAGGTACAAAATTGTATCAAGATTTGAAGAAAAGTTTTTGGTGGAATGGAATGAAGAGAGACATCGGCAAGTTTGTATCTAAATGTTTGACTTGTCAGCAAGTCAAGGCGGAACATCAGAGACCTGCAGGATTGTTGCAACCATTGGAGATTCCACAGTGGAAATGGGAGCACATTACAATGGATTTTGTAGTGGCCTTACCGAAGACTCAGAAACAGAAGGATGCGATATAGGTGATTGTTGACAGACTTACAAAGACAGCTCATTTTCTTTGGATTTAATGGAAGCAGAATCCAGAGAGTCTGGCAGAATTGTACATCAAAGAGATCGTAAAATTATATGGTACACCTTTATCTATTGTGTCTGACAGGGATACAAGGTTCACATTGCGAACATTAAAGAGTATACAAGAAGCCTTGGGAACGAAGCTTAGTTTCAGTACAACTTTTTATCCTCAGAGTGACGGAGGGTCAAAACGGACAATTCAGATGCTGGAAGATATGCTTAGGGAATGTGTGATTGATTGGAAAGGAAACTGGGATGATCATTTGCCTTTGATCGAGTTTGCCTACAATAACAGTTACCATTCTAGCATTGGAATGACACCTTTGAAGCATTATACGGAAGACCATGCAGATCGCCTACTTTTTGTACGGATGTTGGAAAGAATCATGTTTTGAGATCGGAGTTAGTACAGTATTGTGTTGAGAAGGTGAAACAGATTAGACAGAAACTACAGATTGCGCAAAGTCGGCAAAAGAGTTATGCAAATAGTCGAAGAAGAGAACAGGAATTCCAAGTGGGAGATAATGTATTCCCCAAGGTATCACCTTCAAAAGGAATTATGAGATTTGGTAAAAAGGGAAGTTGAGTCCGAGGTTCGTTGGACCTTCTTCATTTCCCTTACACATCCCTCATAGAACATAGTTTTGAGTGAAGGCTTAGCAAAGCCAGCATCCAACAAAGTGGCTTCGAGAGCAAGGTTTAGAGGTCCCTTGAGTTTTTTCCTCCCCTCATCCTCCATAGAAGTTGACTTCCAATTTGATCCAACCTCAATTCCCAAAGTTGGTGAAGGATAACTATGGTAGTTGGCAGATTCAAATAAAGGTGTTGTTCTGTCGCAACATCTATAGGAGGTAGTGACTAATGAATACGAGGAGCCCACTGCCAAACGTGGAGCAAAAGAACTCTCTTAAGGAGCAAAGAAAGAAAGACAAGAAGGCATTGTTCTTACTTTATCAAGGAATTGATGAATCAACATTCGAGAAGATCGTTGAAGCAAAGACAAGTAAATAAGCATGGGAGATTCTCAACACTTTCTTCAAGGGTGTCGATAGTGTGAAAAATGTTTGTTTGCAAACTCTAAGGCCTGAATTTGAGGCTGCTCATATGAAAGAAGGTGATTTCATCTCCGATTACTTCTCACGGTTACTAGACATTGTTAATCAACTAAAAAGAAATAAAGAAAAAATGGAAGTTGTTCGTGTGATGGAGAAAATATTGAGATCCCTCACAACCAGATTTGAACACGCGGTTGTGGCCATTAAAGAATCAAAAGACTTGGACACTCCACAGTTGAAGAGCTAATGTGATCCCTCCAAGTGCATGAGCAGCGTATGCTATAGAGCAGCAACCCAACTATTGTGGAGCAACCATTGGAGTCAAAATTGACTCTATCAAAAGGGTGGTCGTTCCCAAGTTGGAGGTTTCACTAACAACAATCGTGGAAGAAGCTGTGGGAGAGGAAATTATCAAAATCAATGGAGGTCCATCAACAATGGAAGTGGAATGGGTGGAAGCAAATCTACTCGTGGTCGTGGACGTGCAAATAAAAGGAGTGTCTAGTGTTACAATTGCAGTGGACCGTTTGCATCAGAATGTTGGAACAACCAGCTCAAAAATCAGAATTGACAATCTAATTTTGCTGAAGCATCTGACGACAAGAGAGAAGATGTCATATTTTTCATTTCACAGAAGGAGGCATGCGATCAATAAGATGTATGGTACCTTGACTGAAAACAAGCAATCGCACGTGTAGCAAGAAAGAGCTCTTTGAAGATTTGGTTGAAGATATTCATGGCAACATCAGTTAGCCTTGGAGATTTATCCAAACTGCTCATAAAAGGTATGAGTAAAATTAAGATTTATCAAAAGAATGATGTTCTGCAGTATACCCCAAATGTGTATTTTGTACCCAACACAAGAAGCAACATTTTTAGTATTGGGCAGCTCCTAGAAAATGGTACATAATACACATGGAGAATGAGTGTCTCTCTTTGATGGATACTCAAGGAGGCTTATTACAAAAGTTCAAGTGACACCCAATGGGATGTTTCCTTTCCACATCAACACAAGTTTGGAGAAGCTTCTATGGAATTATAAAGGATGAATCATGGAAGTGGCTCAATCGATTCAAGCATATCAATTTTAACAAGCTAAAACTACTATTTACATCAAATATGGTACGTGGATCGCTAACTATAGAGAAGCCAGAGTATGTATGTGAGTTTTATACACTTGGCAAGCAGCAAAGAGATCCCTTCAAAAGTGGAAAGTCTTGGAGAGCAGTAGATCATCTGCACTTGGTGTACACTGACATTTTCGAACCCATTGAGCTTGCATCATTTGGAGGTAACAGATACTTCTTCATCTTCATTGATGATTTCAACAGAAAACTTTGGGTCTATTTCATTAAAGAAAAGTTTGCTGCCTTCATTATCTTCAAGAATTCTTAGGCTCGTGCTGAAGTTAAAAGTGGATATAAGTTTAAGATACTCAAATCTAATTGGGGTGGAGAGTACATCTCAAATGAGTTGCTGAGTTACAACAAGGAAAACAACATCAAACAACAATTTACAATAGTATACGCGACACAACAGAATGGCATTGCTGAAAAGAAGAACTGGACTATTCTTAATATTGCTAGAACCATGATTAGGGAGAAAGGATCGCCGAAGAATTTCTAGGTTAAAGTTGTTGCATGTACAACCTCTCATCTCAACCGCTGTCCCACAAAGAGTGTGAAGAACATGACACCACAAGAAGCATGAAGTGGCTACAAACCCAGTGTGACACATCTTAGGGTCTTTGAGTGTAGCATATGCCCAAGTTCTTGCGACAAAGAGAAAGAAGTGCATCTTCAATGGATACAGTGAGGAGTCAAAAGCTTACAAGCTCTAGAACCTAGTTAACAATTAATCACACAAGAATTTATAGTGGTTCGCCGCCAAGCAACATGCTTCTACAAGCACGTCCACTCTCGGAGCACCTAATCCAAGGGACCTCCGACATCCACTAAATGAGGGTTTTTAGTTCACCCACAACATCATACACCTACCGGTTTTTCTTGGATCACTGGGAACCATAAAAAAGTGATTCCACACTCACTATGGGTCACACCGACCCAACACTCTTAAATGCATGGTTCGACCCTCTGATCTACTACACAATCTAACACAAGTAAATGAGAGATTTAAGAGTACTTACTCTAAGATGGAAAAGTGACTAGAGTACTTACCCTTGAAGAGAGGATGTGAGATATCATACCCGGTTTGCTCAAACTAGTATTGAGCTAATGGCCTTCCATTGCCCACCCTTGGATTTAACTAATGATGCTCCGAAATTATAGAGGCTTTTTGGACAAGGGATTGGTTTCTCTAAGGTTGAATCTTAGAATAACTAAGAAACCTAGGTCATATGGAACATTCTTTCTTCTTCAAGTCATGTTGATAGATTCCGGTAAAAACTTGAAAGGGAAGAAGAATAATCCACAAGCACAATCACTTCTACAAGTGGTACATAGCCTTGGTTCCTTGGAAAACCAAGTGAAACCAGTAAAAGGATATGTGCTTCCTTAAGCTATGACTCAATGATAACATGAGAGAACTTGATAGCTTAAGAACAAAGTGGGTGTCCATGGATCCACTATTTATATTCTATATAAGATAGAGAAATATGCTCTCTTTTAGGTATAGACTTCATATAGAGTAGGAACTCAAGAAGCAAGCTATACAAAAGAGAGAAAATAAAGATCCATTAATGGAATGACTTAGCACTCAAGGACTTAGCTATAGATGAGGAGAAATAAGCTAAGGCCACAAGTCTAGTCAAAATCCGTACCCCAGGAGGAGAAGGGTAGAGGTCTATTTATAGGCAAAGGTCCTCTTTGAGATGGTTTTGGATCACCTTGGCTCACTTTGGTTCAACCAATAGATCAATGATCTATGGTTGTGTCCTTGGATCACTTTGGTCCTACCATTAGATCTAAGATCTATGGTTGGTTTTTTTAGCCCACGAACCCATAACACAAATGGGCTATTTCTAGGTGTCTTTACCTAATGGTCTTAGGTGGGCTTTGGGAAGAAGCTTTAGATCACTTTGGTAGTGTGGGTTTTCCTTGGATTATTTTGAACCCAACCAATATGGTCCAAAAGCTATGGGCCTAGAGGACAACTATGGATGATCTAATGATTGTGAGTTGATCCTCTAGAAAATATGTAGTCCTCTATTGTGTCTTCATGTTAGGTCTTTAATAAGTTGCCTTTAAGTAGTGTTTTGGTCATGGGCCTTGATTTTTTTGTAGAGATTCCCATCCTTTGAAGTAGTTCTTCCTTTGTGTGGCCCTTTCTTCTTGTAGTGGCTTTTCGGAGTAGCTCTCATCTTGAGTAGACTTCTTCCTCTTTTGGAGTGAGCTCTTATTAAACTAGCCTACTACTCTAAGACACTTACAAATGGGTCATCAAATTGACAATCATAATTAGGGAAAATAATGACAATCATAATTAGGAAAAATAACTGACATTAACATTCTCCCCCTTGTCAATTTAAGTGACAAAATTATTCTAAGTGTACAATTGTTCATACAAAAATGTTACATTAAATGAAGTACACTTTTAAGACCCAAGTTTCTTAATGAGGCTCATTCTTGTATACTCCCCCTTAGAAGCTCGTCCATAAGCACATGCCAATTGGACCTATATTCATGAAAAAATTTCATCCATAGGTGGGACATGTACTCCCCTTTTTTGTTAATCAAATTGGCAAAGTTAGATAAAGAATGACATAGAACATACGGGAGGCATACATTAAAAATGTAACTATGAGAGGTTTAGCATTAAAGCATAAGCAAGAGAGTACATTAAGATCAAAGTACATAATAGAGAAATAGCATTAAAGCATGGCATAGAAAGAGCATGGAAGCATAGAGACATAGAGCATGAAAGCCTAAGCACCGAGATGTACATAGGATCAAAACATAAACTATCAATAAAATGGGAAAATAAACAATCAATGCCTTAGTTACTATCCTAAGAGATTAGTAACTCTAATGATTCCCAAACAAAAAATAATGGCGATTTTCATTTGAGTGCAATCCTATGAACTCGTGCATTGTAGTCGGGTACATGGGAAGATACCGACTACAATGGGTGGTCCCCATTCAAGGGTCCCACGGTGGAGGCGTGCTACGCATGCATCCACGTCGCGGCACATATGTGCGAGCCAATCCGCAAGAGGGGAGGCTACTCTCCCAAGACCTGATGCTACTCCGTCAATGCGTGCGCCGGAAAGGGTAGTTGCGGTGTCAAGACGGACGATTTCGGAGGCAAAATCATCCCGGAGCTGTTGGACATTTGTTGTGAGGCCGGACACAAGTGTATGGAGGTCGGAGACCATCCCTTCAAGGGCTGAGAGACAGCTGGACAGCCAAGGTGTGTTCAGCTCGTGGGCAAATATGGACGGACCTCCATCTTGAGGTGCTGCTGGTGTTGGTGGTGGGCTAAAGCCAAAGTCTGAGGCATCAAAAGGAAGGAGGAAGTCCACTACCAGCAGTACCGGAGGTGACATAGGTTCGGCCAATGGTGCTGGTGGTAAAGTGGAAAAGCTGAACCTTCTTGGTGCTTGTTGTGGATGATGCCGAGCAAAGAGCTTCGATGTCGACAATCTCCGAGGTTAGCATGTGCTCACGAGGCAGAGGAGTGAGCCCGAGATGTTGCATTGCAATTTGAGACATGAGGTATCCATATGGATAGCCCTTGACATCGGGTGCCTTCATGAAGTTTCGAATATGCTTCACAATCAAGGAGGCAAAGCAAATGTGATGTCCAGAACCAAGGTGGTAGAGAAAGATAATTATCCGAAGCGAAATCTCCGACTTGTTTGTAAGGCGTGGATATATGGTGCATATGAAAATAGCGTGCAATACTCTGTACATTGGGAGGAGATGACCTATAGCAAGAGCATATCAATTCTTCCATGGCCGCGGTCCTCCACAAATCAGCTCAATAATCCGTGCGAAGCAATTCGTCGTTTGTGATGCTGGTAATGATCCCTTGCCATTTGGGAATGCCTATGCCAAGCATTCCGGCAATGTCTCTAGTAGTGACGATGTGTGCAGTACCCCACACAGTGACATAAAATGATGTTGGAGGGCACTTTGCGAGATTGATGGCACCGAACATCCCTCGGACAAGTGTGGGAGACACATAGCCGTTCCAATCCATAAGTGAACGGATCCCATGAGTCACAAGCATCCCTTCCACCTCCTGAAGTAGCGGATATTCTCCTCCCGGAAATACATGCTCACATATGATGGGGCGACGTTTTCCGGATGATAGATGTGTGGGAACCGGCTGGCCGAGCGTCGGATGGAGGCCAGGGACTTGTACGGGTGCCGCCTTGTGCTGGGCAGTTCGCTAGGTGCGTGGACGTATGGTTCTAGAAGCCATGAGCAATGGACTCTGTTTTGCAACAAGAGCTGAGAGTGTTTTGCAACAGACTCTATTTTTTGGAGTTCTTTTCCATTGAGCCTTGATTTGAATTACTCCTTAATAGAGTTCTTTACATCAATATTTTCACTATTGCTTACACACATAAAGAGTTGGCAGCAGATATGGTTCTGTATGTCCTTTGTAGCATCAGACAAAACTAGACCGAATGTTGTGGAAGCAAAGAAGGAATCTCGGTGATGGAGGTTTGTGGTTTGGCTACCTGATATCTACAAAATATACATATTTTCATATGCCTTTCTACCTTTATGTTAGTTGTAATTTTAGTTGAAGTAAGGATAATTAATAGTTAATCATGATTAGGTGACCAATTAGGAGTTTAATAAATAAACGCGTTTAATTGATTAATTTAGATGCATTAATTGGATTCAATGGATTTACAATTTATTATGCATCTAAATTATATTTAACTTTATTTATGTAGGTTTAAGAGTTTCAAATCCAGATCGCAAAAGTGAATGCACGTCAAATGAGTTCTATGAAAAGATTAAAGATCCGATGGATGGAGTCACTATGACGGGTTTTAAAGAAGAAAAAGAAGAAAAAGAGAAAGACCTGAACCAACCGGTTCAGTTCCAGTTCGGTTCGGTAAAAGAAAAAGAAAAAGAAACCCGGCCCGAGTCAAAGCTCGGGCATTTCAGGACAGAACAGAAACAGAGCTCTGTTCGAGCTCTATTTTGTTTCAGTGAAGGATGACGGCGGAGCTCGAGGCTGTGGGCTAGCGGCGATGGGTCTCGATGACGACGACCACGGCTATCACGGCAGCGATGGAAGGGAAGCCAGGCAGAAACGACGGCCTGCAGAAGGAAGATGACAGCAACCGGCGATGGGTCGATGGTGAGCTCTGTTCGAACAGACGGCGATGTCGAGCTTGATGGCGGACTGTGACGACAACCGGAGAAGAGGAGAACCCGATTGACGGCGGAACGGCGGTGGATAGCAGGCTCGATGAGTTTGAAAAAAAAAAAAGAAGACTCGTGCTTGATTAGGAAAGCTATCCTTGATTCCGGCTTGATTTGGGATTAGACAGATGTGTGCTCGACTGGGAGTTGGCCGGAGTTGGAGTCCAAAACAGAAATGGATACGGATTTGGAATCGCCTATAAAAACATGGCTTTCGGATCTATTTGAAGGGCCGAAAAAAAAAGAGAGAAAACAGAGCTTTTGAAAGAGGACTTTCACAGGAAAAGCCAGCCCCTTTCGGAGCTATTTCCACCGGAAGAAGAGAGGATTTGGCGGAGGGGAGAAGGAGGAAGAAAGGGAGGAGAAACGCCGGGTTTTGAGCTGAATTGCGAATTTGCTACAGTGATCTCGAAACTACTACAGTAACCACAGTTTAGAGAAGACAGTGAACAGTGCCGGGTGCTACAATGATTTTGCTACAGTAGTGAACAATGTTTTTGAACAGTATTTTGGTGGATAATGCGACATGACTCCGACGAATCAGGCTATTTCTTTTCTTATTTCTATGTCTAGCTAAACTCTTTATCAAGGCTAGATGAAGCCCTAGATTTGTATTTGCTACTCTTAGTTGTTTAATTTAGTGAAATTTGATATGATTCTTTATTCTTAATGCTGTTTCATTATTGTTTCTCTTAAGTGCTTTGACCGAGACTTAATAAATGATTAATGAAATTTGATCTTGATATTTCCTGTGTCTAGATAATAACAGGATTATGATTGATTCTATGCCTGGCCAAGGATAGAGTTAATTGTATTAATTTATAGTGGATGAACTTTTCGTGTCTGGCCAAAAACGTGTAGTCCATTCATTGGTAATTTGTGTGTCCGGCCAATAACATAAATTACCGTATCATATCAATTTGTGGAAATAATAATTGAGAGTAGTAATTTTATGTCTAGTGGTGGATTTGTTGCTTTGATATTCTCATTACTCTGATTTCTCATTAAAGTTTATTTCTTTAGTTAATTAAATCATTAAAATTCAATCTTTTCATTAGAATTAGGTTAATCAATCGAGTCCTTTGGGTTCAACCTTGTTTCCACTAGTCTATACGTAGTCTCGTGCAATTGCGAGTAAAAAGAGTTAAAAATATAATCAATCACTACCCGCAGGCTTTACTTCAGTCCAGGGTGTTGTTCAGGTCTGTTTGATTGAGTTTGAGGTTCAGAGGTGTTGGACCAATGGGAAAGAGAGGAGTTTACTAAAGCAAAGTTCCGGTTTTGATGCAGTCTGAACTTCTAAAGCAACCAGGATTCTGGTTTTGAATTTCGGCTGAAAAAGAATTTGAAGGATTAGAACTTGTTTCCAGAAGAACTTGATGATAGGTGGCCGGAACAGATGTTGTCGAAGCTCTAGGGAAATCTCGCCGTCCAGAATTTTCCAATTTGGGTGTATCGAAACAGAGCCTTGGCATGCACTTGGAGAAGACAATGAATAGTGCAATTTTTCACAAGTAATCTGACTTTTGTATTTATAACCCATAGTTAGTTGGCATGATTCCTACAAATAGTTGTTATTACACCCCTCATGTTGTGTGTGTCACTTTTGGTGATAGTACCCAATAAAACTCGGACAATTTTTTTTTAAAATATCCCTACTAGCTTTCAATAATTATCTACATGAATTAAATCTATGAGATTTTGAATTTTCCATTTTTCAATATTTTTTTTTGCAAAAACTAACCATACAACAGAAGCAAAAAAATAAAACAAACAAAAAAAATACGAAACTAATCTAACTAGCACAAATTCCAATGGACTTTCGAAGATTAGTAAATCTAAGTGAGTCCAGTGGCTTAGTCATAATATAAGCTAGTTGATTATCAATAGAGTAATATTCTAGTGCAACTATATTATCTTCAACTAATTCACTAATGAAATGATGCCTAATATCAATGTGCTTAGTGCATGAATGTTGAACAGGATTTTTGGAAATATTTAAAGCACTAGTGTTGTCACAGTATATGCTCATGGCCCCTTGTTGGATTCCATAATCTTGAAGCATTTGCTACATCCATAATAATTGAGCGCAACAGCTACAGGCGGCAATATACTCGGCTTCTGCAGTAGATAGAGAAATAGAAGCTTGCTTCTTGCTATGCCAGGCAACTAGACAGTTTCCAACATAGAAGCATCCACCACTTGTGGATTTTCTATTAACTGAGTTGTCTGCCCAATCAGCATCTGAGTATCTAGCTAAAGTAGTACAAGTGTCATATCGATACCAGAGCCCTAGATTTGAGGTTTCTGCTACATACCTGATAATTCGTTTAACAATAGTTAAATGGAATTCTTTAGGATCATCTTGAAAACATGCACATGCTCCTACGCTAAAGGATATGTCAAGTCTGCTAGCAGTCAGATAACGTAGGCTACCAATCATAATCCTATAAACATAAGAATATACACTTTTTCCATCACTATCCTTGCTCAGCTTTAATGTGCTACTCATAGGAATAGCTACATGTCTACCAGAGTCAAGACCAAAATGCTTGACTAGCTCCCTAGCATATTTAGTTTGAGACACAAAAATTTCTTTTTTTAATTGTTTTACATAAAAACCCAGAAAGAAGGAAAGTTTTCCTACCATACTCATTTCAAATTCTGATTTCATAAGGTTGACAAACTCAGTAGCTCTTTTCTCATTAGTAGATCCAAAGAAAATATCATCTATATATACTTGAGCAATCAAAATGGCATCTTTGGTCTTTTGCACAAAAAGTATTTTATCAACACTTCCTTGACAAAAATTATTATTGACCAAGAATGAGGTCAATCTCTCATACCATGCATGTAGTGTTTTTCTTAGACCATAAAGTGCCTTTCTGAGGCTATATACATGATCAGGAAATTTAGGATCAATGAATCTTTTTGGTCGTTCAACATATACTTCTTCATTAAGTACTCCGTTTAAAAATGCACTTTGGACATCCATTTGATATAATTTAAATTGTAAATGACAAGCAATGGCCATCAAGATCTTAATAGACTCTAACCTAGCTACAGGTGCAAAGGTTTCCTCAAAGTCTATAACCTCAATTTGGGTGTACCCTTCGGCAATTAATCTAGCCTTGTTTCTAACTACCTTCCTATTTTCATCAGTTATGTTCTTAAAAATCCACTTAGTTCCTATGATATTTATATTAGTTGTTCTAGGAACTAGGTACCATACCTCATTTCTAACAAATTGATTTAGCTCTTCTTGCATGACATTAATCTAGTGTTCATCTATGAAAGCTTCATCTGTTTGCATTATGTAGCATAGAGAAGCGTTTGGTTGAAATGTTTGCTCAACTATATAACAATTATCAGTAGTTTTAACACCTCTCATAATGGTTTCTCCTTTCTTATTGGTGATCTCACAACTATGAGTCCCAAAGTTAACATTGTGATTTTGGTCACAAATTTGGGAAATACTAAGGAGATTGTGTTTCAGTCCTTCAACACATGGTGCATCCTTAAGGTGGGGCATGTTTGGGTCTCTTAGAGTTCCTTTGCCAATGATTTTTGCAATACTAGCATCTCCAAAAGTGACTGAACCTCCATCAAATTCTTTTAGCACAAAAAAGTTTTCTTTTTCTCCAGTCATATGCCTAGAGCACCCACTATCTATCCAAGTACCATCTAGGGGAATTTTCTACTAAGAGGGTTGTGTGAACAACTAGACTCTTTTCCTTTGTTTTAGGTCTCCACACCATGGTGTTAGATGTTCTCCCTATTTTATACCTAGAAGATGAACTTTTCGAGGTGATTGTTTTACTCTTGATTTCCTTGCTCTGGAGATCTGTTTGAGTATTTCTATGTTTCATTTTTATTTTAGAAATCTCATCAAAAATTTGAGCCATTCTAGTGATCACGGGAATAAGTCTAGTATGAACAACATTATGTGAAGAATTAATAAATTCTAGTTCACTTTTGGCGTAATCATTATTTTTCCTAAAATTTTTCTTTCCATCATATCCCCCATTAAATGGTACACTTTTATCTTGTGATAATTCTCCTAAGATAGATTTTTATTTCCTTATGATAGGTCTAGAATTGATTCTTTGGTGTTCCTCTTCAATTGGTGATTTATTAAGGCTTTCTTTTACAAAGATAGTTTGAGTTTTTCCTTTAAACTTGTTTGTACCAATGTGACCAAGCCCATTCATATCCATTGGACTTTTTCCTAGCCTTAGAATATGTTGAAGAGTTTGACTACTTTAAGAAAATTTCTCAACTAGACTATCCTTGTGTTTGCTGAGTTCTTCTTTTAGAGTTGAATTTTCAAAGATGACTTCTTTTAATTCTTCTAATTTCTTTTTCTACATCTCCTCACTAATTTTCAATTCATTTTTCAACTTATCAATTTCTTGTGTTTGCCTATCATTCATAGCAAAATTAAGTTCTTCCTTCAGCCTAAGATTTTCCCTTTTTAGCATAGTGATCATCTTAGCCATTTCAATGCTTTCTTTGACTAAAGAATTATATGAACTTTGAAGGTCATTATTATCATTGCCAGAGGTAAGTGAATCTGAATCACTTTGAGATGATTCTTCTTTTAGCATTTCTACCTTTGATAAGTCATTAGTGATTGATGAGGAAGCCATAAAGACTTTTAAAGATTATACCTCATCTTGGTCAGATGAATCTTCTGAGTCCTTAGTTTCTAAGGATTCATCCCATGAAGCTTAGCTGCTATTTCCTTTCTCTTAAATTTTTGCTTCGATGGACACTCAGTAGCAATATGACAAAGACCATGACAATTATAGCATTCAATGTTTCTTGAGGTTGATTTAGTTTTTCTTTTTGAGTTGTCTTGTCTATAGGTTTAGTTTTAGAAAATCTTTTCCCTCTAAATCTTCCATTAAAATGTTTATCTAACTTTTTAGCAAGGAAAGCAATTTCTTCATCCATCTCATCATCAGACTCTTGACTTTGTTTGCTAGAGGTTTTCAAAGCTACAGTTTTTTTAGTCTGTGTGGGAAGTTGAAATTCATAGGTTCGTAAAGAGCCAACTAAGTCTTCTACTTTCATTAGGTCAGTATTACATTCCCTAATGGCTGTCACTTTAGGAGAAAATCTAAGAGGGAGAGACCTAAGATTTTGTCTACAATCTCAGGTTCATGTAGTTTTTTTACCAAGACCCCACATGGAATTTACAATATCATTAAGTTTAGAATAGAATAGAATTCCATGAATGTTTCATCTTCTCCCATTTTGATATTTTCAAACCTAGTTACAAGGAGTTGGAGTTTAGATTTCTTAACCAAACGAGTTCCTTCATGGGACACTTCTAAAATATCCCAAGCTTCCTTGGCACTCTCAGACAAACATATACGTTTATACTCATAAGGGGATACAGCACAAGTAATGGCACTAAGAGCTTTGTTATTTTCCATACTCAATTTTTTATCCATCTCAGACCACCTAAGTATATTTAAGGGACGTTCAGTAGTAACACCATTTGTTTCTATGGTTTCAGTGGGTGATTTCCAACCATTTTCTACACAGTACCATGCCAATTCATCATGAGCCTTCAAAAAGGTCTTCAGGCTATTTTTCCAATATACATATATACTACCATCAAATGGAGGAGGTTTGGTAGTGGATGAGCTCTCAAATCTAGCCATCAAGAGCACTTAGATCACACTCAAGATGCTATCACCTAAGTAAAAGTGACCAAGCTCTGATACCACTTGAAAGTGCTCTTTAGTCCTAGAATAGGACAACCACTTAAAAGACTCACTCTATTTTACTAACGGATATTAATTAAATCAATCATTTCATACAACATTCTCACATTAGTAAGCAATTTGAAGCGCATGAGTGAGAGAGACTTAAGAGATGTGGAGTGTGTGTGCGTGTGTGTGAAACAATATGCAAAATGAGTAAACACAATTAATCATACAAGAATTTATAGTGGTTTGCTGCCAAGCAACTTGCTTCAACTACAAAACATCATACACCTACCGGTTTTGCTTGGATCACCGAGAACCATACAAGAGTGATTCTACACTCACTATGGGTCACACCGACCCAACACTCTCAAATGAATGGTTCGACCCTATGATCTACTACACAATCTAACACAAGTAAATGAGAGATTTAAGAGTACTTACTCTAAGATGGATAAGTGACTAGAGTACTTACCCTTGAAGGGAGGATGTGAGATATCTTACCTGGTTTATTCAAACTAGTATTGAGCTAATGGCCTTCCATTGTCCACCCTTGGATTTAACTAATGATGCTCCGAAATTATAGAGCTTTTTGGACAAGGGATTGGTTTCTCTAAGGTTGAATCCTAGAATAACTAAGAAACCTAGGCCATATGAAACATTCTTTCTTCCTCAAGTCATGTGGATAGATTCCGGTGAAAACTTGAAAGGGAAGAAGAATAACCCACAAGCACAATCACTTCTACAAGTGGTACGTAGCCTTGGTTACTTGGAAAACCAAGTGAAACCAGTAAAAGGATATGTGTTTCCTTAAGCTATGACACAATGATAACATGAGAGAACTTAATAGCTTAAGAACAAAATGGGTGTTCCATGGATCCACTATTTATATTATCTATAAGATAGAGAAATATGCTCTCTTTTAGATATAGACTTCATATATAGTAGGAACTCAAAAAGCAAGTTATACAAAAGAGAGAAAATCAAGATTCATTGATGGAATGACTTAGCACTCAAGGACTTATCTGTAGATGAGGAGAAATAAGCTAAGGCCACAAGTCTAGTCAAAATCCGTACCCCAAGAGGAGAAGGGTAGAGATCTATTTATAGGCAAAGGTCCTCTTTGAGATGGTTTTTGATCACCTTGGCTCACTTTGGTTCAACCAATAGATCAATGATCTATGGTTGTGTCTTTGGATCACTTTGGCTCACTTTGGTCCTACCATTAGATCTAAGATCTATGGTTGGTTCTTTTAGCCTATGAACCCATAACACAAATGGGTTCTTTCTAGGTGTCTTTACCTAAGGGTCTTATGTGGGCTTTGGGAAGAAGCTTTGGATCACTTTGGTCCGACCGTTAGATCTAAGATCTATGGTTGGTTCTTTTAGCCCATGAACCCATTTCACAAATGAGCTTTTTCTAGGTGTCTTTTCCTAATGGTCTTAGGTAGGCTTTGGGAAGAAGCTTTGGATCACTTTGGTAAGTCGGTTTTCCTTGGATTATTTTGAACCCAACTAATATGATCTAAAAGCTATGGGAACTAGAGGACAACTATGGATGATCTAATGGTTGTGAGTTGATCTTCTAAAAATTATGTAGTCCTCTTGTGTGTCTTCATGTTGAGTCTTCAATAAGTTGCCTTTAAGTAGTGTCTTGGTCATGGGCCTTGATTTTTTTATAGAGATTCCTATCCTTTGAAGTAGTTCTTCCTTTGCGTGGGCCTTTCTTCTTGTAGTGGGATTTTTGGAGTAGCTCTTTTCTTAAGTAGACTTCTTCCGCTTTTGGAGTGAACTCTTATTAAACTAGCCTACCACTCTAAGACACTTACAAATGTGTTATCAAATTGACAATCATAATTAAGGAAAATAACTATGACATTAACAGTATCTAACAACTAGGAATCATTGGACGCAATGTTTTATTCATATTGAAGAGGATGGAGGTTGGGATTAGGGCACTGAGTATAATTTGGATGAAGAGGTAGAGACGCATGAGGAGGAGGTGATGTTGAATGGTAGTTTGCAAGCAACCGACACGGGACTCTTCTTGTTTTGGGGGCTCGGTTGGAAAATATCAAACATTTCAAGAGAACTTCTGTTGATTTGGCTATAAAAAGGAGGTTCAATTATACTATGGTTGATAAAAAAAGGATACATTTGCTGCAAAGTACAAGGAGAATGGATGCAAGTGGTTTATTTGGATGTCAAACAAGTTAAGCATTGTTAGCGTCACAAGGAGGGAGGTTGAACATACATATGACAAAAAGCTAGCAACGAAAGATCATCCTTTAGGTTCACACCTGTGGATTACAAGAAAATGTCATGGCCAACATAAGGAATCAAATACTATCATACCAGAGAATATCATAAGGTACATTGAGAAACATTGGGGCAACACAGTCAATTATAAGAAAGCATAGTGGGCGAAACAAGATTTATCGGAGTTAATTGTTGGCAACCGAGACGATTCATATCGCATTTTGCTCACATACGGCAAAGAATTAGAAAGGTCTAATCCAGGAACCTATGTGGTTATGGAAAGGTCTTGTGATTACTTGAAATAGAGTTAGCTGGATACGATTTCAAACATGTGTTTTGGATGGATGATTGGCCCCGTTGCAAGAGCTTTCAGAAGTTCACTTAGGTCTCTATTAATTGTGGATAGAACATTCTCAAAAGGAAAGTATCCCAGATGTCTATTGATCGTTACAACCATTGATGGTAATTAACAAATGGTGTGTGCTGCATATGCTATTGTTGAAGGAGAGACAAGAAACACTCAGTAAGTTGAAGAACAATAATTAATTGTAGTCATGTAATTTTGAACACAATATGTAAGAGTCATGTCCTCGATGACACGATAGCACTGCATATCATGTTCATAATTACATGACATGGGCACACTTTCATGTATATGTTAGTAGGAGTCATGTCCTCGATGACATGACTACAATGACTTATTATGATAACTACAATCGTATTTTTCTCACACAATTCTTATCCTATGTTACTTTCGAGAAGTAGTTCCTCAAGTTAATTCGTACTTTTCTTTTCATAGAACTGCCTTCAAGACTAGACATAATTGTTTCTCACAGACATAAGGGACTTCTCAAAGCAGTCCCTGATGTCTTCTTGGAGGCTCATCATGGATTTTGCCTCTGTCATATTGAATAGAATATCCTAGACAAATGGAAAGATAGACACTTGAATAACCTCTTATTCAGAAGATCATATTTTGATGAGGTCATAGAACAAATTAAGCAACACAGTGAGGAGGCATTCAAATACATTCATAATATCAACTATAGAAATTGGGCTAATGTTGAATTCCCTTGTAGAAAATATGGTACTCTCACCTCAAGCAGATCGAAGAGTGCGAACAATATGTTCTTAAAGGTGCAGAGTTGGCCAATCACTAGATTGATCGAGCAAATGTGTGCCACCACTACAGCTCACTTTGAAATATGTAGATACGAAGGTCAACAACTAACAACTCTCTTAACCAAATATACCGAGAAATACATAAACGATAAGAGGGATCAGAGTTGTAAAATTTGAGTGCAGGCCATATAATTGTACGAATTTCAAGTGAATTCTCCCCACCATGTGGTACGTTCTATGTGATCATTACTTGATTATCGTGTAAATGAAATACGACTTGTTTCAGGTCGTGTTTAAAAATACACGACTATACGTAATGTTAATTATTGAACATGTGCTTTCTCATGACTACGTGACCTTCTAAAGAAGACATGCACATGCGGAGAGTTTCAGAGCATGGGACTTCCTTGTAAACATGTTGTAGTGTCAATTGCTCACAAGAGTTTGGACCCAACGCTATATTGTGAGAAGTGGTACTACATGAAAACATACTGTACAACCTATAAAGAGTCAATTTTACCAATGTTAGACAAGCAAAAATGGTTAGATAATCAAGTTCTACAAAAATATGAACCACCAATTGTAGAAAAGCAAAAAAGCGAGCAAAGGGTGAACTAAATTGAGTCACAGTCAGAACCCCCTAAGAACCCAAGGAGATGTGGTAACTGTCTCTAGCTTGGTCACAATCAAACCAATTGCAATAACCCTATAGTTGATCAACATGCTAAGCATGGAAGAAATCGATCAGCCACAAATGAACCAAATCCGACTTCAGAGAAACATCGTTCTGGATTGCCACATCCACCTCCATTATTCATGTAAATGAAATCTAACGATAGTATTACAAGTAACAGACAGTGAGCCATGTCATCGAGGACACAATAGGAGACGTAGTGTATTCGATTACACAAAAGCAGTTGTATCGTGTCCTCGGCTACACGATTGCACTACTATCGTGTCCTCAAATATACGATAGAACTTCCATCATCTCATCAAGGACATGATAGAAGAAAAGTCGTGTCCTCAAAGACACGATCACACGATCCCTCAAATGTTCTATGTATATGAACAAAATATAAGAAATTTAAGCGTGCAATTTTAAATTATATTATGCTTTTTTAATTAAGCGTGCCCATGATAGCAGTGCTATCATGTCATCGAATACACGATAACAGTGCTATCGTGTGTTTGGGTGGTGAAGCGTGTCATGGAAGCCACAATGATTAAATTTCAAAAATGCCCTCTGATATACATAAAATATATGCATTTTTATACCTCTTTTACTTAGTTTGCTAGTGTCAATTTTTGATAAATAGGAATAATTAGGGATGTTTAGTGTTAACTGAATAATTAGGAGTTTATATCAATTATTTGATAAATATGCTTAATTAAACTATTTAGATGCATTAGTTAAATTTAATAGATTTACATTTGATTATGCGTCTAATTTGGATTTACTGTGATTTACGTAGGTTTCAAAAGTGCACGTTGCAGAATAATCAAAGACGGGTTTTAAAGAGCTAATTTATTTAATAGATTAAATCAAGTGCAGGAATAATATGAGCCATCAATGTGTACTAAAAGAGAAAACAAGTTCTATTTTAAAGTGAAGAGCATCCAGATGAGATTCGACGAAAGAGATTGAGATGATGTGTCAATTGACGCTTTTGGGCGATGTGAACAATTTGCCATACTAAAAAAAACACAGGACGGTTGGAGAAGATGATGAATAGTGTGCATGAACAGTATCATATGAATAGTGAATAGTGTGCACCGCCAATGAATCAAAAACAGAGTTTTTCTTCTTCCCTCTCAAAATGGCATTTATATGTATTTACTATATGAGACATGATAGCTAGCAGGGAGGGCAGTTTCAAAAATTGACCGTCGAGGCTTCCAAGACAAGCTTCACGGCCCAAACACACTATAGCACTGCTATTATGTATTCGAGGATCGAGGACACGATATTGTCTAAGACACGATAATTGGCAAGGAGGACTGTTTCAAAATTTGGCTGTCGCAGCTTCCATACACGCTTCACAGCACAAGCACACGATAGCAATAATATCGTATATTTGAGAACACAACACGATAGCGTTGTTATCTATGTTAAAGCACAAGGAGAGCATCATGAAGTTTCCATCAACACACATATGAAAATAGAAAATCTCAACTATACTTAAATAAAATAATTGAGAGTAACATCACTAGTTTAGGGCTTCATCATGCTTCGGAATAACGAAATTAGCTTTGCTAGTGAAAGGGAACTTCATCACCGCATGATCACTGTAGGAGAAGCTTGTGTGAAATTAGATGCGGCTTAGGGCGAGCAAAAGATGAAGGGTGAAGGATTTAGGGTTAGGCAGGAGGGCAAAATGGAAAGACCAGGTTCTGAAATGTTATATGGCATGAGACCAAAAGAACAAGTAATATGGCAAGAAGAACAAGTAATATGGCATTCCGGGCCCATTGACTAGATAATATGAAAAACTCTCCCACTTTTGAGTCCTCTTAATTTTGTCATTCTTTATCCATGAGAAATGGTTTCTAGCTTATAAAAAAAGGAAATGTTTTGTTCCAAGATGTTTAAGATCCTAGGTGGCTTGCATTTTGCCTTGATTCCACTGTTCTTGAATACACCCTTTGTCATGTTTTAATTGTCTTCTGTTGACATGTTCCCTTCGTCCCATCTTAAATAATGGATAGATTTCTCAAGAGAAAGACATTAGTTGTTACCCTAATTATTCTGGAGAAAAAAATGGTAAGATTCACTATCTTCTGACCCCGTTTACCTTATGTCAGAATTGCCACTTATAGTCATCTAGTGTTTTTTAATTTAAAGTAAAAGAGATGTTTAAAGAGATCTTTCACTATTAAACTATAAAATGTTCAAACAAATTAAGTCAGGTCCAATATATTTTGATTGTTAGGAAAAGCATACGCTTGGCAAATTTAACCAGCAATTGACTAGCTGAAATCACCCAAACAAATCAATGGTCAATAGCGACTCCGGACATTACTACATGATCAATATTAGAGCACAACTTTAAAGGCAGCAATAGATGACTAATGTAGGACCGTAGCTATGTGGGCTATGAACGCGGCAGACATTTCGAATCCCAAATATATCTAATAACAATTTTCTAGTTCACATTGGGAATCATACATAGACTTCAAATCTGCATCGGTGCAAAAAACTTGAACATAACTCCCTTCTCCAATTTGTAGCCACCTAATGCAGACATTTTTTCAGTACAATTTCTGATGTCGATTCAGCGTTCTATAAAAAAATGGGGTCCCCCTTTTTTCTAGTATAAATGGTTTCATGGGGCCAGATGATGAGGTACAGGTACAGGGACGTGTATCCATATGTACAATCTAATCAAAGTGCTGGAGTTTTCCATTTCCCAGGGGCTATTCAAGGTATCACACGCCATCCACACGTGAAGAACCATATCACGATATCTAGTAAATTGTTCTCGTATATATAAAGTCATCCAAATACAACATTTAGCAACCAGTGGCAGTAAAGTACATGGAGAAGTACCACTTGCCTCGAAGAATCAGGGAGCTCTTGTCAAGTTGCTAAAGACTCCCAGATCAACTGTTTTCCCGGGCACAGCATACTCATGATGTTTTTCAACTCCCCTATATTCAACAGCATCTTTTGAAACTCTGCCTTTTGAGAACCATGAAGTTGCTAAAATAAACAACTGCGACTAATTAGTGACAAAAGTGATAAAAGAGCTACATTAGATAAATCACAAATGTAAACGAAAAGGTCTATACCGCTGAGATCCATAGGACATAAGAAGCAGCAAGTTCCCTATGTAATTGGCCATCTTCAAAAACACTAGTTGACAATTTCAAGCATGAATGAGAAAAGTTCAACTCAACATCCAAAAAGCTGCTCAAACTATGAGTTTTTAAAGAGACGTTGTCTGAGTTGCAGCAACAAGAACAATGGTCAGTCACGATATTTCTGATCAGGAACTGAAAAAGGAAGCGACGATGAACCCATACAGCCTACAAGAGATGGCATGAATTCTGTCAGGCGACATCCTTTATGATAATATATATACATATATATAGGGAAAAGTTTAAATGAGATCGCTCTCATATAGGTTATATGAGGCTAATACAATTTGTAACCATTGGATCTTGATCTGACGGCTACAAACAATTACAGGGAACTCACCTAATTATTGATTTGACACACTTATCTACCTACTAATTTGATACCTACCATCAGATCAAAATCTAACAGTCCAAAAGATTGGCCTCATACTCCTTATATGAGAAGGATCTCATGTAAACCTATATATATATATATAATGAACACTGAATTCTGTGACCACAAAAGATGTATGAAACTAGTCAAACCAGTTTTTGGAAAACATCTTCTAGCATCACCGACGCATAAGGATCATCTAAAAGGGTGCCCAAGTGATTCCAGCCTTGAATTACCATTTCATACCAATTGTTCATCTCAAATTTTTGTACCTAAATTTAACATATGAATTTTAGTGAATACCAAGAACGAGGGAGGTAAAGCTCTATTTGCAAGATAATATACCTTGCAAATATTTATGAGGGGGTTGTGACTAGTGTGCGGACTATTGGGGGGGGGGGGGGGGGGGAACTAAGGAGTTTCCGGTTACGGTAGGTCTTCATCAAGGGTCAGCCTTAAGTCTTTATCTTTTCGCTTTAGTTATGGATGAGCTTACTAGCCATTTGCAAGATAATATACTCTTGTGAACGTCACACACTTAAGGCGCGTAGTCTATCTTAGGCAGTATTTTATTATTAAGATCAATTAGTGATTGTAATAAATGCCTGATTAGATGTAACGGGCTGTAATCATGGATTGTAATTATGTCGTCATTTGTTGTCATGATGTCGACATGTGACATCATGACAACATTATGTCGTCATTGTGACAAGTAGGAGTCCTCTTTATAAGGAGGTCTTCTTCCTCCTGGATGGGTATGCAATAAAGAACTTATTTCCCTACTCTTCTTCTTCTTCTTCTTCTTCTTCTTCCTCTTTGCCGTCAAGGCGAACTCTTGTGACCTTGCTGGTCACAACACTGGTATCAGAGCAGTGACGATCTGAGGACGATCATGCCTCCTCGCAAGCAGCCAGCCATGGCCGCTGAGGTGCCATCAGAGCCAGAGACGACGAGAGATGCTTCCAGCCCACGGGAGAACACTGATTCCAACCAGGATGCTATTCTCTCACTGCTCAACTCGATCAACATACGACTACAGAACGTAGAGCTTGCCCAGACACAGATGAAGACGGACATGGCGACACAGGCTGCAGCCATGGCCACGCCACCGCCGTCAGCAGGGGGGCCTGGAGGCCATAATCGGCCAGGGGGCTCACAAGTGTTTGGCGGCTCAGTCCTAGGCCATCATGCCGGACATTCTATCCCTCATGGCATCCAAATTGGATCCGTAAACATAGGTGATGAAGGGGGGCGCACTGGACAAGAGACACGAGGCATGGAAGGTGTTCGTGGTAATGCCTCAATGGCCCCACACCCACGACGCATTCAGTATGAAATGGAGGATGATCTGGAAGAGTTTTCGGGCTCTCGCGGAGGCCAGAGGGCCAGCGCTGAGCCCAGGCTAGCTCGATTGCAGTTTCCGCGATACAATGGCGAGGAGGATCCCGTCGAATGGCAGTACAAGGCGGATAAATTCTTTTCGTACCAGGGTACGCATTCTGATGCAGAGCGCTTGCGGGTGGCGGCCTTCCACCTTGATGGAGACGCCTCAATCTGGTTTCAGTCTTTTGAGAAGGAGACGCGATTTCCCACATGGGTGACCTTCTCCGATGAGCTGTGCGTCCAATTTGGACCGAACGAATTTCAAGACTTTAACGAGATGCTATCAACCCTGCGGCAAACTACTACGGTACGGGCTTACTATTCTGAATTCATGAAAATTGCTAACCGCTTGCCAGATTGGCCAATGGCGGCCCTTGTTGGCACCTTCAAGCGTGGATTAAAGCCTGAGATTGCTGATGAGATGTGACATTTTCCGTGCAACACTATGCGGGATGTAGTGCGTCATGCTCGGATAGAAGAGGAAAAGTTGGCTCGTCAGCGAAGAGGGGGACGTGCGGGGCTGGCTCTGAGGCCGTACACCAGCCACCCGCCTGTCTTGACGCCAACGCCTGGCCAAGGCCCTAGCCGGTCACCCTTGCCAGGGCCTAATCCTCCTCCCGTCCGCCGTTTGACACCAGCCCAGATGGAAGAAAGGCGCGCCAAGGGACTCTGTTATAAGTGCGATGAGAAATTCTTCCCTGGACACCGCTGCTCAGTCCGGGGTAGTTTACTCATCGAAGAAGCTGAGGATGAGGAGCTAGCTGAACCAGAAGAGGCATCCGGCCTCTATGACCATGTGCAACCGGAGATCTCAGTTCATGCATTCTCTGGCACGTTCACCCCCAGGACCATGCGTGTTCAAGGCCAGCTGAAGCGCCAACAAGTCGCGGTTCTTATTGATAGTGGGTCGACTCAAAACTTTATTAATGATAAGGTGGCACAGCGTTTGGGTTGTTATGTTTCTGACTCCAAACCCTTTGACGTATTGATTGGGGACGGCAAACATCTCAGGAGCATAGGCGTATGCTCGCAAGTCGAGCTGGCAATTCAGGGGCATTCCTTTATCACAGACTTATTTCTCTTGCCTACGAAGGGGGCTGATGTGGTTCTTGGTGTCCAGTGACTGCAAGACCTGGGTGATGTGGTATGGAACTTTCGGGATCTGACTATGGATTTCGAGGTAGCAGGCCAGCGCATTCGTCTACATGGATCGCAGCCGGGCACCTTGCACTCGGCGCAGGAGGTGAGCTCTTTTTTTCGATTCACACCTCATGGTTTATTCTTACAGCAACGTGCCATAGTGGATGTGCCCCAACCTGACTTACCGGCCGATATGATTGAACTGCTTGCGGCGCACGCCGACATATTTGCTGAGCCTTCTGGACTTCCGCCGGCACGGGGCCATGATCATTCCATTCCTATCATGCCCGGGGCTTCACCCGCCAATGTGCGACCCTACCGGTATCCACATGTGCAAAAGGCAGAAATTGAACGGTTGGTCTAGGAGATGTTGCACTCTGGCATTATCCGCTCCAGCACCAGTTCATTCTCCTCTCCCGTCCTTCTGGTTCGCAAAAAGGACGGATCATGGCGGTTCTGTGTGGATTACCGTGCGCTTAATGCAATAACTGTGAAGGATAAGTACCCAATTCCGGTGATAGAAGAGCTCCTGGACGAGTTGGCAGGGGCGACTGTGTTCAGCAAACTTGACTTACGCTCAGGTTATCATCAGATCCGTATGCAGCCCCAGGACAAACACAAGACGGCCTTTCGAACTCACGATGGTCATTATGAGTTCCTTGTCATGCCTTTTGGACTGACCAATGCTCCGGCAACCTTCCAGAGTTTGATGAACGACCTGTTTCGCCCATATCTTCGTCGGTTTGTGCTCGTCTTCTTTGATGACATATTGATCTATAGTTCGTCTTGGGCGGACCACATTGACCATCTCAGGTCAGTCTTTACTATCTTACGGGCTAACGCCTTGTTCTTGAAGCGTTCGAAGTGCTCTTTTGGCAGTGCACAGGTCGACTATTTGGGCCACATCATTTCATCTGAGGGGGTGGCTACTGATCCATCTAAGGTGGAGACCATGCTTTCGTGGCCCCGACCCACTAGTGTGAAGTCTCTCCGCGGCTTCTTGGGCCTCACAGGTTATTATCGTCGGTTTATTGGACGGTATGGGCTAATTGCTGGCCCCCTCACATCCTTGCTCAAGAAGGGTGCTTTCATATGGTCTGGTGACGCCCAAGCCGCCTTTGACAGATTGAAACAGGCAATGGCCCAGGCCCCGGTGTTGGTTCTTCCAGACTTCTCGTTGCCTTTTGTGGTTGAGACGGATGCTTCTGATATGGGCCTCGGTGCAGTCCTACTCCAAAAAGAGCGGCCGATAGCATTCTTCAGTAAAGCACTATCGGGCCGGTCCTTATCTTTGTCTGCATACGAGAAGGAGATGTTGGCTATTGTGCACGCCATCTCCAAGTGGCGGCCTTATCTGCTGGGCCGACGATTTATTATCCGAACCGATCATCAACCTCTCAAGTACTTCTTGGACCAGCGGGTATCCACACCTTCTCAACAACGATGGGTAAGTAAGTTATTGGGCTATGACTACGAGGTGGTCTACAAGAAGGGTGTCGACAACACGGTGGCTGATGCTTTATCACGTCGGCCCAGGGAGGGAGCCTGCTTCTCATTTTCTGTCCCTGGCTGTCCTTTTATTTCGGACTTGAAGCAGGCTTATGTGGCAGACCCACCTACCAAGGAGCTGATTGACCGACTTCAGACCGACCCGCATGCGGAGCCCCCTTTTGTGTGGCGCGACCATCTATTGTTCTGGAAGGACCGGTTGTGGGTGCCAGCTATTCCGGATTTGCGTCGACGGGTTATAGCCCACTTTCATGATACTCCGGTGGCAGGCCATGAAGGCACGTTCAGAACCTTTAAGCGGGTCAGTCAGAGTTTCCTGTGGGCCGGTATTCGGAAAGAGGTGCATGCATATGTGGCTAGATGTGATATATGCCAGAGAGCTAAGGCGTCGTCTACATCACCTGCGGGTTTTCTACAGCCCCTTCCCATTCCGGACAAGGTGTGGGAAGACGTGTCCATGGATTTTATTGAGGCTTTGCCGGCGGTCAGTGGTAAGACGGTTATTATGGTGGTGGTAGACCGTCTCTCTAAGTACGCCCACTTCTGTGCTCTGAGTCATCCATATTCTGCCCGCACGGTTGCTGAGTTCTATGTGAAGGAGGTCGCTAAATTACATGGGATGCCTCGGACTATCGTCTCTGACCGAGATCGGGTCTTCATTTCCCAGTTCTGGCGGGAATTCTTCAAATTACAAGGGACAAAGCTTCATATGAGTATAGCGTATCACCCTCAGACAGACGGCCAAACTGAAGTGGTGAACCGGTGTCTCGAGCAGTACTTGCGCTGCTTTGTGGGGGATCAGCCCCGCCGTTGGCTCCAATTACTTCCTTGGGCAGAATGGTCGTACAACACGGCTTATCACACACGTGCCGGCTTTACGCCATTCGAGATTGTCTATGGCCGCCCTCCTCCATCCGTTCTGTCTTATGTGCCCCATCGTTCCTCCATTGCTGAGGTGGATTACATGCTGCAGACACGTGATGAAGTCCTTCGCCAACTTAAAGCCAACTTGGCTTCAGCGCAGAACAGGATGAAACAAGTCTATGATAAGCGCCGCTCTGATAGGGAATTCCAGGCTGGCGACCTCGTTTATGTGTCAGTCATGCCCCAACGTCAGACTTCTTTGTTTCGGGCTGATCGAAAGCTGACCGCTCACTTTCACGGGCCTTACACAGTTGTGGAAAGAGTGGGACCAGTAGCGTATCGTCTCTCCTTGCCTCCAGGGTCCCTGGTGCACCCTGTATTCCATGTGTCCCGTCTTCGTCGTTTCGTGGGGGACCCTCGGTTGATTGTTGATAGTGCACCTCCGCCTCTCATGGGCCCTGCGGACATTACTGATCCTGTTCCAGCTTCTCTTGTCGATAAACGGAGGGTGCGGCGTGCTGGGCGCATTATGACTGAAGTGCTTGTGGCTTGGAAGGGACAATCCTTAGAAGACGCTGAATGGATCCTAGAGGATGATTTTTTGGCCCGTTTTCCATCATGGTCACCTTGAGGACAAGGCATTAGCGGAAGCGTGGTGGAGTGTTGTGAACGTCACACACTTAAGGCGCGTAGTCTATCTTAGGCAGTATTTTATTATTAAGATCAATTAGTGATTGTAATAAATGCCTGATTAGATGTAACGGGCTGTAATCATGGATTGTAATTATGTCGTCATTTGTTGTCATGATGTCGTCATTGTGACAACAAATGACGACATAATTACAATCCATGATTACAGCCCGTTACATCTAATCAGGCATTTATTACAATCACTAATTGATCTTAATAATAAAATACTGCCTAAGATAGACTACGCGCCTTAAGTGTGTGACGTTCACAACATATACCTTGGTGTATGTTTTTTGCAGATGATGCAGTTTTAATTAATGAGTAAAATTAGTTTGAATGAGAAACTAGAATTGTGGAGGGATGCTCTAAAATCAAAAGGTTTTAAAATAAGTAGGACTTAGAGTGAATAGAATTTAATTTTAAGGAAGGTAGAACTATAGATAAAGCCTTAGTGCAAATAGATGGGTAAGAAGTGCCAAGGTGTGATCAATTCCGTTACTTAGGATCCATTAAACATAAAGAAGGGGATATTGATAGTGATGTGGTGTATAGGATAAATGCGGGGTGGGTAAAGTGGAGGGCAGCCTCGGGAGTGTTGTGTGATAGGCGTGTTCCTAAAAGGCTTAAACGCAAGTTCTATAAGACAGCCATTAGGCCTGCAATACTCTATGGAGCGGAGTGCTGGGCACCAAAGAGGTGTCATATAGTTAAGTTGAATGTAGCCGAAATGAGAATGTTAAGGTGGATGAGTGGGATAAATAGGAGATATAAGATTAGAAATAAATATATTTGTGAAAGTCTAGGAGTAGCTTCTTTAGGGGAGAAGCTGAGGGAATGTAGGTTGCGTTGGTATGGGCATATGCAAAGAAGACCTTTAGATGCCTCTGGGAGAAGATTAGAAGGGCTACGTGTAAACGATGCTAAAAGAGGGAGAGGGAGACCTAAGAGAACTTGGATGGAGTAAATAAAAAAATATTTGACTTTACTATCTCTTACAAAAGAGGTAGCCCAAAACAGGCCTGAATGGAGGAGTAAGATTCGTGTCGCCGACCCCAAATAGTTGGGAAAAGGCACTACTTGATTATGATTATGATTACCAAGAATGAGGGAGGGATGCAATGCCTCTTTAAGATTGTCCCCTCGGGAATAGATATGTTGCTAACTTTCCTCAATGTGAAGCAGGCAGAAATAACCGAAGATTGGTCTCTCATCAGAGTCTAACTTCCCATCCTGAACTAGCTCAAACTCTTATCCCACAATTTAAAAGAGGCTCCAAGATTCGTGACACCCTTTAGTATTTGTTATTTTTTCATCACAAATTTTTTTATTGAACACATAAATTTCTAATAGCTCAGATTCAACATCTCATATCTAATAGCTCAGATTCAACTCAGATTCAACATCTGATAATCATCTTTTTCACTTCTTAATTTTCTTTTTTTCTAAGGTTTTCAGCTTTTTAATGAAAGACTAAAATTTCTTACCTCCCTTCCTATGTAGCGTTTTATTAACATTTCAGTCCAGTTTAGCTCCTCCTGAAAAAACAGCATCACACATAATTTCAAACCGTTCACACAATTAAAAACGAACCAGCAACACTCACATCAATAGCAATTAGCATATATCAATGAACCAAGAAAAAGGGATTAGATGAAATATATACCATACAAGTCCTGTGAAAGAAAGATTATTCCAATATCTAAAAACATAAAAGCGAATGTACTCTTGTTTAGGCAGGTGTACCATCCACAGTGGAAGAAAATCACATAACTCAGAATCCAACTTCAAACAATTCTCACTCATCTTAAGCATCAACCTCTGCACTAAATTATGGAAATCAAACCGTGAGAAAATGTCTCCAGATACATCATAATCACTTTGTATCAATTCAGTAGAAACTATTGAAACTCACCCTGCGAAAGTGAAAGCCACAACTATCGGCAACATGCATCTCAGACCACTTTCTTGATCTCCTGAACTCATCTGAAATCTGGAAAACAAAATATATTTAGCTTAGACACAACAAAAGAACATTATCTGTTACATTGACCATTGAACACAATAGATAATACTCCCTCCGTTCAAAAATATCTGTCCTCATTCGAAAAAATCAGTTCATTTTGGTTTTCTTATGAGGCCAGATATATTTTTTGACGGAGGGAGTAAAAGATTTAGAAGTTCATTCAAACGTAGTAAGACTTTAACTAAAAGTTTCACAGCTGAAATTGAATTCAATCACACTTAGCTTCTTTAAACTTAAACATAAATATATAATTTCTTATATACACAGTAACACAAATTTACAAAACGACAAACCTGTATATCTGTCATGTAGGATACAAGCCAGCACCTATGATTCCATGCACGATAGTTCATTTTATACTTCTGCAAAAGGAAAGGCTACAATGTGTCAGTAAAAAATTGATGACAAAAAATTTACATAGGATGATTATAAAATAACATTGTAATAAAGCTACATAGGTTGATTCAAAATAAAATCGAATTTTGAATTGGAAAAAATGAAAGGACTAAGAGATTGATGCGGAGCAAAAGTGAGGCCCAGACCATAAACGGATCTGGAGAAGTTTTAGTTCAATATTTATTCATAATTTGATTAATTAAGAGTCTTATATATGGAAATTCCTTATATTAGAACATTAAGACAGTAGTCAATCTAGCATTTTAGATTTGATTTTATTCTCCTATGTTTAGAGAAATCTTGTCCGTTACTTAAATTCCTATTTCAGAGATAAGTTGTAAAGCCTTATATATAAGCCTAGTCACTAATGGAATTATTAGTCCATGATTCCACAAAGGGAAAAGTTTAAATGAGCCTTGTTGAAGTCATATCTGTTGGATTGAGAACCGACGGCACTCCGAATAAGCATGTCTACCTCCGGAGCACCATCGGATTGAAATCCAACGGCTTAAATGACTGGTCTCATATAAACTGGACTCTTCCAGAAAATTTGTCTTTGTTATGCTCTGTTGATGGAGTTTTCCGTTCGGTCCAAATGCTGAACAAGCCCCGGTGGTGATTCCAGTGGTCTACTGTAAATAAGCAATACCAGCCATGGTAGTTTCACTGGTTCGATCACCATCCCTGCTGAACAGGCTACTGAAAAGTAAAATCCGCTAGCCAAGGAAGAACTGATGTTCCCAAGCAGTATTGATGAGGAGCACACAAAACCAGAAGACAAAGTTCTACTTCTTCCCACCCTGTTGGTCCATGTTGTCATGACAGATTAACAGCTGTGCAGAAGCATCTCTGTTTATCATGGAACTAGACACTATGCCGGAAATTGCGAGTCTTCCTCAAATGACAGAGCCCATTATCAAGCACAAAGAGCCGAGTTTTAAACCATATTCGGTGCTACAGATTCTGACGGCCGAAGACCAGCCTACTTTCTTCAAGTTGCACTCTTTTTCTTTCAAGTCATGGATTATGTACCCAATGTTAAAGTCATCAGCTTTCAAAGTCCATTAACAGAATACTACTGTGGAGTTCAACCAGACGAACAAAGCCGTCATAGCCTCTTGCTTGCATTTATGCTTGTCAGTCACTAACTTTGGAGTTGCAACCAACCCACTTTCCAGCCAGAATGCTTCTCTTCTTCTCTGACAACATGTTTTTGTTTGACAACTCCCACCCATGTTCTTTTCCAATCGATCCTGGCAGACATGTTTCTGTTCTGGGTAGACCTGGCTATTTCCATTGCCACTTGAGCCATATTCGCTAGAGTCGAGTATCTCCCACTAGGGGAGAATGATGCGGAGCAAAAGTGGGGCCCAGTCCATAAACGGATATGGAGAAGTTTTAGTTCCATATTTATTCATAATTTGATTAATTAGGAGTCTTATATTTGTAAACTGCTTATATTTGAACATTAAGACAGTAGTCAATCTAGGATTTTAGATTTGATGTTATTCTCCTATGTTTAGAGAAATCTTGTCCGTTACTTAAATTCCTATTTTAGAGATAAGTTGTAGAGCCTTATATATAGGCCTAGTCATTAATGGAATTATTAGCCTATGATATCAAAAAGGTTGTCCACGTTATGCTCAATTGATGGAGTTGATGGGAGTTTTCCGTTCGGTGCTGATGCTGAACAGGCCCGGTGGTGATTCCGGTGGTCTACTGTCCAGTGAGGATTCCGACAGTGCCTTCTGGTGGTGATTCTAGAAGTTTGTCTTTTTTATCCTTATTTCCTCCAAATTTCTCGTTTTCCCTTTTGTAGAAGGCTGTTCTACATCAAGGATCCTAACAAATGAGAAACTTTGTGCTTAATACCCTACAACTGTCTTATAAGAGATCCAGAACTGGTCAGTATGTAAACTCATCTAACTAGAAAATTGGTGGCTAAAGTTTCAGAATTCCTTCAAGTCTCAAGAGCCGATACCAGCAATCTTATAGATAACTTCCAAAAACTTAATGCATTTGAAGAAAATATCAAGAGATGGCATAAAAGCATAATAATGCTATATACATAATGCATCATAGCTACAGTTTTGATCACATAATATTATGCCTTACTGATATTGAAGAGACAACTATTGCACCAACTCTGCAAAAGCCACTGATAACAGTTTTGACCAGCTGATATTAATGCCTCATATTACACTTTCGACGAGCTAATATGCATGCCTGACTGCCATTGAATAGGCAACTATAGCACCGACTCTATGAAACTAATGATGTGACCCGTGGACTGACAGAGGTGGATTGTGGAATAGTGATATTAATAAAGGATAGAAACGGGTAAAAGAATTGCATAAAAAGGAAGAAATAGAGAAGACAGACAATAGAAAGAGAAAAGGCAAAATTAGGTAACTCAAACTCTAGAACATTCACTAACTCCTTCCGATCAAAATAAGGGAACACGACCACCTTTGCATGCTATATAGTGTTTGTGGGCCCACAACTAATAATAAGAAAACTAATCTCAAGAGTTTACTATCAAGTAATAACCGCAAGCAAACAAATAACTGGGCAACTAATAGGTCTAAAGAGTGAGCCCGATTGGATGCTGGATGAATCGGGTCCAAACAACTGACTATCAGAATCAGAATATTTTCGTAAATTAATACTGCTGTGTCATATTATGAATATCAGCATCTAACTGGGAAAAAGCAGATTTAATGAAACAACTACATTAGGTGATGCTACAATAAGTTATGTTATTATGCTATCAGTATTATAATTATAATCAAGTAGCACATTTACCAACTATTTGGGGTTGGCGACATGGATCTTACTCCTCCATTCAAGCCTGTCTTGAGCTACCTCTTTTGTAAGAGAGTAAAATCAAATCTTTTTTTATCAACTCCATCTAAGTTCTCTTAAGTCTCCCTCTCCCTCTTTTGGCATCATTTACATGTATCCCTTCTAATCTTCTCAGAGGGGCATCAATTGGTCTTCTTTGCATATCCCTATACCAACGCAACCTACATTCCCTCAGCTTCTCCCCTAAATGAGCTACCCCTAAACTCTCACGAATATATTTATTTCTAATCCTATCTCTCCTAGTTATCCCACTCATCCACCTTAGCATTCTCATTTCAGCTACATTCGATTTATCTATATGACTTCACTCCGCTCCATAGAGTATTGTAGACCTAATGGCCATCCTATAGAACTTACATTTAAGCCTTTTTGGAACATGCCTATCACACAATACTCCCGAGGCTGGTATCCACTTTACCCACCCCGCATTTACCCTATGCACCACGTTACTATCAATATCTCCTTCTTTATGGATAATGGATTTAAGTAATGGAATTGATCACACATTGACACTTTTTGTTCATATATTCCAACTAAGGTTGAACCTCTAGTTCTACCTTGCTTAAAAATAAACCCCATGCACTTTGTCTTAGTCCTATTTATTTTGAAACCTTTTGATTCTAGAGCTTCCCTCAATAATTCTAGTTTCACATTCAAATCTACTTTACTCTCATCAATTAAAATTGCATCATCTGCAAAAAAACATATATAAAGGTAGTATTTGAAACTATCTTGCAAATGTTTAACAAGCTCATCCACAACTCAAGCAAAAAGATAATGACTTACGGCTAAACCTTGATGAAAACCTACCATAACCAGAAACTCCTTAGTTTCTCCCCCAATTGTTCATACACTAGTCACAACCCCCTCTTACGTATCTTTTATGATATCTATGTAACCTCTTATATGATTCTCTTCTTCAAAACGCTAAAAATGAGCTCTCCCAGCACTAGGTCGTAGGCTTTTTCTAAATCTATGAAGGTAATATAGAGGTCTTGTTTTCTATCCCTATACCACTCTAACTGTCGTAACAAAAATATAGCTTCCATTTTTTACCTCTTCTGCATGAAACCAAATTGATTCTCCGTTACTTTAGTTAATTTTCGCAAATGTCCTATTACTCTCTCCCATAATTTCATAGTATGCCCAGTAACTTTTATACCTGTATAATTTATACAACTTTGAATGTTCCCTTTATTTTTATACAAGGTATGAGGGTTCTTCTCCTCCACTCATCTAGCATCCTCTTAGACTTCTAGATCTTGTTAAACAAACTAATCAACCAAGTTAAACCAACACCTCCTAGTGCCATCTATACTTCAATAGGAATTCCATCAGGCCCTAGAGCTTTGCCTTTTCTCATCTTCCTCAATACAACTCCTACCTCCTCTGTAGAGAATCTCCTAATATAAGTTCTCTTTAATGGGACTAGACTCAAAATCCATCCTACTACAATTTTCATTCAATAAATACTCAAAATATTCACGCCATCTCTCCCTAATATCCTAATCTTTCATACTACATTTATCTCTTAACTTAGCTATCTTATATATGTCCCTCTCCCCCTCCTTCGTCCCTAGCTTATTATATAAATCGTCAAACGCCTTATACCTAGCTCCACTCATTATCTTTTTAGCCTCTCTTGACCTTAGCAATAAATTGGAAAAAACAGCCTGAAGCCTAAAAAAAAGAACATCTACATCAGCAAAGAGCAACTAGAATTTTTCTAAACAATAAGAGCAAGACAGCCACATGTTGACGTTCTTGTGCACAGATAAAAAGTAGCTGTTATAATAATCAAAAGTGAAACACATACCTCAGCAATTTTCTCCACCAATTCAGACTCCCTTAATACTACATCAGAAAGAGTTTTGCTTCTACCACCAATTATCTTGATCACCCACCGCCTGGAACAAATCAATACACTGGTCAGAAACAATTCTAATCACGTTTGGGGAATAAATGAGAACTAGAATAACCATCATTTTTGCACTCACTCAAAAGTAGGATCTGAATGTTGTTGCCAAAAAATTAAAACTGATTACCACCACCATAACCCAACCATTTTAAAGTCCGACAAAAGTTCTATTTCTGCAAAGCAATTCAACCCAGGAGATCTAAAAAACTTGTTCTCATTGATTTGATTCAAGTCCATACAAATACAACCAAATGGCAGAAACATTTCGACTGCAATCGCCAAAGTGTCTGTATATAGACACTTCAGATGAGGACTTCACTTGGCTGCACACTTCAGATGAGGACATCACTTGGCTGCTACAAGTGCTAAAAGATGTCTTGCCTGCAACCAACAGGGTGTTGGAGGGATGGCCAGGCCTCAGGAAGCGGAGTACCTGAGTTCAAACCTCCACTCTGTTTGTGTGTATTGTTCGTGTCTCTCTCTCTCTCTCTCTCTCTCTCTGTGTGTGTGTGTGTGTATGTGTGTATGTGTATGTGCATGTGCATGTGCATGTGGTATATTGTCTTGAGCCTGTGCACGAATGTGTGTGTAACTGTGTATCAACAACTTATAAACAACAATAAAAAATAAGCATCTAAAAAGATAGACAAGTGTGCATCATAAGAACTTCTGTAAGGATTGCTGTGTCCTTGCTAATTTGGGACTAATCCCCCTTGTTTTATTTGTGCTTTTTGTTGTGTTTCTTCTCTGTAATTTCTAGCTCCTCCGCTCCTTGGGAGGTTTGTTTTCTGTACTTTTTTTCCGTTATGGCTTTTATTTTTTGAATAATCCACAAAAAAAGAACTGCTATAGAGTACCTCTGGCACCAAGTTTGTTCACTTTTAGGTGCATATGAGAGAATGAGAGTTGCTAGCTTGAGTTCGTCCATAAAAACGGATAAGCATTTATTCTTTGACATTACCAGCTTCCTGTGTCACAAAGAAAGATATTTTTCAGCAGGGACATTAATAAAATCTACAAGCCCATCCGCTCAAAAGATAGATTCTAGTCCGGTACTTGTAAAAAATAAACAAGCATCTCAAAAATTTAGTTCCCTTACAGGTGTAGAAAAAACAGGGTACCTGAACATCAGGTTCTGAAAAATGTAAAACGTGGCAGACCATTTTGAAATAACATTAAACAAGTGTTTGCAAAAAAAAAAGAGAGCTTTATAAAAAAAATAATAAGAGATTTAGTCATTACAAAAATGCCCATATTAAGCAATTTGTCGAAAACAATATTCTCATTTGGATATATTTTTATAGTGCGTTATCTCAGATATTCGAAGAAAACAGTATCTCTAAATCCTAAAAACGCTAAAGAAATCAATTCTATTACAGCTCCTAGCTGAATTATAATAGTAAGTGAGAGAAAAAATCATGTGAAATAACTATTCCTGATTGACATATAACATAACTCTTTTCTTTTTCATTTTTGCATGCCCACGCAGAACATAAATTACATTATTACCTTAACATAGTTGCCATCAATAATTAAAATTGGTAGTGTCTATACATCCTTTATACCATGATGAAGTAACCCAGAAATTTACATTGGCATACCATCAATAACATATGTATTACCTATACCACTTTTGACTTGATAAAACACCAAAAACCCTAGAGCAAATATCAAAAGTGAAGAAAAATGAATCAGGATACACTTGTTTCATTCCCAATCACTTCTTAAAAATTAGCAGGCTTGATACCATATGCTAGTAAAAATGCGTTAAAATTTTCAAATTGTAAGTAAGAAATGGAGGCTTTAAAAAAAATAACAAATAGAGTACATGTACTATGCAACAAAAAGGTAATACCGACCTTACATTCCATGCACTAGCGTTGTCATAATTTAACAGCAAAAGAGCCTTGCTGTGCTTCATAACCTTGGTTTCGAGAAACTTTTCAGACTCAGATTTACTTCCATCAACAATCTCTTTGTACTGATTGTGCACACTCATATAAACATTCATAGCAGATTTATACAGTGGACTTAGAACTGATGTTGAGATGGCCAACTTATGATCTTTGTGCCAAAAGGCATTACCAATTACATGAGCTGTTGAATCCACTCTGTCAACGTCCAGGACATCTTCCTCATCATGGAGTGCTGCAAATTGAGACGGGTGAACAAACCCCAGCTCATCACTGTAGGCAAATAAACATATTAGAGAAAATTCAATAAAAAGTTGATACAAGCACTCTCAGGGAACTTATCAGTTCAGCAAGTAGAAATACTAATTGTGGTCAAGTACACATCTTTAACACTTCGATTGAACAGTTCAAAAAGTAGCTGTAAACACAGTAATAGCACTCTCAAATTGCACAAAAATAGATCAGAACTTGCCAAGGTTTTAAATATTTCATCAATTATCAATACCCAGATTAAAATATGAATGGTGCTATTTGGACCCCGTTAAACTTCTATGTCCCCCAGTACACCCCCCCCCCCCCCCAACCCATTCCCCATCTATTATTATCTTTTTTGTTATTGCTTTCACCACCCATCCTTCCCCCACTAATTTTCTCACCATCACCAAACACCCCAAAACACTTTTTCTCTCCCATTCGCTCTTCTGCCTCCCATGAGAACCACTGGTGGCCCGATGGCAACGAACCTCCAGCAGCCTCGTCGGCAGCCAACCACCTCCTGTTATCTTTCTTTCTCTTCCTCTCCTCTCCTGTTTTGTTCCTTTACTTCCTCCCCCTCCTCCTCCTCCTCCTCCTCCTGTCTCTTCTTCTCCATTTCCTTGTTGCTCTTTGGCTAGCCACGGCAGGGTCAAAAGTGTCGTCTTTTCGATTGCATTGACTGTGGACAACCCTTATATAGCGATCAGATGGTTTTGAGGACTAGTCCCCCTCCACGTCAGTAAGAAGCCAGTAGGAAATTGAGAAGAGGACTTTCTAATCAGAAGGTTTCGGGGACAAATTCCCGGCATTCCTCGCCGATATATCGGTATTGGGCCCCACCCGATACACCGAGCCAATATCGTTTTTCCAAAAAATTCAAAATATCGGCAATATATCGGTTTCGGACAGCCGCCATTTAAAAAAAAAACGTTTTTGAAAAAAAAAAATTGGAAAAAAAATTTTTTGAAAAAAAAACCAACTTTTCCCGTTTGTTTCCCATCCTAATATGCATTTTTATGCATATTTTGAAATCTATACTTTGTCTAAATTAGTATAACTCATTTTAGAAGTTAGATTGTGAAAATATATGATAAAAACTAGTTTTTTACCACCGACATTTTTTTACACAATATCTCCGATATTTCGTCTCTTTGGTCGACCGATATTTTACCGATATCCGATACGGCATTCCATGATCCCCGGAAGGTTATAAAATCCCAACCGGGATCACTCCCCATAATAAACCAATAAAAATCCAAGAAGGGGACTTTTTGGGCAGAGGGCTTCGGGGACATACCTCTGACAGAAAATAGAAATGTGACTGGGACCACTCCCCGTAAGATATTTAGCTTATTATTTGGAAATTGGGGGACATGTGAGAAATTTTTGTTTAATTGATGGGGTGCAGAAGTAATGGGGGGACAGAGGAGATTCTTGGGTCCAAATAGCCGCGTTCTTAAAATATAGAAAGAAACAATATAAGAGCAGACAAGTTATGTACTGGTACAGCCATGTGTATTTTTAGCTTTCCATTCCGACAGACACCATAAAATCAACCATAAGTTTGTCAGTTTTATTGACAGATCACATGACAAAAACATGTCTACTGAGATGTGTTAGATTTATTTTACAGTTACGGAAATTGGTTGATTCAATGATGAACCCTCAAAATTAAAGAAAAAAAGTTGGGAAGAGATTCAACTTAAAGCTGCTGCAATTTAAACTTGGAGCCCAAGCAACCTACAGATTAATCAAATTCAAAGGCCTACATCTTTGGCATATCAAACCATATCTATTTTATGGTATTAGACCAATTTCTAGGGTCATTGAGTCAAATTAAAACCCTATCACTATCTGTTCACGTCCATTCTGAACTGTGTGTACGAGCTCAAGTTCTAATTGATTTGGAAGAGAAATTTTACATGGAAAACTGCCAATCTGACACAAACTAATAGAAAAAGTTAAAAGAAGTGAAGTTTAAATGTGTTCCCATCTTCCTTATAATGAGTACTTGAATGCCTTGAAGAGAGACTGAATGAAGTGCGTACAATTGACTAGAGTGATAGACTCTGGAAGCGAAGGTTGACAATTTCTTGGACAGAACGAGGAAAAAATGTATGACCCAGTTGCCTTTTCAGACAGTTTTCCAGGCTTTGGGTGGGGCCCACAGTTTTCATGGGCCCTACAATTAAATCCATTGGCCCTCCCCCCCAATGCCTAGAAAGACGCCTGAAAAGGCAACCACTGTATAGCATATCTCCAGAACTGAGTGTTGCATGTGAACCAAGGTTGTAAGAAAACTTTAAAAGGCCATCTAGTGCATTTTCTCGCAAAGAAAGCACAAACTACTAGTTCCTAGATGAAGACTCCCAAGTGCTTCAAAGTAGAAAGCCGTAGGTTTCTCTCCTAAACTTACAAGATTTCTCTCTTCTCCAAACTTCCCTACAGACCCTTATTGAGTACGAAGGATTAAGAGAGAACCTCTCGCACACACCCAAATTTGAAGTTCCATAAAAGTTGTGTTGGTCACTTTGGTGGATACCGTCGAAGCTGTATTGAGGTCTGATGGGGTTCTAAAGAAGGTGAAGACCAACAGCTGGTGGCTTTCAAAAACATAGGGGAGATGATCACTCGAGATGCTACCAAATGAGTTAGGAGCAATTAAAGTTACAAATTGTGGTGGATTCCAGCCAAGTGAAGACTTATGGACTCAAGTCACGGTTCGCCATAGTGAACCCTGCTCATAGTGTATTAATTGTCTACATGCAACCCCTCTCCCTCTTTTGACATCATTTACATGCAACCCTTCTAATCTTCTCACTGGAGCTTCTATTGGTTTTCTTTGCACGTGCGCTTCTCCCTTAAAGTTGCTACCCCAAAGTTCTCACAAATATAGATCATTCCTAATCCTCTCTCTCCTAGTTATCCCACGCATCCACCTCAGCATTCTCATTTCAGCTATATTCAAATTATCTATATGACTTTTCTTTATTTCCCAACACTCATGCTCCATAGATTATTGCACGTCTAATAGTCATCCTATAGAACTTTCCTTTAAACCTATTGCCCTCCATTTTACCCGGCCTGTATTTATCCTATGCACCAAATCACGATTAATATCACCCTCTTAGTGGATAATAGATCCTATATTAAATTGCTTACACCTTAACTATTTACGCCAATTTATTTCAACTAAAGTTCTATCTATGGTTCTACCTTCACATTAAATTCCATACACTCTGTTGTCCTATTTATTCTAAAACCTTTTTATTCTAGAGCTTCCCTCCATAAATTTAGCTTTGCATTGAAACTTATTTTAGTCTCATCGACTAAAAACTCCTATCATCTGCAAAAATCAGGCACCAAGGCACACAATCTTGTATATATGTCTAATTAGCTCGTCCATAGCTAAATAAAAATGATAAAGGCTTAAGGCTGACCCTCGATGTAGACCTACCATGACTAGGAACTCCTTGTGTCCCCCCTAATTGTTTGTAAACTAATCACTACCTCCTCATACATTCTTTTATAATATCATGGTATCCTCTTGTAACTCCTTCAAACACTCCAAATGAGCTCTTTATACACTCTATCACATGCTTTTTCCAAATCTATAAAGGTCATCTAGAGGTCTTGTCTCCTATCACTATACCTCTACTAACTATCATACCAAAAATATAGCTTTAGTTGACTTTTCATGCATGAAACCAAACTAGTTCTCTGTTTCTTTCTGCAAATGATCTTCTACTACTCTCGCCCACAACTTCATAGCATGACCCATAAGTTTGATACCCCTATAGTTTGTACAACTATGGATGACCCCTTTTTTGTACATAAATGTATAAGGGTACTTCTCCACTCATCTAGCATCCTATTTGAGATCCGAATATTGTTAAACAAACTAGTCAACCAAGTTAAGCCAACATCCCCAAAACCTTTCATACTTCAATGGGCTTTCCTTAAGGTCCTAGATCTTTACCTTTTCTCATCTTCCTTAAGGCTCCTACCTCCTCTATGAAGAATTTCCTAAAACATATTATATCATTTTTTATGGGACTAGACCCAATATCCATCCCACTATCATAATCGTCATTCAATAAGTGCTCAAAATATACTCGCCATCTCCTTAATTTCCTCATCTTTCATTAAAGCCCTTGAAGCTTCACTCTTAATGCACCTATCTCGATCTAAGTCTCTACTTCTCTTATCTCTTAACTTAGTTATCTTATATATGTCCCTCTCACCCTCTTTGGTTTTGAAACTTATTATACAAGTCATTGAACGCCTTATATTTAGCTTCACTCACTACTTTTTTAGCCTCCCTTCTAACCTTAGTATATATTTCCCAATTCTCTCAATTTTTATATTTTTGCCACTCCTTCAAGTAACATTTCTTTTCCTTGATGAATCTTTGAACTTCCTCACACCATCATCATGTTTCCTTCGTGAAGTCACTCCTCACTTCACCAAATATCTCTTTTCCCAGCTTTTAAAGCACTTAGCCATGTTAACACACTACAAAATAACAATAAAAACTACTACATACATTCTTTGTATACTACTTTCAAACTCATTAAAACACATGAAAATTGGTGCAGTAATTTCACTTTCCAAACCTAGAATTCTAAAAAATGTAGATTTCAGCCACCAAATCAAGGGTAATGGTATTACTTCTCCACTTTTCTACTCTATTTTCCTACTCCGCTTATGTGGCACCAAACCATAATTTGGGCCCACGTGGTGAGTGGGTCATGGGTTGACATGCCAATCAAATTGTGCCAGCATGGAGTAAGAAAGTGGAGTAGAATAATATCATTACCCCCAAAACAACTCACACATTCAAACACATCTTCACCTGACAGTAGTTCTAGAAAACTGCTTCAGATATCAATCACCCTTTCCCCCCCCCCCCCCCCTTCCTGTATATATATTGACCAGACACACAAAAAAAACTTTCCGGCAGTTCACTTTATTAAATGATTCATTTGGAGAGACTTCAAAAGGATAAGAGACACAAAATATAAAAAAATCAGAGCTTTCTTACATTAAATGATCCGATTCAAGTATGTTTTCCAATTCACTTAGCAGATAATCAGCATGACTTTCTTGAAAAGTCAACTCCTGTTTTAGCATCTTTGATTCACTTACATATCCTGAAAACTAAAATTTCCTCAAATCAAATGAAATTACAGAGTAAGACACAAACTTAAAGTACAAACATATAAATAGTTTATTTTCTCTTCAATATCCCTAGTGATTTTCCATCAGTGACAAAACAACAATGAAAATTTAGGATACACTCCCACTCCATCCCATATTAATAGTGTGATTTGATGTCATCCTTTAAATAGTAATTGGTGGATGGAGCAAAAAGAATTAGTGACGGAAAGAGTATAATAGGTTAGATCATTGGCTTTCTAAATTTTGCATCATTTTTTTCGAATAAGGGACTTCTTAGGGACACCACTTTTTAAGTAGAAAAGATTAATCACAGCTTTTCTGCATTTTTAGTTGCAAAGGCCAAGAAACAATTAAATTTCATCAAAGTCCATAGCTTCAACATTTGAAAAGTACCAAATAAACAAAAAAAAAAAAAAAAAGAAATCGCATGAGATTCACATAATATCAATACTAATTCGACACTACTTCAAGAAGATAAGAGGAAGAAAAGTCACCAAGTTGATGCACTAGATTGGATAAGAAGCTACAACCAAGCTGAGAGATCTTCTTCTGAATTATGCAAGATTATGATGGAATCCAATCGGAGTGTCTTGCCGGAGGGATCACAGGAGGAATCAACAGAGACCAGAAAAGAAGCTGGGTATGGGGTTTGCCGGAGACGGCTCGCTGGTGACATGAGATCAGGCGGGGGATAAACTCTACACAACATATTTAAAAGAAGAAACTGCACACTGTAACCAATGAAAGGGACCATACCTAATTAGTCAATATTGATGGAAAAAATCGATAATGTAAATGAGTCAGCATATCCCCTGCCAGAAACCGTTGTCCGGGCAGAAATACATGCAACAACCAGTGCACCAATTAAAGAGCAGACAACCATTTCCAGTAAAACTTTATTTTCTTAGTTAGGATTTTCATCAAACAGGTTATCAGCATATCTACTTCCCAGTGATTTTTCTACAGCAATAAATCATGATTCTCACAATCTTACTAGAGAATAGAATGACAACTAAAAGGCAATGAGGCAGGAGAGGCTGGGATCGCCGGAAGCGATCGTGGCGGCGGCAGGATAGCTAGGGAAGCCGAGGGTCAATGGTGAGAGGCGGCAGGCGGATGCTATGACGGAAGCTTTTCAAGTCTCCTTGGAGGAATTGGTTGAGGCCGCTGATGTTTCGGGGGCCATGACGGCGGGAAGGTGCAGAGTGCCGAGTGCGGTTTCATTTCAGCATAAGGAGGCAGGGATGAGGACTGGGGCCCGTAGGAGGGAGCGAGTGAGTCTAGGGATAAGTTTAGGGGCCGTTCGGGGCGTGATTATAAGCAAATATCCACAGTGGATTTTCTAGATCTACTGTAGCATCCATATTTTTTCCGTACCCAGCGTGAAACACGACTTGAGGTGTTTCTGCTGGATATGGAAAAAATATAGATGTTATCCAGATTGGATATTGGATATATACTGTAGCATCCATGTGGATTTTTACATCCAGCTGAAACACCTCAGCTGGATATATAAAATATCCAATTGCTACAGTGTAGCAAAACATCCCATTTGGATGTTTTGCTTTTAATCACGCCCCAAACGGCCCCATAGTCTAGCAAAACATCCACTGTTGATGTTTTGCTTTTAATCACTATGTTTTGCTTTTAGGGGCCGTTTGGGGCGTGAAAAAGCCATAATATCCCGATTGGACTTTGGATATCTATAGCATCCATATTTTTTTTTACATCCAGCTGAAACACGTCCTAAGGTGTTTCAGCTGGATATATAATATACCTGGATGCTACAGTGTAGCAAAACATCCAATCACTCGCTTTTAATCACGAATGCTTTGAGGTGTTCCATATGATCTGAATGTTTTGCTTTTAATCACTCCCCAAACGGCACCTTAATCACGCCCCAAACGGAAGCGTTGTGGTATCAGTACAATCGGCTGATCCAATTTCTTACACCTATCCATGAAGCAATTGCTAGACAAAGTCGGACACGTACCTGTTTCGTCCCCTTGGTGATGGTTGCCGAGAAGAACCCTTCGGAGGTACAAGGGTTGCCGCCAATAGCCCCCGAGATTGGTTGGTCATTCATTCAGTCAGTCGTTGATCTCTGGAATCAGGTAGGAATCCCAGTTCTTACTCGCCCTTCTCACTTCGTTCATCTTGATTATTATCTTCATCCGAATGCCATCAAGCAAAGTAAGAATTGGCATGTCGCACTTCGACTTGACCCATTTATTGAAATTCTTGAAAGTGTTATTTAAAATGTGGTTATACCTCTCACCTTGGAAGAGGGCGTTGCACTAATTTTGAGGTTGATTTGCCATGATCCAATTATATGCTACTTTAGAATGCTTGCGGAGGTGAGTCAATGCAACCTGATAGCCATGCATATCACTCGCTTTTGTAATATTGTTAATTATGTACGCAACTTATTTTTTCATTACTTTTTTTGTTAATTTAACTTATGACATTTCAAACCTGTCTTCAGTAAGTTGCACTCCAAGTGTTACACTCAATAACCATGGAATCCGTCCCCAAACACCTTTCCAACCGCTTCGAGTAGCCCTTTGTCCTTATCGGACACCAATGTGAATACCCTCGCAACCAATTATCCTTAGTTTCATTATGAACAACTCTATAGGCTAAGGGGAAGATGTGGTTACCTCCATCAACTGTAGTGACTGCTAGAAGAGTCCGCTTTGCCTTCCCATAAAGATGTGCCCCATCAAGAAAAAACAATGGGCGACAGTGTTGGAACCCTTGAATGCATGCAATCAACGCAATGAAGCAACGTAAAAATTTCATGTTTGCTAGATTAACCTCATACTGCACTACACTCCTCAGGTTTGTCTCCACTACTTTATTGCAATACCAAGGGATGTCGTCGTAATAATTCTTATAATTACTAAACAAAGAATTAAGGGCTACCTCCTTCAAACGCCATGCCTTCTGATATGAGGCGCTCAACCAATAGTCATTTCGCAAATCTTTTACCAATTCAGATGTGGAATATGAGGGTGCATCCATTATCTTGTTGGAAATGAGCTCCGACACCAAGTTTTGTGAAGTATGAGGGTGATACTTTTTCCTTACCCCTCCAGCACATGTATAAAGTTTTTCATATTCATTCACTACAAACAAACCTGAACCTTGCTCAAAGCTCACATTCACTTTCCATTGGCAACCTTCAACCCTGCATGACGCCATAAGTCGACGCTTTATCTTCTTCAAATACTTGAAAGAGAAGTTCTTGGCAATAGAGAGCTATTTCAATGCCTTCCTCACTTCAACTTGGTCTTTAAAATGCTCCCCAACCCCCACCAAGTTGTTATCCCAGACTCTCGAACGTAGTGGTGTTGGCTGACTACTACCACTGGTGGGAAGAGGATTGACCTTGCACTCATACACACTGTCCTGGGAACTCATGAATGGTCATTGATCTCCATCATGGGTCACCAGCACCTTACAAAATCTTTCATGGAATAACTCTCTAAAGTCAGTCATTCTCTTATCGGATATCAAGAAAGTCAGCTCATACAGATCGGAGTACAAGTAGAGGTGTTAAGATTCTTGTGATTAGAGGCGACCAATAGGAAGAGACACCACCACATGATGGGCGCCAAAAAATCCTGATTTGGTTAGGCAATTACTGGTTTTGGGGTTGCGATAGACTTGGATAGTGGTTTAGCAGTTGGGATTGGATTTAAAATCCAAGCCAACTGGGTGCCAATAGTGACTAGACGCCAATGGGTATGAGGTGAACGTTGGTAATGGATGGTGGAGATCAAAAGGAAGTTAAATCAAAGGTTAAAGCGAGTCCTAGTCGAACTAGGAAAACACAGTCCTATTTAAACAAGGAATAGGGCTGCCCGATAAACACATAATTTATTCATATTATATACCATAATACATAAGTTTTCTAGTCCTAATTATAAGTTAATTAGAAATTATTTAGGTTAAGCGAACAATTAGGAGCTTTGTATTTAATTTACTCTAATTAAATAATGTAGATGTGTTAATTGTTTTATATTTTATTGTGCATCTAAGTTTGAGTTTAATTTTATGTAGATTTGAAGAGCTTCGGTTGCAGAAAGGGCAAATTAAACTCAAAGTTATTTAAAAGCTAATATCAAGTGCAGACAAATTTTGATCCGTTGATCTTCACGAAAGAGTAGACGGGTTTTAAATTGAAAGCAAAGAACTATCCATTCTAGATCTAACGGACGAGAGCAATATAGCGGGTTTTAATCCAATTAAACTAAAAAAGAAGAAGAAAGGAGCTAGGTTGCTCGACATAACAGAAAGGAAAAAGGTTGGTTCGAGGGGGAGGAGTCAGCCCGGATCAAGGAAACCTACTGAAATTGGAAGAGTCATGCTTGTGTCGGATTCACGTTTAGGATTAAATTGTGCTCGAATTGGGTCTAGTTCTCCATGGATTTGGACTGATTAGATTGAGACTCAGATTAGAAGGCTTGTGCCAGAGTCTTGCGGTCGACTCAGGAGAGGTGTCCTCGACTAGGAAGGAAGACTCCTGCAGCTAATGGACTCTTTTGAACTACCTATAAGAACATAGCAAGGCAGAGGTCGACTGGGGGTGAAAAAAAAGGATGTTTTGGGAGGCCAAAAACGGAGGATTTTTGGGTTTCGACGAGAGGAGAAGGAATAGGGGAGTTGGCCAGAAGAAGAGGAGAGAAACGAAGGAAGAAAGGTGTTGTTTTTAGGATTGCTACAGTACTGCAATTGCTATAGACAATGAATAGTGAAATGCTATAGTAATCTACTACCATGTTTCTGTGAATAGTAAATTTGCTATAGTACAGCCAATGAGATTTTTTCGGAATTTGATTTTTTTATCTTACGATTATGAATAGCTAAATTTGTAGCCAAGGATAGGGGTGAATTTTAATTGATGCTTTTATGTCTATGAAAGAGATGTTTTTTATTGTTTACTTAAATAAATGAAGATGTTTTGATATAGTCATGATCTATGAAGTTGTTTGATTTGTCGTTAACGAAAGGTACGGCGAATGCTTATGATTCCCTGTGATTATTTGACTATGGTTCTTAATGATGAATGCTCGATCAGTCATTTTGTTAATTGTTATGTTGAATTTGAATGTCATATCTTCCGATTAGGTCAAATCATTATTTGAATCTAATTGTGTTGAGATTAAATAGGCATAGAGTGTTGGTTAAATCATTGATCTTTGAAGCCTTGATGCCGTTTCGTTGATTCTCTTTGGCTGTCTTTAGCTAATTCCAACTGATCCTTAATCTTAGTTTTAATTTATTAGTTAATTTAATTACAATTTCTCTACATTATTCCTTGATAAAAAATTCCGATTTGCTGAGTTAACTAGTTGTTGGATCGAAGTAGCTTTTAGTTTAGGTTAGAATAGATTAATTCTACATCACTCCCTGTGGTTCAAAACATGGATTCACTGAATATTTTATTACAACTTGATAACCTTCTCTTGGATTTGATTAATTTTTTGGCATCGCCGTTGGGGAGTGACGTTTTAGGATTAGTCTTTCAAATTAGTTTATTTCTTTCTAGTATAGGTTTGTTAATTTTATTTGTTTGCTTTGTAGGAAATTTGCAGTGTTTTGGGGCTGATATGGAACACATGGCTTTTCCTTGAATTTTCGTCAAATTTGGTAAACGATTTCCATCTCTTTTGAGATATCTGTTTCTTGTAGATGCACCTGTGGACTAGAGATATTAGTGGACGTTTGGTTAGAAATAGTTTTGATATATTTGATTGATAATTAATCGTTTCAATATAAGAACCCTTGCAAGTACACAAGGCAATTGTACTACGGCGAGTATTAAAGAGTTGTCGAACCTCAGGGATGGTTAAATACTTTACCAAACTCAAGAGAAAGTGCAGTTTTGATTTAATCGAAGAAAGCAATGAACTTTAACTAAATTAACTGAGTTTAACCAATGTAGAGAAATATCAAGGCAGCGAATCCACCACTAGATACGAAATTACTATTCTCAATTATTATTAGGCACAAATTAATATGATATGGTAACTTGTGTTCATGGTCAGACATACAAATCACAATGAATTCACTCACGTTCTTTGTCGGACACAAAAGTTCATCCACTATAATGTAATTAATTCTATCTTTGGTTGGGCATAGAACCAATCATAAACCTGTTTTTGGTTAGACACGGGGATTAACAAGAATTAATTTTATTCATAATCAATCAAGTCTACGGTCAAGCACTCAAAGAAATTTATAAAATAGCATTAAACATAAATTATATCAACTCTATTAAATTAAATAAGAAATAGTAGCAATACACATCTAGGGCTTCATTTAGCCTTGACAAAGAATTTAGCTAGACATAGGAAGAGAGAAAAGAAAAGCCTGATTTGATAGATCCATTGGCATGAATCACTTCTTTTTCTTTGGCTTCAAAAGACTCCTTCTTGCTCCTCTTTAGCCTCCAAGATCTATTCTTTAATGCTCAACACATTCCCTTTAAGGCCTATTTATATAGTTGGGAAGAAAACATAAAAGACCCCTTCCGAATCCGAGTCAAAATAAGTCAAAACTCACTTTTAAGCACACAGCAATCAATAGCTATCTCAGTTTCACTTTTCAGGCCAATTTTCTAATGGTCATAACTTTTTGCTCCAAACTCCGAATTATATGCGGTCAGTGGCATTAGAAAGATGACTTCTTGAACTTTAACATGAAGCTTGAATCAGTCAAATCAGAGATATACACACAAAGTTATAAAGATTCAACCATTAAAGTCACTTTTCACCTCATTTTGGCATCTTACTCTTGTTTTCCTATAAAAACCAAAAATTAAATTAAAGTATCACTACATCTAATCAAACGCTAACATAAATATAAGTTTATGAGTTAATAAAATAATAATCCATTGTTTGAGTTTACTGTTCACTCACACACACTAACCAAAACTGTTGATGAGGGTAGTAATCATGATGTTAATGAAAATGAGGTTCAACATAATGCACCAATGCGGCCCTTGCGTGATTATCTGCAACCTGCACACACTAGCACACCCTCTTATATTATTTTGCCTCTACAAGCACACCATTTTACTTTTAAGCCTAAAATGATAAATTTGCTTCCCAAATTCCACGGTCTAGAGTCTGAAAATCCTTACTTGCATTTAAAGGAATTGAAAGAAGTATGTGCAACTTTTGAGCAAGCTTGTAGTGAGAAGTAGCGCACCATTAGTTTCTTCTATGATGGGATGACACCTTCAATGAAACAATTTGTGCAAACAATGTGTAATGGGGGATTTTTTGATAAAGACCCTAATGAGGCCCTTGATTTTCTAGATCAAAGAGCTGAAGACTCATATTCTGGGACCCCACTGATCCCTCTGATGTTTCTAGTAAGCCGAAGTCTTCAGCTACTAGTAGGGGTATGTATAATGGGAAGAGGATAATTTGAGTGCTAGGCTAGCTTCTTTGGCTAGGAAGGTGGAGGTTATGGAATTAGAGAAAATTGATGTTGTTAAGTCTGTTGCTACAAAAGAGGTATGTGGAATTTGTGATGTTATGGGACACCCGACTAATGAGTGCCCTACCATTCCTACTTTCCAGGAGGTGCTACATGACCAAGTAAATTTCATGATCACTTTCAAGATGCACTCTCCTTATGGAGACACATACAATCCAGGATGGAGGAATCACCCCAACTTTAGTTGGAGGAATGAAAGTGCTACACAAACATCACCTCCTCAAGCACCTTCCAATTATACTCCATATGTTCTACCTCACAGAAAAACACTTGAGGAGACACTACAAACTTTTCATGCAAGGGCAAACAACCATTAATCAACAAACATCACAAGTCATTAATGACATAAAAAGCTTTCTCACTAAATGGACATCTTCTCTAGCTGTTCAAGAGAAAGGTAGGTTTCCTGCTCAACCAGAACCAAACCCGTAGGGGCAAGTTCATCTGATGGACACTAAATCTTTTGATACACAGCTTGAACATGCTAAGTCCATTACCACTCTTCGGAGTGAAAAAGAAATTAATAAAACAATTCCACTAAAGTCCTAAAAATCTTAAGAGATTGACCAATCAAAACATGATAATGATGAAATTAATAAGTTTGGGTCGAGTGAAGATGTGAGATGTCCTATTCTAGCTCTTTTCCACAGAGGTTGAAGCCACCTCAAAAGTTGAACCAAAATGCTAAAAAATTTAAACTTTTTAAGCAGGTGAAAATCAACACGCCCTTGTTAGATGCAATCAAACTAGTACCTTCTTATGCTAAGTTCTTGAAAGATTTGTGTATTATTAAGCTAAGTTGAATGTGCAAAAAATGCCTTTTTAACTGAGCAGGTAAGTTCTATAATTCAACATAGAAGGCCACCCAAATATAAGGATGCCGGATGTCCAACTATTTCATGTGTGATTGGGAATTTTAGGGTAGAACAAGCCTTGCTTGATCTTGAGGCTAGTGTTAATCTTTTGCCTCATTCAATGTACACTCAGTTAGATCTTGGGGAACTTAAACCCGCCATCATTACTCTTCGACTTGCTGATCGTTATGTTAAAATCACAAGGGGAGTGGTGAAAGATGTGTTTGTTCAAGTAGATAAGTTTTACTTTCCTGTTCAAGTGCAAATATTTCTGTCATATTAGATCGTCCATTTCTTGTTACTTCAAATATTTTGATTAAATGTAGGAATGGTGTGATAAAACTTTTATTTGGCAATATGACTTTGGAATTTAATATATTTAATATTTACAAACCAAGGGATGATACTGAGGTTCAAGAAGTGAATTGGGTTGATACCGTTGTTAGAGATCAATTCCATGTTTCATCTTTTTCTGACCCTTTTAGAATCTTACTTAGTGAATTCTTTATATGATGCGTCTAAAATGGATTTCAAAAAGGCCGAGATTTGTTCTTTGCTGAATTCTCTGCAGGTATTGGAAGTGCATGGATGGACACCCAAGTTTGAGGAGCTACCATTGAGTGAAAAATTGCCTACACCATCAAGTATTTAAGCACCCAAATTGGAGTTGAAAAGTTACCAGCTGAACTTAAATATGCATTTTTGGGTGATGGTGAAACTCTTCGTATGGTAAAATCTTCTCATCTTAATCTTATAGAAGAGGATAAATTGCTTGACATTTTAAAAAAGCATAAAAGTGCAATAGGATGGACAATTGCTGATTTAAAATGATCATCTACCATATTTATGATAGCTAGTGGGTTAGTCCTACCTAAATAGTGCCTAAGAAATCTGGTGCAATTCTTGTCAAGAATGAAAATAATGAATTAATCCCCACTAGAGTTACCTCTGGTTGGAGAATGTGTATTGACTATAGGAAGCTAATCTCAGTCACTGAGAAAGATCATTTTCCATTGCCTTTTCTAGATCAGGTCCTGGAGAGGGTAGCTAACCATACATATTACTGTTTCCTAGATACGTACTCAGAGTACAATCAAATTTAAATTGCACAACAAGACCCGGAGAAAACCACGTTCACATGCGCATTTGGCACATTTGCATACAGGAGAATGCCTTTTGGTTTATGCAATGCACCTGTAACATTTCAAAGATGCATGCTTAGTATTTTCAGTGATATAGTTGAATGCTATCTTAAAGTGTTTGTGGATGACTTTTCTGTATTTTGTGATTCATTTGACAACTGTTTATCTAATTGGCAGAAAGTTTTGATCAAGTGTGAAGAAAAGAATCTTGTGTGTTTAACTGGGAAAAATGTCTCCTTATGGTCTTTAAAGGAATTGTTCTGGGCTACATTGTTTCCTCTAAGGGAATTGAAGTTGACCAGTCGAAAATTGATTTAATTACCCATTTGCCTACACCCAAGACTATTAAAGATGTTAGATCATTTTTGGGTCATGCAGGGTTCTACAGGAGATTCATCAAAGATAGTTTTATTTATAGACCGTTGTGTAATCTCCTATCTAAAGATACGGTTTTTGAATGGACTGATGATTGTGAGAAAGCTTTTTCTAAACTGAAAAGAATGCTTACTCCAGCCACTATTATGCAGCCCTCAGATTGGACTTTACCTTTTGAAATAATGTGTGATGCTATTAATTTTGCTATGGGGGCTGTTTTGGGGCAAAGGAAGGACAAAAAGCCTTATGTTATTTACTATGCAAAGAAGACCTTCGATAATGCTCAAATGAATTATTCAACAACTGAAAAGGAATTAGTTGCTATAGTATTTACTTTAGATAAATTTAGGGCTTACTTGACAAGATCTCCTATTGTTGTTTTCACTGATCATCCTGCTTCGAAATATCTTCTATCAAAGAAGGATGCAAAACCTAGGTTGGTTAGGTGGATACTCCAACTTCAGGAATTTGATATTATCATTAAAGATAAGAAATGAGTAGAAAATGTGGTGGCTGACCAGTTATCTAGGTTAACTGTGGATGACTCCATGGAGGTTGTGCCAATTAAGGACACTTTTCCAGATGAGCAACTTTTTGTTATTTCTGATCCACCTTGGTTTGCTGATATTATTAATTTTCTTGGCATAGGTCAAACTCCTCCTCATTGGACAATGTAAGAAAAGAAAAAAGTTTATAGTAGAGGTAAAAAATTTCATCTGGGATGATCTTTATCTTTTCAAATATTGCCAGATTATTAGGCGATGTGTGCCAAATGATGAAATTCATATTGTCATATCCTTTTGCCATTCAGAAGCATGTGGTGCCCATTTTTCTTCCAAAAAAACTGTTGTTAAAATTTTACAATGTGAATTTTATTGGTCTACTCTTTTTAAAGATACCCATGTTTTTTGTAGTACTTGTTGGCATTGTCAATAACTTGGTAGAATAACCCGTCGGAATATGATGCCTTTGAACCCCATTTTAGTGATTGAAGTATTTGATTGTTGGGGTATCGATTTCATGTATCCGTTTCCACTTTCTTTTGGCCATCTCAATATGTTAGTAGTTGTTGACTATGTCTCAAAGTGGGTAGAGGCCATCCCATGTAGAAATAATGATCATAAAACTATTATACGTTTCTTGAAAGAGAATGTTTTGGCAAAGTTTGGTATACCCTGTGCAATCATAAGTGATGGGGGTTCTCATTTTATAAATAAACTTTTTAAGGCATTGACGAAGAAATATAAATCACTCATAAGATGTCAACCCCTTATCACCCAAAAACATGTGGGCAAGTTGAACTTTCCAATAGGGAGATTAAACACATTTTAGAGAAAATGGTTAACCCAAATCACAAAGATTGATCTCTGCGATTAACAGATGCACTTTGGGCATACCACACAACATTTAAATCTCCCATTGGTATGTCCCTTTATAGACTTGTTTATGGGAAAGCTTGTCATTTGCTTGTGGAGTTGGAGCACAAGGCTTATTGGGCTATATAGATGTTTAATTACAGTTTAGATGATGCTGATTCTGTGCGTAAGCTTCAACTAAATAGATTAGAATAAATTAGGAATGATGCCTATATGAATTAAAAATTTTACAAGGAACGAATGAAGGTCATTCATGATAAAAATATTCTGAGAAACTTTTGAACCTTCACAAAAGGTTCTTTTGTATAACTCTAGATTGCATTTATTTCCTGGCAAGCTCTGTCCTAGATGGACTGGTTCATTTAGTGTTAAAACTATTTGTCCTTACGGAGCTATAGAAATTGAAAACCCAAATAATGTTAATGTGTTTAAAGTAAATGGTCAAAGACTTAAGTCATACATGGAATTGATTCCTTCAGAGGTTGAGAATCTCTTTGTCTGATCCTATTTATCAAGATTGAGTTCTCTTGGCGGTTGTCTGGCTGAAGAAAATAAACTTAGCTCACCCGGGAAACAACCCAAATTTTTCTTTGTTTTAGGTTATTTGTTAGTTAGATGATGTTCTCTTGTTGGTATTGTGATTGCACTCACCTTCTTATTTACTTATGTTTTTCATTCATATGGAATTCTCTCAATTTGCAGCTCCTCAGGTAACATTTATCCTTTACTCTCCTATTTTTATGTCCTTTATTCCATTCTTAACATTGAGGACAATGTTTAGTTTAGGTTTGGGGTGTCTAGGACTAACGCTACTTAATGAAAAAATCCATAAAAAATAATGGAAATTGACTTAAATTAGGAAAGTCTGGTTGCTTAATTTGATTTTTGATGTGTTATGTAATGTTGTATGTTGGATGTGTGTGTGATGCAATAGATATTGTTTTAACAATGGACTAAGTTAGGTAGGTGAACCCGGGCGCGAGGACTAGCCCTGGTGCTGGGCTCGACCTAGCGCTGAGGCTAGTCTGGCGCCAGGGCCAGAGGTCACGTGACACCATGTTGTGGGGCCAGGTGCCTAGGTGGGTACAAGATGTGTATTGGGACACGTATGAGTGAGATAAAGTAGTTAAAACTCGTGGTACGTAGTTATTACGAGATGGAGTTGTGTGTCACATGCATGGGATGCCAGAGCACATGTACATCAAACACGCGGACACCAGAGCCCAGGGACGTCAGGACACATGCGATCACATGAGTGAGTGCAAATCAAATAATTGGAGAAGATTGTGGTAATGGAAAAGATTTGATTTCTAGTAGTAAATAAGGAGAGTAATTAGTAGTAAATTGGGAAAGTAACTAAATCGGTAATTGATAATTATGATAGCCAATCAAGGAAGGGAGTAGAATATTCCCAAGATCATTAGTAACCAATTAGAGAAGGGCGACCATTTGGAAGGGATGTCCAAAAGATTTGGGTTGAGATTAGGTAGTTTCTAGAATTAGAAGATAAAATCAATTTTGGAAGAAGAATGGATTCTCAAAGATATAGAATCTTAATGTATGGAGATTCTCAAAGATAAAGATTCTGGAATTAGTTGTTGAGTTGTTTAATACTTCTATTATCAAGGGTATGCTAGTATAATCAAGTATGGATGGTGAAACAAACCCTAATGTATGGAGATTACTAAAAATCCAGAACTATTAAGGTTCTGTAATGAGCCTAGGTGGTATGAATTTAAGGTTATGAAGATATGAGTGGGCATTACAAAGAGTAATTATACTCCTTAATCACATAGAACTAGGATTATTGCTCTCGGTCAGAATTGTTTCTGCGCTGACGACTTGCACTAAATTAAATATAACTAATTACAAAAAAATCATAAAATTAAACGTCTATTGGGTTGGAAACTAGACCCATAGAGGTAATCACAGTAAATATTTCAGAGACTAGATCGAACTGTACTAATGGTGGGGACGGTCGGAAGTCAACTATTATGCAAAAAATAGTACACTGTAATTAGGCTAAAAACCCTAACATATATTAATACGAGAGGGTAAGATAAGATAAGTATATAATGTAATTTATCTATTCATTATAAGACTTATCAATGACTATTACAATAAGAATGACTAAGCTATAAGGTTTGATATCATGGGGTATCCAAAGTTGTATTGGCATTTAACTTGTCTCTAGTACTTGGCTGGCAATGTTGAATCTGTTTGGAGCTTCAATTGGAGTCCTAACCCTCATATCCTATTGTTCAGTAACTAGATCTTTTGTGTATGGACAAGTGTTTCTTGAATCCAATTGATCCTTGTGGTGTTTCCCATCTTGGCCAACGCATGTGCTACATATCAAATATATTGTAATATCATTGGTACTCCTTTCGTGAGTCATATGTTGAAAGAGATATTTAAATCTCATTAATACTCCTTTCGTGAATCAGATGTTGAAAGAGGTATTGAGATCTTTGTTGTACTCCTTTTGTGATTCGGTTATCAGAGGATATATTTCTATATCTCTGTCTTTGAGTAATTAATTGCTCTAGTAATTCTTTATATGTAACATCCGGAAAATTAGTAAGTATCGTAAAACTGAAATTTAACCCTCTTAATGATTGATTTGACCGTGTGGTGCTTTGTTTAAATTAAAGCTGGTGAGAAGAGCTTTCCATCGACACCAATTTTGTGTGATTTGGAGTTCGGAGTAAAAAGATTTGGGAAATTGAATAAACACGATCGATCGCGCTGAAAACGATCGATCGGCTTATGGAACACGATCGATCGGCTTCGATCGGCTACGATCGGCGCCATCGTGCAGTTTGTAAACAGCGCAGGACGATCGATCGCCGTATTGCACGATCGATCGCCAGTTGCGGTTTGGCGAATTCTAACCTAATTTTGAGGCGGATTTGATTGGGAAAGATGTCATATCCTAACTAGACTTGTATTGCACGTTCCTAGGGTGATTTAGGGACTCTCCCATTGGTGGAAAGTGCCCAAGATATGGTAGAATTGATTGGGCAAAGATCTTCTAAAAACTCTATATAAACCCATAGAGTCTAGGCTTGTGCTTTTGAAAACTAAACCCTAGAACATCCAGAGGCTTTCCCCTCTCCTTCCCACGTTCATCCCTCTCTTAGAAGACCTCTTCTTGTGGGAATTGCTCAAGAGCTTGGATCGGGAAGCTTCGAAGGTAGCGGAGGAGACGAACATCGCGTAGAAAGGCGACGTCTTTTGGTGATAAAGAGTAGGATGGTTTTTCCCTCTCTTCTTATTCTTTTCTCACATTATATGATGAGTGTTCTTACTGATTTCCTTGGAGTATTGCTTTGAATCTTGCGGGATTAATGATTTATGTCTTGTTTTCCATGTGTATTGCGATACATGCATATATGCCTTCATGCTTCATGTCTAGATGGTAAATCAGATCAAAGTTGGATGCTTTATTAATTTTACAGAAGATAAAAGTTCTGATATTGCTTTGATTATGATGTCTAATGATTGAGTCTTATGCCTTAATGATCGTTTTGCTTAAATCGACTTAATTGAAAGATATTTGGTCTAAGATTGTGTTATATGGGGAGAAACATGATAAAAAGGGAATCTTTTGGTAATTCTAGTTAATTCCAGGATCTGTAATTAATCTAGGAGGGGAGTACTATCATCTATCATGAGTAAATTATCATCTATAAGTGGTTCGGAATAAGAATATTAAAGTTTAATCATGTGTTTCACTTTCGGCCAGAACTGTTTCTGCACGGACAGTCGACAGTAAATAATTCATAACTAATTCATATGATATCGGAAAAATATAAAACTGGTTAGAAACTAGACTCAAAAGGGTATTCTCAGTAAAAATTTCAGAAGATAACCTTAACTGTACAGTGTCTGGGAGCCGCCGGAAGGGGACTGTTGTGCATAAGACAGTGAGCAGAATCTAAGTGAAAATATTATGTACTTAAGTAAAACCACTTAATAAGATGTGAAGATGATATGACGTGCTAGTAACTAATACTAGACTATATCCTTATGATTATCACAGGAAGGTTGGGTTATGGTTAATATGATAGATGGGTAATACCTATGTTAAGAAAACCGTAATCGTGTATTTGAAGATAAAGCGTTTGTGTCGGTTTGAGGTTCCATTTGGAATCCAAATCATCTAGGACTCATTAATACCTTGTCTCTGATTTATATATTTCAATAAGACCTATATGAATTTCCATCTAGGGCTGAGCATGAACGTATGTATGGATTGTGTTATTCTCTTTGTGTGACATTCCTACTCATACTCTGTATGTGAGTCTGTTCCGGTGATTGATACCTTATGTGGTTAGAGCGTTGCGGCCTCTATTTCTTTGAATTATTATTCATCATGATTATTTGATTGATTCCTCCACTAGAGGTCTTGCGGGACTCTCTCCGGAAGTGGATTCATAGTATGCTCAAATTATGCCATTGCTTGATCTTGCGGGGTCACTAATATTTGTGGTACTGCGGTTCCACACTGCCCAAAAAGAGGCAACATACGTACGTTAGATTGTTGACATTACGGAAGGTCTTCAGTCTCCGCCCATCGTGTCCGTAAGCACTGGTGGGGCCAGCATCCTAGACGCATGGCAGGGTTCCAAAAAGAGGACCCCTAGGGTGGTTCTGGTATAGTCACTTGCGGGTGATCGGTTCAGCGAGCAGAAATTGTACTCCTTTCACTTTTAATGTCTGGAGTTTTTAATATGATTATCATTCCCTCCTTACTCATATGTGTAGTAGGAGCCTTATTGTTGTTTTCCCTACTTGCGGGTTGGAATTATTATCGACTAACCTTTCAGGTGTATAAATCCTTGGTTTAGTCCAGATGTCGCGGCATCTTCATAAACCTTTGTTATTCTTATCCTATTCATATTGTTTGTCCTAATTCAGTGGGTTTTTACATCCTACTGAGTGTTTCTATGAAATACTCATGCATCCTCTGATGCAGGCGCAAATGGAATTTGAGATCAAGAAGTTGCAGTAGTGAAGCGGTCGCAGGAGCCGTGAAGACTTAGAGTTTATATTATTTGCTTTGCTTATTTGATGCTTATGACATTTAATGGCAATTGTGTGCCATAGATTTATAGGTTTATTTGATTTGACTTTCTTAAATGGATTATTATCAGTGTTATTAAGTAAATTTCCATTCCATAGTATTCATTAATGTTTGTATTTGTATTGCACTGGTTATGGGCATGACCGATTACACATCCTTATGAGATGATCGTAATTGGTGGTGAAATCGACTGTTCGGTCTCGCGCCCGAGATTCTCTACCTCCAAATGTATATCATTGATTGGCTTCCGCACTCCGATCGAGGTATGGGATTTCGGGGCGTGACATTATAAGGACCTTGCGAGTCTTTGCCCATTAGAGGCAGTTAAATAAGTTTCCCAGGATGCGAGATGTGTAGTCTCAAAAGTACCTGAGTGAAGACTTTCATAGTATGCTCATAAAAGCCATGATAGAATCCATTGAGTTGAGAGTTTCATAATACTCAAAAGCACTTGGATTAGGAGCAAACTCTACCAAGGTGAGAGTTTCATAATACTCAAAAGTACCTGTGTTAAGAGATTCTGTCAGGGTAAGAGTTTCATAATATTCAAAAGTACATGTGTTAAGAAATTCTGCCAGGGTGAGAGTTTCATAATACTCAAAAGTACATGTGTTAAGAGATTATATCGTTGGATCCTTGTTAGGTTCCTGCCAAAGAGAGGCATATATGTACGTTTTTAGACTGTTGAGACATTACGGAAGGTCTAGAAGTCTCTACCCATTGTGTCCATAAACACTGATGGGACCAGTATCCTAGACATGGCAGGGTTCCAAAGAGAGAACCTCTTGGGTAATATGGCAAGTAACCACATGAAAGTGGTGATAACTGAGAGTAGCAATTGTAGCTCCATACACTTTCAATGTTTGGAATCTTAGTGAATTGTCCCTCCATATACTTCCAAGGTTTGGTGTCTTAATTAATGATGTTCTCTCTATACATTTTAGCTGTTTTGGAGTCTTGGTGATTGATGATATTTTCCTAGTAATGGAATTCTTTATATCTAGTTCAAATATTGCTGATTATCCACTTGTCGTTTGAATTCTATTCCTTGTTATACATTGTATCTCTTATGCTTGTGTGGGTTTTTGTATCCTACTGGTTATTTCTTCGGAATACTCATGCATCCTGTAATATAGGCGTGGATAAGGAGTAGATTTTGAGAAAGTTGCAGTTACCTTGAAGACTCCAGTTGGACAGACATGAAGTTTATCTTTCGGTTTTAATTAAACAATTGTGATATTGATGGCATGTGTACCAAAAACTTTTAGTGATTTTATTAAGAGATCTTTTAGTGACTTATATTATGGGATAATTTGAGATTATGGATTTTTATTTCATATTGATTCATGATGTTGATTCATAAGACTGAGTATGTTCAATTGTGCATCCTTTCGTGATGTTGTAATTGAATGGATGATCGAGTATTCGGTCGTGTGCTCAAGTTTCTGGCTTCAAGACTGCTCGCATATGGGATGACTTCTGCACTCTGATGAGGCTGGGAATTTTGTGGCCTGACAGGGTCACTTAGCTGAGACTTGGGTCCGAATGGGTCTTCTTAAAACCTAATGCCTTGGACGATGACTTTGGGAGTCATTGACCTGAATTCTTGCTAAACCTAACCTGATCTTGAAGTTAGGCATTGCATACAATCATGATAAAAAATGTGAAAAAATGGTGTATTATGCTTTTATACCCTATACCGTGGACTTATGGTTGAGGATGCTTGAGCATTGTTTCTATTATGATATTTCAAGACAAAGATGCTATAACATTATTTTGGGTTATTGAGCTCAACTGTAACTTGACTAATGGGTCACATTAGAATGTGTGGATGACAGAAATTTAGATTGTATGTTTATTTGTTATGCACCTTTTCTTTTCAAAAAGTAATTATATATCTATGTTGAGCAAATATTTCTAAGATGAAGGTGTGGTACGTAACCACTGATTTAAAGGTCTTAGTGCTTCAGTTGTTTATTTATTCAAGTGTTAGTGGTTAATCTCTTTAAACATTGTTGTGTGTATAGGAAGAGTTATATAGGATTTTATTATTTTAGGTTACATGTTTGTGCGTAGCATGGCTGTAAACCCTCACGAGACAAAACTCGTCCACTACGCTCAATGCAATCGTGATCCCTACGAAAGTGGCATTTATTTTTCTAGTAGTATTTTTCTTAAATATTTTGCTTTATTTTGTTTTTGTTTTGCTTGAGGACTAGCAAAATATAGGTTTAGAGGTATTTGATAAACGTGTAATTTATACATATTATATGCCCTATATGCCCTAATACATTCATTTTCTAGTCCTAATTATAAATTATTTAGGTTAAGCAAAGAATTAGGAGGTTTATATTTAATTTACTCTAATTAAATAATGTAGATGCGCTAATTATTTTAATTTAATTATACTTTATTGCGTGTCTAAGACTGAGATTAATTTTATGTAGATTTGAAGAGCTCCAGTTGCGGAAAGGCCAAATTGAACTCCAGGTTATTTAAAAGCTAATATCAAGTGCAAAGAAATTTTGAGCCGTGGATCTTCACTAAAGAGGAAACAGGTTTTAAATTGAAAGCAAAGAACTATCCATTCTAGATCTAACGGACGAGAGCAATCCAACCGGTTTTAACCCAATGAAGATAAAAAAAGAAGAGCAACTCGAGCTTGAGCTCAGCTACTCTACAGTAGGGCTGCACCAAAAAATTCGACCCGACCCAACCCGGATGGAACCGACCCGAGATTGACACAGGTTGGGTCCTATCTCGGGTAGGATCGGGTTTGGCTTTAAAATACCCAAGAACCGACACGATCCGAAATATACCATTTAGACCCCTATTTTTTAATATATACAAATCTTTTTTATTATTATAATTATATAAATTATTTTATTAAGGATTTTGTAATTATATTAATTATTTTATTAAAATCTCGGTTCCTATCTCGGGTTCTGGGGTATTGCGGGTTCTATCTCGGGTAGGGTCGAGTTTAGGAATTTTGGGTCCTATCTCTAGTAGGGTCGGGTTCTGCTATATCCAAGAGAACCCTACTCGATAGAACAGAGAAAGGAGAAAGGCTAGTTCGAGGGAGAGGAGTAAGCCAGATAAAGGAAACCTATTGAAATTGGAAGAGTCATGCTTGTGTAGGATTCACGTTCAAGATTCAATTGCACTCAAATTGGGTCTAGTTCTCCATGGATTTGGACTGATCAAATTGGGACTCAGATTAGAAGGCTTGTGTCAGAGTCTTGCAGTCAACTTAGGAGAGATGTGCACGACTAGGAAGGAAGACTCCTGCAGCTAATGAACTTTTTCGGACTACCTATGAGAACAAAGCAAAGGAGAGGTCGGCTGGGGGAGAAAAAAAAGGAGGTTTTGGGAGGCCAAAAACAGAGGATTTTTGGGGTTTTGACGAGAGAAGGAATAGGGGAGTTGGCCGAAAGAAGAGGAGAGAAATGGAGGAATAAAGGTGCTATTTTTAGTATTGCTACAATACTGCTACATATTGCAATTGCTATAGTGTTTTTGGTTTTGTGAAGAAGACGATGAACAGGGAACTACTACAGTAATGCGCTACAGTGTTTTTGTGAATAGTAGACTTATATTGTGTTGCTGTCGGGCACCTAGTTGTATACCCAGACTCCCTGTGACAACCCAAAAATAATAAAGAGAAGTTGTTTTTTGGAAAGAATTTATTTCGATTAAATGGATTTTAGGACCCGTATTTTCCCGGAAAAGGTCAACCCAACATTGTGTGGTTGTCGGGTACCTAGTTGACTGCTCTGCAGTTTGTTACGTTTTCGTGCCCTAGGTTATTCATTGAATGATTTGTCAGTGAAATTCAACGGTAAGGAGAATGAAGAAAGTAAAAGTATTGACCTTAGGTTGGATATTTGACCATTGGGATGGGGACAATGTTCTAAAGATTAGACATTAATAGTAATGTCATAATCCACAATAAGAATGACATGGTGGGATTAGGAGGAATGAGAGTTAGACTCTTAGATTCCAAAAGAGGACTAGCAGCAGCGTATCTACAGTCAAAGAAAGGAGATGAATTAGAAATCTTACATATAGCTCAATTTGTAATTCACCTCTCATTCCTTTGACTCCTAGCATCGCTCACACAATACACACAAAATAAAACAATCACAAGGCAAGCATTAAAGCAAATAATTCTTTTATTTCATTAATAAAAAGATTCCTACACTGAGATCCCATATAAACCAGGGTTTTTATTACAAAAGATTTATGAAACTAAAATCTATCCTAACTCTTTCTCTTAGTCATCCTTCCTATGCTCTTGCTTTCAGAGGTAATCATCCGGTATATCTAAAGCCAACCAGGTTGGTGCAAGTCTCAAGTACGTGTGCCGCAGAATTTCCCACATCGCCATGTATGGCCACCTGTAACCCAAAGATTTAAACCTATGGTACAGAATGTCAGACAATGCTGTATCATCTTTGGCCCGAACATAAACAGGGTGCTTTCTCACAATTTTGGCCTCTACCATCACAACTATAGGAGGAGATCCATCGGTAAACTCTACTTGAATATCTTCTTGCTGATATCCCTCGATCTCCATACCTGGCACATAATCCAAGTAAGGATCCCACTCTGGGTCATCTATGGGTAATGGTTATACTTCAGCCACTGGGTTCTGGACTTCCTCTATGTCAATCTGTAATGGGTCATCTTCGGTTCCACTCCCTATGTCTTTCTTCTTCCAATCCTCTAACCACTGCCTAACGGCTTCTTGTTTGTCTTTCTCATAGATCCTACCGCTTCTTGTTCTAGCCATTTAAACCTACACAAGAAACGTTATTATTAGTATTCTAAAATAAGGTTTCGGTTCTATCTATGAATCTACTCCCATATAGTAAGTTCTTCTAAGTACCCTTTTACTTTCTATCAAGTTCTATTATTTCATCTCATAATTCAGCAATGTCCGTACTATATTAGACTGACTTTGAGGGCTCCGATACCACGTTGTCACGCCCCGAAATCCCATACCTCGATCGGAGTGCGGAAGCCAACAAAAGAGATACAATTCGAGGTAGAGATCCCGGGCACACGACCGAACAGTCGATTTTTCCATCTACACTGAACCGAGGTCTATGCACCTACAAGGTTAGTCAACAATAATTCCAACTCGCAAGTATAGGAAACATCAAAAGGGCTCCGAACAAACATATGTGTAAGGAGAGAATAACAATCATATCAAAGGCTCCAGACATCTAAAGTGAAAGGAGTTACAATTTCTGCTCGCTAACCTGGTCGCTCGCAAGTGACTAAAATAATATACCAGTACCACCCTAGGGGTCCTCTCTTTGGAACCCTGCCATGCGTCTAGGATGCTGGCCCCACCAGTGCTTACGGACACGATGGGCAGAGACTGAGGACCTTCCGTAATATCCACAATCTAACGTACGTATAGTGCCTCCCTTCGGGGCAGTATGGAATCGCAATTTTATAAATATAAGTGACCTCGCAAGATCTAGCAATGGCTTAATTGAGCATACTATGAATCCACCATGGGGAGAGTCTCACGAGATCTCCAGTGGAAGAACAATCATGTAATCAATATGAGCAATATCTCAAGGAATAGAGGTCACGACACTCTAAGATCATAAAGTATCTCTTACCAGAATAGACTCTCTTGTGGAGTATGGATAGAAGTATCAAAGTCTTTGGTCAACACATAACTCATTCATTGGAGTAGCATAGAATAACAAGACAACCCAAACACTTCGAATAATAACAACTCACCCAAGGAGTACCATACAATCAATACATACCTTTCATACTCAGCCCTAGATAGGAATTCCTTATACACATTGGGATTTTATAATATAAATATTTGAGATAATAAATCAAAGAATTTTAGATGATTTGAATTCCAAGTAGAATATCAAACCGACATCAACGCTTTTAAAATAGATAGTTATGAATCACTTGTTCAAAGGATTATCCCTCATAATTAGATTACTTCTAACCCAATTCTTACTGTAATATTCCATAAATATATATAGTCCAATTAATGGTATAGACACATTAGACATTATCGTATCATATTTCATAATGTTATTTGTATACTCAGTATTTTCTCTCAGATTCAGCTCACCGTCTCCTGCACAATAATCCTCTTCCAACAACTACTGTGCTCCGTACAGTAAGAATTAGCTGCTGAAAGTTTTATTAATAATCCCCTCGTGAGTCTAATTTCTAACCCCACTGATTTTATATTTTTCAGATTTTATTTGAATTAGTTATGAATTATTTACTATCGACTGTCAGCACAGAAATAATTCTGGCCGAGATTAAGACTCTTAACTAAACTTGATTATCTTACTTAATAACACATTATAAATAATAATACATCAATAACAAACCGTATACTCCCCTCCTAGACCAATTACAGAACCTAGGATCATCTGGAATTACTAAAGTTCACTCCTTTCTTGTGTTCTTCTATATATAACATAGTTTGTAATCATTAATACACTCTAAACAAGGCAATTAATGTAAGACACACCTAAAAGTCACAAATTCAACGTGGATCATCATCAACCAAACAATATCAGAACTTCTAGTCTCTGGAAAATTAATAAAGCATTAGACTTTAGATACGAATTCCCATCTAGAAGTGAAACATGAATGCACATATGATTTATGATGCACTACGCATAGAAATAGGAACATAATACATTCATCTCACAAGAATCCAAATAATAACTAAGGTGCTGAATCAAAACACTTATCAAAAGCATATAATGAGAAGAGAGAAGAGGGGAAAAACTATCCTACTTAATTCTCCAAAGATTTCGCCTTTCTACGCATTGCTAGTCTCTTCCGCTTCTTCTAAAGCTCCCGCTCCAAGCTCTTGCAAACTCCCACAAGAACAAGCCTCAAAGGAAGATGGGTGAACGTGGGAAGGAGAAGGGAAAAGGTCTCTGGACGTTCTAGGGTTGGCACAAGCCAATTCTCTAGTGTTTATATAAAGTTGGGGAAGAATCCAATCTTAAACTAATCTTCCAAATCATAGACACTTTCAACCAATGAGAAGGCTTCAAAATCCTACTGGAGACGTGCAAATCAAGTCCCATTGGGATTTGGTATCTTTCCCAAGCAAATCCATCCCAAAAACAAGCTAGAAATCGCAAAACCGCAACCGGCGATTGATCGGCTATACGGCCGATCGATCGCCATTATTGTTGATCGATCGCTTTACGCGAAATAAAACATTCACAAATCATAGTAACTACGATCGATCGTTTTGATAAGACATCGATCGGTTCAGCTTGCCGATCGATCGGATCTTAAGGCGATCGATCGCTATCACGTTAAGTCAAAATTTAATTTCTCATATCTTTTTACTCCGAACTCCAAATCGCGCATAATAGGTGGCGTTGGAAAGTTTTTCTCACCAACTTTAATTTCTACAAGGCAAATAACGACCAAATCAAACATTAAGAGGGTCAAAATTTAGGTTTTAAATACCTACTAATTTTTCGGGTGTTACATTCGCGTCGCGAACTGATGTGGTAATAATGGTGCCCAGGGATAAATGATTGGAATATCTAAGTCTGGATTCAGTGGATGGTCATTCACTACTTCTTCTAACTGTGTAAGCACCACCCATAGGTGGAAGAATAAGGCGGCTATCTAGATGTCCGCAAGAATCATGAGCCTAAAAATGTGAGTGATTGAAAATAATGACAAACAAGCAAAGAAAATGAAACCTACTATTTACAAGACAAAACAAACTACTACAGCTTTAGTTATGATAATTCGGGTCTCCCAGAATCAATTCATTAATCTGAGGTTGCTACAATTCCAAGAATGGTTTAAGACGATGACCATTAACTTTGAATATATCACCATTCTTGGGGTTTTCTATTTCAACTACCCCGTGAGAATAAACAACATGAACTATAAAAGGTCTTGTCCATCGAGACTTCAATTTACCCGAAAACATATGCAAATGATAATTGTATAAAATAACTTTCTGCCCTGGTGTGAAAGATTTTCGCAGAATATTTTGATTATAAACCTTTTTCATGTGATCCTTGTTTGATTTCGTACACTCATAAGCATCATTACGAAGCTCATCCAACTCATTCAACTGCAGTTTCCTTTGAATTCCTGCGCTATTCAGATCAAAATTCAGGTGCTTAATTGCCCAATAAGGTTTATGCTCAATTTCAACAGGAAGATGGCAAGCTTTCCCATAAACAATACAGTATGGAGACATTCCAATGGGAGTTTTAAATGCAGTATAGTAAGCCCACAAAGCATCGGTGAGTCTCAGTGACCAATCTTTGCTATTAGGATTAACTATTTTTTCTAAAATATGCTTAATCTCCCGATTAGATATCTCAACTTTCGCTTGTCTGAGGATGGTACAGGGTAGCAATTTTGTGGGTTATGCCATATTTCTTCATTAACTGTTCAAAAACCCTATTACAAAAATGTTTTCCCCCATCACTTATGATCGCACGGGGAGAACCAAAATGTGCAAAAATGTTGTCTTTCAAAAATTAGACCACCACTTTGTGGTCATTAGTCTTGCATGCTATAGCCTCTACCCATTTAAAGACATAGTCTACCCCACAAGGATATAAAGATTGCCAAAAGAGTTAGGGAAAGGTCCCATGAAATCAATACCCCATACATCAAAGAGGTCTATAATAAGGATTGGGGTTAAAGGCATCATGTTACGACGTGAAAGTGTTCCTAACTTCTGACATCTTAATAAGCATGACAGTTTTTGAAAATAGTAGGCCAATAAAATCCACACTGCAAAATCTTTGTAGCAGTCTTTTTCGAACTAAAGTGGCCACCACAAGCTTGATCATGACAAAAGGAGATGATGCTTTGTTGATCATGTTCAGGAATACATCTCCTAATAATCTGATCAGGACAATATTTGAACAAGTATGGATCATCCCAAAAGAAATACTTAACCCTCGATAAAAATTTGAACCTATCTTGAGAAGACCAATGAGATTGAATTTGTCCAGTTACCAGATAATTAACAATGTCAACAAACCAAGGCAACTGGGACACTACAGGTAATTGTTCATCTAGAAAAGATTCAGTTATGGGCAATGATTTATCAGTAAAATCAACTGTCAATCTAGACAAGTGGTCGGCTACAACATTTTCGGAACCTTTCTTGTCCCAAATTTCAATATCAAATTCCTGTAGCAACAATATCCATTGGAGAAGACGAGGTTTAGCATCTTTTTTAGATAAAAGATACTTCAATGCAGCATGATCCGAATAGATATAGACCTTCGATCCTAATAAATAAGACCAAAACTTATCTAGAGCAAAGACTACTGCCAACAACTCTTTTTTAGTTGTAGAATAATTAAGTTGAGTATCATTCAGTGTTTTACTGGCGTAGTAAATCCCATGGGGAAGTTTATTAATTCGCTGCCCTAACACAGCACCAATAGCATAATCAGAGGCATCACACATGATTTCAAAAGGTAGGCTCCAATCAGGTAGCCAAATAATAGGTGCAGATGTTAACTATGATTTGAGTTTCTTAAAGGCATTATTGCAAGCATCATCGAAGACAAATGGTGTATCCTTTGCAAGAAGATTACACAAAGGTCTTAAAATTTTACTAAAATCTTTAATGAATATTCTGTAAAATCCAGCATGAGCTAAAAATGATCTGATTTCTTTAACAGTTCGCGGTGGTGGAAGATGTGAAATCAAATCAATTTTAGCTTTATCAACTTCAATCCCTTTATGAGATATAATATGGCCAAGAACAATTCCTTTTTAAACCATAAAGTGAGATTTCTCTCAGTTAAGTACCAGATTCTTTTCTTTACACTGCACTAACACTAATGATAGGTGGTACAAACATTCATCAAAATTAGACCCAAAGACAGAAAAATTGTCCATGAATACCTCTAGAAATCGCTCTACCATATCAAAGAAAATACTCAACATACACCTTTGAAAGGTAGCAGGTGCATTGCATAGCCTAAATGGCATGCGACGGTAAGCAAAGGTACCAAAAGGATACGTGAAAGTGGTCTTTTCTTGGTCTTTAGGGGCTATGGAAATTTGGTTATAACCAGAATAAACATCAAGAAAGCAATAATATTCATGTCCCGCTAACCTCTCCAGCATTTGATCAATGAAAGGAAGGGGAAAATGATCTTTTCTTGTTAAAGCATTTAACTTCCTATAATCAATACAGACTCGCCATCCCGTTTGAACTCGAGTTGGCACTAACTCATCGGCATCATTTTTCACAACAGTTATGCCAGACTTTTTTGGCACAACTTGAACATGACTTACCCATTTACTATCAGAGATTGGGTAGATAACTCCTACATCAAAAGCTTAAGGATTTCAGCTCGAACCACTTCTTGCATTACAGGGTTAAGACGCCTTTGGGATTCACGAGAAGGTTTGGCATCATCCTCCAAATGAATTCTATGCATAACAACAGAGGGACTAATGCCTTTAATGTCTGCAATGGTCCACCCAATAGCTTCTTTGTGTTTTTTAAGAATATCAAGTAACTTACGCTCTTGAGCCACATCTAGGTCAGATGAAATAATGACAGGTAAGGAATCAGAAGGACCTAAATAAGCATATTTCAGAGTATCAGACAATGGTTTTAGGTCCAATTTAGGTGGCTCAACACTAGATAGAACTACTGGTGATGATGATAAGGCAAGAGGCTCCACTTTTAGTTGCCATCGTTTAGTACTCATCAGAGGTACAGACTCAAGCAATGAGTTCACTTGTTCAAGTGACTTATCGATATCAAATTCACAACCAAAATGTGTTAAGCAGGCTTCTAAGGGATCCTGGGAGTGTGTTGAAGAAATGTTTCATGGACAAGTGTTTCAACTAGGTTCATTTCATTCACATCATCCATATCAAGTGGTTGTTTACTGATGTCAAAAATGTTTAATTCCACCTTCATATTCTCAAAAGAAATTTGCATCACTCTATTTCTGCAATTAATGATAGCATTAGATGTAGCTAGAAATGGACGACCCAAAATGATAGGTATTTACCCACTTATGTTTGGAATAGGTTGAGTAACAAGGACAATAAAGGTCACAGGGAAATAAAATATATCAACCTTAATCAAAACATCCTCAACAACACCTTGAGGAATTTTAATCGAACGGTCAGCTAATTGAAGTGTCATTGAAGTGGGTTTTAGTTCCCCCAGACCTAATTGCACATACATAGAGTATGGCAATAAATTCACACTTACCCCGGATCTAACAAGGCTCGCTCAATTTAATGTTTCCCTATAATGTATGAAATTGTGGGATAGCCAGGGTCCTTATATTTGATGGAAAATTTACATTGAATGACAAAGCTGACTTGTTCTGCTAGAAATGCTTTCTTAGGAACATTGTTTTTCTTTTTTGACAAAGACTAGATCTTTCAAAAATTTTGCATATGAAGGCACTTGTTGAATTGCATCTAGAAAAGGAATGTTTATTTGCACTTGTTTAAATACTTTTAGAATATCTCCAAATTGTGCATTTTTTTTAGGATTGACTAATCTTTGTGGATATGGTGCCCTAGGTACAAATTCCTAGGTGGAGAATCACTGCCAACAATTGGAGAAGAATTAATTTCTTTAGTCTCTATTTCAGGCTTAGTGTTTTCATTTTCTTCTTTTTCAGGAATTTCAATTTTATTCTCAACTTGTTTTCCTGACCTAAGGGTAATAACTGATTGAACATGTTCTTCATTCTGTGAAGAATTATAGCTACTACCAATGGAGAATTGACCTTTTTGGTTAGGCACTGGTTGACTAGGGAATCTCCCTCTCTCTCTCTTTCTGCTAATTGAGTAGCTAACTGACCAACCTGAGTCTCTCACTTAGCAATTGCTTGAGTGTTCATGTGTGTAGAGTTTTTCATTTCAAGCATAGCTTGGTTGGTTGACTGAATAACTTGGCTTGTAGATTGCATGAAAGATTTTAGGGTGTCTTCTAATGATGATTATTTTTGTGTAAGAGTTTGAGATTGAGTGACAGGTTGTTGATATTGGGTAGGAGGTTTGATAAGCATAAAATATACATATTTTATATGCCTTATTTACGTATATGCTAGTGTAGTTTTTATAATAAAACATGAATAAAATGGGTTATTTGTGATTAGGATAGTAATTAGGGGATTAATAATTAAATTACTCTAATTAACTATTTTAGATGCATTAAAGAATTTAATGAATCATATTTTTATTATACGTCTAATTTTAGTTTGATTTTGTTATTGTAGGTTTAAAAATGCGAATTGCAGATCGGTAGCAGACGAGCGCATTAGACGTGTTTTGAAGTGCCAAAGTGACCCAAGAGCTGATATCACGCGTATTGAAGATCTGAACCGTTGATGAGTTAATTAAGAGAAGACGGGCGCGAAATTGAAATACGGACGTGCAAATTTGATCCGGCGGATACAATTGATTGCTTGGTCCGGTTTGGGTTGAGTTGAAAAATAAAAAAAAGAAAAAAAGAAAAACAACCCGAGCCATCGGCTCGGGTGTCGAACAGAAGAGGGCGCTCGAGCGCCGGCGGGACAGAGTATTCCGGTGAAGCAATGGGCAACGACAATGGCGGCGATGTCTTCACGGCCATGGCGGAATGGCGGCTCTGAGGATGACGGCGGCGCTCGTACTGGCGGCGGAGCAGAACGACAGCAAGATCAGGCGAGTTCGAAGAGGCGGAAGATTTGGGTCGACCTTGACGGCGGATTTGGAAATGGAAGAGAAGCCGGCTCGATTTGGGACTTTCCGAAAACAGAGTCGTGCTTATCTTCAATGGCAGATTTGGGTTCATCCAAATCGAAGTAAGAAAGATTTGGGACTCTCTTTCGAAATGCTATAAAAACAGCAACTTGTTGCTGGAAAGAGGGCGGATTTTTTTGGGGAATAACTGGGCTGTTTTTGAGAAGAAAAACAGAGCTTTTGTTTTTCATTTTGGGTGGTTTTGGGTCGTGTTTTCGGTGTGATTTTGGCAAGAAATTAAAAAGGAGGAAGAGGAGAATCGATGGAGGGAAGAAGAGGAAGAGATTCGAGGAAAAAAGGGAAGTTTTTGCGCTGTTTTTGCATCTGCTATAGTACCTGCGCATTTGCTACAGTGCCGTTGAGCTGAGGAAGACGATGAATAGTATTATGTGAACAGTGTTTCTGTTGCTACAGTACCCGTGAATAGTAAAACTGCAACATTGTTTTTCCCCGATGCAATTTCTTCCAATTCTGATTTTTCACTTGAATATAAATAGCTAAATCTTTTGTCAAAGCTAGAGGTGACATTATTTGATTATTATTTTTACGTCTATAAAGAAGTGTTTAATGCTTATTTGGTTGAATGCGATGTTTTGGAAATAGTCATAATCTATATAATTATTTGATTTGTCGTTAACGTAAGGTACGGTGAATGCTTATAATTCCTTGTGATTAGTAGACTATGCTTGTTAATGATAAATTTTCAATCGATATTTTTATGTTAATGGATATGATGAACGTGAATGAAATATTTTCCGATTAGGTCAAATCATTATTTGAATCTAATTGAGTAATTAAGTAGATGTAGAGTATTAATTAAATAATTGATCCTTGAAGCTTTAATATCTCTCATCGATTATCTTTCCTATCTTTAATTAGTTTTAATTGCATTTTTAATTGTCATTTTAGTAGTTAGTTAAATTACAATTTCTCTACAAAATTTCCTGATACGAATCTTAATTTGCTAAGCTAAGTAGTGTTTAAATTAGTTTGGAGTAGAATAATCCTACATCATTCCCTGTGGTTCGACCTTGGACTTACCGAGTATATATTACAATTTGTCAACCTATTTTGGGGTTAGATGAAGGTTGAGACACAACTGGATAAGGTGGGTTGTTTAGCCTAAACTGATTATGCATGGGTTGCATGGGCTGCCCACCAACATTCATAGGTGGTTGATTCTGTCTCCAAGAGAAATTTGGATGATTTCTCCATCCTGAATTGTAGGTTTTAGAGAAGGGATTGCCTATCGGCTTCCCATAATTGTTTCGAACATTGACTTGTTCTGCATAACCCTCTGGATAAGTATTCATTGAAGGACAGTTCAGAGACGTATGCATCGGGCTAGCACACACAGAGCATGCTTCATTCATGTTAAGGGCATTGATGCTTCTATTCAAACTCAGGGCATCTATTTTCTTGGTCAACGCATCGAGTTTGACCTTAACATCTACGTCCTCTTTGATCTCGTAGAGACCTCCCTTCTTAGGAGCTTGATGTTGTCTCTCCCTATGACTTGCAAAATCCCACTGTTGGGACCTTTCAGCTAATCGCTTTAAGAAATTATATGCAGTTTCACCCCTTAAGTCTAAAAATGCACTGCCATTCATTGATTCAATCATATTGCGATGTGTTTGAGTTAAACCATTGTAAAAGTGCTAAATTAACCTCCATGTTTTAAACCCATGATGTGGACATTTTAGTAAAAGGTCTTTAAATCTTTCCCAGCTCTCATAAAATTTTTCATTTTCATCTTCCATGAAGTCAGTGATTTCTCTTTTTAATTCATTAGTTTTGGCCATTGGAAAGAATTTGGACAAAAATTCGCTCACCAACATATCCCATGTTGTGATAGAATCAGCGGGAAGTGAGTTTAACCATGCTTTGGCCTTGTCCTTCAAAGAGAAGGGGAAAAGATGCAGATGGACAGACTCATCTGAGAAGTCTGTGAACCTAAAAGTTACACAAATTTCTAGAAAATCCTTTACATGCATGTAAGTATCCTCTCTGTTAAGACCATGATAATTTGGTAGGAGTTGAATTATTTGAAGTTTTAATTCAAAATATTTTGCAGATATTGCAGGCAATACTATGCAAGATGGAGGGTTGATTGTGATAGGAGAAAATAACTCCCTAAGAGATTTCTCGGGTTGGTCTTCCATGTTGAATAAAGATCAATTTCACTTTTGTTATTCTCTAAAGAATTGGAATTATTGCTAACCAGACGCAGTGTGTGATAAATGGTCATACACCATCAATCAACTCTCACGTGTGTAAATTTTTATTTTATTTTTAAATTTTTAAATTTTTTTGATTGATTTTTTACCTAAAATTAACTACAAGGGTAAAATTAGTCTTAGAATTTGATTTCCTACAAGTCTTCGACAACGGTGCCAAAAACTTGTTGTTTTAATTAATCTCTTAATTTTACTCGCAAGTGTATGAATCGTATTAGAGTACAGTCGCACAATTTTACGAGGTCAACCCCACAGGGACTTGTGTTTTTGAAACTCTAATTCTAAGATCAAATTACTACCCTTTTTTTAAAGAATTAAATTGATTTGATTAACTACAGCTACGACTAATCAAAGACTAAAATAAATTAAACGACTTTAACTAACCAATTACTATAAAAGCAATTAATAAACTTACTCAAAAGAAACTAATTTGACAAAATAAAAATTCGAACTTTAACCAGGAATTTAAACGCTAAGGCATAAGAATCAGCACATGACAATCATAGGAATAATTATCGAAAATCAGCAATTGTTCTCACGATTATCTCGTAGAGAATTAGAATTCATTCTATCCTCCTATGGAAGATTTCAGTCGGAGGATATGTCATTTTTGTGTTAGACTCTATACACATGGGGGTATAACTAGTAAATTTCTCCAGTTTACAATTTGTCCATACTGTCCTCGGGAAAGTCTTGGAAAGCATTGTAATTCTCTCTCAAGGTCAAGAATTGTAATAACCATGTGTCTTTCTCAAGGACTTCCCATTCAATTTCAATTATGTGCAATGTACTATTGTGGTTGGAACACTTCTGTTAAATCTACCCATTGTGTCCATGAGCACCTAAGGAGCCTTTGATATGTATTCAAACTATGCACTTCATTAGCTACAAAACTTATGCTTATGCTAGTATTTGTATGTATTTAGTGCTCTTTAATGTTGTTTTTGGTCTTTTGTAGGAGAATAAGTTGTTCACTCATTTTGGTATATTAAGAGGGAAATAAACTCAAGTTGTGCATATGGCGAAATATGACTCCAATGGTAGAATATTCATTACTCTGTACACAGATCTCTGATATAACTGAGCCAAGTTTCATATTAAAGTTCAAGAAGTTAGCTTTTCAGCACTGCAGATTGTTCGCAATTCGGAGTTCTGAGCAAAAAGTTATGACCGTTGAAAATCATTGCGTAGTGTAGTCTTGCAAGCACTGCGATCGATCGCGGCTAGCTAAAATGTCAAAAACTACCCTTTTCAAGTGAGATTTGAAGGGGGTATTTGGGGTCTTTTCTCACCCTAGTATATAAGTTAGGGGAGCTCATTCTAGGGCATCAAGGGGGATTTTGGGAGAGTTCTTAGAGCTCCTATTTTTGGAGGTTCTAGATTTGGGTTCCAAAGAGAGGAGAAGAGGGAGAAGAGCTTGGGGAAGATGATGATGACCCAAGAGCTCTCCATCCCACCTCCTACCAAGAGCAGCTAGACCTCCGGCATAGGGCTAGGATGAAGACCTAGAACCCACGATTTGCATCTCTTACCTTTGTTTTAGATTTCATTTTGTGTAGAACCAATTGCATGCTTGAGTAAAGCTGTCTTTTAAGTTTAATTTTTTTTATTCAATGTCAATGAATATTTATCTTTATGCTTAAATGAATTTATTTGGAGTTGATACGCATTCCCCATTTTGTACTTATAGTCTTTTTGTGGGAATTTTATGCAATAGTATTAATTGAAGTATACTAGTGGGATAAGCCATGCCTATAAGTAGATTAGTGTAGATGGATTATACTCATTGGATAATTCATGCTATTTAGATTCTATTGCTACATTCTCGAATGTTTTCGACGGTCTTGTTAGGGACATTGGTGTTTTACATAGGTTTGGTCATAATCGAGGGTAAGAGAACGAGTAGTGATCTAGCGGTGGATTCTCACGCCCTAGCCACTTATCTTAATTTACTTTTCTCTATTTGATTTCATTGCTTAGAGTAATTATAATGTAACTAAAAACCACATCTTTCACTTGAATTTGGTAGTTAATCCTCCATCCCTGTGGTTCGACAAACCTAAGTACTCACTTTAGTACAATTGCCTTATGCACTTGCAAGGGTTTAATATTAAAACGATCAGCCCTCACCCTAGACCCATGGCAAGTTTCAAAGAGAAAACCCCTAGTGGTGATTGGGTAAGTTTCCATAGGGACTTGTGAGGCCATGTCTGTGGGAAACCATGTTGATCTGAGAGCAGAAATTGAATTCTTCTTTACACTATAGTTGTTTATTGAATTGATGAATTTGGACATTGAGTTCCTTATGATTATGATGATTCACATCTTCCTATTGATGGTAACATAATTGCAGTTTCATGTTACTTTTGCTTTTGCTTACAGTAATTGTTTTTTAACTTCATTTAAATCTCTGCTACGGTTTTGCATTCTACTAAGTATTTCTTCGGAGTACCTATGCATCCTACGATGTAAGTTAAAATAAAGATCAAGCTTAAAGGAGTAGCGTGATTAAGTGGGTCGTGAAGAAAGTTCATAGTTTATGTACTTTATTTCAGTTTACTTTAAAACAATATAATAAAAGGGTTTTTTTACCAAATAATATTTTACAAAAATAATTACCCATCGGGAAAGAGGGAAAAATATTTCCCGATGTAGTTATCTAACATGCCACATAGGCGCCAGCGTGGCATTGACCCTACACAGTCTTTTTTTTACGCTGATCAGAAAGGTTTCACTTGAATCGACGCTTCCCTCTTGTCACGAAGAAATGCGTCATTTCAACAGACGCCTTTCCAAATTCTGAAAATGCATCACTTGAACCAACGCCTTAGTGTGCATGTCTAAAAGGAATCACTTGAAGCAACGCCTTCCTCTTGTAAAGAGGAAAGGAAGAATCCTTTCAACTAATGCCTTGCATTTTGTATAGCTTTTTTGAAAGCCATCATCCAGAATGATGTCTTAACATCCCTTAGCAAAAAAATGCTTCCAAAAAGTCTATACTTTGAAGATGTCGTTTGAAATAATGCCTTATCTTTATGTGCTTTGAAAATGTCGTTTAAGGTGGTGCCTTCATCTTTTACACTACGTGTCACGCCCCAAATTTCCAAACCTCAATTAGAGCGCAGAAGCAGCCACTCAAATAAAGTCAGGAGGTCAGAAACTCAGGGAGTGACCGAATACTCGATTGATCTCAACCCAATTATCAAATTGGAGCATACATGATCAATATGATAGAACAATATTCAAGTATCCAATCTTGGCATAACATTACCAAAAGCAACAATTTAGTCTATTACAGTAATTAAATAATCCAAATATCAGGTTCCTAGCACACAAGCCAACCAGTCTAATAAAAGCAATCATAAATAAAATTTAATAGAATCTTCTACTTCGAGCTTCAGCCGTCCATAGTAGCTCCAGAACCCTACCTGCTCAGCTTCACTCCCTTTTTATTCCTCCAACAGAGGATGAATGAGTATTCCGAAGGAAATACCCAATAGGATGCCAAAAACTCCACAGATAAAAGGAATGAAAATGTACAAACATTATGTTCGAGTGAAGAATATCAAAGTTCAACAGAATCAAGAATTGGAAATACAGTATTTACCTTTACCTGAATATTGACCATACTCAAACACAACAACAGTTCATGGTATGGATAGAATAATCATTCAAGACTCTGAACGTTCATTGCGTAGGGAGAAAATAACAATATGTTCAGACTCCAAACATCCATTGCCATGGGATGGACTTCAGGGATCGGGTTGCTAGGAGTTCTACAGATTCTATAGAGGCGCTCAGGATCAGGATCAAAGGCAAGGTCGGGTTTCATGGATCGACGACCATGCATGCACAATAAAAAGCAACAAAACCTATAACAGTCCTAATAAAGACAACTAGCAAGCATCAATCCTAGATAGCGACAACTACCAATCCTTATAGCGACAACTAGCACGTCATGCAATCCCAAAAAGAAAGTGGAAAACACCAAACACCCAGTTTATACTAAAAGAGAAGGTTAAGAGAGTGCAAAAAGTGGGAAGGGATGGCCCTTCCAACGTTGGCGAGGATCCACGTCCTCTCTTAATCCTGCAGCAGCAAAGACACAAATTAAATTTACTGAAAATAAATCTAAATTAACACTAAACTACTCTAAAACTAACTATGCTAAGAATTTGGTAAACTATTGGCTTCTGTCCCCGGCAACGGCACCAAAAACTTGACTATTTAAAATTAAACCCTTGCAAGTGTACAAGACAATTGTGTACTACAGCGAGTATTGAAGGGTTGCCGAACCTCAGGGATGGTTAAATACTTTACCAAATTCAAGAGAAAATTGCAGATTGTTTAATTAATCTAGAGAAAGCAAAGAGTTTTAACTACTTCTAAAGGATTTGAATCAGAGTAGAGAATTATCAAGGCAATGAATCCACCACTAGACATGCAATTACTACTCTTGATTATTATTATGCACAAATTGACATGATATTGTAATTCGTGTTCTTGGTCGGACACACGAATCACTAATGAATTTACTAACGTTCTTGGTCGGACACGAAAGTTCATCCACTGTTGTGTAATCAATCCTATCCTTGGTCGGGCATAGAATCAATCACAAACCTGTTCTTGGTTAGACACATGGATTAAAAAGATCTAATTTCATTCATATCTATCAAGTCTATGGTCAAGCACTCAAAAGAAATTCATGAAATAGCATTAAGCATGAATCATAATCAACTTTATTAAATGAAACTAACAAGAGTAGCAATACACATATCTAGGGCTTCATCTAGCCTTGACAAGGAATTTAGTTACACATGGGAAGAGAGAAAAGAAAAGCCTGTTTTGATAGTTCCATTGGCATGGATCTCTTCTTCTTCTTTGGCTCCAAAAGACTCCTTCTTCTTGCTCTTCTCTAGCCTCTAAAATAGGTTCTCTAATATCCAATATGTTCTCCCTTAAGGCTTATTTATATGTTTGAAGAGAAACCCCAAAGTCCCCTTCCAAATCCAAGTCAAAATAGGCATGATTTAGGTTTTGCTGCACAAACCGATCGATCGCTCCATATAGCCGATCGATCGCTTACTTTCCTTCGTTAAATTCAACATTGTCGCGTCGATCGTCCATTTTGTCTCATCAGCCGATCGATCATTTTATGCCCAATCGATCGTGTTTATTGTAATGTGCGGATCCAAAAAATTCAGTAGATACGATCGATCATTTTGGATGCCAATCGATCGCTTTCTTCATTAAGACTGTTTTCGGCTCTGGCAATCGATCGTGTATGAAATGCTGATCGATTGTTGTTACTGTTCATAATTTCCAAATGGCTATAACTTTCTGCTCCGAACTCTGAATTGCGCATGGTTGGTGGCGTTGGAAAGCTGACTTCTTAAACTTTAAATGAAGCTTAAATTAGTCCAATCAAAGATATGCACACGAAGTTATGATGATTTAACCATTTGAGTCACTTTTCGCCTCATTTTTACATCTTACTCTTGTTGCCTACAAAAACCAAAAATTATATTAAAATAACACTAATTCTAATCAAATACTAGCATAAACCTAAGTTTAGGAGATAATAAAACGCATATTTCAAGTGTATATCACACCCCCAAACCTATATTTTGCTAGTCCCTAGCAAAACAAAACAAAATCAAAATCAAACAAAACAAACTAAAGGAACTAAAGCAATCAAAAGTCTAAATAGAAAAATAAATGCCACTTTCGTAGGAAACACGATTGCATTGAGCATATGCAACAAGCCGTTAAACCTCTAGGTGTCCCTAGTAGGACGAGTGGTGTCTCGTGAGGGTTTACAGGCATGCTACCCACAAACATGTACTTATTAACCTTATTAACCTAAGTTCAAACAAAACAAAATAAAATAAAACATCGCAAAACAATCAACCTATTATCCCAAAAAATGCAAACTACAGTGTTTAAGAAAATCAACCACACGTGCTTGGTTCATCATCAACGGGAATATAGAAGCCCTCAAGTAAGTGGTTTTATTCCACACTTTCATCTTGGAAATTTCTGCTCAAATATAATATAGCATGGTAATGTAAATAGTAAAAGTGTAGAACATTGTAGTCATACATTCTAAATTTATGTTTCACACAGATCCAATGTGACCCATTAACCAAAGAACATCAGAATCTACATAGTCATCGTAATCTTCAGGTTCATGATAGCACAAATGCTTGCACGCCTCATTCGGGTCCAACATTCTAGACTTGAGAGGATAATACACCATAGACTTTATTTTTTTCAATAAGACTGTGTAAGGCCTGACTTCAAGATGCTTAGGTTTAGCAATGACTCAGGCCAATGACTCCCAACCAACTTAGCTTAGGGCATTAGGTTTTAAGTATAGACCACTTCGGGCCCGAGCATCAGCCTAAGTTAATCCTATAATAGTCAAGCAGCCCCTTTCTTTCTTTTGTTTTTCTCATTTTTTTCATCATTTTTTTTCAGCATTCATATTTTCCAACACATCTTTATTCTGTCCAGGTTGTACTATACTCTCAACCTATTTCCAGTTCCAAGCCCTTGCCATAGCCAAATAAATAGTCTATCATGATCTTTTAATCTCAACAGACGACCACACATCATCCAATGACTTTGACTAAAGACATCCCACTGTAAATTAGCATTCAACAAATCTCTAGATGGTATTACTGTCACGCCCCGAATTTCAAAACCTCGAATAATGCGCGGAAGCACTAACTCAACTAAGGTCATGAGGCTGAAACCCGGGCCGCGACCGAATACTCGATCACAATTTTACACCGTTCCAGAATGCTTAACCAATATCTGTTATACAAAAATCTTAAATAATAAAACCAACTACACTATTATAATAATCCAGTCAACGATTCATTAAACATCAAAATAAACTCAGCACACAGGCTGTTAAGTTCTCCGCGAACAGAAAATAAAAACGATAAATAAATCCACATCTTATCAACTTCCGTCATCGAGCTCCAAACACGAACCTTGCTAGTTCTTCTCCACTTTAATTCTTGCATCGAGAGATGCATGAGTATTTCGAAAGAAATACCCAGTAGGAGCCAAGAAGAAAAAACCCACAACAGGTAATAAAATAGAATACTGTAGAAATGAGCATTAAAGACACATTTAAGAATATCAGGAAGAGTAATTACAGGGTTCACTTACCTGCTCAAAATCGATATCAAAGACTATCAACGGTCAGGAATAGATAAACATCAATCTCAAACTCCAGGCGTACAGAGCTCTCAGTTCCCAAACGTACAGAGCGTCAGGAAGATCAATAAGAATACTGACTCCAAACATACAGAGTGTAGGAGTTAACAATTTCTGCTCTCAGGTCAGTCCACTTCCCATATAGACATCTATGCCAAAACATCCTAGAGGTTCTACAGAGGAACCCGGCCATGCGTCTAGGGATGCTGGCCCCATCGGTGCTTACGGGCACAATGGGCGGAGACTGCAGACCTTCCGTAATATCGTACAGTCTAAAGCGCACGCGTTGCCATCATCGGCTGAACTACAGAGGTTCATATATCATCTGAGATCACAAAGGATCTAGCAATGGCTCGTGAGCATACTATGAATCCAACTAAGAGTGTTCATCAGAACTCCTAGTGGAGAATTAGTTTACATAGAACTGAATTCATCTCGAAAAATTCTCAAACAGAGGCCCAAACCAACATCATCAAATAATAGACTCTCAGAGGAGTAACTTTCAAAATCTGACTCACAAAGGAATGACTTTCAATATCTGACTCACAAAAGAGTAACTTTCAATATCTGACTCACAAAAGAGTAACTTTCAGTATCTGACTCACAAAAGAGGTAATCAAGGAATTTATGATTTCAATCATCGGATCACTCATAACTGAGACTCATCAAGACACGGAACACTAAATCACACCATCGTACTTAGCCTTAGATATGACAATCCCCTTGAATCAGAATAGAAGGTTCTCATTATCAGAAATTGGTCAACAATAGTGCATAAGGTGCAGAATCTGTGATAGAATTTCTTGGACAAAAGGCCGTTCAAGGGACAAGTAATTTCGGACAGTAATCCTTAACTCACCATTCATATTCATAATCTAATATTACTGTACCCAAAGTCTTACATTATATAAATCAGATCATTATAATACATATATACTTATAATGTATAGCAGTACACCGAATTAGGGTTTTAATACGAATTACAGTAATCTGTCTAGTACATAACAGCCCACTTCCATCGGCGGTCACTCACTACCCAGCCCGAATCCTTCTCTGAAATTTTTATCCCATATAGCTTTGATTGTCTAGTTTCTAACCCAACTAGAATCATAATTTTATGAGTTGTATATATTTATTTATGATTTTCTGATCACTGCTCGTTGGTGCAGGAATATTCCTGGCCGAGAGCAAACAGCCCAACTCCTATGATTACTACGATCTGACCAGTGCTTATCATGTTCTGAAATTTTTATATCAGAAAGCCCTCTCTCTCTAGTTTCTAACCGTTTTAACGAAATATTTTTATGAATTTTCTATAATTAGTTATTAATTTTTAATTACAGTTCATTAGCACAGAACCGGTTCTGGCCGAGAGCAACACACTTAATCCGATTTGATTAACTACTAATAGTTACTTACTTTAATACTTAATACTAACTCTCTGACATCAAAACTCACTTTCTTAAGTGTCTTACTGACCCCAATTTCATCTGTAATTAAGTAATTTATTCTATGTATTCTTTCATACAAATCAGCCTGCACATGTATTTTCCCCTTAAAACCACCTTAACCAAAAGAGACAATTAAACACAGACACTGAAATTAATTAGCCACGAAATTGGATGACAACAAAAGGCTCTTTGAAACATCAGTAGGTTATGACACATGAATCTCCATAGTTTTGAAGCAATACCAAGAATATGGCTTGAAATTACGAGTACTTACTTGAGATAAGACGTACTTAACATAGTCCCAAAGCAATTCGATTAGGAAACGTGTCAACTTTATTTAGACAGAACCAAATAAGGGATACGACAACATGAAACAAAGCACATTCAAGGGTCCAATACGATGGGGATGTCTCCTATGATCTAGCATGTGAAGAATGAATATACATTGATCATATGAAAGCAATATTCTACACACATGGTAGATGAATCGGTATTTCATTCAATGAACCACAAATATCAATATGACTGACAATATTATCAAACCACTGATCATGATCCACGTGATATGCTAATCATGGTATACAATACATCAATATCAGAAGTTGTAGGAAAAAGAAGTCCTCCTACCTTATGTCGAATCAAAGAGTCTCCGTGTGTGCTTCAAGTCTCCCCCGTATCACCACCTTCGATTCCGGTCGAATCACCACCACCACAATCCTTTGTGGAAAGGAAAGAACTACTGATCGAAGGAGGAGAAGAGAGGACGAGCTTTTGCTGGCTTGCACGACTTCCCAAAACGTCCAAAAGGTTGCCGGCCCTTCTATTGGTGAGTTTAAATAGTATTTACCTTAATACCTTTAGACGAATCACCACCGTGGATCCTTATTTCATCCAAGGGCCACAAATAGGCCCAGATAAGAGAAGATCTTCAATTAGAACGTGGTAAATCTTCCATTAGTCATTAGTTATGATCCCAATTAGTTAGGAAATTAAATCTAATTAGTTGGTTTCCATAACTAACCCACAATATCCTCCTAATTGAATTCCAATTTGATTTAGTTTTAATACTTGCCTATTCAAGCTCTTAATTGACTCAATCAACTCATTTCCAACCTTAAAGACGTCCCAAATTCCAGCCCTTAAATATCTCCACATTAGTTAGGGTTTCCCCCAATTAAGGTGGTCCAAAACCCTAATTCTCCACTTACGGCAACTTTCTCAATTAGGCTAATTTCTCATCTTAGATCAAATCTCATCTAAGGGCTGATATCCATCCTTTCAAATAGCATGAATAAGCTCCAACGTGCTTGCCTTATCACTTCAAATCAGATCCCTAGAATTTAGGTCGGTTACAACCTCTAAATTGGTAGAGAATTACTAATGGGATCGGTTAACCAATTATGGTTATAACCTCCCTAATTTTACTCCAAGCATGATCTCACCCATGCCATATGGCACAACCTCATCCCAAGGTCACTATTCACGTTCACAATTTTCCCATTTAATTTCTAAATGCCCAAATTTAAGGAATCTCAATTTCCCCCCAAAATCAAATCGGTTTTTGGAATGAAATTCAAAATTCCCAATATATTTGGTTTAGTCCCTAATTCATACTCAAAATTGAAAGCCACGTCATCAAGAAAATCCCACTAAACACGTCCAAAACCTCCTCTTCTATATTCCTTAATTTCCAATTAAAAAGGATATCAAATCTATTTACATTAAAACCGGATTTTGGGCTAGATATTTAATCCTTTTTAAAACCGGATTTGGAAAGATTTTGAAATTCCCTCTTCTCCTTGATTCTCTCTCCCCTAACCAAATATTCACATGCCAACCACGTGCACAGTGCATAGGGCGTTGTGTCCACGTGGCTCTGGGACCCTGCACTGTACTAGCGCCCAGGGGTCCCTGGCGCCCAACACATCTGGCAGCCAGTGTTTCTCCGCCTTCTGCTACACATGCCAACACTTGCCAAAAACAAATTCTCACACTTACTAAGTTACAATATTAAAACAAGTCTAAATACTTGACACTCGCATACTGCCCCTACCCCTGTCGTCAGGTGCACTCAGCCCTAGGTTTAGACCTCTTGCTCTGGGAACCTATCTAATCTGGTTAATCAATCACACCGATCAACATGCATCAGAATAAAACTCAACATACCAGATTAAAAGATTTCAAAACAGGCAGCAAAACTTTCCTATCTTAGATCAATTTCCTAAAATAGCAGATTTGGTAAACTTATAAAATTTTCGGGTGTTACAATTACTTTATGTACTAGTATGTGTGAGTGAGTTTTCTTAGCTCAAGCACCTGTTCAAGGAGGACTGTAACAGAAAGATATGCTCAATTAAGTGTATCTATCCTCCAGTATACATACTCACACTTCCAATGCAAATTAATTACTTAAGAATTGAAGCATGCATTATATGGGATAAACTATCAAAACCTAACAAAAATATTAATAAACAGCTTAAAAACTATTCAAATTTTTATTTTTATTTTCCTTTTCTGATTTTACAATGAAGCACATCCTTTCCCCCAAACCTAATATAAGCATTGTCTTCAATGCACAACAAAAGATAAAAATACAATGATCACATAAGAGTAAAGGAGAAAGAGGAAGGAAAATACCAGAGGAAGTAGACTAGAAATCCTGGTCATCTCCATCAGCACCGCCTGGAGGAAAATGCCATGCATGAAGAAAATCGACTATGGAGTCGAGGCGTTCCGTAATAACATGCTGAGAATCCCCAAGCTCCTGCTGTGATGCTCGAATCTCCTGCTGGGATTGCCGAATCTCCTGCACATGTCCAGTGAGATCGGTGATCTGCTGCTGCATAGTCGTCCAGGGTGGTTGTTGAACAGGCTGACCCTCGGGTATCTCAACGTGCTCCTCAGGATGGTGTACTCGTGGCCAAGCTGGGCGTCGAGTATGGCCCATCATCCAGTTATAAGCATCAATGCCAATGGGCCCAAGTCCCCGAGAGACTCTAGAATGATCTGGAAATCGTACCCCGTGGGCCAGAAATACCCGATCTAGAATGTACGGATATGGTAACCTCTCATCCTTTTGCCCTACCAACATCTGCTTCATTCGGAAAAAGACGAATGAAGGTAGGTCAAGATCACGGTGCCTGGTGTCATCGCCAAATACATATAGTAAATCAGTCATAGTTTGGTCGACTTTTTCCTTCCGGGCCGACCATACATCATGTTGTAGAATCAAGAAGGTGAAACGCAACTCAAGTAGCATGCTGATGGCAGAAATGTATGTCGTGATTCTAGGCCCTACTGCAAATCCCGTCATTCGACCTGTGACGTTGCGGAAGAGTGGAAACTGATATCCATCAAAATCGGGGTGATGAATAGTACCTCATTCGCACCCTATGGCACTCTCAATCTCGGCGACTTGGACCCGGACAGGAGTGTCACATACTACACTCCGGATGGCCACCCTTTCTGGATCCTCGCTATCTTCAATGGTACCATTCGCATAAAATTTTTGAACCGGATCCTCATGCACCATTGGATGTACATTCTGTCTCTTCTCAGCTATGTGGGTGAAATACTGCACCCAGTCTGGCCGCTCCTCAATCCATCTTTGCGTCGAAAGATCGGGAATGTAAGGGTTCAGGATGACCTGCCTCTCATACTGAATCGGGCGAGGCGGTGGAGGAGTCTCAGGTGCAGGAGTGGATGGAACAGGGCGTGACGTAGACGCCTCACCCCTGTAGCATTTCTAAGCGACCGTCTTCTAAGGCATGGTACCTGAAAACCAAAGATAATAATGAAAATCAAAGCAAAGTACAATTTTCCAGCAAGTAACTTTAAGCTTTATCATCACAGCAATCATGTAACAGTAGATGACAAAAACAGCAAATCCTCTTTACATTGTCAATTTTATTTTAAGAAAATATGAACGAAAATCCTAAAAAAAACATTTGAGGAAAACTCAGTGAATCAAAAAAAATAAGAGATATCAAATATGCAAATACAAAAATATGCAAGAGCGGGTGAATATCTCGAGGGCCAAATTTCGGGATTTTTTTAGAACACTATTCACCGTATGAACACAAATCCTAAAAATTAGGAAAAATGCCTAAAATCAAAGAATCGAAGGCAAAATTTCATGCACAATCATCGCAATAGTCTATATAAGAGCATGCATAAGACAAATTTCAAAAACATCTACCAGAAACCAAGAAAAATCAAGCTTTCGAGTTTAGGCTTACCGGAAGAAAAATGCGTGATTGCGAGGAAGGAAGAGGGAAATCGCAAAAACAGACACCGGATCTGGATTCTACTTGCAAAAATCTATCGGGGGCCGGAGTTTCAGTTCAAACAGGGGTCGAAACCAGCGGCGGCAAGTGGAAATAGGTTTTTCTCGCCGCGGCTGCTCGGATTTAAATTGCGAGGAAGACAACCCGCGATCGATCGCATATTTAGCCGATCGATCGTTTTATAAAACGAGAAACAGCGCCCATCAGATTGCAAATGAACGGAATCAATGTATCGTATGACGATCGATCGTCCATATCCGACGTCGATCGCCTACCGATCAATAGGTTATGGCCGGTAAATCATATTTACGGTTTTTTGTTTTTTTTTTAAAGAATTAAACTCAAGCAAGATCCTCTCCCCCAAACCTAGTATGAACATTGTCTTCAATGTGAACAAGATATAAAATGACAATGATCATATAACAAAGAAAAGAAGAAAAGGGGAGAATACACCTGAATACGTGTGTTGCCTCCCACCAAGCACTAAGTTTAACGTCTTCAGCCAGACAGAGCCAAGATCATGCTGTAGGGTCTGGATCATCCAAGCAAGCAATCATCACATCCATGTCTGTTGCAGCTTCAAGATACGGTTTCAATCGGTGGCCATTGACTTTGAATGTAGGCCCATCTTGTGGATTATGAGTCTCCACAGCTCCATGGGGATAGACTTGTGTCACAATGAATGGGCCATACCACCACGAGCGGAGCTTCCCAGGGAATAAGTGCAGCCTAGAGTTGTAAAGTAGTACCTTCTGAAAAATTCTACAGATTACTGGGATCGGGTTGCTAGGAGTTATACAAATTCTATAGAGGCGCTCAGGATCAGGATCAAAGGCAAGGTCGGGTTTCAGGGATCGACGACCATGCATACACAATAAAAAGTAACAAAACTTGTAACAGTCCTAATAGTGACAACTAGCAAGCATCAATCTTAGATAGCGACAACTAGCAATCCTAATAGCGACAACTAGCATGTCATGCAATCCCAAAAAGAAAGTGGAAAACACCAAGCACCCAATTTATACTAAAAAAGAAGGTTAAGAGAGTGCAAACAGTGGGAAGGGATGGCCCTTCCAACGCTGGCAAGAATCCACGTCCTCTCTTAATCCTGCAGAAGCAAAGACACAAATTAAATTTATTGAAATTAAATCTAAATTAACACTAAGATACTCTACAACTAACTACGCTAAGAATTTGGTAAACTATTGTCTTCCATCCCCGCAACGGCTCCAAAAACTTGAATGTACGCCCATCTTGTGGATTATGAGTCTCCACAGCTCCATGGGGGTAGACTTGTGTCGCAATGAATGGGCCATACCACCGCGAGCGAAGCTTCCCAGGGAATAAGTGCAGCCTAGAGTAGTAAAGTAGTACATTCTGAAAAATTCTACAGATTACTGGGATCGGGTTGCTAGGAGTTATACAAATTCTATAGAGGCGCTCAGGATTAGGATCAAAGGCAAGGTCGGGTTTCAGGGATCGACGACCATGCATGCACAATAAAAAGTAACAAAACCTGTAACAGTCCTAATAGTGACAACTAGCAAGCATCAATCCTAGATAGCGACAACTAGCAATCCTAATAGCGACAACTAGCATGTCATGCAATCCCAAAAAGAAAGTGGAAAACACCAAGCACCCAGTTTATACTAAAAGAGAAGGATAAGAGAGTGCAAACAGTGGGAAGGGATGGCCCTTCCAACGTTGGCAAGAATCTACGTCCTCTCTTAATTCTGCAGCAGCAAAGACACAAATTAAGTTTACTGAAAATAAATCTAAATTAACACTAAGATACTCTAAAACTAACTACGCTAAGAATTTGGTAAACTATTGGCTTCCAACCCCGCAACGACGCCAAAAACTTCCATTTAAAATTAAACCCTTACAAGTGCACAAGACAATTGTGTACTACAGCGAGTATTGAAGGGTTGTTGAACCTCAGGGACGGTTAAATACTTTACCAAATTCAAGAGAAAATTATAGTTTGTTTAATTAATCTAGAGAAAGCAAAGAACTTTAACTACTTCTAAAGAATTTGAATCAGTGTAGAGAATTATCAAGGCAATGAATCCACCACTAGACATGTAATTACTACTCTTGATTATTATTACGCACAAATTGACATGATATAGTAATTCGTGTTCTTGGTCGGACACACGAATCACTAATGAATTCACTAACGTTCTTGGTCGGACACGAAAGTCCATCCATTGTTGTGTAATCAATCATATCCTTGGTCGGGTATAGAATCAATCACAAACCTATTCTTGGTTAGACACAGGGATTAAAAAGATCTAATTTCATTCATATCTATCAAGTCTATAGTCAAACACTCAAAAGAAACTCATGAAACAGCATTAAGCATGAAACATAATCAACTTTATTAAATGAAACTAACAATAATAGCAATATACATATCTAGGGCTTCATCTAGCCTTGAAAGGAATTTAGTTATACATAGGAAGAGAGAAAAGAAAAGCCTGTTTTGATAGTTCCATTGGCATGAATCTCTTCTTCTTCTTTTGCTCCAAAAGACTCCTTCTTCTTGCTCTTTTCTAGCCTCTAAAATAGGTTCTATAATGTCCAATACGTTCTCCCTTAAGGCTTATTTATATGTTTGAAGAGAAACCAACAAGTCCCATTCTAAATCTGAGTCGAAATAGGCTTGATTTAGGTTTTGCCACACAAACCGATCGATCGCTCCGTATAGCCGATCAGCGATCGATCACTTTCCTTCGTTAAATTCAACGTTGTTGCACCGATCGTCCATTTTGTCTCATCAGCCGATCGATCATTTTATGCCCGATCGATTGTGTTTACTATATTGTGCGGATCAAAAATTCCAGTAGATATGATCGATCGTTTTGGATGCCGATCGATCGCTTTGTTCATTAACACTGTTTTTGGCTCTGGCGATCGATCGTGTATGAAATGCCGATCGATCGTAGTTACTATTCATAATTTTCAAATGGCTATAACTTTCTGCTTCAAACTCCGAATTGCGCGTGGTCGGTGGTGTTGGAAAGCTGACTTTTTGAAATTTAAATGAAGTCTGAATCATTCCAATCAGATATATGCACACGAAGTTGTGATGATTTAACTATTTGAGTGACTTTTAGCCTCATTTTTTCATCTTACTCTTGTTTCCTACAAAAACTAAGTACTATATTAAAGTAGCACTAATTCTAATCAAACACTAGTATAAACCTAAGTTTAGGAGATAATAAAATGCATATTTCAAGTGTATATCACCTCGCTCCAAGGATCAAATGCCACAACACTTGATGATCAAGCAAAGGAAAAAGAAAAACTCTAAAGTCTCAAGGGCTGGACGTTCATGCACTTATAACAGCCCCTCTTAATGGGTTTTTATAGAGAAACTCTAACACAACTAGAAAATCTCTTCCCAAATCACTTTCCCCATTAGTTACACTAAGTTTTAATCTCCATCGTTGATCCAAAACATCCTCCTAACCATCTAGGATGCTCCCCCAATAAGCCTCTTTGATTTGGTAGGATTCCCAACTCAAAAAGATCTCAAAAATCGTAAACTGCACGCGTCGGGGCAATCGATCGCAAGCCCTGGCGATCGATCGGCACAAATCCACAAAATACAGCAGATTAAGAAAAACAAGAAACTTTAACTATTTAAGACAAGTTTTACTTATATGGAGAAGTACCAAGGCTTCAAATCCACTACGAAATAAACTAGTGTATTGTCTCTCTCTCTCTCTCGGACATATACTCGTAAATTCAAAATATTGTGCTCTCCTCTCGAATGTAACACATAAGCAATACAAACCATGGAACTGTGCGCTATCTCTCTCAAACATAAATCAATGAAACTTTGTTCATATATAACACCTCAGTTTACTCACATTCTAGTTGCACATTCAAGTATTCCTCGGATTAAAACTCACAAAAATTCACTCTGGCCTCTCTCGTGCACATAGAATAAACCTTAATAAATTAACTTTGAAAACATAACAAAGGTTCATACACCAACTAGAGTAAAATTAAGATGAGAGAAAGAAAATAATACAACCAATCTATTCGGGCTTCATCTACATCTTGGAAAGAAGTTTAGCCTCGCATTGGAAGAGATACATAAATCATCTTCATCTTCATCATCTTCTTCTTCTCTCCTTTGCAATAGCCATCACAAAAGCTCTCCTCCAAAGTTTCCAAGAAGTCCAAGATATCCCAATACGTTCTCCCTTAAGGCATATATATAGGGGTGAAGAGAAACCACGAAATCCCCTTCCAATTCTGACTCAAAATAGGGTTTGTTTTAAGTTTGCCGAATACAGCAAACAATCACTTACTCTGCCGATCGATCGCTTACTCCTTTCCCTTCGTTCTTCACTGCGTCGTGCCGATTGGTCAGTTCAATTGCCAAATCTTTCGTTTCTTCTCTCTTCTTAAGCCAAAAAGAGTGTATGTCTTATTTTCAGACAAAAGATAAAAAACTCATTAAAGGATCAATAAATCTAATCAAAATACTAGCATAAATATAAGTTTAGGGGCTAATAAAATGTATAATTAAAGTATAGATCACTGCTCGAAAATCATTTCAAAATGAAGGGAGCTTGGCAATGGAAACTGTCCCAGATCAGGGATGTACCCTTGAAACAGAATTCCATAGACTCCGGAATCTACCTAATAATGTACGCAGCTCATTTGGCTTCAGGGTTAGAACAACCAATGTTCATTAGACGACCATAACAATGTTATTTTGGCCTATGATAGCTGCAGTTCTGCTCAGGGGAAAGATTGAGAGGGAATTCGATGACGACTCTCCTTGAGCCGTTTACAGGACTCAATGTCTCTTAGTGTAGTTGAAAATTAACAATAGAAATTGCAAAATGCACGTAACTTTATTCTCTTCTGTACATATTCAAGTATGTCATATACACATTACATTTGTAAGATATATCAGTCAATACGTTTTTTCCTAGTCATGTTATTGAGCATACGGGATACAATTGTATCGAGTATGTAGTTGAATGATCATGTGTTGTAGGACACGACAAATTTTCTGTTACTTGTAATTGGAAATACATAAAATATGAATTTCAAAATGAACGTTTAAACTTATTCCAATTCTATTTTGTTTGAGGGTGTGCTATTATTTAATCGATTACACAATAGCTACCCCTATTGTGTCTTTGAGGCAGTGCTATCGTTCAATCGATTATATGATAGCAAACCCTATCGTGTCTTTGAGTTACACAATAGCTATTGATCTATATGTGAATTATGCATTTTATTAGCCCTAAACTTATGTTTATGTTAGTGATTGATTAATTTAGTGGTGCTTTAATGAGTTTTTTATCTTTTGTAGGAAAAGAAGGCATACACTCTTTTTGGCTTGAGAAGAGAAAGAAGCAAAATATTTTGGCAAATGAACAGTAGCTGATCAATCACCAGACTTATGCGATCGATTGCCTGAACCAAAAAAAGTGCTGCGAACGAAGAGAGCTATCGACCATCATCTTTTCGATCGATCATATCTACTGGAGTTTTTGAATAAACAGTGCGCGATCAATTGGCATTATCGCGAACAATCAACATGTAAAGATAGCGCAACGCAATGAAGAAACGAAGGAATGCAGAGATCCATCGGGAAGCGATCGATCAGTGAACAGTGCAATCGATCGCCTCCCAAGAGCCCCAGCTCGTTGAACCAATAAATAAAAAACCAATGTGAGTCACAGATTACAGAAGCTAAACTTTGCCTGCTTCTCTGGATGGCCTTCCAAATATGGAAGCTGTCAGTCAAGCAAAATTGACTGGTCTGTGAAAAAGACGGGATGATCGCTCGACCAAGTTTGATATGCTCCTGATCGCTCCTTTTGGAATTGCTTTTTCATGCTCTGGCTGCATTGTAGAAAAGAGGCAAGAAAAGCGTGCAGACGTTGAAATTTGTCCATGTATGCCATTTTTTGCAACTTTAACGTCTTCTATAATAATAAACAGGCCACTTTGAGGACCTCTTAACTTTAGAAAACAATTGGAAGCCATGGAACTTCAGTTGGATTTTTTTTTCTTCTTATGAATGATTTTCAATCAGATTGAATTGGCAATAGATTGTCCCTGTCCCCAACCCTCGCATGTAAAACCCTCAAATTGTTCCCTGTATGATGCGCTAACCATCCAAATTTGGTGCAAGGGGGTTACACTTAAATCCCTCCCACCCCAAAGAGAAACAATTATTATTTGTTAGTTCTACTCTTCCATTTCCATTTCAATCCTTCAAAATGAATATATATCCCAAAAATAAGATGGGAAAAGTTTCAATAAGATCGCACTCATATAACTTATGAGGCTAATTCATGTTGTAGCCGTTGGATCTTGATCTGATGGCTAAAGGGTGAGTGATGGTTTACACTTATCTACTCACTAATTTGATACCAACCATTAGATCGGAATCCAACCACCCAAAAAGTTAGCCTCATGCTCCTTATACAAGAAAACGATCTCATATAAACCGATCTCAAATAAGATACCGATGAATCAATTAAAAATGGCCATTCATCAATCCATTAAAATCTCTATACTCATACTGTATGCTCAGTATATCAAATTCATCTAATGGAAAAATGTGGATTGTATACCGAGAAAAGATTTGTTGAAGACCTCTGTATTACAAAAAGAGAACATTCACTGAGTCTTTAATTTGCACAACTTCACTTCAATCTTTAATTTCTAAATCCTAAATTTGAAAATTAGTAATTTGATTCAGACTACTTTTCATGGTTGTCTTCTAAACCCATTCTGGCCTCTTCATATCTAGCATGCTGATGGAATTCTTGGATCTGTCTTCTAAACCCATGCTGGTCTATTCATATCTTGCATGCTACTGGTTTTGCCAACTTCCATCATGCTGAATATTCAGGCTTCACAAAAACTTACAGATTGCATAAATAAGAAATAAGAGGATAAGTGAATGGTTTCCCTTAAAGTTTAATGAATAATAACAAGTTCCATATAATACTGACATCAAACAACTAATAAGAATTGGTACCACAAATCCCATGGTAGGTAAACCTAGAATCAGCTGACCCAGTCTCGAACTACAGTAATAAAGACGCAATCCAGTCTCATAAATCACTTCAGATACAAATTCTACTCCCTCCGTCCTGTTTTAATAGTTCCATCATAGAAAAATACAGTCCCATATTAGATGCTCCACCTGGCTCAATTTAGATGGATTTTGAACCACTTATTACCCCCAACAGAGTCTCTTTGTTGTGGTTTCCAACATTCAATAAAATCACTATTTTACCCAATGGAGCTATCAAAACAGGACGGAGTGAGTATATTTTAAAACATTGACCAAGTAACAATATCTAATCAATGGACTCCTTCTCCACATACCTCAAATGGTACAAGTAACACCCAACAGAAGCTAACATTTTTACTCGTTTTGAACAAAAAACACAGGATGGAGAACTTACATAAATGTGCAAGAAAAACAGTAGTTTTGGATTAATTATCAGTTTTCAAAATATCCTTCTAGGCCATTTTTAGTACTCTCTTGGTGTTTGACATACTTCTGATTGTAAGAAGAATGATTTAATTAACTAAATGTCATATAGCACATAATATGATCATCAGTCGTAAAAAGCTAGGGAAAACTGTTAAAAGTATAGTTGCATTTTTTTCTTACAAAAATGATGGGTAAAGCAGAGGAGAGAATGACTGATGACCAGATAGAGGGTGAGAAAAACTCATAGCGATGGGAGGAAGAGAAGAAAGCTAGCGAGAGATAGAGAGAGGGAAAACCGTAGAAAGCGATATCGTGAGATTGGCGTTGGAGGGGCGATGGGCGAGTGGCGAGCAGCTGAACAGGTTGTTGATTGCGGGCTTCCTGATGGCAGCCGACAGAGGAATGAAAAAGGGATGGTCGGCACGGTACCGACGAAAAGATAGCGGATGGCCCATTGGTTGATGATCCGGGGGCAGTGGTTGAGAGGAGAGGGAAGAGCCATGGCCAGGAAATGGAGGCGAAAAAGTGTCGAGTGAATTGGAGGGAAAGGGAGGAATTTTTGTCTCATTGGGGCGTGATTAAAAGTAAAACATCCACTGTAGATGTTTTGCTATAAGGGAAAAAAATATGGATGCTATAGTGGATCTCAAAAATCCACTGTAGATATTTGTTTATAATCACGCCTACACTGTAGCATTCATGTTTTTTCCATGTCCAACTGAAACACATCAGGTCGTGTTTCACGATGGATACGGAAAAAATATAAATGCTACAGTGAATATAGAAAATCTACTATAGATATTTGCTTATAGTCACGCCCTAAATGGCCCTTAGTTAACCAATGACTAAGTGGATGTTTCACTTTCATTATTCATTTTCGGTTTTTTTCACTTTCAGCTGAAACTCCCATATCTAAAAATAAATTTCACTGTGGATATTTTGGATTAATCACCAAGCGGCTGTGACCGCCAAATTATAATATGGCATTTCATCATGAAACTACAGTGCCAAGACTGGTTAGCAACTGCAGCTCCAGCTATCCAAACCCAAATTCCTAACCCTTGATTTGTCTTTTGTTTTAATTGCTAAAATATTTGCACCTTGTCAATTCAATTATTTGAGAGAGGTTTGACATGAGAGCACTACCAATGCACTAATCTGTCACTAAACTACTGCAAATGCATGACATTGGGATCAAAGACATTCGTAATCGTGGAAATAAGCTACTAACATAAGAGAAATTTCTAAGTTAAATTTTCAAATTTATTTACAAACTTACAAGTTTATTAGTTAATTTTTACATCTGTAATTAAATTTGTACGTAAAGTGTCAAACTCATTACATTTCTAAGTTTGAAAAAACCTAAGCTATGAACTAAATCTTTACACTTCCTCTGGCCTGAAAGTGAGATTGCCACTTGAAAGACTGTTACATGTATAATAAGAACATGTTTCAGCTGAAATACCAATTCGGGAATCAGCCAACAGGAATTGATCTCAAGATACATAGATGATAAAGAGAAAGATTTACATTACCATAAAGTAAGCACATTGACAACTACATGAAACCATAATCAAATGCGAGTACAAAGTCTGAGGCAGATCATGCAAAAGAGAATGTGGAAAACTTTTATTTCTATAATTCTTGTGAGCATTGAGCATTGTCGCCCTAGTTTAGTCACTATATACCATGATTGGCAATAGCTAAGGTATATCAGATATATCTGATGTATCTAAGACAAGATATTTATGATATGTTGGACTTGTTTGACCTGACCAGTGACTTTTTTCCTACCCATGATTCCTTGGCCCATCCCTATCGCCAATACAATTCCACCTCTGTCCTTACTCTAAAATTTGGCATCTAGTAAATTTTATACATGCGACTCTCCTCAATCCTTTCACTCTAAAAGGAGGCATCTACCTACAGTTCATGCATTAGTTTTTTAAGTACCTACCAGATGATGATGACATGAGAGCAATACTGTGCCCACTTGGAATCCATATATGCTCATCAGTCTTCTAGAGGTCATGCAGCTTTCCAACCTCCACCTCACTCCAGCGATTATTGATATATATCTTCTAGCTTCTAGCCCAGCGATTATTGATATATATATCTTCTAGTAGCAGCTTCTAAGTTCTATTCGGATGTACACCATCAAGTTTTCCACCTTCAAATTGTTTCCTATATTTAATCATGTTTTATTTATGTTAAGTTGTGTTAGTATAAGTGTATTCACATAGTATTATGATTGTTTGAGGGGAGTAGTAGTGGTTTTATTTATAAAAAAAGAGTATTAGTTTTTTAAATGTTAATATATGCTTAAATTAACAAAATATAAGTCCAAACATTATTGTTAGTCCACCGATATTTTTTCCCACTATCTACGATATATCTCTAGTTGGGAAAAGGCGTTTCTTAATTATGATTATGATCTACGATATATCTCTGATATATCTTATCTTTAGGTCACCAATATGTGTCCGATAGAGATATTGCAAACCATGCCATATACTCTCTAAAAGTTCATCTGCTTAGAGCTTTTCTTTATACTTTTGACGTGTAGTTGCATTTCCTAGTTTGTCTCTTAGAATTATTTACTCATATAAAACCATGCAAACTTCCTAGAACATGATTATGCTTAAAAGGGGAGTGTAAATGACTACCACAAATGCATAAGCCATCTCAGAAATATAATATACCAATCATAGTAATATGTAACATCCTGGGGTTTGAAACCAATAACTAAGAAATTTCTTTGAAAGGGACTGTATTTTCAAACATTTGGCAGAATACAGCCGTAAACTTCTTTTTTAACACTTGAATCTTTGAAGCAATGACAATATTTACAAATATTATGTAGTCTTTTCAACCTGTCCAATCACAAAATATTGTATAATATATTTCAAAATATAGAGCGCATGATTACGACCATCATAACATGTTAGCCACGAAATAATCTTTTAGTATGTTAGACCCCTAAACACAAAAGTGTTGCTGCTATCTCCTAATGTGTACAGCCACTCGGAAGGTGAATCAGCATACAAGGCATACTATGTGCATTGAAAGGGTTAACATAAAAGAAATATTAAAGCATGCAAACATTACATTTAAATACAATGTTATATCATTAGTTTCAGCTCATGGAGGTAGGCTTATCCATGTTCTCCAAACCTATCACAATGGGCTTTCAAATTGATTACCAAGGAATTCTTTGCCCTTGAGTTGCACGCGTCTTATCAGATGTGAATCTCAACACAAATGAACTAAAATTTAATCACACGGTAGAGGTGTTATGCCACACTGACTCCCAGCCAAGGAGGTTGTCAGGGAATACTAAGTGCTAATTCCCTTAACTTCTGGTGATTGTACTAATCGCCATGGTTAGAAGTGAATCCAGACCCCATGCTACACATGTCTGTGACATGAAACCATGATCGTAGGATGTCCCAACACTTCCACAAACAATTGCAAGCATTCCACAAATTAAATTACAAGTGATCCAAAGGTGACTCATTTGCAAACCTTTGTTCACTTTCAAAATGCTCAATACTAGCGTAGCTACATGTTGTCATAACAAAATCCCATGGTCATTTTTCATCATAATCATGTTCCCTCCAAAATCAAGGAGAACTGCTTAAGTAGCAAGACTATCTCATTCTATGTAACATCCAAAAGCTAGCAAGCATACAAAAACCACACTCCAAATTCATTTAGACTACAAAATAAAAGCATACTTTTCATGATTTATATTTGTTCAAACCTGTAGTTGTTTAAGCCCCAATCTATATCAGATCAATATAAAGTAAACATAATTAAATGGTCAAGAGCATCCCCAACATTAATGTGCTCTCTTAATTTCATGTTGGGAAGCAAAAGTTCAACCCAAAAACCCTACACTAGGGCTGGATCTGACTGAGTTTTTCATGTACCTCAAAGGACCACGCCTATTACCTGCTCATACATCCATACAGGCGTCAAAGTAAGAAAGTATGAAAGAGATTATAGATCATTGATCCGGACATGCATTTTGAAAAGCAAAGAGGTTGGGCTTTCTGCCCTGATCCTATCCGGTTTTCTTTTCTTTTTCAATAGAATGAAACCCACCCTCTATCACCTACTGCCTAGCCAACCAAGGCACAGTTTATTTGGGTTTGGGTCCAATATCTGCACTTTCTCATTTCCAAGGTTCCCACTATGGACCATACTTACTATGGGATCTCACCCAAACATTAAAGAAATTTGATAATGCCACCGTAAGAATGGTGATGGACAGAAGTTATTTTTTATTATCAAGTACTTACCAAAAATAAAAGACAGGAATTCAAGCTGTTACATATGGTATCACATGCTAGAGAGTGGGTGCATCCCCAATGTTCAAGATAATAGGCCTCCCGCACAGTTCTCTTAATTAACCCTATCCCATTCACCTCCACTTACCAGCCATCCTGGATCCTCGCTCTTCCCCCGCCAGCACCAACTCCGCTGCCCCCTTCTGAAGGGATTGACAGAGTAGCAGAGAGTGGGCATTGGTGGGGGGATGGGGTGAGTATGGGTCCGGGATGGCTGTGGAATGGGAGGTGGTTGTGGGGGATGACATAGAGAGGGAAGGGGCGAATGAATAAATGAAACTCCCTCCATTCCACTATGATAATCCTATATGGCTTTTTAAACTGACCTAATTTTAGTTCATTTTGAAATCCAAATTAGAATATGATTGCAGTGCAGAGGGAGTATATGTCCCACGTGTGTTATGATCTCACGAGGGAGGAATGGAGGAAGTCTATGGATGCACTCGCTGCCCCCAGATTGTAATATCAGAACTTGTCACATACTCCCTCCGTCGTGTTTTAATAGCTCCATCTGAAAAAATGTTGATTTTTATTGGATGATAGAAACCCCAACTAATGGGGAGAAGAAGAGGTTCAAAATCCATTCAAATTGCCATATGGAGCATCTAAAATGGGGCTGTCCTCTTTTCCAGATGGTGCATATAAAAGAAAACAGAGGGAGTATGACTCGAGATATCAGGAATGAGGTTCGAAAAATATACCAGTGGTTACAATTGACAGCACAGCTGCTACTACTTTGCGGAATTCCTTTCTGCATTTCAAATCCTCCTTGGTAATATTTTCCATCTCAATTTGCATTTTGATTGCCGCAGTATATTCATTGTGCCTTTGCCTCTTAAGATCAGAAAGAAGTTCCTGTAGCATTGCAATTTTCAAGTTAATTTCCACATTATTATGCATTGGATTGAGGTCTCTTTCTTACAGAGCACCGAAATCATCTACCTGATCTTCCCTACCAAGTCGGGCTACATTTTCCTCCAACTCTATAATCTTCCTACTCAAACCTTCAATTACATGTTTTTGGTCAAACATTTGATCGTTTATTTCATGAAACTTGTTAGTCCATTCATTTGATCTTCTCTTCAAGTTCAAAAGCTCCGTAACATGTGACCGAATGGCTTCAACATTGTGGGTATTCATTTCTAACATCTCTTCCAAACTAGTTACAGGGTCGTCTATTCTGCAAGTTGAGAAAAAATGTACCTAAACAATACAAGAAACTAAAACAGTAAACTGAAATTCCAACACGATATGTAGTAAACGGAGTATAACAAAACAACAAATGATTCAGCCCAACACATATTATCTAGAGCCCTGTTTACACACGCCCCGGCTCACGCACTCTGCCATGCTCCGGGGTGATACGGGCGGATGGCGCGCGCTGATAGGGGGGAGGCAGGATTGAATCAACCAGTCGTCCTTGCGCGCTGGCGGCATATTAACTAACTAAAGCCTATTATCAATTTGAACGTAACTCAGACAGAGGTTAAACAAGAGAATGCATATGTCAAACAATAGAATGCAGGTTGAGTCCACTACAAACATAAGAAATGAAGTTGAAATTTGATGCTGAAGACAGCATACCATGTCCAAATGAATGGAAGTCGAAACCCATTTGCCGCCGACCCAGTCGCGACGAGGTCGCAGATCGCAACGATGGAACTCCAACACATCCCCATTGGCGGCGCACCTGACGACATACGCATTGGAGCTTTTATATACCTTGTGCATCTCGCCAGCCCACCAGCCGTCATTGTAGAGACACTCAACCTTGTCGCCAACACGGAAGGGTGGGTGTGCATCCTCTGGAGGGGGCCGGGGCCGAACGTGGCCGACGTCGACGATTTCCATGTGGGGCTTGGAGGGGTCCGACTCGTCGACCATCCGGAGGTAGGCGACGGAGATTGTGCCCTCCTTGGGGCCGTGTCCGGCGACGGTGGCCTCGAACCAGGCGCCGTGGAAACCAGGCTCGTCTCTTTTCACTTCCACTTGGCTCCCCTTAGCCAAGAAAGAAGACGGCGACGCCATTGCTGGGAGAGTTGTCTCTTGAAGGGTAATTGAGCCGCAACGGAAGCGAATTTAGGATTTGAATCCGGTTGATGTAGGTTCTCAAAAATTGGGTTTTTCCTAAAATCAACAAATAAAGCTCAAAGATTATGAAATTAGAAACACCAACCTTCGGCCTTTGTGCCTACGAATCACTCCACAGATTTGAATATGTCCGAGAACACCAAATCCTTCACCGATCGAGTGTAGAACCTTGTGAAAAGCTATATTCCCCGAATTAGCTTTTTCACCCAACGAAATCAAGATCACCAAACTCAATATGATTTCAACCAAAAGTCGCCCTTTTCAATTGGCATTGAGGGCGTCCCCTCTATTGCCCTTAATAAGGCATAAATCCGTTACAAATCATGCCAATTTCGGTTTCCCGAAATTGCTCAACAGAATTTCCAAGATGGTGACTCATATTTGACCATTCCATTTTGGTCGTACCAAAACGGCTAATTCCAAATATGTGATTTCCGGATCGGTGATGATTACAGTGTCTCTTCCAATTTAGTGTGGACCGGGCCCACGGAAGCCTAACTACTCCACATGCCTACACGCGCACGAGAGAGCCGACTCCTCTCAATCAAGACAAGTAAAATGGGACAAAGAACCCATATTTACTTACATCCCCCACTATGGGTTCTTTGTTCATATTTGCGATCCACAGTGACTTGTGCACTAGTCCTGTCGTAATCCAAAACTATGAACATGTTTTACAAATAGATCCGTCGTTAAGGCCTTCGTTAACGGATCAGCTAACATCTCAACCGTAGGAAGATGACTCACTGTCAACTTTCCCCGTTGTAGCATGTCAAACACATAAAAGTAATGCACCTCTATGTGCTTAGCTCTTGAACTGATCTCCCCATTACGGAGTGTCGACACAGTTGCCAAATTATCACAATAAATTTGGACAGGAGCATCAGTCCACTGTTCTAGCTGTAACCCAGCTAGAAACTCTTTAATCCAAACTGCCTCGGAAGCTGCTAAACTGCATGCAACAAACTCAGCTTCCATCGTGGACTTAGTAACGCATTTCTGCTTCTTACTAGCCCATGCCACGGCGCCGCCACCAAGCATAAAAACATAACCGGCAGTGGATTTTCTGTCATCCTTACATCCGGCATAGTCTGAATCACTATAGCCTTCCAATGACAGGTTCTCAGCCTGATATGTGAGTTTCATATCCTTGGTACCCAGCAAGTATCTGAACACCCGCTTTATAGCTTGCCAGTGTTGCATACCTGGGTTAGCCTGATATCGACTCACAAGGCTTACTACAAAAGCCAAATCAGGTCGAGTGCAGTTCATGGCATACATCAAGCTGCCAATAGCCTGCGCATATGGCACAGATTGCATCTTCAGATGTTCCTCGTCTGATGCAGGTGCCATTCTTTCGGACAAAACTGTCCCTTTATAAATGGGTGAATCTATGGTCTTCCAACCAATCACGTCAAAGCGTTTCAATACACTTTCAATGTACGATTCTTGAGATATACTTAGCCTCCTCGCTTTTCTATCTCTCTCAATCTTCATCCCGAGGATGTAAGATGCTTCACCCATATCTTTCATTTCAAATTGGGTCTTGAGCCATTCTTTAAGACTGAGAATCATACTAGTGTCATTCCCCATTAATAATATGTCATCTACATATAGTGACAATATCATAAATCTACTCCCATCTCTAAAGGAGTATACACAATGGTCATAGTCATTGGCCACAAAGCCATATTCACTTATCACCTTGTGAAAAGTGAAATACCATTGTCTTGGCGATTGTTTCAGTCCATACAATGATTTAATAAGCTTGCACACTTTAGTTTCCTCTCCGGAAACAACAAACCCCTCGGGTTGTTCCATGTAAATCTCCTCCTCTAAATCACCATTTAGGAAGGCAGTCTTTACATCCATCTGGTGCAACTCTAAATCTAAGTATGACACAATTGCCAACAAACATCGGATCGAGATGAACCTGGACACTGGAGAATAAGTCTCCTTGAAGTCTATGCCCTCTACTTGTGTGAAACCTTTCGCCACAAGTCTAGCTTTGTACTTCTCTATTGATCCATCAGCTTTGAGCTTCTTCTTGAAGATCCATTTACACCCAATGGGTTTCCGTTCATCTGGTAAGTCAACAATCTCCCAGACTTTGTTCTTCAAGATTGAATCCATTTCCTCTTGAACAGCCTTCTGCCATTCCTTGGAATCTGGACTACACATCGCTTGCTCAAATGTGACTGGATCACTAAGTACAGGTTCATCTATCGATATCTCATCTTCACCAAGCATGGCATAGTAATCCTTCAACAAAATTGAAGGTCTACGCTCTCTTGATGCTCGAGTTTCAACATCCTCATTGGATGTGTTACCTATCACTTGTTCATTACTAGTGACAGTAACTTTCTCTTTCTCAATTTCAAAGAGTTCCACTTTCTGACTAGGAGTTTGTAGGTCTATATCTTCCTCAAGAAAATAAGCATCTCTAGACTCTATAACCCCCACTGTCCCATCATCATGGTGTACTACAAATCGATACCCTTTCGAATGGTCACAATAACCTATAAAATTACATTTTATGGTCTTGGGATCCAACTTAGTTCTTAGTTGATCAGGCACCCTGACATGGGCCTTTGACCCCCACACTTTCAAGTTCGAAAAGTTTGGACGTCTTCCCGTCCATAACTCATATGGGGTCAATTTGATCGACTTAGAAGGTATCCGATTTAGTACATAGACAGCGGTGTCTAGTGCTTCACCCCAAAACTGCGTTCCTAGTTCAGAGTGGTTTAACATGGACCTTACCATGTCCATCAATGTCCTATTACGTCTTTCAGCGACTCCATTCTGCTGAGGGGTATACGGTAAAGTATACTGATGTACTATTCCTTGGTTTGTACAATAGTCCTTGAACAAATCAGATGTGTACTCACCACCTCTGTCTGTTCTCAGAACTTTAATCTTCCGTCCTAATTGGTTCTCAACCTCAGCCTTAAATTCCTTGAATTTTTCTAAGGCATCGGACTTTCTCGATAACAAGTACACAAAACCATATCTTGAATAGTCATCTATAAATGTAATAAAATACATCATACCCCTTTGAGTCTTGACGTTTATAGGCCCACAAATATCTGAGTGAATGACCTCTAAAAGGTCAATTGCTCGTTGTCCTTTCGGAAAGGGTAGCCTAGTCATTTTGCCAGATAGGCAATCCTCACACGTGCGCAAATTATCACTTATTCTAGGTAGTAACCCACTACCCGACATTCGGTGTAATTTTGTTGCATTCACATGACAAAGGCGTAAATGCCACAACAATGCATTATCAACAGCAACACAAGCAACATACTCAGAATCAATCATTTCATTATTAGCAAAATCATTGGATACATCAAGTTTGAATAAACCATCAACTAAAGAAGCAGTAAATAAAATATTATTCTTCTGCCCCACAGTTCCCTTGCCACCCTTGAACCTGACTTCAAATCCCTTTTGAGTCAGAAGAGGGATTGAAATCAGATTCCTACGAATAGTAGGTGCATACAAGACATCTGTGAGGACCAGGGTGTTTCCTCCTAAGAGAGGAACACGAACAGAGCCAATCCCCAGCACGTCACAATAGGTGTTATTCCCCATGTAGAACTTGTGCTCTCCGGGACTAATCTCTTTCGTCTCAGCAAAAGACTCCTTTGTCATTGCCACATGACGGGTTGCAGCCGAGTCAAGCCACCAACCTCTAGTGTTAGTGTTCACAATCAGTGCCTCAGAAATCATACAAACTATGTCCTTTCCTCCACCCTGCTGTTTCTTTTTCTCGTTGCCCTGGGAGCCATTAGGACAGTTCCTGCTAAAGTGACCCATCTGGCCACAAGTAAAGCAGGCTCCCTTCTTCTTGTTCTTCGCCTTGTCTCCACCCTGGAATTGAGGCTTCTTTCCTTTCCTCTTGAAGTTCTTCTTTGAAGTGCCAGCATAGGACCCACCTTTCTTAGAGCCAACATGGTGAGCAAGGTTGGCAGATGCATTAGAGGCCCTCATATGCTCTCTCCTTTCCTGCTCCAAGCCCAGCTTGGCAGTAAGGTCATCGAGAGTGAGTTTCTTGTCACTCAGGTTCAACGCCACCACAACTACTTCCCATGATGGAGGGAGGCTAGTGAGTATCGTAGACACTTGGACCCCCAATGAAATTGGATCTCCAAGCATCTCCAACTCACTAGCAATAATAGTCATGGCATTTATGTGCTCAAGCACATTCTTGCCCTCCTCCATCCTCATGTTGGTATAGCGAGTGTGGAGCAACCTGATATGTGCCTCAGTATGCTCTCCATACCTCCTCTCAATGGCCTGATACATTTCTTTGGCCGATTTGTGCTTCTCAAAAAGCAACTCCATAGAAGGCTCCATAAAGGTAAGCATCGTGGTCCTTGCTCGTGCATCCTCCTTCCTGAACTTCTCGTACTCTCTCTTTTGAGCAGGAGTACTACTTTCACCCGAAGGTTCAATAACTTGGTCTAGTACATGACCCAAGTCGTCAAGGAATAGAATGTGACGGATGCGCCTCTTCCAGGTAACAAAATTGGTGGCATTCAACTTCTCAGTCTTTGCCAACTCACTGGAGACCATACGGGAAGCCATTGCAACTTTTATGAAATCAGCAAATGTTTCAATCAAATTGAAGATAAAAATCTACAATCAATGGAACAGGACAATCAGTGTAAAAAATAGCACAGCTTGAATCACTAATTACTATCAACAATTATATAATCAAGTGGCACAAATACTGCTTCAATATTAATTAGTTTTTCAAATTTTATCCCGCCGATCGATCGTGTCAAATACCCGATCGATCGCAGCTTTCCGCTGTCAATTTTGTTCAACTTCCAGTAGATACGATCGATCGCAATTCGTGCCGATCGATCGTTTCCCTTTTTCAAAGCAAATCAATGATCGACGCCGATCGATGCCGAACGATGGCGATCGATGCCGAACGATGGCGATCGATGCCGATCGAAGCCGAACGATGGCGATCGATGCCGATCGAAGCCGAACGATGGCGATCGATGCCGATCGATCGTTTTCCCTTTTCAAGAGACTTAACGATCGATGCCGAACGATGCCTGTCGATCGTGACCAGTCGTCTTCTCCGATTTTACCTTAGCGCGATCGATCGCTCTTGACACCGATCGATCGCGACTGTAAAAAACGAGATTTTCAGTCGGCAAAAACCGCGAGGAAAATTCCCACAAATTTCTTGGAACCCTCACACCACCACGGAATCAAGGCTCTGATACCAATGAAGGGTAATTGAGCCGCAACGGAAGCGAATTTAGGATTTGAATCCGGTTGATGTAGGTTCTCAAAAATTGGGTTTTTCCTAAAATCAACAAATAAAGCTCAAAGATTATGAAATTAGAAACACCAACCTTCGGCCTTTGTGCCTACGAATCACTCCACAGATTTGAATATGTCCGAGAACACCAAATCCTTCACCGATCGAGTGTAGAACCTTGTGAAAAGCTATATTCCCCGAATTAGCTTTTTCACCCAACGAAATCAAGATCACCAAACTCAATATGATTTCAACCAAAAGTCGCCCTTTTCAATTGGCATTGAGGGCGTCCCCTCTATTGCCCTTAATAAGGCATAAATCAGTTACAAATCATGCCAATTTCGGTTTCCCGAAATTGCTTAACAGAATTTCCAAGATGGTGACTCATATTTGACAATTCCATTTTGGTCGTACCAAAACGGCTAATTCCAAATATGTGATTTCCGGATCGGTGATGATTATAGTGTCTCTTCCAATTTAGTGTGGACCGGGCCCACGGAAGCCTAACTACTCCACATGCCTACACGCGCACGAGAGAGCCGACTCCTCTCAATCAAGACAAGTAAAATGGGACAAAGAACCCATATTTACTTACATCTCTGAGTGAGAAAGGGTGAGGTTGTAGCCGTAAATTGTGAGGATGAGGATTGGACTCTTTTGAACGAAATCAGTCCTTTAGTTTTTTCTAAATTGTTTTTGATATTTCCCTGGCAAACGTCCGCACATGTACCACGAAATGATCCATTGACCTTTTTCCCCTTAAAAAATTCTAAAACGCTCAAATTGGTCATGATTCCTTTCTCTCGCCGGTGAACGGCTGCACCACCCCCTATTCACCGAGTGATCCTTAAACCAAAGCGTGCTCTTTTCGCCTCTGTTCACTCTTCTTCCGCCACCACCTTTAAATTCGGCCTCTAGACCTCCTCCTCTTTGATTCTCCGCCAACCTTAACTCGGCCAAATCGAGGCGCTTGAGGGATGGCATTGCCTCAAATGGGAGCGAAGCACTCATCCACTACAGCGGCGGCAGAGGCGGTGACGATAGATCCCTCACAATAGCAATTGGACGTCGGCAGCAAGTTCTCGCTCATAACATTGACCCATCCCGATGCGATGCACAAAAAGGTGGGTGCTTTCTCTCCTCATTCACCCAACCAATATTGAGTTCTACGCGTTCACTTGGATTCTAATGATTTTGCATGTTTAATTTGTTCAAAATTACTAGTCTTTTGATCACTTTGACATAAAAATTGGATGCTTCCAGTTTTAAATAAATAATACATTTATAACGTCTATATTGTATAGCATAAATTTCTTTTCTAACTAGGAAACCTGATTGGCAGTGATTCCTTTTAAACGATGGAGATCAGCTTAATAGTGCGATTGTATAATATCTCTTTGAGTGGGATTGAAGTTGGGATGAACTTGACAAGAGAATTGTATAGCAATGAATTGTATAACTGTAGTGAGATAGACTCGAGAAGAGAATTGCCGACCCTCTTTCTCTTCACTTGCGCTCGACGCCAACTCCCTCTCTCAAATTTCTCTTTTTTTTCTCACTTTTCTCTCTCCCTACTGGTCCGACAAGAGCAACAACGAAGGAGGAGCTTGAGATAGTGGAAGCGAGGCCGAAGCGAGAGTTCTCGAAGCTCGACGTCAGGTAGGACACTTTTACACATTATCCTATTTGCAGTTTGCAATTTTCTGCTTTTCTGTCCTAGCTGCCGACTTGTATGTCTATGACTTCATGCTCCTGCCTATCTGATTAGAAGTATCTGTTTGAATTACATATGTATAGACGAATTCTTGTTCATCATTTTGGGCGTATGCAGTGATCGGTCATAGTCACATGTATGTCTCATTGTTTGAATGTTTTTGAATGAATGCAAACCTAGAAACCATGAGTCATGCTTGTTGTATTCTTTCCTAAACTTTTTAATTATTGTCCAATATTAATCGTCGCAATTCATATAAGAATATTTAGATACATCGTCTATATGTAAAAGTCATAATTCTCTGTTTATTATCATGAGAATTGCCAGAACCCTTTGTTTTGTTGTTTTGTCTTCCATATCAACTATATAAATTCTTATTCCTATTAACTTTAATTGTTGGGAAATTTATATAAAAAAACATAAAAAAAAATTACCAAATTGGCGCACTGTAGCAAATATTTCCCAAACTGGTGTTCTGACAAGCCACGCAGGCGCCAGCGCGACCGCTGGCGCCTGCGTGGCCTTTTTTTTTTTAACCGGCCCGAAAGGCATAGGTTGAACCGATGCCTTTCTCTTATTACAGATAAAAGAAAGGCGTCGGTTCAACCGACGCCTTTCTTTACAACAGAAAGGCGTCGATTCAACCGGCGCCTTTCTCTTATAACATAAAGGCGTCGGTTAAACCGACGCCTTCCTTTATAACGGAAAGGCGTCGGTTGAACCGACGCCTTTTCGACACTTAATTCAATTCACTTTATCCTTTGGACGAAATCTACAATTTTTCACAACCTAATAATACACACACATCACAACCTGACAATACAACATCACAACATGATAACAAGATAAATTTTTTCTGATAATACAACAGACATGACACAAAATATATTACACCATATCAAACTATTACAAATGTATTTATAAAATTACAAGAAGTGTTTATTCAATTCTCCTCAACCTATTCCTACCCCGTCCTCGTTCTCGAACTGGAATATCCTCAGGCTCAACGTCAGGTAAAGCATCTGAAGACGAAGCTGCCTGACGTTGGGCACGAAGTGCACGCTGTCGCCGAGTATATACTTTCGAAGAAAGAGGCCTCTCAACTTGCTCCAGCGGGGCATCTGGAACAACAGGTGATGGGGTAAAACTTCTCGTGTCAGCTGATGATGTCAGAATGTCGGGTTCTGGAACAACCTCCAATCCTGGAATCTCAGTAACAACTGGCCGAAGCAATGGCAAACTCGCAAGAACATGTCCAGAGCGATCGTGTAGCGTCTGACAGGCCGCTAGCAAGCTCTCATATGATCGGTCCACCAAAGCTCCCTCCGTCTGATCAAATGTCTGTCGTGCAAGAGTAAGCTAGAAAGAAAAACTCAGGTATGTTATCTACTCACTACAAAACACTAGTGAATAAAATCAAATATGAAGTTAATGATACTCACCAACGCCCGCTCAGTGTCGCCTCTTGGTTGATATAACATCTCCGGCTCATGCATGGGTGGCATTATAAGTCTCCTAGTGATGCTCAAATACCATCTCATGTATGCATCTCGCTCAGTCATAGCAGGCTCCCCTTGAACGAGAGTGATCGTCCGGTCGTCCCATCTAGTAATGTAGGCCGTATGATGCGACCTCCAGTCAAAACTACTTCGGCCTCGGCGCGATACTCGTTCAATGAACTCAACCAAAAGAGGGGGGAAAACTTGTTCTAATCCAAATTGTAACATGACCCGATCCGGAACATGCATCTCGACGATGTTCACACATATAAGCGGCGTCCTAGATAGCCACACATGCGCTCCATCCGTACAAATTCCAGGTAACTGTGCTAACACATCATCATGATATGGTTGCCATATTACCTACACAACATATGAATATGATACTTTCTTTTATCTGTAATAAGAGAAAGGCGTCGGTTCAACCAACGCCTTTCGGGCCGGTTAAAAAAAAAAAAGGCCACGCAGGTGCCAGCGGCCGCGCTGGCACCTGCGTGGCTTGTCAGAACACCAGTTTGGGAAATATTTGCTACAGTGCGTCAATTTGGTAATTTTTTTTTTATGTTTTTTTATATAAATTCCCCTTAATTGTTTGACCATACTTATGACCTATTTATTTAATATATAAGTGTTATTATATGTTATGCACCACTAGAACCTCATATTTTGCAGTCAGGTTCCAGATATCTGTCTGAACCTTGTACTATTTTATTTAAGCCTACTATATATGATACCTGACATGATATACCCTATGATACTTTGTATTATTATGATATGAGTATGTTGGGCATGACCTTGCTATTATTATATCTAAAAAATTATCACTTTCCTGACTTTTCTGCCTATCTGATATATACCAAATCTGAATTTGTGTCCTTGCAACCTTATTGTTAAACCTTGAAATAAAGTGTCACATTTAATCTTCCTTTGGGTTTTTGCTTATTCAATTGCATGTCACTACAACAAAAATGGTTTTCCGTGGTTATTACTCTTATTACGACGGACAAATTCCATCGCTAAGTCCCTCGATAATATCCGCGAGCTTTATCGATAGATATAGCAACGGATTTCAAACTGTCGCTAACGATTGTGATAGATTTTATATGTCGATACAAACTTCGAGAAAATAAAAAAAAACCGCAGCTTGATGCTGCTACTATGCTAAATATGGATAACAAGCATTATTCATAAAACAATACCTGAGGCAAGTTACCTTGCTTTTGCTTAAATGACCAAAAAACTGCTTTCACAAATTTATGCCAGAAGCGAAAATGGCCATTGAGAAAATATCTTATTGGCATGTGATATAAATACATATAATGCCCCACCATATACAACATTCTTAGTTTTTGAAAATAAGACAAACATCATTTTACATATATGTTGGTGGAACATGGAACCTGTTGCAACTCGTACTACATCAAGACGTGTTTCACATATGGGAGGAATTATGAAAAGAGCGCCACCAGAAGGAATGGAAGGATGAAGCTTAGAGGGTTTTTTACCCACCAGCCAACAAGCCTAGCCTCCTGGTATTTCCTCTTTCTTCCAATAATTTGCACATCCATGTGCCAATCCCACAAATTTTTTATAGGAAAGGGAAGTACATCAAAATCCCCAGATTCCGTGACTTGACTATATTGAGCCTGCCAATCTTCTTCATCCCAAATGGCATCTACACCTATATGCATGTACATATTTTAATTTAATATAAGGAGTAATAACAGCTATAGACAACTTAAAAGTACACAGCAATAAGAAGTACATTTTATATAACATCACAACCTTCAATAGGTTCACTGGGACACAATGTCAGAGAAACAAACCTCTGAAAAAGTTAGAGAAGAGCTCTTTTGCTTCTTATGGCGGGCAAAAATGAGTGCAGAAACAGCCTCACTGGAGTTAGTAGCCAATGGCATAGCAATGAATGATATGAAGAAAGAAGGTATGCTGGTGGCATCAGAGAAACTGTCAACATCTACAAGTGGATCAGCAAAAACTGCTGCAACAAGAGTTCCTAGAAGCAAGAGTGATACTGCTTCTAGAGGATAATTTCAATATTCTTGGCATTTGAACAATTAGGAATGGAAGCACAGATATAACCATGATGCATGCAGCATAACTAGTTTGCTGATCTGTGGAAATGCCAGATCCTACAGAAACAAGAACTCATGTGATTAGGTAAACGTTCCTCAACAAGTCATCAGAAAGTAGATTCCAACATATATTGTCCAAAGTCGTAAAAAGACAATATCCATCTTCATGTTATTCAATTGGAAATTTGTTCATCTGAATCATATGCATTAGCTTCTGCCAGATTTAATCATACTCTATTTATGCTATGACACACATATGCTAGTAGTTTACTGATCGTTTAAATATAAAACCCTTGCAAGTGCACAAGGCAATTGTACTACAGTGAGTATTAAAGGGTTGTCGAACCTCAGGGACGGACTAATATTTTACCAAATTCAATTGAAAGAAAGTTGCAGTTTAATTTAATCTAAAGAAAGCAATAAAATTTAACTACTTTAAAATAGATTTTAATTAATATGGAGAAGTGCCAAGGCTTCGAATCCACCACACAATAAACCAGCTTATCGTCTCTCTCTGTTGAATAAATTCTTGATTGGCTAGTATATTCCTCTCGGACATATACTTGTCAATTCAAAATGTAGTGCTCTCCTCTCGGACGTAACACATAAGCAATTAAAATATGGAACTGTGATCTATCTCTCTCGAGCATAAACCAATGAAATCTTATTCCTTTATAACACCTTAGTCTACTTACGTTCCTCTCGGACACGCAAATATTCTTCGGATTGAAACTCAACAAGAATTCACTCTAGCCTCTCTCGAGCACATAGAATAAATCTCAATAAATTAACAGTGATTCTATAATAAGATTCATACACCAATCAAGGTAAATTAAGATTAAGATGAAAGAAAACGATACAACCAATTTACTCGGGTTTCATCTACGCCTTGGACAAGGATTTAGCCGGCCATCGGACAAGGAGAACGCTGTTGATTCGTTGGCGTCGTTTTGCACTGTTCACCGAAAAATACTGTTCATGAAACACTGTTCACCGAAAAACACTATTTATCGTCTTCTCCGTTCGGCAATTACTGTAGCAGTCCAAAATCTCAGTCTTTTCCGGCCAAAGTGCTCCCTTTCTTCCTCTCCTCCGGCCACTTCTTCTCCCTCTTCACTTCCTCTTCACTTCTTCCGGCCAAAGTCCACCAGAATCCGGCAAACAGACGACCCAAAACAGTGTTCTTTCCGGCGACTTTGGCTCCGTCGAAGCTCTGTAATTTCTCTGTAAAAAGTCTTTTTTTTCTCCCCCGAATTGTTCTGGTTTTATAGGCCTCAGCCCCGTCTCAAATCGAACACGATTCCCAGTCCAATTTGAAGTGGAATCGAGCCCAAATCCGGCACCCACTTTCCTATTCCGGCGGACTGTTTTTTTTTCTATTTCTTTCCCGATTGAGCACGGCTCTTGTCGTGGCTGATCCGCCGTCGTGTAAAGCTTCGTCGCCTTCCTTCAGCCTCGCCATCTCCGGCACCGGCGAGCTCACCCACCGGCGTCATCTTCTCAAACAGAGCTCAAAACAGAGCTCTGTTTTTTTTCTCTGTTTTGTCAAGTTCCGCCGCCGCCGTGCCTCGCCGTCTCGCCTTCCACCGTCTCCTCCGTCGTAATCGTCGCTGCAATTCAGCCCACCGTATGTCCTCGCCGCCCTCAGCCTCGCCGGCTGTTCTTCACCGGCGCTCGAGCAGAGCTCGAGCGCCTCCGTTCTAGACGAAAGGCCCGAGCTTTGGCTCGGGCCGGTTTTCCCTTTTTTTCTTTTTCTTTTAATTGAACCGGACCGGAACAGAACCGGTTCATATTCCTTTTCTATTTTTTTTCTTTATTAAACAAAAACCCGTTGTATCGATCTCATCCATCCAATCTCATCTTGATGGTTCTTCTCTTTAATCGTGCCTCTTTCGCGTGCGATATTTCAAATGATCATAACTTTTTGCTCAGAACTCCGAATTGCGAACAGTCAGTGGCGTTGGAAAGCTGACTTCGTGTACTTTAACATGAAGCTTAAATCAGTTCCATCATAGATATGCAATCGAAGTTGTGAATATTCAATCATTAGGATCGCGTTTTATCCCATTTTTGCGTTTTACTCTTGTTTCCTACAAAAACCAAAAACTATATTAAAGTAGCAATAATTCTAAACAAACACTAGCATAAATATAAGTTTAAGAGATAATAAAATGCATATTTCATGTATAGATCATTTACCCAGCACCACCAGCAAGAGAATAATTGGTCATTTAATTATCAGGAGTCAACTTTTATTTTTCCAATTGTACATCAACATTAGCCATAATACTTTTAAAATCCATGACTTGAAATTTTACTCCAACTATGTCATTGCGGCTGAGCTTAACTGAGAGATTCAGCCATGACCTATCTGGAACTAAGATCATTGATCAAGTATGAAGTACATTTTTATGAATAGCTCATGAAAGAAAAAAATTCTATGAAAAGTGCTTCACTAGTTGTCAAATAGATAGATTTTATCAAAACAAAGAGTATGTGCACAATTGTTTATAAGATCCAGACCCATTTGCAGGAGGTAGACGGCACGAAAAATAAAAATCATCCAATTATCCAATATCATCACTTAGTAAACTTCCAACTTGTGAACGCATAGAGGGCAACAATGTTTCAAGACAGCCGAACAATAAGAATGAACACAGAGATATACTATGCCACTAACTAAGCGACAGTTATCTGCTATTAAGTATAACTACTTGACTGGAGAAAGAAGAGACCAATAATGCTGCAGCCAGAAGCTCGTGAATTGTATGAGAGATCAACTCTCCTAACCACAACACAAGAACCCCATGGATACCATGATTCTCTGAACCAGAGCTCTATAACAATTTCTGGGAGACCTCTATAGCTGAGATACGTTTTGACATAATCCTGCTTTTAGAATTTTTCCCCAAATGTATAATTTTAGTTCCCGTATCTGCCTGCTGGTAGTTATTTGTAAGCGCAACAGAATAAAACTCTCCCATTGGGTCATCTCCTTCCCACATGTGTCCATGACGGACATGGACACTTAGCAATATCACAAAGGAAGAAAAATAACTTCGTTTCATCAACTAAAAAAAAGTTTGTTTCATCGGTCATCATAAGACCCTTTGTATCCATCACCAACTAGTACAATTTAATCAATAGGGACGAAATCCCCATCCCTCTCATCTAATTATTGTCATAGATATACAATTTATATCACTACCATTAAGTAAGAGCTAAAAGAAAACCACCTGAGTGTTGTGACCCGAGGGAGGCCTTGACGGCAGGGAAAATGAGGAAGAAGACGAGATAGAGGAAATGGTGTTTTCTTATTGCATACCCTAATAATGAGAAGATGCCCTCCTTATAAAGGAGAGGGATGGCGGGTGCCTTGGGGGGCGCGCCATCTGTTACAACTCTGATGGGCCATAAATCATTCCCTAAAGCCCGTTAATCACTCAATCTCAGCCCGTTACCTAATAATTAACCTAAACGGGTCTGATTATAATACGATACTTATGCAAAGAAATAAATCAAAGAAATCAACTGGTCCTAAGGAAAGATATGCTCCGCTGTTGTGCTGATGTACACAATACTCCACCACGCTTCCGCTAACGCATTGTCCTCAATGCGGCCAAGACTGGAACCGATTCATAAATACATCCTCAAGTACCCACTCAGCATCCTCCAACGGTTTGCCATGCCATGCTACGAGCACTTCCATCACAATACGCCCAGCGTGACACACGCGATGTTTCTCAACAACTGAAGCCGGTACTGGTTCATCCAATTCAGTCGGACCCATGAGAGGAGGAGGCGCAGACACCGAAATCAAGTGAGGGTCCCCCACAAAGTGACGGAGGTGAGAGACGTGGAATACAGGGTGCACCAAGGACTCGGCAGGCAGAGACAGACGATACGCCACCAGGCCCACCCGTGCTGCTATGGCGTAGGGCCCATGAAATCGAGGTGCCAGCTTCTGGTCAGCCCTATACAAAGAAGTTTGACGCTGGGGAAGAACTGATCCATAAACCATATCACCCACCTGGAACTCTTTGTCAGAACGTCGTTTGTCATGGCCCATGGCCCATGGCTGCTGCCACAAAAGGATTAGGTCATCCCCACAAAAGAGACGACCCTTCTGAAGTAAACCGGACAAAACCGCGATTTATTTTAACCACGGATAAAAACTGTGGATAATATATATTATCCACGGTTGTTTTAACCACGGATAAAACAACCGTGGATAATAGTCACCATTATCGACCGTTTATTTTCTGTCATAATAAACCGTCGCAAATGATATACCTTTATCCACGGTTTATTTTCTGTGGTACAAGCATATCTTTATCCATGGTTCTTTTAGCGACTGAAATAAAACCATCGCTAATGCCCGATTTTGTTATAGTGTGTGTTTCTACACTATGTGCATTTAATTCATCTGGTAGTTCTATCTGTAATTAGGATTGGCTATAATTAGGAAAGTACATTTCCATCATTACCAAGGGTTGTTTCCTCAGGAATTAGCACATGTTCCTTATATCTGAATAGCTTATTGAACTCATTGTCCTGTGATTAAACCCCAAAATAGGTTGACAATTGTAGTATATACTTGGTAAGTCAAAGATCGAACCACAGGGAGTGGATGTAGGATTATTCTACTTTACCCTAAACTACAATTTACTTCTAATGAAAAACTAAACTTAATTCGACAAGATTTGTAAATATTATGAACGAGTGTAGAAATATTAAAGCAAGAATTCTATACTAAAAGATTCTAGATCAAGGATATCAAGGCAAAGATGTCAAGACACGAATGTTAAGGCAAAGAGTTCCATTTTCAATCACTATCAAATATCATACTTTGATTTAATTTATAACTCAATTGAAAGCAAATAATGATTCACTTCAATCAGAGAATATGACAATTAAATCAACATTAATATAACAAAGGTAATTGATTGAATTGATACTCTTTGCTCTCATTAGTAATAGCAGATAATCACAAAGCATTCGACATACCTTCCGTTAATGACGAATCAAGCAATTATACATACTACTAACTTTTACCAAAATAAACTCTCAATCAATTTAAACATTAAAGCTTTATACTTAAATAAAAATAGATATTCAATTAGCAATTGAAAACTTCACACTTATGCCCTAATATGACAATTTAAGCATTAAAGCTTCATACGTAAATCACACTTTCCGAATTTGATTTAGCAAATCTATAGTTACTGTAGCAGCACTATCGTGATCGAAAAAATCAACCCAAAACCCATTCTTTCTTCTCTCTTTCTCTTCCTCTTTTCTCTGCCAATCGATTTTCTTTCTTTTCCTCTTTTTCCAATAAAAAACAGCCCCAAAAATCACCCTTCCTATTCAAAACCACGACCCAAACTCCTCTGTTTTCTATCCTATGATGAAAGGCCCGAGCTTTTTTTTTAGTTGGGTTAAAAACCCGTCTCGGGTCTCTCCTCCATCAAATCAAATATGGACGACTATTTTGTTTACTTCACTTAAAACTTACATCTGCCTTCTCCTTGGATGAAAATCAACGGTCTGGATTATCTCTACACTTGTATTTTCTTTTTAAACTGATTTGAGCTTTAAAACCCCGCTACAAGCCTCCTAGCCATCAGATCTTCTACATCTTAATCTCTTCTCATATAAACCTGATTAACGCGCTTAAATCCCACGATCTGCAACTCTAACTTTTTAAAACCTACAATAATAAAATTAAACTAAAATTAGATGCATAATAAAAATATAATACCTTAAATTCATCAATGCATCTAAATTAGTTAATTATAGCAAATTAATTATTAATTCCCTAATTACTATCCTAATCACAAATAACCTGTTTTATTTATATTCTATCATTAAAACTACACTAGCAAATAGGTAAATAGAGCATACAAATGTGTATCTTTTAAGTGTATCATCCTGCCTCCATTTGTGTGAGATTTAATTCATTTTCCTTGTTACGTTATTTAACTTTGGAAGTATCTTTGGTCCGTGCATGGAAAAGATTCAATGTGAGATCTTTTTGAAGAGTTCCATAAATATTGGTGTCTTTCTCTTGGAACGAATGTTGAATTATTGAGTCATAGTATGCTCACCATAAAGCCATGACCGCGCTAGAGACCCCCCGGTCTCCGCACGTTGGGACCTGTTTGGCCCCTGCCCTTTTGAGGCACCTGCGCTCTTAAACTAGGTTGTTATGCATCATGGAAGACATATACAATCTCTAACTATTGTGTCCATGGAGAGACCAATTTTGCCACGTCTCTATACTCATGGTAGGGTTATACTAGAACCTCTAGAGGCGTATGGGTTAAGCTATTCGTGTGACAGTAGATTAATTGAGAGCAGTCTAAATTTTAAGTATATTTGTATGAGAACTTGATGAAGTATTGATGACATGTAGAATGATTTAACAATTGGTTATATATACAATCGTATGAGATTTTAATATAAAGTTGCTTGCTTTACATGACCAGGGAATGAAGTTCTTGCACTCCTTTAAAATTTTTCAGTTCAGCATAAGCTTTGACTGCAACAGAAAAGGCATAGTGACTAAATCCCAAGTCTTGGCTTACCATATATCTAATAATTCCCCAAGCTTCTGCGCAGAGTCCATTTTGAGAGTATCCAGAAAGCAGAGACTTCCACGATACCAAATCCTTTCCACGTATCTCATCAAATGCTTTTCGTGCATCACTCACTTCAGCACATTGGGAATAGAAACCAACTAAAATATTCCAAAATACCACATCCGATAGTGATAATCTTTTAACAACTTGTGAATGCAGCTATTTTCCTTGCCTTAATCGGGATAAATCACTGCAAACATTCACAGTGAAGACCAATGCAGATCGATTGGGATTGCACCCGATTCATCAAGCTAAAGAACACGATTGCCTTATCTGGCTGGTTGCTTGCATTTTGAATAATAAGCGATTACTTGTGCCAAGAAAATGAATCTTGCTCAGACATTTGATCGAACGCCCGATGGGCGAAACCAGGTTCCCGCATCCAAAATAAGACACAACCAGAAGATTAGCCAGATGGGTATCTGAAATCAACGAGGTTAAGATGAGCTCAGCGCTCAGAGACATAGATTTCATCCAGTTCGAGAGAGCAGATGAGATAAATTCAGTAGTGTTTTCTGAAATGCTCTGGCGATGAGAAGACGTGTCGGAGATAAGTTTATGTGAAATTTAAGGCAGTGGAAAATACTTTTATTTTTTTCAGGCTTCACCAAGCCTCGGAGGGGATAGCTAGAGTGGGAGAGAAGCTCCATGGCTGCTCTCAGGGAGAGGATGCAGGTGGATGCTGGGAGAAATGAGACGTTGCCATTTTGAATATGGAAAAAGACAAGCATGCCCTTGCTTCATACCACAATTTCTGAGGAAACAACAGCATGCAAATCCAACGGATCAAAATTGTGAAGAAGCAAAAGAGCCGAAGCCATTTTCCCCAAAAGAAGATAAAAAATGGCGTCGCCCGGACTCGAACCGGAGACCTTCAGTGTGTTAGACTGACGTGATAACCAACTACACCACGACACCATTTGTGGTCATAGAAATTAATAATTTTAGTTCTAAAGAACTCGTAAATCAAAGTGACATTTGGGCATTTCCAAAATTTAGGATGAAACTAATATGCTCATTCAGTGGCTCCTTAAATCAAAGTGATCAGCAGAATTATCATAGGATTGCAAATCCCATCCCACCTCCACTTTAAACTCATAAAAAATGCAGCCTCCTTTGTAAAATGAAATGTCATTGCAGTATTACATATGTGAATTTCATGAAATAAAAATCTATCTCAATGTGGTCGGATCAGCAAATTATTGCTCTCAGGAAATAAGGCAAAAATGGCATCTAAAGTAAAATATTAATAGGATGAATCAAGTCTCCTATTCCTCATATTTATATAAAAAAAAAGTATCCTATTTCTCATGGATAAGTATGTTTTTAATTCATTTCCTTTCTTTAACAAAACAATTCAGTTCTTAAAATGTTACATATATAACTCACATCTAGAAATGCTTGCAGCTCGCTAACTATGATAAAGTTGTCACGCCAGTGTGCTGGCAATGGCATTGGGCCGGTCTGCACATGAGGGAATTATGTGAGCGTACATAGCGTTGCTCCTCATTTACATGTGCTAAGTTTGCAAATGTTAATCATTTTCTTTGTTAACGAGAAATTTGAAATTGAGCTAAGTGATGGCATTTGGTTTCAATCGAATTAATTTTGGAATATGATTCAATTACAGAAAAAGCAGAACAATTTTGTGCCATTATTCAATGTCTATTGTTATATACTCCATATACATTGAACAATCACATCATGCCTCTAATGAAAAATTTAGAAACTGAGCAAACAATAACATATAATTTCAATGAAAATGTGTGTCGAATATTAATCAATTTTAAAGAGAACACACCAACACTTTGTGCCACTTATTACAATGTTTATAGTTATATAAATGAAACACATCACATCATGTTTCTAATGACTCTCTTAATCTCTTATACCAAACCCTCTTCCTCCTCTCTTTGAAAAATCACTATTAAATCCCTGCCTACATAAGCAATTTCATTGGAATCAAATGTTATTGATTGCTCAGTTTCAAATTTGTCAATAGGGACATGATGTGTTCTATGTAATGGAGTATATTAACTTATAGGCATTGAATAATGGCACACAATTGTTCTGCTTTCTCTTCAGTGATTGAATCATATTCCAAAATCAATTCAATGGAAACCAAATGCCATCACTTTGCTCAATTTCAAATTCCTCGGCGAATGATGATGGATTCAAGTGTGTGTCATCTTGTCTAATCTTAAATTTTTGGATTGATTATGATTCAATAATTCATTTTAACAAAACATTTCTAAGCATATTCACATACCAAGAAGATTAATTAAATATGGTGCGAACTATACCCTGAAGAGGATTAATTGGATATGGTGTGACCTCAAAGCTGAAAAAAGTTAGAATAGAAAGAAACTATACCCTAAAGATTTCTTCATTTTTTCTTGAATACGCCATCTGACATTGCTTAGTTAAGCTCATGTTGGCATATAAAATGAAGAAATATCCCTTCTATTTTGTTCTTCAATAGACTCAAAGACCATTTTAAGTAATAAGCTGAACTTGCCATTGCGTGCTGGATAGAACTTCTCTTTGTAGAGGGAGATGTCTCAGGGTCGAGTCTGGCCTATGGCACCTTGGGAGGGAGGGAGGGAGGGGGTGTTTATCAGTTGTACAAAGAAGAAAGGTAGTCTTCAGCTGAAACTGGTAGTGTTAAACACTTTCCAAAAGAATGCATGAACTAGTTCTGGCATCACAATCCGATTGTTATTTGCTTCCTCAAACAATTTGATAGAACACCCAATCTTTTTGTGCAGCATATTTCACTAATTTGATTAAACAGTTTGCTACAACCTGGGTCTCATCCTGTGAACATTCCTGCAATAGTCCTTTCTGGTTGACAGCGGTGGGTAGGTTAGCCAAAAGATGGTTATAGGTTGAGGGTTGCTTTTCTTGGATGGGTAAAGAAGGGTGGAGAAAATTCCAAGAGCCAATGTCAGAAAACCATTCACTATGAGGCTAAAGCAATCTATTACAGACCACCAGAAAAGGCTCGAAAAGGCTTTCCCAGACGCCCCCCGGCCAGGGCAGCATGCAGCCGGCCAGCCAGGAAGAAAACTCCCAGAAAGGAACTCTAGGTTGTCGCCTCACAGTCGCCTCCTCCGATACTCAGTTGATGTTAACCGTACATCAGTTGATGTTAACTGCTCTCTCTAGTGGTTTCTACCGACTTAACCAATGGTCAGCCATTAATCCATCTCAAGGTCACCTCAAAATTTACAAATTTCCATGTCTTAATGATATTGCTTACAACTTCAATTAGAACCTTAGCAAGCTACTCTATATAGATTGAACCAAGGTAAAGGTTTTCACATAAAATTATGTGAATTTTTTTAATTCATATGAGACCCTAGAAAATATGTAGAATAATATAGATGGGTAATTAGTGGCCCAAGAAGATTTGGGCTTGGATGAGCAGTTGGATTTTACTCATAAGAAATTGATATCCAACTGTATGTGTTCTTGTTAGAAAACCCAAACTGAACTGTTTTTAAATTCATTTTGGTTTTCTAACGAGGACACATATTTTTTGACAGGGGGACTAAAAAATTTGACCAGCCATTAACAGTAGCCACATTAACCCAAAGGTAAACTGTCAACACCCTTCCAGCTTTTGCTTGATATGGTCTTTATGTCGACAGTCAGATAGTAACTTCAAGAACCTACTTGAGACAGCATGTTCACAAACAAAATAAGAGCCAAAGATTAAGTAAACAAAAAATGGAATTAAATGCAATGTGTACTAAGCATCTCTATGCTATAGAAAAAAGAAATTACAACATGCTCCAGCATACACACTGTATAGCATACCTACGTACTTCTGAAGGGGCGATCATCCTCACAAAAGTAATTCTTCTACAATTGGAATCCAAACAGGAGGTCCAATGGAAGTTCTCAAACCATTTGGACTCCTCCCAACTTGGTCCAAATGCTATAAGCTATAAACCAAATGTGCATGATCTACCGAAATACCCAATCCAATGTGGCAACTTCTTAGAGATGACCTATTTTTACCTCAAGCGTGTCGAAGTAGATCATTCAAACCAATAGTTTGGAACAACTAGATGCCAAAAGAAGTGTGTTGTAGCGTAGATTATCCAATATGGTTCATACCAAACCATACACATCGGGATGGATTGGAGACATGAAAATACAAGAAAACTGTTTGTGCCTGTCTATAAAGCAGATAGTTATCTTAGTAGAATTGGCTACTTCCAAGTGAGCCAAACCTTTCATTTGTTGTGTGGTACTTTAAATTTAAAATGCGCAAATAGTCTCTCAGAACTGCTTAAAGCATCTCCATCGTTAGTGTGAAAAGTAGGAAGCACCTCAAAAACTTCTTTGTAGATTCCCTTAGTCAATGCATAGTCTAGTATTAAAGCAATAATTGAAGCATCCGGTAAAAGCTTCCTCTTTTGCATTTAATGAAGAAGTTTAATTACTACCGCCACTTTATCTTTCGTGACAAATGCACGCAAGAGTATATCAAAAGTAATAACATTTGGCGCACAGCCTTTCACTTCCATCCCCTCAAACATGTCATATGCCTCTTCACACATTCCTTCATTGCATAACCCACTTATCAACACAGTATAAGCTACAACATCAGGTGACAATCCTCTTCTTGAAATTTCACCAAACATCTCCTGTGCCATTTTAATCTTTCCATTTTTGCAGAAGGCAGTTATAATTGAATTAAAAGATACAATATCCAATTCAACACCATAATCACTAGCTGCATGAAACAACTTCAATGCCTCATCCATACATTCGGTCTTGCATAAGCCATCCAGCAGTGTATTATATGTAAATACATCAGGATTTAAGCCATGCTCTTGTATCTTACTAAATAAATCCATTGCACACTTGATCAGCTTTCCCTTACAAAGTCCACCCAGTAAAATATTGTACGTGATGATCGAAGGCTTAATTCCTTTACCCAACAGTTTTTTGAACATCACCATTGCCTTGTCCACCCTCCCACACTTACAATATCCTTTAATCAGCACACCATAGCTGATTACATCAGGACTTATTCCACTATCAACCATTTCCCTCAAGAGAATTTCAACATCATCAATCTTATTGACTAGAAAGAACCCATCCATAAAAGTATTATAAGTAGAGATATTGGGCCTAAGACCTTTCTCAGTCATTATGTCAAACAATGCACGTGCATTTTGCGCCTTCCCTTCTTTGCATAGAGGATCAATTAATGCATCGTATGTCACAACATTTGGTTGGATACCTATCTCCTCCATTTCATCAAATAACTGCAGTGCACTATCAACTGACCCATCTTTACATAGACCATCAATAAGTGCAGTGTAAGTGACAGTATTGGGCATACAACTATCACCTATTCTAAAATGCTCCGATGTAAGTGCAATGCCCTTTGAGCTTGACCAACTCGACATAGCCCATTAATGAGAGTACCATACGTAACAATATCAGGCTTTTGACCTCTTTGAAGCATCACTTCCAGCAACCGACATGCTTCTATCAGCTTACCTTCTTTGCATAAAGCATCCATTAAAGTATTAAATGTTACCGCATTTGGTTTAATTCCCTTCTGTTCCATTTCGTTGAACAACCGCACGGCATCCTCCCATCTCCTATGAAGGCAATGACCACAAATTATATGAAAAAACATCAGGCATTACCTTCCTATTGGTCATTTCCGAAAGCATCTGAAGAGCTTCATCCATGAACCCATCCTTGCATAGACCATGGATGACTGTACTGTAGGTAACAACATTCGGCTGACAACTTCCACCGCCAGAGTGACCCGTTTCACGAATTAACGCAACAGAAGCACCTACTTGACCTGCCCGGCATAGCCCCTTAATAAGTGTAGTGAATGTCACCACATCTTGTGGGCAATTATTCTGTTTTAGTCGTCTAAAAAACTCGACAGCCGCATCAAATGTTTCCTCCTTGAAACACAAACCCTGCAACAATGTGGTAAAAGTGACCACGCTGGGAGACACGCCTAACTTAAGCATTTTAGCAAACATCGAGAATGCATATGAAGCACAGTCCAAACGTGCAAAGGCAGTGAGCAACATGTTGAAGGCACGGAGATCGAGAGGGACCCTGCAGTCTTGCATTTCGCGACAGAGGGAGACGACTGTGAGATGGTCCTTGTTGTTGGCAAATCGAGCAAGAATGCGGCTGAAGTGGGAAATGTGGGGTAGTGGGCGGGAGAGGAGCAAGTGCCGGAACTGGGCGACAAAATCATCGAGTCCTCCGGCGGAAGTGGGCGGAGGAGGAGGGCCTCCATTGGAGCGTACAACGCAGATGGGGGCTTGGCCATGGATCTTGCTGAGATTGAGAATTGTGTGGTTCTTCGCTCTTCTGTTTCCCATACTGCGTCCACAAGCACCAATTCAAGATTGGATTTCTGGCAGTAATTGATATGGAGAACTTGGGCTTGCCTTTGTCATCTTTGAACGCAACGTTTTGGCCTTCGACGCAGGTTTCCGGCGACTTTGGGCTAGTCGGAGGCCAAGAAGCAAGGCAATGTAGGTGCAAGTTCAACAAATTGAGAAGAAGAATAAGCAGCATTGTTTGTGAAGAGATCGAAGATCGGACGGCTAGAATGAAGTTGGGTGAGCAGTTTTAAGCGGGAGACAAGATGGACGGCTCATGGGCTTTGTTGATGTTTGCAGCCATCTCGGCCTACATGTCATAGTTCATGCGGCCCGCTGCCTTCGCGCCCCCAGGGCCGATTTCCGGTGTCTCGTGGCCATCATCATATCAAGCAGGGGAGTGGTGTCCATCCCTCGTTGGTGATGAGCACAACTGTTCCCCTATACGACCGCGTACCTATTAATTTCTCGGGTGTGGCCCGTTGCGGGTAGCCTCCCAACACGGAAAATTATTGGCTACGCGCCGCGCAGGGGGAACAGTGTGCTCATCACCAATGGGTGATGGGCACCTCTCCCCTGCTTGTAATGATTGCCCCAAAGGGACCCACAAGCAGGGAGACGTGCTCATCACCCATTGGTGATGAGCACACTCTTACCATGCGAGGCGCGCAGGTAATAACTTCTCCTCCCAACACTCATCGCGAATGCTAGCTGGATGCACGACTGGATCGCCGACAACATCCGCACCATGGGCGGTGCACTTTTTTGCCCGCCGGGCCGGCCTAGTCACGGTCACAGGTGACCCCAAGAACCTAGAGCACATCCTCTAGACCAGGTTCAAAAATTAACCCCACAATGAACGCCGTTCACTACCTCTCGGTTCATAGGAGTTGTGTCACAATGGTCGTAGGAGTGAGCAAGGAAATCACCTATATATCGATATCGCGCCCCACCCGATAAAACGAGATGGGTAAATATCATTTTTTCCAATTTTTCAAATAGTGCCGATATATCAGTTTTTTAAAAAAAAATTGGGATTTTTTTTTAATTTTAATTTTTTTGAAAAAAATAACTTTCCCTATTGTTTCCCATCATAATATGCATATATTGAAATTTATGCTTTGTTTAAATTATTATAACTCATTTTAGAAGTTAGATTGTGAAAATATACAGTAAAAACTTCCGATATTTTTTTACAAATGTCTCCGATATTTTGTCTCTTAGGCCTACCGATATTTTACCGATATCCGATACGGAATTCCTTGGGAGTGAGTAACTTAGGTTGGCAGAAATATTAGGGTAGTTATTATACAAGGCGCAAGACGATTCCACTCTTTTTCACTTAGCACTCATCGGATTCAGACATGTGTTTCATAGAAATCAGATTATGAAGAACTCTGAGTGCAATTAGTAATAACTGAATCCTTCTTGCAAACTACTCCCTCCGTTCCAAAATACTGTGTATATTTGAGAAAATTATTATTTTTATTAGACAATGAAGCCCACAAGGAAGTCACATGACTCCTTCTGCCTGATATCCTCTCCAACTCGTATACTCGTTTACGAACCAAGTTCAAGTCAATCCTTCTAAGTTTCCTCCAAATTTAGAAAGAGTAAGTCACGTGATTTGGCAAAATGTACACAATATTTTGGAACTGTGAATATTTTCAAATGTACATAGTATTTTGGAACGGAGGGAGTATCACTTTATAACTTTAAAAGTGTCCATGATTATAATAGGATATACTTCATAATTCAAGGGCAATGTTGACACAAGTAACCTTATATGGGCAAAAGAGAAGATATTGCGTATGTTAATTATTTGTACGACAAACACAAAATATTGTGTTGGGCTTGGTGGATAAGTCACTTGAGTTGTTTATTAGCTAGGAGACAAGCTTGCTTTTACAAATTTACAAAATTTAAATTTTGTGCCTAAACGATTTTCAATATACTTTTTTCTTTTGCTCATTGCCTTTTGCCTTTTGGTCCACAAAGACACGACTTTGGACCTCATTACCTAGTGTAAAGTGAGTGCACTGCTTTTTCTCTTCTTCAATAGAATAAGGCTTTCAAGTCTTGAGAAAATAGTTCATAGACTTGGACAAGCAGCAGCCAAAGTAGACTTGTTATGAATTGATTCTTGCATAAGTAGATAGTCTTGCATGTATATATATGTGGTGATGAATACTCTAAGCTCGTTTCCTTGCATGTTTATGATTTGGATTGCTTGATAGAATGAAGTTGGTGATCAGATCATAGGACGAGGAAGATATACAATTTCTTTGCGTGATATCTATAATTGGCAAATCAAGAGACTTCAGGAAAGAGTTCACATCCTCAAAATGCAAAGGTGGGTTGGATCACAATCATCTGAAATTCTTCTAGACTCGGAGAAACGGGTATCAGCTAGTGATCAGCAGTATTCATGTGATCGGATTCCAGCTTCATTCTCCCCAGAATCATTTCAAGACACTAATCAGATTTATTCTCTCTCTCACTTGCAAGACCACTCATAGGGTTTTCATCCATCAGCTGGTCTGAACAAGTGTAAGTTTTCATCTATGTTCTCATAAAAATACATACTATGGCGTTGTTCTTGCTTAATACTCCCTCCATCTGGATTTATTATTAACACAAGGTTTTTCCACATAAACTAAAATTAGTTCATTGGGAACAACCTGGTGTTAACAATGAATCCCTTGCATAATGAATCCGGATGGAGGGTGTAATTCTGATCTATATACATTCAGGTTATTACAACAGGCATGGGCTATAGTACATTAATTGGAGGCTATACCATTCTAATACACTGTTAAATAACTGGTTTTCCCAAAAGCTCGAGCTCGTAGGAAAGGGTCATTTTTAGTATTTAACTCAACTCAACACTCCCCCCCACATGCAAGCATCAATTTAAAGCACAACACATGGACATAACAAGTGAAGAGGAGGATAAACCAACAGGATCTCAGGAAAATATGCCCCAAATATTTATGGAAGAAAACTGCTCCCTGCAGGACTTGAAACCAAGACCTGGGCTTTGATACCATGTTAAATAATCCATTTTCCCAAAAGCTCGAGCTGATAGGAAAGGGTCAATTTTAAATATTTAACTCAACTCAACACTCCCCCACACGTACAAGCATCCACTAAAGTTTAGCATCCACTAAAAGCTTGAGCTTTTGGGAAGCTTTATTATCTTACATGGTATCAGAGCTCCAAATTATGGAAGGTCCTGTGTTTTGGTCTTGCTGGAAGCATTTATACCCTAATTATGTTCCACGTCTCGTGCTTGGTGGATACTTGCACGTAAGGGGGGATGTTAGAATATACAATAAATGAATAAATATTTTTGTTTCCTAATGGGTTGAGCTTTTGGGAAACTTGGATTTCTTACAATAACTTCCCCTCCATCCTAAAATAACTACCCCATTCTAAAAAAGTGGGCAATTATTTTAGGATGGAGGGAGTATTTCGAGAAAAGCTATCCATAGTTGGTTCATATATGTCATCTCGGAGTGCGAATCTTTTTAAACACTCCGGACGTCACAAGACATTCCACCATCATTGATATAATCATAAAAAAATGTATAAATGACAATTCTCATAAGATGGGTCTATTAATAAATGAAAATTCATAAAGATTTGTAAATAATAATATGAAATTGTTCCCTAATGGCACAATCGCCTTTTATTAGGGTTTTTACCCAATAATATTTTTTAAAAATTACCTATGGGAAAGACGGAAAAATATTTCCCAATCCGGTTATTTGACAAGCAACACAGGCATTAGCATGGCGCTGGCCATGTGCATTTTTTTTTTACCCTGATGTCATCACTTGAACCGACGCCTCCCCCTTGTAAAGAACAAAGACATTGTTTCAACTGATGCATTTCTTTTTATTTAGAAATTACAGAAATGTGTAACTTAAAACAATATTGCCTTAGTGTACCTTAGAGCATTTCCTAAAACAAGTCTTATCGTGGCATAATCGAAAAAGCATCCCTTGAAGCGATGTCTTCCTCTTCTAAATAAATGCATCGTTTCAACTGACGCTTTACGTTTTCTTTTCAAAAGGCGTCAGTTAAAGTGACACCTTAGTGCCCCTTTGCGAATATGTTTTGTTTAAACTTGGAATAGACGCTTTAATTTATTTGTGTTGCGAGTTTACTGAGCAAATAAATTGTTTAAACTTGTGTATTATTTTTAATTTATTTTTTGTTTATATTAATTATATTGTGTTATCAGGTTGTTAAAGAATTGTCCAGTTACATTGTTGGAGTCGTAGTGTGATACCCGCAAAAAAAAATTATGACGCGATCACTCTTTTCAATTCTTTTGAGCTAGTACTATTTCTCAACTCTTTTGAGCTACTTAAATAGTTGTTTCAGTCTTGTTTCTCTTAAGCAAGATCACTTCAGTAGAGTATGCATCGCGATAGTTCGCTCCACGTCGAAGCTTGTTATGGCAAAGTTGGTAAGAGCATTGGTGCCAAAGAATTTAGTGCAACAATGTCATCACAAGCTTCAGTTGCTTTAGCTCCTCTTGAAGGCCACTGCTTTTTCTGGAGAAATGGAAATAGAAAAAAGTGAAATGTTAATTGCCAACAAGAGCTGAAGAGAACAGATTGCTTCTTTTAGTCAGTTACACAATCTAGGATTAATGGCTGCTTCTACCTTCTCAAGTCAGCAACAAATTCTTGCCTAATATTCTTCATTTCTTCAAGATCAGCTGCAAACAACAAGCCGTACCATATACTTTGCTGATTTTTAACATAAATAACCAATATTAAGTAGGTTAGTGTTTGTTACCGGGAAGCTAATATGAGAAGAGGGAACCCAGTAGTACTAAAGAGCAGTTAGGTCATAGGCTCCTGCAGCTATCTCTTCCAGTAGTATTTGAGCGCTTAAAAGAATATATATTGGTTTGTTCAGGGAAGGGCCATACGCAGATAGACTATGGAGCCTGTGTTTTTTCTTTCTAAGAAAGGCCAAACTAACAGGACTTGAGATTTATTAATCTAGCAAACATACAACCCAGGTAATCAGTCCGAAACAAAGGGAGTAATTCTGTTGGTGGCTAAGTTACCCATGTACATGAAAAATGATGAAGTGCAAAGTTACAAAGGAAGTCAGCCGTCATATTGCATGTCTGTATATATGGCAAAATTGGACTGATTGAAACTTTGGAAGAAGCCAGGGAGGTGAGATCGCCTGTGATAATATATCTATTAGGACTTTGGAATCTCCTAAAATGATGAGCTTAGCAGCACTCTTATGAAGGGCTAAATGTAATTCCTAATAGACATCCTTTTGCCTCGGCATCAAGAGCACTGAAGGCGGATGAGTAATAGGTAGATGCAGCAACAAATTGCGACTCTGAATTTCTAATAACAGCAGCTGCTGCAGCGTCTGAAGGAGGCGGCCAACAAGAAACATGAATTTCTTGCTTCCTTACCAAGGTCGAGGAGTGATTTAACACATTCTGATCATGAAGCTGATGTGCAATGGTAATGCGAAGTTGGTATAAGATCTGTTGCCAGGTGAATGCAAAATTCTGAAATTTAGTCATGTAACAATAGCGCCACACTGTCGAGCCAGAAGCACGTAAATTTGCAACAAATGCTTTCCATCATGAGAGGTGTGGCCATGCCGATGTAAAGTAGTGATCAAAGAAGTCAATGTAGCATCAAATGGGATGTACGAGCCCTTTAAGGCATTTCCAAAGCCGATTGATGTACGAGCAGTAGAGGGAAAGATGTCCAAAAGTTTCCGGCTCCAATTCACAAAATGAACAAAGCTTAGCTCTAATTCCAAGTCGATGGATGAGCAAATCCTATGTACACAGCACCCCACGACAAATTTTCCATGCAAAAAAAAACCACGATAAGGTAGTTGTTGTCTCCGTATGTGTCCAATGCATCGGAGGAGTAAAATTAGAGGAATTTCTGTAAATGGCCTGATAAGCTGATGCCACTGTGAAGTCTCCAGAGCTAACATACTACCATATAGGCAAGTCCTCTTCTGTAGGATCAGTCTGAATGGCAGTAATGCATTGGGCCAAATATGGTTCATAAGACTAATGTTAATCTGTAACAACCTGTAAGTGATCAGGCCATTCAATGAATTGCAATGAAGCCCTAAAAAGGGGAGGCCAACAGGAGGAATCTTCGAATAAGCATTGAAGTTTCATTCCCAATGATCTAGCCCAGCCCCAGATATAATTTATCAATGAGATGGAAGAAGCTTCTTGCAGACACAATCCTTGGTTGTCCATTGAATGAACTGAAATGAAGATTATATTTGAAACTGAATTGAAGAGACCATAGAGTACGTAGCTTGAGACGTGAAGCAAGCCCATTGCTTCTTGAGGAGAAGTGCTTGATTGAATGCTTGTGCTTCTTTAAAATTAAGACCACCTAATTTTCGAGGCGAGCATAATGCATTCTGTTATGGACTCAATTACAACCTCTTACTTCTATTAGGACTAGGATTTCTTATTTAATAGTGTTTCCTAGGTAGGATTTACTACTTCTATTAGTATTAAGATATTTTTACTCTTTATATATGTAAGGCCTATGGCCAAAACGGGATTATCAATGAGAACCACAGATTAGTTTATGTTTATTTATTTTATTCTAGTTTAACCTCTTTCTTCTCCGTTGTAGACGTCGTGTCTACATCATTGGATCAGAGTTGTTTTCGGCCCTGGTTCCCACCCACCCACCCTTACAGTCGCATAGACCCTTACAGTCGCATAGGCAACTGTCGGGTGAGTCCCGACCCATCGCTGATGTCCTCCGGATCCTCGTCCGTGATGACTACAACCTCGGACTTTCACAACGTCCCCATTACTACCTTCCCCATGAGACTACCCGAACTACACACTTGGAGGCGAAATTGGAGCGAGAACTTACCGATTTGAAGACTGATTGCCGAGATTGCCGAGATTTGAAGACTGTGATTGATCATGACAGGGTGTTTATCTCTTCCTTTTGGCAAGAGTACTTCCGTTTACAGGGCACTACGTTTCGGATGAGTTCTTCTTATCACCCTCAAATAGATGGACAAACTGAGGTGGTTAATCGTTGCCTTGAATAGTATTTATGGTGTTTCGCCGGAGACAGGCCCCGCACTTGGTTATCTTTTCTTCCTTGGGTGGATTGGTCTTATAACACTGCGTTCCATACATCAGCGGGTTATACACCGTTCCAAATTGTTTATGGTCGACCACCACCTACAGTGCTTCACTATGTGCATCTTCATTCTTCTATCGCTGAGGTAGACACTAGACTTCAGACTCGAGATGAGGTGTTGCGCCAGCTTCGCCTTAACTTGGTAGCCTCCTAGAACTGCATGCGCCAAGTTTATGACAAGCACCATGTAGATCGTCCATTTGAGGTTGGCGATCTTGTCTATCTTCGCCACTAGCCTTATCGGCAGACTTCGATACATAAGCCCAGCAATGATAAGCTTTCTCATCGCTTCCATGGCCCATATCCTATTCTTGAGCGTATTACCTCCTGAGGCTCAGGTTCATCCTGTGTTTCATGTTTCTCGACTCAGGAAGTTTATGGGTGATCCTTCTGCTCTTCCGCAACCTGTTCCACCACCGTTGCCATTCGATGAGTCTCGCCCAGTGCCTCATGCTATCCTTAAGCATCGCCATGTTCGTCATCGTGGGCATGTTATTACTGAAGTTCTCGTTGCATGGTTACACCGTGCTCTTGAAGATGCTACTTGGATGAACGAGGATGATTTTTTGGAGCAGTATCCTGGTTGGTCGTCTTGAGGACAAGACGATGCGGAGCGTGGTGGAATGTTGTGGACTCAATTACAACCTCTTACTTCTATTAGGACTAGGATTTTTTATTTAATAGTGTTTCCTAGTTAGGATTTACTACTTCTATTAGTATTAGGATATTTTTACTCTTTATTTATGTAAGGCCTATGGCCAAAACGGGATTCTCAATGAGAACCACAGATTAGTTTATGTTTATTTATTTTGTTCTAGTTTAGCCTCATTCTTCTCCGTTGTAGATGCCGTGTCTACATCACATTACCGTTCATGATATGAAAAGCCTTGCGATTCAAAATTAAGACCACTTAGTTATGAAGATTATATTTCAACCTTTTCGGTCTTTGGACCACCGAAAGTAATCACCAGCCTTGTGATTCAAAATGGTGCAAACAGCTTTAGGAAACTCATAAATGGACATTTAATTCATTGGTTTGGCCTGATAAATAGATTGAATTAGAGTGGTGTGAGCTGTCTGGCTTAGAAGTTGCGCCGACCAGTGATAAGCATAAAATATACACATTTATATGCCTTATTCATATATATGCTAGTGTAGTTTTTGTGATAAAACATGAATAAAACGGGTTATTTGTGATTAGGGTAGTAATTAGGGGATTATTAATTAATTTACTCTAATTAACTATTTTAGATGCATTAAAGAATTTAATGAATCATATTTTTATTATGCGTCTAATTTTAGTTTAGTTTTGTTATTGTAGGTTTGAAAATACGAATTGCAGATCACTAGCAGGCGTGCGCATTAGACGTGTTTTGAAATACCAAAGTGACCCAAGAGCTGATATCACGCGATGAAGAAGAAACTGAAGCAGCGGGGTGATCGCGGTGGTGAAGCTCGAGGTAGCGGCGGAAGAGTTGGGCAGTTCTGGTTTTTCCGGCAGTAATGGAAATCGAGGCGATGTCGGAGGAAAGGCTGGCGATTTTCCGGACTGTTAGGGCTGGAGCGCTTTGGTTGTAAAAAAAAGAAAGAAACAGAGCTTCGTTTCAAAAGTTGGGTCGTGATTTGGGGCTTATTTCGGTGGTATTTTGGGCAGAAATCGAAGAGGAGAATAAGGGGAATTGATTGGAGGACGAAAAGGAAGAGAATTACGAAGAAAAGTATTGATTTTGGGCTGTTTATACATCGTGAACAGTACTGCTACAATGTTCCTGCAATTGCTACAGTACCTGCGTTCATAAGGGAGACGCTGAACAGTACATCGGGTGAACAGTAAATCTGCTACAGTGCTGCTACAGTGAATCTGCTACAGTAAACCGTGAATAGTGTTTTGCAATAGTGTTATCAATGCGATTCTTTTCCAATTCTGATTTTTCTTTTCTCATGAATATGAATAACTAAATCTTTTGTCAAAGCTAAAGGTGACGTTATTTGGTTGATATTCTTATGTCTATGAAAAAGTGTTTATTGCTTATTTGATTGAATGCGATGTTTTGATAAAGTCATAATCTATACAATTATTTGATTTGTCGTTAATGTAAGGTACGGCGAATGCTTATAATTCCCTGTGATTAGTAGACCATGCTTGTTAATGATAAATATTCGATCGAAATCTTTATGATTAATGGTTATGATGAACGTGAATGAAATATCATCCGATTAGGTCAAATCATTATTTGATTCTAATTGAGTAATTGAATAGACGTAGAATATTAATTAAATAATTGATCCTTGAAGCTTTGATATTTCTCATCGATTATCTTTGCCTGTCTTTAAGTTTTAATTAAATCTTTAATCATCATTTTAGTAGTTAGTTAAATTACAATTTCTCTACAAGATTTTCTGATAAGAACTTTAATTTGCTAAGCTAAGTAGTAGTTTTAAATTAGTGAGGACTAATTCTACATCATTCCCTGTGGTTCGACCTCGGACTTACCGAGTATATATTACAATTTGTCAACCTTCTCTTGGGTTAGATCAACCAGCCCGCCAAGGAATGATCTATAAATTGAATCAAATCAACGCAATGATTCTTACGAACAACCCCCTTAGTTACAAGCACACCAAGATGTTTTTCAAGGATATATGTTCTCAGTTGAAGTGTTTTGATGAAGAAATGAGTTATAAGAGGTTATATAAATATCATAAAAGATATTTATGAGGTAGTTGTGACTAGTGTACGAACAATTAGGGGAAAACGAAGGAGTTTTTAGTCAGGGTTAGTCTTCATCAAGGGTCAGTTTTAAGTCCTTGTTTTTTTGTTTTAATTATAGATGAGCTAATTAGACATTTATAAGATAATTTACTTTGGCGTATATTTTTTGTAGATGGTCTTCTTTTAATTGATAAGGGTAAAGTAGGTTTGAATGCAAAATTAGAATTATAGAGGGAGGCTTTAAAATCAAAAGGTTTCAAATTAAGTAGGACTAAAATAAAATGCATGAAATTTAACTTTAAAGAAAGTAAAATTATAGGTAAAAGTTTTGTTCAAATAGATGGGCAAGAATTACTAATATGTGATCAATTCCATTACTTATGATCAATTATCTATAAAAAAGTGGATATTGATAGGGATGTAGTACATAGGATAAATAGGGGTTGGTAAAGTGGAGGAAAGCCTTGGGAGTTTTGTGTGATAGGCGTGTTTCAAATAGGCTTAAAGACAAGTTCTATAGGATAGTCATTAGGCATGCAATGGTCTATGGGGCGAAGTGTTGAGTACCAAAAAGAAGTCATATATCTATAAGTTGAATATTGTCAAAATGAGAATATTAAAGAGGATGAGCGGGATAACTACGAGAGATATGATTAAAAATGAATATATTCATGAGAGTAATAGGCTGAATAGCAATAGGATAGCAATACAAATATGGAGCAAGAGAATAAACCTGGAAAAAAAATAAACCTTGTATGCCTCTATATTATGAAATTCTCTGCCCAAGTGTATCAACGGACTGCCTACAAACAGGCTGCTTCTGATTCATATACTCTCCCTTTTTCTTGGCATCCAAGAGAAGACACTCAATGGACATCTGCATGGGAGCAGTGACACATAGACTGGGACCCAAGGCTCATGGACAAGGTCAAACAGTGCAAATCTCCATAGTTCTTGCGAGAAGGACTCAGATACGTCATTTGAGAGGAGGCGAGGGTGTCAGGGATAAGTGTAGCCATCAGATGCGCCATCGTCGTCAAGGCCGTGGCATGGGCCCGATGCTGCCGTTCTGCAGTGAGGTAGCTGCGGCGTCGGTGAGTGATGTTCATGTGTATTCATGCTCGATTGGAGATTCAAATGGTAGTTTGATCTTTACTCTTCTTCTTCACTCAATAGGGATTTAAGTGTAATTATGCTTAAATTTTTCTGATTGATTAAAAATCAGGGTTGTTTTGCTACGATAAGTAGGACATGCTTTGATGAACATTATAAAATTGTGAAGAAATGATCATAGGCAGGAAATTTATGTGGCTTGAGCCCAGGACTATAACATGCTTGATCCCATAGAAGTTCTTGCTGAAATTGAGTAAAAGTCACCTGCTTTACCTTGTTTGATGCAAAATGAAGTTGAAAGAACGTGTTATCTTGATGTTTTTGGTCTCTTCGGCCTCTACATTAAACTGTCTTACTGTTCTTCCAATGAATCGGATCACAGGTAGCAGCTTTGAGGAGCGTATCCAATCAACTTCATTGCATTTGTACCAGCATTCGGGCTGAGAATGTTAGAAACAAAAGGTACATACCGCATTTCATATTTCTGAGTTGTGCAATCCTATTACAGGTATGAATCATTGTCGTTTTCCATATTTTCGCCATTCTAGTTATCAAGTTTGCATTTTTGCATCAATGGACAATTTTCATTCGTGCAAGATAATTGACAAAAAAATTTCTGAATCGCATTGGTTTATGCAGCATGTTTGAACTCCTAATTCCATGAATTCAAAAGTTCAATTAAAAATATATTTAAAAATTATGTCAATATTTTTTATTAACCATGTCATATCCTACTTTTTGAGAAAATACGGTATCCCCATATCTGTATTGTATCACCATAATCATATCTGTGCTTCCTAGCTTTCAACCGTGTCTATAAATAGAAATTCTTCTCCCTCAGTTGGCCAATAACGAAAGAAAAAATTCCTCGGCCCCATCATAGTTTCTAACTTGCAGTCTACCACCATAGTTACTGTAAGTGTTTTCAAATTCGGCCATGAAATACCCTAATCACCATCATTGGCCCCCATGATTTTCTCTTGGCAGTTCTGGGTTTCTGAACTAAGAAGGTTCATAATGCAGCAAGGCGTTGCAGGGGAACAAAAGAAGGTCCGTATTGAGCTATCCTCTCTTTTGGGACCGAGGTCGGCAGAATCAATAATGTGCGGTCAAGCCACCAGGCCTATGATTCAGCTCGAAAGAAGGGCCAAACAGGGTTTTGTAACACTGGTACTGTAGTACATACACCGCATATATATGCAACAAATCTTCGCTAAATAAGATACCCCCTCCGTTCTAAAATACTATGTACATTTGAAAAATTTCTCATTTTTATTGAACCATGAAGCCTACAAAGAAATCAAATGACTTCATCAACCTCATATCCCGTCCAACTTGTATGCTCGTTCACAAGCCTAAGTTCAAGTCAATCCTTCCAAGTCCACCTATTTTGGAAAGAGGTCACGTGATTTGGCAAAATATGCATAATATTTTGGAACAGTCAATATTTCCAAATGTACATAATATTTTGGAACAGAGGGAGTATAAAACTAACATCATTAATGAAACATTGATTAAATTAGAATACTTACGGTAGAAAACTAATTAAACAAAATGGGCCACACTAGCTGTGGCCAGAAGTGGTTCAAGTGAAACATTTTAGTGACCCACACGTGAGCAATCAGAATCAGGTGAGCCCCCCAAAATCCAAAAAAAAAAGAGACAAAAAATTGAAAATTATGACCAGACCATCACAAAGCTGTTAAAAGGAAATTTTCCGACAAGTACATTATGGCTTATACTAAATATCTGGAAAATATCATCCAACAAAATCATACCAAACTCATTCCAGATTTTTACCAAAACAAAAACTCTCACCAAGATTAATCTGTTAAAGCTATCAGGATCAAAATGCAGATTACTATCATTCCAAACAAAAGATCTCGGAAGAGAACAATGACTACTCAGCGCTTCTTCGAGACACCAACAGTCTTCCCCCTGCGCCCGGTGGTCTTGGTATGCTGACCACGAACACGGAGACCCCAATAGTGCCTCAGACCACGGTGATTTCTGCAAAAGAGAATTTTTTACTTTCAAATGGTTTTGAGTCACCGAACACAAGCCAGATTACAGTTTCAACAGCTTACATATTGTCCTAGATAATAAAAAACCTAAAACACAGCTTATAAACTTAAAGTCACTTACTATCCTAAAGCCTGTAGACCAGATTGTAATCTAGACAAGCACAATATGTGGCCATGCAAAAATTCCTAATGCGATATCTTGTTTATGACATGAGAATGTACATACATCAACAAAATATTTCAATACTAAGATCAGATAAAATCCAAAAAGTGATGCTATTTATTCCAGCCAGACTTTTCAGGTAATGAAACCGACTCTAACACTTAAAGTAACCCATTTTATTATCTACCCTCTATTATGAGTAACCAATCTAACAATGGAAAAACATATTAAATCTGCAATAGCTATGTACAATGCCCCGAGGTGCAATAATGGCGGCAGTGAAAACAGAGAACAATGCCCAATTATGAGACAAGAACACTGCCCACAAAACATAGCAAGATGGAGAATATATCATAAGAATTGCACAAGAAAGAAAAATTGATGAAACAGCTTACAGCCATTTTAAACTTGATGTTTTCAGCATAGCCAAACCAGAGCTCCAAAATTTTTTAATAACCAAATTAATAACTAGCAACCACACTATAGTTCTGATTTACAGCAGTCATTTGTCTAGCAGTTTTGTTTAACCATCTCCTTACCAACCTACCGTTTGATATCAACACCAAAACCAGAAGGGCATCTTGTTAAAGCAAATGATAATTCTAACACTTAGTTTGTCAATAAACGAATGTCAAACTATAAATACAAAAATCTCCTTTGGCCTACAATGGAACTACAGAATAGATCTCTACCTTATATGCCTGCTCTACATGTCTGTTCCTACAGTACTGAGATGTATATGCACGTCAGAAAAAAATTTATTCACAATAAACACTTAGCATTCCATTGTTAACATCATTCACAATTAAAACCTCAAGTTAATTTTGCACATATGACTTAAAATCAGTAAATATGTGAGAATCCCCAGTAAAACTTCAGTCCTTACTTTCTTGTGCATAATCTCTATAATTAGATTGTCCTAACTTTCTTGTGCATAAGCTCTATACAATTAGATTATGTTAGATTAGTTACAAGAGTTCAACAAAAAATAGCATATACCTGATTTTCTTTAGACGCTCAAGGTCATCTCTCAGCTTCATGTCCAATGCATTAGAAACCACCTGAGAGTACCTACCATCTTTGTAATCCTTCTGCCTGTTCAAAAACCAATCAGGGATCTTGAACTGTCGAGGGTTCGCAACAATCACCATCAGGGACTCCAACTCAGCTGCAGACAATTCACCCGCCCTAATGGAACAAAAGCAGATATTACTTAAAACAATTAAACCTCAATCATATTACTCATGAGTGTCAATTGATGCATTCAAATATCATCCAAAAAAAATCAGTCCAAATGTAAGCAATTAAAATGAGAAAACACAAAATTAATCAAAGAAATATACTGACATAACAAGTAGTAATAAACTTTGCAAAACCCAAATATCTGCATATAAATGGCGATTAGAAAGAAGATTGAAAATGCCAAAATACCTAGAAAAAACTCAAGAATATTTTAAAATTTTAACGATCCCAAGAAAGGAGTACAGCAATCCATAGCATATACACCCTCCATTCCGAATCAAAAGTCTAATTTGGCTTATCAAAACCAAATAAACATGGAATGCCGTATCAGCGAGATATCACCGATAACTGGCTGTATGAACAAGAAACGATATGATGTAAAATCAGTCTGGCTTATTTTTACAAAGTATCAGATAAATCTCCAATATTAGAGATATTGTGACCATAACAGCGATATATTGATGATACACGAACGCAGGCAGGTAGCTTTTCCTTGAAAAAAAACCTTTACTCAAGTTCAGACCAGTTATGACCGGAAAATTTATTGAAAAGGTGAACTTTCCTGCTGAACGATCAGCGGGTTATGGCAGTTCAAGAAGAAAAAAATATAAAAGCAAAAGGAGAAGAAGTTGATGCAGAGGGACGGAATAGTCTGAGATGCTTGTCCCCGGAGTTGTAATTGCCGATTAAGATTGCACTGTGATATGCCAAACCCAGATGAGGGGAGGCACTCTGAAAAATGAGGGAGGCGTTGAACAATAATACCCTAATTTGGAACTGACAAGCATCGGAAGGATAGATATAGACTCCTGAACCGGACTGTTTTTGGGCCGGTTCAAGTTGTGAATATAACATGTCCTGGTTCATGGTTATAAAATGGAAAAAAAAAACAATTAATTCTACTTAAGTATCAGAATGATGATCAAGGCTACATTAGAAATAAAAGCTTTGAACTATCAAAAAAACAAAATAAATACAAGCTTTGAAGGAAGTGCCATTGTTCTTTGTGGGTAAATAGTTTCATTCTTTGGCTATTCATATCAAAAGACGAATTCAAATAGACTGACCAATCATTAAGATTATGAAAACACATGCTAAAATTTCTTTTCTTTTTTGGGTTTGCCGTTTCATACATTCAATTAATATAACTTTATAAGGGAAAATACATACTAAAGATACATAGTCAATGTTTGTTTATTAATATAGTGCATCTGAAATGGTAGCATATATTTAGGGGCTGTTTGGATAGTGAATGCACCCTCCCATTCACTGTCACTTCTTCTTTAATTCACTAGAAATAGGTTTGGAAAGAGAATCACAGAAGAATTAGAAATTCTCATGAAAGTTCAATTCTTTGACTTTCCAGAAGTGGGTTTGGGTAGTGAAAAGGGGAAGAATTGAAATTTCACATGAAAGTTCAATTCTTCCTCACTTTCATCTGAAATTAGTGAAGTTCCTCCTAAGGACTTTCACCAAATTCTCCCCCACTTTCATGTCAGATGAATTCAGCAATAATTGTTGATTTTTTGCTAATCAATCATTACACATTCACATTCTCACCTCTTTCTATATCCAATCGAACTTCTCATTCTTCCCAAATTCAGATGATGAATTAATTCAGATGAATCTTACTTCAATTTCTTTGCAGTTTTACCATCCAAACAATTAGATTTGAAAAATATAAGTTGAAAACCTTTTTAGACCTCCGATACAATTTTACATAATATCTCCGCTATATCTTCTTTGGCTGACCAATATATCTTTGATATCCAACAAGGCATTCCTTGCAAATCAGACAATTAATACCGGAAAGATTGTTTATTCAAACAGAAACGAAGTTGACCCTGACACCACCTATTTGGAAACCTAACATTCTAATTCTAAAAAAAAGTTGGGCCTCTCAAGTTCTAGACTAACAAGCACAATATAAAATAATGAAAAAGGGTTCATATAGTTCATCAAGTCTTTACATCAATTTGAAAAAGCATCCAGACTATAATATGGAACGGAGGGTTTATATATTGTAAAAGCAGAAAAGCAAACAACTTAATGAATGACAGAAACAAATAAGACCACAAAGTAGTTAATCAATGACAGAAATAAATAAGACCACAAAGTAGTTAATCAATGATAGAAACTGGCGAGAGCGCCTTGTGCTTAATCAGTTACCTCTTGTTCATGTCGACGTCGGCCTTCTTGCAGACGATGTTGGCCAATCGGCGTCCAATACCCTTAATGGAAGTCAGGGCGAACATGATTTTCTGCTTCCCATCCACATTGGTGTTGAGCACACGAAGAATGTGCTGAAACTCCTCGCTCGCCACCAAAGACTGCAACGCAAAGCAAAAAATCAAAATCAATCAAAAAAATTGGCTTCCAACAGATGACTGGAAATCGAACCAACCATTTTTTTTATTTTTTTTTTATTTTTGGAGGCAGCAAGGGCGAGCGGCAGGACGGGAGAGGAGAGGAGAGGTGTCTCGAGTGCGGAGGCGGTGGTTTATAGTGGCTGCCTAGGGTTTCCAGTTTTAATCTGACGCGACTCCGGAGAGTTGTAGTTATTTTTTGGTCTTTTTCATATTTGGACCGGCCGGGCGCGCGCTGGACCGGGGATACTTTGGTCGATGATCGCAGCAGCAGGATGGGGTGTGTGGCAGCAATGGCTCTTGCTTGGCTCCGTCTTCCCCCGACCACCTTCCTTCCGACTTCCATTCGCTGCAGAGCCTCTTCTTCCGCGCACCAGCTACCACTCCAATCGCACAACAAGGTTTACTATACTATACCCCTTTCCTTTCTTCCACTTCCATTTCTTTGCTTTTCTTTCTTGTCCATTTTCTGTTACAGCCTCATTTGATTTTTTTTTGAACTGCCTCACTTCACCTCTTCTTTTTACATTACCTATTCAGCATCTATATGCATCAACTCTTACTTTATTTGCTTTTTGATATACTCCAATCACGTACTTTCTGAGAAGCTATGTTTAGTACTCCCTCCATCCATTGAAGCTTGTCTGCATTGCAAAATGAGTGAAGGAACAGAGTTTTCCATTCCCATTCATGTTTTTGCTCTTCAAGGATCAAATTGAGCAATGCACTGTAGGACTGCTCTTTTTTCAAATTCAAACAAGCTTTATTGCACGGGGGGAGTCTGTGGGGATTGCATATGCATTGATGTAGTGGCTAATCTAATAAGTGGCTGCTTAGTTGAATGGACTTAAAAGACAATAATTCTCCCTCTTCCACGACTTATCTGTGCTCTCACTTCTTCCCTTCTTCTCCATCTTTCTCTTGTTCCCTTCTTATCTACAGTCCATCTCTTCCTTCATTCCCATCTTTCTTTTCTTATTGCTTCCCAGTAGTCTACTTCCGTCATTGCTATTGGAGCAGCCTGTTTGCTCGCTGCAGTCATTGCACGATTATATGATCATCAACTGCTTTTTCTAAACAATTTAGTGTAGACAGTTGCCAAAGATAAACAGCCTTGAAGATACAGATCTTGCACCTCCAATCTAGCCTATTTTGTGCCAACTCTTTATTGGAGACATCTAGTCTTATCCTTCCTCTCTCTCTCTTTTCTCTCCTTCAACTTTCATCCCCTTAAACCTTCTTACCAGGCATCCTTAGTATTCTCTGTTAAGTCCATACAGACATATCATATTCTCCCTAAGGTTCTCCCCTAACGATTTTAGCCCTAAGTTCTCTCTAGTATGATCGTTTCTAATCTAGTATCCCTTAGGTATTCCTAAAATGCATGTTGTTTGACTTTACTCCTGGTAAATTATTCCTGACACTTTAGTGTGATATTTGACCAATTTTATTGACACAATTCTGAAGTAATATTGCACATGAAAATTCGCAGCTAGTGTTGGAGGTTAAAGAAAAGCTTGAGCAAGAGTATCGTAGTCTGCCTATTGGAAAAAATGGGAGAGATGATGAAGATATGATCCTATGGTTTCTGAAGGACCGAAAGTTGCATGTGGAAGATACAGTTGCAAAATTGACAAAAGCTATCGTATCCTCATACATAGATAGCTCTTCTTTTTATCAGTTGTTGATAGATTATTCTTGGTAGAACTCATCAACATTGTGCATATATAGCGAGGGTTTAGATTTCTTTACTAATTAATTAATGGTAGTTCAGTTTCTTTCCTTTTCAAATTGTGTAAGAAATGGCGACAGGATTTTGGTGTATCAGAATTATCAGAAGCGTCCGTACAGAATATGTCTGCTACTGGAAAAGCTTATTTGCACGAACATCCCGATGTCTATGGTAGACCAGTACTTGTAGTGGTTGCCTCCAAGCACTTTCCTTCAGTTAAGTCATTTTGTGCACCAAACTTGCTCATTAGATTATTCAAGTAAATAGGAATGTGAATATAATTTACCTGTTAGTATTTTGATTTTATGATGTTCTTTTCTTTATAATAATCTTGCTTTGAGAAGGTAATAACTGCGGTTGAAGAGATATTGCAAAGAAGTTTTGGCAGTGTAAAAGAAACAATGTCTAAAATGAGCTAATCTTCAGTGTAAGACGTGTGCTGGAAATTGTTATCTGCCGAACAATCAGCCAAAAAACTAGGTACGAACCTGAATGTTGTACAGCAAGCAATGTGCTTATGCAAAGAGAACATACTATGTGGGTGATGACAGTTACTAATTTTAGCTTTTAATATACTAGTCAAAGTGCACGTGTATTTTGCACATGATTACACTAGATATTTATTCAATGAGATAAATATTTGTATCACTCTACACCAATATATACTAATCAATTTCCAAAAAACAATATTCCCTTTATCCAAAATTATTATTAACAAAAGTTTTTTCAAAAGAAACTAATTTTAGTTCATTTTGAGAAACTGTATGTTAAAGTAATTCCAGACGGAGGGAGTATTTAATAAGGAAGTAAGTGTTTGATAATCTTTTGATGACCTTCATTGTAAAAATGTGCCTCGCAACAAAAAAACATTGTGTTTATTTCAAACAAATGAATCGAAGAAAACTTTTAAATGAAGGAAAGCTCTACATTTCAATTTCCAAAATCACCAATGTTTCATTTAAAAAAAAAAGAAATAAAATTCCAAAGTTGTTCCAACCCATAGCAAATAGGACCAATATGCCCTGATTTTATAAGATTTTAAATTGGAAAAGAATTGGATACCCGGTTCAGCAAAAATTGGAGATACCGATTCTATATAAGAAACGGTTTAAGGCTTATATCAGTTTTAATGAAGGAGGCAAACCATTCTAGTATCAGAAAGGTTTCAAACATTGCAATTTATACATTTGAAGAAAGATCTGATACTCCAAGTTCAACATGTAGTTTAATTCATTTTCCTACAATAACCTCAAGACACCATAACATACCTCCAAACTCGAGAAAAAAACTTCAAACTGTTTCATCAAAAATAAAGAAAATTTCATTAAAAAATCTGTCTCAATTATATAACTTATAAAGAGGGACCGGTATGTGAGGAAGATGTTATGGCCCAATTCTACCGTTAGCGCTAGGTTCAATTACAGCAGCTGCATGTCCACTCTAGTATCCCTCTTAGGTTTAGGTTTCTTTATGCTTCCTAGAGTAAGTAGATTCCTTTAGTAATATATGGTTTATTATAGCAAGGCTCGTATGGCTATAAATATGTAGCTGTCATGCCCTTCGAAGAAATTATATTAGTTTATTTAGCTTTGATATTTTAGTTCTTAGATATTAGTCCCTTTTTCTTCCCTATGATGTTTAGCTATCTTAGATATTAGTATGTTTCAGTTACGGAAAAGAGGGTTTAGCTTGAAGGTTCAAGTTAGTTAAGTAATGGCTTGATTGACACCGAGAATGGCCTCCTCCCACAAATTATTCATAGATGAAATGACTTTGATGTTGCCAGGCTATTGGTAGTTTGCTCATTTTTTGGATCACCATTTTTGAGATCTAACCACTGTAATCTTGCATGACGTGCCGTATCAGAAGTCAACATCAACGAAGGTTCATTTAAACCTTACATTGATAGTAGTGTAGGTGTCTTCATAGTATATGCATATAAAATTCCAAAACTTCACAACAGCTCTATAGCTCAGATCAATATTTGCCTGCCCCATGAATGCAGTTTTGTCCACCTTTTGCATTTTTGTTTTCAACATAATCAGTAAGCTAATGCCTTACTACTTTAGAGCCTTTATCTACTTCTTGTGTAACTGCAGACCTAACTATCACTGTTGGTCGTTGGGTCATTGGGAACATATCCGTCAATTTAACCTTCTCTGTGTGTTTCTATGTTCGGAACTATAGATTTTGTGACTATATGAGGATAGGAACATACCATGTCGTGTGAAATGGGGAAAAGATCATGATATAATGCAGATTTGCAATTAGTACTTTTTGTTGCATTAGTAATCAAAACTCTATTGACATGCCATTGATGCTTTAATGCCAGATGCATGAGGCTGCTGAGAGTCAGAAACTTTGTGTATTTCTCATTGAGAGGGCATTGAGTAAATTTCCAGCTGGAATTGATGAAATACTGGGAATTTTCGATCTCCGGGATTTCCGTCCAGAGAATGGGGATATTGGCTTCTTGATGTTTCTGGTGAATTCAACTTTGCTGTGCTTTTTTAATTCAAAAATATTCTGGTGTACTTTCTGTTCTTACCTAGAGAATTGGTGTTAGGAGTTTGATCTTATGTGATTGATTATGTTGCAATGCTTTTTCTGAGGACTCAAACCCCTTTCTACAATAAATTACACATACACGTTTTCCTTCTACACACTGAATTAGGATTCTAGTTCTGTCTCGTTTAATTAAAAGACAAATATGAGAGTAGATGAAGCATATTATAGTTGTTGCAATCAGCTTGATGTGTTGACTTCATTTCATGGCTTCGGAAACTAGCTGAGTTATAAATGTTTTTTTTTTGTTGAAAGGTTGGTATAAAAGGAAAATTTGTGTGCCTTGTTGTTTAACCTCATTACAGAAATCTGTTTAAATTGTTGTTTTTAGTTGCATCACATTCCTGTGACTATATTGTTGTTTGAACTTTTTTTCCTCTGACTGTACTTAGCTTGTTCCTTATACTTTCTTTTGATCAGTTGCTCAATGTACCTTTCAGATTGATGTATTCTATACTTATTACCCAAGGAGGTTGGGACAGGTCCTATTTGTTGATGCGCCATTTGTGTTCCAGCCAATTTGGCAGCTTGTAAAGCCATTGCTCAAATCATATGCATCTCTTGTAAGTGCTTCATTAGCCTCAAAAATATATTGCTGTGTTCGTTTCTTCATGCTCACACAAATTTAATTATAGTTTGATTTTTATTTTATAAATTTTAGGTGCGATTTTGCTCATCAGACACTGTTCGAAAGGAGTATTTTGAGCCCGACACAGTGCCAAATGATTTCAGAGAGTAAGATATTGTTTTTTTGCACAGTTCTGATTGTTTTTCCATCAATTATGCTTGTAAAGATAAGAAACAGAAAATCTACATCTTATTTTTTTACATCAATTCGGAGTTTCCAAGCATGGAATCTCATGTTACATGCGTTTGACCTGTTCATTTACAACAAAGGAGGGGACGGAGAATATGTACAATGAACTCGTATTAACTATATATCCTCATAATGGTATGAGGTGTTAAAATGAGGATTCTTAAATCGGAATCCGAAATGACAAACAAGGCCCCAATCATGCAAGAGTTTAGTGATATAATATTAAGTGTTCACTTTCCTTGTGTAAGCAGAATTTGACAACGATCCCACTATTTTCCAGCACTTACCTATAGTTAAACAAAGGGGATTTTATATAAAAAATCATCGAAAAAAAAAAATTTACCAAAATAGCGCACTGTAGCAAATAATTCCCGGAATGGTGTTCTGACAAGCCACGCAGGCGCCAGCGTGGCCGCTGGCGCCTGCGTGGCTTTTTTTTAAAAAATTAACTCAAAAGGCGTCGATTCAACTAACGCCTCCTTAGAGGCGTTGGTTCAACCGACGTCTTTTACTACCTTAGCAAAATTTCTTTATAACAGAAAGGCGTCGGTTCAACCGACGCCTTTTATTTCGTATATAGCCGTCCCCGCGCGGGCTCGGCCTCCTCCCCACCGAGCCCTAACTATCCGCCGTCGCCCTCTCTCGCCGCCGCCGTCGCCATCTCTCTCCCTCGCCGCCGTCGCCCTCTCTCGCCCCACCGATGCCGCCGTCGCCCTCTCTCGCCCCACCGACGCCGCCGTCGCCCTCTCTCTCCCTCGCCGCCGTCGCCCTCTCTCGCTCTCACCGCCGTCGCCCTCTCTCGCCGTCGCCGCCATCGCCCTCTCTCGAACGAGGCCGCCGTCGCCCTCTCTCGAACAAGGCCGCCGTCGCCCTCTCTCGCCCCACCGACGCCGTCGCCGCCGTTCTCTCCGCGGACACCTCGGCCAGTCGTGACCCCGCTCCGTCTCACCGGTAATATACGTTTAATATCCGTTTAAAATACATATTGATGTATTGATTTAGCTTTTGTATGATTTGAAAATAATTAGCTAGTGTTTGTTAATTGTTTTGTGAGAAAAGATGGCGGGAGAAATGGTTCCGTTTGTGTTGATGTATGGTGGTAGAATTGATAGAGGTGAATACGAAGGCGGTGAGAGCGTAGGATTATTGATTAATAAGCCAAGTACTTACGATGAACTAGAGATGCAAGTGGTCAATAAATTGGGATGGGATCAAAGATTGTGGAAAATTCGTATGAAGTACAAGATACCTGTTTTGGGAACAAGGACTACCGTAATACCAATTGATGATGATAATTCTATGCATGTCATGCTCTATTTTGCGCCTCGTGTGTTTAGCTTCGAGCTATTTATAGAAAAAGAGGCGCGCATGCCTAGGTTTGCAAATGACGGCGAAGGCACAAGTAGGAGTGCTCGCATAAATAGGTCGAGAGAAAATTCTAGAGGAAGGCGTGTGGAAGATAATGAGAAGAAGATGATTTGTCTATATCACTAGCGTGCAACGAACCTCAACTTTCGCCGAGTTGGAGGTAAGTTTATTTACAAAATGTAGTTTGACCATTCAACTTACGACTAAGTGAATTGTTTATTTATGATATAAGTTCTGTTTTGAATAATTTAGGCACACATCTCAAGCTCATGAAGCGATGAATCTTGGCATGGCACGAGGTGGTGAATTGTTTGACACACAAACATCATTTCGTAACCCCTATACTTACCCTGGTTCAAGTGGTTGGCAAGAGGGAAATATTAATGAGGAAGAGGATGGGGAAAATGATGAGTGGGTGCCTAATTCACCTGAGGTTAATGTTGAAGATGTACGAGGAGAGGATAGTGTGCAAGAGATGGTTCAAAATGAGGGAGATGATTTGGTGGATATCGCAATTGCTACAGATAACTTGGATGATTTTGAGGAAGAATTGCCTTACGAGGAGGAGCCCACGTGGGCGCGACTAACTGATGAAGAAATAGATGGGGCAATAAATTGGGGTTTGCATGAGGAGACATATCATGAGGAAGCAATATATGTGGGGCAAATATTCCACAATAAAGATGAATTTGTACACGCATTGAGGGAGTTTTCAATAGCGCATAATGTTCGCTATAAAGTGTTGCGTACAAATCCGACGCAGTACACAGCAAGATGTCAATACCCTGACTGCCCATGGAGAGTACATGCATCAATGAGGAAGGGGAGTAATGATTTTAAAGTGAAGACATATGCTGGCGAATACACTTGTAGAAATTCCGAGCTAGACACAGGTCATAGACAATGTACTGCGGCGTTTGTCTGTCGGCATATATTACCCTCTATTAGAGCAGAAGTAGATATCCCACCAGTGCTTATTCAAGAGAGGATTAAGGAGATTTTTCATGTTGATATTTCATATAAAAAAGCATGGGCGGCAAGGAAGATGGCCATTAAAGCAATGTATGGTGATTGGGTTGAGTCCTATCGATTGTTGCCAATGTACATGGAGGCAATAGTTAATGCCAATCCGAGAACCGTGTGTAGGTTGGTGACGACCGAAATGGAAGATGCTACATATCGACGGTTTGAGAAGGCGTTTTGGGCATTTGGGCCATGTATCGAGGGTTTTAAACATTGTCTCCCCGTCATAAGTGTTGATGCTACTTTCCTATCAGGTAAGTATGGAGGAGCTCTTTTGGCGGCGACTGCAAACGACGGGCACAAGGGTTTGTTCCCTCTTGCATTTGCCCTTGTTTCGGGTGAGGATTATCCTAACTGGAGATGGTTTTTACGTATGTTGAAGGAGCATGTTATCCTTGATAGGATATCTATCACTATCATATCCGATCGACATAAAGGGTTGCAAAAGGCTGTGCCAGAGGTGTTTCCAGAGCCGCATTTTTGTCACCGATATTGTATCCGCCACATCAAGGCAAATTTTCATAAGAAGTTTAAAAATGATGTATTGACGAGGTTGATAGGGGAAGCTGCATATGTGCTTACTGTAGACGAGTTTGATGAAAAGATGAAACTTATCGGTGCAGAAAGTCAAGAGGCAAAATGGCTACTCAGTGAGGAAGGTGGATTATCTCCTCAATTGTGGTCGCTTGCTCAGTAGGAGAATACATAATGCGATGGATAGTGCGGGCATGAGAGCAGATGGTCGAGCTCACTACCATTGTGGGAATTGGAACCAAGTTGGTCATAACAGGCGTCATTGCCAAAACACACCTTCTGCTGATTGGTACTTGCATACAATCATCTTAATATGTAACTTAACTTGTTGTCCATATTCTTTGAAGTTATGATTAATTGTTCGTTTCTTTGTAGATATTATGGATCCAGGACCGATTGATCCCTCCGTCCTGACAGAGCAGAGCACTCACAGATCTGATGGCATATGGAGGGGAGAGGTATGTGCATAATCATTATCTCCTTAGTTTTACACTTGTACATATATTTAACAATTTTCCATCCATGTAAATTGTATAGGATCCCGGGTGCATTGAATGCACCGAGCACTGGCAAAATGTGCGTCATTGGCTAGTTGATGCGCGCATTTTGCCATACATTGAGATGGCTGGATTTGGTGATTTCATACGATTACAGTACATCAGGATTGATAGGGCTCTCATCACCGCCCTAGTTGAGAGATGGCGGAGGGAGACACAAACATTCCACTTGCATTTGGGGGAGATGACGATCACATTACAGGATGTTGCAGTACTTCTCGGACTCCGAGTTGACGGCATTGCTGTGTGTTGCTCGACTGTGGGAATTGATTGGAATGAAGTGTACTTGCACCTTCTTGGACAAGTACCTCCACGCGAATCATTGAAAGGACGAACTAGGGTAAGTCTGTTGTGGTTGAGAGAGCAGTTCAGTCGCCTGTCGGAAGATGCCACAGAGATTGAAGTCGAGCAACACGCACGAGCATATTTACTCTATTTGCTCGGTAGCACTATATTTGCCGATAGCAGCAGTAGCCATGTGCACCCGATGTATCTTCTTTTGTTAGAGGATTTATACACTGCGGGACAGTATGCATGGGGTAGTGCCACCCTCGCTTACCTGTATAGAGAGTTGGGAAAAGCTTGTCAATCAAGCACATCAGGGATTGCCGGGTGCGTCACCCTTGTCCAGGTAAACCATCAATTATCTTTGACTAGTATATTTTTTTCATAAGTATAACATTTGATTCATGTTGGGTGTGTATGTGGCAAACAGTTATGGTCGTGGGAGAGGCTGCATGTCGGTCGTCCAAACATTAGGAGCACTCCACTATATGGTTTATCACCGTTAGGAGTTCGGTATGTGTTATTTCTTAAAGGTATTTGATGATGTTATATTTTAGATAATTTATTCCTCATCCTCGTTATGTTAGGTGGAATGCCAAGAAGACAAAAACTGTGAATCCTCACAGTGTCTTGGCGTTGTATAGATCGGAGTTGGACTATCTGTGACGACCGTAAATTTTATAGTATTTTCTTGGCTCAACGGTATGCATTTATTTAAATTTTCAAAAATCTTTTGAAAATTCAATTTCCACCGGAATCGATCGAACGCCGTAAAATTTGTGATTTTTGAATTGATCTTAATCGGAGATTTTATTGGATTATATGATTCATGATTGGCGTGACATGTTGGTTTGGCTTCATTTGACCTAAGATTATTGGATAGGTTTTTGTATGAAGTTTGTGTTATTTTTGGGAATAGAATTAATTTGAGATTAAGCAAAAATTATGAATTAGATATTTCTTAAATAGGCTAGTAGGGGGGTGGTTTTACTTAGTGCTCAAAGCCTTGAGCATTTCTCTCTCTCTCTCTCTCTCTCATTATCCGGCCGGCGGCAACCTTACTCCGGCGGTGGTCCGTGGTGGTTTGTGGTGGTCCAAGCAAGGTTGACCGGCGTGGTGTTGGTGCGGCATTGTCGAATTCAAGAGTGCTCGGGAAGTCTCAGTATTTACAACCAAGTAGGATGCCTTTTTCCCATTACACTTCTTTTTGATAAAATGAATTGTTGAATGTTGATGTCTTGATGTTAAGTACTCATTTCTGGAATTTGTATTGCCGATCCTAGAATTGATATTCCCTCTTGTTTCATGACTCTATTGTATTTCAACTCAATCATTTCTACGTATGTTGACCAATGAAAATTGGATTTGGATTTTTATGTTAAATCTTGATCGCATGTGATAATGCTATTTGTATATCCATGCTCACTCTCTTGAGTAAAGATTTGATCTTTAGGCACTTTGGTGTATTTCCGTATTTCGTGTTCTATATGTATTATCATAGCTATTACTACTTGTATAATATCAACTAAATGGGTAATTGTATAATGAATGATAACTATAAGATTATCCCTTGTAAGATCTTGTCTCTGAGATTTCAGTTCGTTTTATTGTCAGCGTGTTTTGAGATCTAATGTTGTCCGGGATTATATGATAGTATCACTTAAATAATGAGATAAGAAAGTGTTGTAGTAATTGGGTAGTAAAGATTTCGAAAAGTGGAATCATAAACTGAGATTTTGGAACTATAAAGGCACTGTAAAAATCTTAAGAAAGACTAGATTAATGTATAAAAAAGACTAATAAGGAGTTACTACACTTTATACATTAGTAAATTATGTATGACATAGAAACTTGGTCTCGGTCAGGAGCAATCCTGCGCAGGCAGACTTCAGTAGAAAAATGATAGCTAATTATACAGTAATCAGAAAATTAAGTTCTTTATCAATCTGGAAACTAGACATCAGAGGCTATCTAAGATAAAAATTTCATAGATTAAATCAAATTGTTCAGAACGTAGTAACCTGATAAAGAGAGCTGTTCTGTTTTGGACAGAACACAGTTTCTGACTTTAAATGACTTAAAATCATAATAAACCTAAGAAGCTTGAGAATAATTGATAATGAAGAATCTAATCAAGTCTAATATGATTTTATAAGACTCTAAGAACAGTAACCTTAAGGTCTTAGAGCCAAATAAGGTGTCTTATAATAATAGTCCCTTTTGTTCTTCTCTTGGTCCATTTATGACTCAAGAGTAATCGAAGCTTGAATTCTAAGTCTCTGACGTGGTCTACCTGAAACGCGTCATTCTAAGTCGGGAATTATCAATTCTAGGGCTAGGTACAACTTTGTTGATAGCGAACTTAAACTTTTGGAAAATCATGTGGTGTGTCTCTTTTTAGTCGGGTCTCACTTGAGTTCCCAGACTAATTCATAATTTGATTTGGTTTATGCTTTTCACTCCTATGAAGAGTCGGAACTTTAGAAAGTCTTGTTCTAAGCCTTTTGACAATAGGGCTAGTTGAATTGTTTCTCCACTAAGTAGCATTTAAAGCTCTTAGTCGGAATCATAGTATGCTCACAAGCCATTGCTAGATCTTGCGAGATCTCCGATTTATTGAACCTCTGTAGTTCAGCCGATGACGGCAACCGCGTGCGCTTAGATTGTATGACATTACGGAAGGTCTGCAATCTCCGCCCATTGTGCCCGTAAGCACCGATGGGGCCAGCATCCCTAGACGCATGGCAAGGTTCCTCTGAAGAACCTCTAGGATGTTCTGGTATTGATGAAGATTTGAGAGCAGAAATTGTACTTTGACACTTTGGTTGTCCAATACTTATTATCTTACCTTCACTACTTTATGAAAGCCTTTGAAGTATCTTTGACCTTAATGCGTCTTGAATGGCAGTTAGTTCCAGGTAAGTGATCTTAGTCCTTGTTGAACCTGAGTCTGTTAAACCATTCATCTTTGGAGTCTTCTCTTATTTTTCCGGTGTGGGTTTTCTGTATCCTACTGGGTATTTCCTATTGAATACTCACGCATCCTCTGATGCAGGATTTAAGGTGGAGCAGAAGTGATGTTTTCCAGCGGCATGGTTTGATGTTGGAGCTTAGAAGACTCATCTCTTATGTTTTGCTATATTTTGACATTTGAACTTGCGGCCTGCGTGCCATTTGCTTTATGTTAAACTCTGTTTGTGGTTGTTAAGACATTTTTAGATATTGTAATAGATATTTAGATTTCCTTTCCGTTATTCTACTTTTTGTAAGTAAATGTTATTTAAGTCATGACGATCCTGCAAGTCCCATAATATTTAAATGGGATAAGCGTAGACTCGAGTATTCGGTTCGTCCCAGGTTTCCTACCCTATAACCGTCATTGGATTGACGCTTCCGCGTAGATTGGGTCTTGGAAATTTAGGGCGTGACACTATCAACGATCCGGCCAGGTATTACTCCTTTATATTGCATGCGTTATGAATATGACAAATGTACATTTCACCAAAAAGTAAAGTATCATATTCATATGTTGTGTAGGTAATATGACAACCATATCATGATGATGTGTTAGCACAGTTACCTGGAATTTGTACGGATGGAGCGCATGTGTGGCTATCTAGGACGCCGCTTATATGTGTGGACATCGTCGAGATGCATGTTCCGGATCGGGTCATGTTACAATATGGATTTGAACAAGTTTTTCCCCCTCTTATGGTTGAGTTCATTGAACGAGTATCGCGCCGAGGCCGAGGTAGTTTTGATTGGAGGTCGCATCATGCGGCCTACATTACTAGATGGGACGACCGGACGATCACTCTCGTTGAAGGGGAGCCTGCTATGACTGAGCGAGATGCATACATGAGATGGTATTTGAGCATCACTAGGAGACTTATCATGCCACCCATGCATGAGCCGGATATGTTATATCAACCAAGAGGCGACACTGAGCGGGCGTTGGTGAGTATCATTAACTTCATATTTGATTTTATTCACTAGTATTTTGTAGTGAGTAGATAACATACCTGTGTTTTTCTTTCTAGCTTACTCTTGCACGACAGACATTTGATCAGACGGGCGGAGCTTTGGTGGACCGATCATATGAGAGCTTGCTAGCGGCCTGTCAGACGCTACACGATCGCTCTGGACATGTTCTTGCGAGTTTGCCATTACTTCGACCAGTTGTTACTGAGATTCCAGGATTGGAGGTTGTTCCAGAACCCGATATTCTGACATCATCAGCTGACACGAGAAGTTTTACCCCATCACCTGTTGTTCCAGATGCCCCGCTGGAGCAAGTTGAGAGGCCTCTTTCTTCGAAAGTATATACTCGGCGACAGCGTGCACTTCGTGCTCAACGTCAGGCAGCTTCGTCTTCAGATGCTTTACCTGACGTTGAGCCTGAGGATATTCCAGTTCGAGAACGAGGACGGGGTAGGAATAGGTTGAGGAGAATTGAATAAACACTTCTTGTAATTTTATAAATACATTTGTAATACTTTGATGTCGTGTAATATATTTTGTATATATTTTGCGTCATGTTGTATTATTGGTTCAAAATTTATCTTGTTATTAGGTTGTGATGTTGTATTGTGATGTGTGTGTTTATCAGGTTTGAAAAATTGTAGATTTCGTCCTCAAGAGAAAGGCGATTTTGAAGGTGTCGGTTGGAAGGCGTCGGTTGAACCGACGCCTTTAGTTTTTTTTTTTTTTGAACAAGTGTTTGCAAGGCGTCGGTTGAACCGACGCCCTTCGGGTTTTTTTTTTGAACAAGTGTTTTTAAGGCGTCGGTTGATCCGACGCTTTCCTTTATAACATAAAGGCGTATAAACTAAAAGACGTCGGTTCAACCGACGCCTTTATGCTAACCTTAAAGGCGTCGGTTGAACCGACGCCTTTTGGGTTAATTTTAAAAAAAAAAAGCCACGCTGGCGCCTGCGTGGCTTGTCAGAACACCATTCCGGGAATTATTTGCTACAGTGCGTTATTTTGGTAAATTTTTTTTTTTCGATGATTTTTTATATAAAATCCCCTTAAACAAAGGTCAGCGTGTCTCCTACCGATGCTTCTCTGAGTCCTCCCTTCTACATAGAGGGCCATTTCATCCATCCTGTGTTGCCATGAATAAGAGAGTATGGAAATCCATGGAGGAAGAGAACCATAGATTTATTATAATCCTAAGAAAAAGGGATAATGCGTTACCATATGTCTCCAAAAGGCATCTGTTTAGCATCTAATGGTTGTGTCTGTTTTCATATGGATCCCTTCATAGGGTTGCATTAGGAAGGGCATCCGGCGTAAAAATTTGCCACTATATTTCTTTGTATGGATTTTGTACCACTATTATTCCAATCCATGCCGCCTACCATAGATAGCTGGGATAAGGCGTATGATGATGATGATGATCCCTTCCTGAACCCACCCCAGGCTCCATCCGTCCCTTCCCATTGCAGCTCAACCTCTTCCTGGTGTGAAAGAATTGTGCTCCCGTTGTCACGGTTCTGCTCCTTCTCCTCCTCAAGACCTCCACCATTTCTTCTCCATTTAGTTGAACTTTGACTTGGTGCTGGAGGAGCTCCGAGCGAGTGTCATGGAGGCGGACGTTGTGGCAGTGGACCTGCGAGAATGACATCGGGCCTTTCCGGGCTATCGAGCTTCTCCTCTGAAACATCACGCAGCAAATAATCCCCGACTACATGTACCTTAGTGATCAACCCGCCGCAGTTCACAGACTTATGAGGGACAGCCCCACTCCCCCTGTTTTCTCATTTTATTATCATGTGCGTCCCAAAATTATTATTTTTTTAAACTGTCCATTTTTTTTAACTGGAAACAAAAATTGAAACACCCTGCCCATATTTTGCATGCTTCGGTCTAACATGAGGATGTCGTGGGAGACGCCCAAGGTTCTCTCCATATCCATATGATATATCCAGGTCGGTCGGTTCCTCTTACTAACCCAGATCACTGTATAAGCAAACCGAGAACCGGCATGCAAGCGATGGAGGCGGCTCGTTGTAGCGGAGAATCGCTAGCGTGGAACAAAATTTTTAAATTTTTCCTCTCCTTTTCGTATCAAGAAAACTCTGTGTTTTGCAGGTTTTTGTCAAAATTTGTGTCCTACTTTATTATTAGATTTAGTTAATAAAGTAAGTTATAATAAGAAATCAAAAGGGGAGAATTTACTCAATAATAGTTAAAAAAAATTACCAATCGGGAAAAGTTTGTAGAAAAAATTTCGATTGAACGGTCGCCTTTCAGTCTTTCGTAAATAAAAACCATAAATAGAAATGCTATTTTAGTGGGGCAAATTTCAACGATACATATTTCTCTCATTTATGATCCGTTCTTGGTTATTTTTTTATTATTCCTTATTTTTAGTGTTATTTCTTATAATTATGATATCATGAAGATAATGATCTTAATATCCTATCAAAAAAAATACCACAAAATTTACGATAAATAGCATGCAGTGGCTCAACACCTTTAGGATATCATCATTATAAGAAAGAACACTAAAAATAAAAAAATAAAAAAATATGCAATAACGGATAAGAATATAAGAGAAACATGCATCGTTGAAGTTTGTCACTAAAATAGTTAAGGCTCTCAAAGGTGTTGGCACCTTTTCTATTTACAACTGAAAGGCGTTTGTTCAACTGACACCTCTCATTTTAGATGGAAGGCATCGGTTCAGCCGACACCTTTCGGGTCAAGGTAGAAAAAAGCCCTCGCAGGGCCAGCGCCTGCGTGGCTACCAAATAACTGGATCGGGAATTTTTTTTGAACTTTTTTCGATCGATAATGTTTTTAATTATTATTTGATAAATTCCCCGAATCAAAATAAGGGCACGATGATGAGTCATTGTTACTATATCTGTCAAAATACGAATTCTTTTTTTTTAGACCGGTTTACATGAGCTCCTTCTCATATAAGGCATGAGAATAGTCTTTTTGGTCGTTGGAGTCTGATCCAGTGGTGGGTATCACATCGATGGGTAGGTGAGTGTAAACCATCACTCACCCTTGTAGCCGTTAGATTAAGATCCAATGGCTACAACTTAAACAGGCCTCGTATAAGCCAAATGAGAGCGATCTCATTTAAACTTTTCCCTTCTTTTTTTCTTCATTTATACACTTGCTTGTTTTTTAGGCCAGGATTTTTAAGTTTTGTTTTAATTTAATAAGAAAAAATCTAGCCAATGCTATAGAAGATCGGTGGGTCCCACATGATCTTACATCAGTCAGCCCTGCAGCGCTAGCTAGACTAGGTCATTTAATAATTGGCAGAAGAGTGGTAATAATTTGGTTCCCATTGTAATTTGGTACTCCCTTTGTCCCATATTAATTGTCTAGATTAGAATATTAAATTGAACTAATTTTAGTTCATTTTTTTTCTAATGTAAACAATTGATATGGTCCACAGGTAAGTATTATTTACTTAAGATTAAATAAGGTGTAGTTTTTTTGTTAAATGTGACCATATAAATGCTCAATGATAGGTAAAGAAAGTTCAATTGTCATTGCTATGCTATGAAATATGAAAGATTGCCACTTGTGTTACATTTTTAATATTTCCATTTTTGTGGCAATAAAATAGTTATATTCCCTCCATTCGGATTTACTATGTAGCTTTGGAAAAAAGTTATTTTTATTAGACCTAGGGTCCCACAAAAGGTCATGTGACCTCTTTGATGTCAGCACACTTTCTCCTTCCCCACATCTCCTTCCTCATACCTCTCTTACCTTCTAAGTATCTTACCTGCTCCACTGCTACGACTTAGATTTGGCAAAAATTGTTCTTCCAATTTTGTGATGTGCATGTGCAGTTAAAGAGAGAAATAGATGGGTTACTTAGGGGAGAGAGAGAGAGAGAGAGATATGTTATGGGGTGAACATGGCTGACATGGTTTATGGAGATGGGCAGTTGAGCAACCCACAACCTGTGGATTTTCTCCCAAAACCCACGAGTTGGGGTGGAAATTTTTTGGGCAATTTTTCCACTCCTTTTTCCCCATATTCCATCCTGCTTTCTCTTTCCCCATCTCACCAAATGCAGGAAATCCGGGGATTTTAAATAGGCCCTGTTTGGTTGCATTTGAAGCTGGATTAAGCTTCTTTTGTGAGGAGATTTCTCAAAAGAATTGAATTCTTCTTTTAATGGCAAAAATCGTAAATTCAACCAAAAGTCAATGACTTTTGTAAAAAAAAATGTGGTTTCGTAAGATTTCCCAAAAAAGCTAAATTTTAAGAATCCAACTTCTTTCGATTGCAGCCAAACAGGGCCATAGAATCCTTTCCTTTCCCTCTGAACCCTAAACCCTAACAAGAACTTGCTCAAACAACTCTTCGTTTGCTTTATATGACAAAAGCTTTGGAATGCAGTTGTTTGCATTATATGTTAAAAGAGTTGGAACGCACTATTTTTTTGCTACTGTTACAACTCTCACAAGCACATATCCACAGGCCTCGAATTTGATGCCACTGCTCTCCCACAACAAGGAGAGACTAACAACCTCAACTACAGTTAGATTGGCAGACACAGGTTTTAATTGATTACTTTAAATGATGATATCGAAATTGACACTATTTCTTCATTCTTTTTTTTCCAGATGTCTGTGGTTGCTAGGATTTGAAGTGCACTGGCCATTGCTACTAAAAGATTTTTCGACGAGCTCAGGTTTCTGAAGCTGGAGACATCTATTATTACAACCTTTGATTGCGAAGGTGCTGGAGATTATAGAAATTGAGACAAGATTGAACCCTTAATCATGCAATTTCTAATTAAATCAATATGAAACCCTAGATTGGTTTCAAGATCCGACTTTTTCCCAATCGAATGGCCAACCCGTCCGAACCTTCACTCTTCACTCTGATACCACCAAGGGTCAGTGGTGCGTCGGAAGCGTGGAGAACGAATCATTTTTTAGAGGTCGAAATGTAGGAAAAAATGAATATTTAAACATACTCTTGCACAAGCACATATAAAACACAACTGTATGAGCAATATCACATACACATGCATATAATAATTATCATAACAACAAGGAATACGATACCATTATTACCTTGAGGTAACACCTCCTGAAGCAGGGACTTCGATCCCTTCATCACATGCGCCCACAAAGCATTCAACACAAAAGATATGTTCTTTGTTAGATAAATACCTCTTAGAAACAAATATATGTGAGATCACTCTCACCGAGCATGGATTAATCAACACTTATAGGAGGAAGAACTCAGTCGATCCTTAAAGCCCAATGAACCACCATTGAAGAGGCATTGGCAAATTAGCACACTTACCAAGGCGCACACAAGGAGAAGGGGCGGAGAAGTTAGCAAGAAGGTGCCGATTGGACGTTGATAAGTGATGAAGTGTTACATATTTTAACTCTTAATCTTATATTTGTTATATGTTTGAGTAGTTTCTTTGAGTGTTATTAATAGATTTTATGGTTTTTTGTAGTGTATCAAAGGTTATACATCATTTGGCTTAAGAAAGAGGGAAGTAGCAGAAGATTTGCTTAAGGAAATGCACAATAGCCACGGTAAAACAACATCCACAGATATTGATTATTGGATTTGAATGGAATTAGTGACATATTAAAGTTCAAGCATGGAATGCCGTATCGGATATTGATAAAATATCGATCGACCAAAGAGACAAAATATCATAGATATATCGGAGATATTGTGTAAAAAAATATCGGTAGTCAAAAACTAGTTTTTACCATGTATTTTCACAATATAATTTATAAAATGAGTGATACTAATTTAGACAAAGTATAGATTTCAAAATATGCATAAAAATGCATATATAATTCAAAACTAGGATGAAAAACAAACGGGAAAGTTATTTTTTTTCTTTTTAAAAAAAATTCAATTTTTTTAAGAAACATTTTTTCTTTTTAATTCCGATATATCGGTCCGAAACTGATATATCGGCGATATTTTGAAAATTTTCAAAAAACGATATTAGAGTGTTTCGAGGTATCGGGTGGGGTCCGATACCAATATATCGGCGAGACGACATTCCATGAGTTTAAGGAGTTATCTTTCCAATGCAACAAATGACTCGTAAATCGGAGTTGTGAGTAGATAGTTATGTCCGTTGAAAAAATGATGCGCAATGTAAAAAGAGTTGAACCATTCCTTGGATGTACATTCAGAGATGGATAAAATAGCTCCTTACCCTTATTTTTATGTAAAGGATCTTGTAGGTTGGGTAGCTTCTGCAGTTTTTTCTTCAATTTGGATTTTTTGTGCTCCTAATGTTTTGGATGTGTATATTATAAAGGGCAATCCGGTCTACTGGAAGACAATTGCTTTATGTCATTGTGATTGATTAATTGTCTTTTTGAAACAATTCCAAGTTGTAGTTAAAAGTGTTCGTTTTATGCACATGAATGGTCTTTGCTAGGAGTAAGAATACTTGTTACAATTCTAGTGGTGGATTTGGTTTCTCTAGCCATTCTCATATCTTGATTTTCATTTACTTTTAGTCTTCGCTTTAGTTTTGAGATTTTAGTTAAAAACAAACTCTTTCACGCGAATTCGGTAGACAATTCAATCTTGTCCTTAAGGTTTGACAACACCCCTTGAACTCACCCATACTTGATAGCCTTGCGATGGTTTAATTTAGAACTATCAGACGGCCAAAGGGGCAGCCTTGCTGCTGCCCTACGCCTAAGTCATGAAGTGGGGGCGACTGACTCCAAACTAGTAGAAAGAGATGGAGATTAGGGTGGATGGGTAGGGCTCCTAATCCCTACTTTTATTTTTAATCACTATGGGCCTCTAATAGGCCATAAGCTTCTCATTTTCCTACACAGTATTGATAAGGGTCCACAATAGTGTCTCATACAAAAGGGGTATAGGCTTCACAACTTAGAGCCCATGAAGGTCAAACACCACACATGGCCATGTCCGCAATGGGGTCGACCCAGAAACAAACCACACAAGTCCCACAATGTCTGTCCTTGATACGGACCCTACATGCATATAATGCATCTAAGTATGCCTAGTGTGTGCGTGAAACATATAAGTGTAGGTTCTATTGAGAACATACATTGATGTGGTGGTGGTGGTGCTACAACCCCCACTAACCTTGGACCTCGTGGCCCCATCCGGTTCAAGCAGAGCCGATCACGAGGTGGGTCATATCGGCCAGACCCCCATACCATGACCCAACATGTGTAAGGGGAATGTTTAACAATGTGCTAAAAAATGCTTCGCTCTCCACCCTTCCACTATCAACAATGTGCATGTGCATGTGCATTTTTCTTCTTTTTTTCTTTCTTTTAATCAAATAAAACCCGTCGTAACGATCTCAACCGCCGATTCAAATCCGAACGTCCGTACTTTAAAAATAAACGCCCATCTTCCTTTAAATGCATCATCAACAGTTCAGATTCTTCAATACGCGTCAGATCAGCTCTTGGGTCACTTTGGCAGTTCAAAACACGTCTAATGCGCATGTCTGCTAGTGATCTGCAATTCGCATTTTCAAACCTACAATGACAAAACCAAACTAAAATTAGACGCATAATAAAAATATAATTCATTAAATTCTTTAATGCATCTAAAATAGTTAATTAGAGTAATTTAATTATTAATCCCCTAATTACTACCCTAATCATAAATAACCCATTTTATTCATGTTTTATCACAAAAACTACACTAGCATATAGGTAAATAAGGCATATAAATATGTATATTTTATGCTTATCAACGGCGCCAAAATTTGATCTAACCCAAGAGAAGGTTGACAAATTGTAATATATACTCGGTGAATCCAAGTGTCGAACCACAGAGAATGATGTAGGATTATTCTACTCTAAACTAATCTAAACACTTAGCTTAATGATGTAAATTTTAATATGATACTCGCAAGCGCACGAATCTAATGCAGAATAGTGGCTACGAGGTCGATCCCTCAGAGACTTAGTAAGATATTCAACCTAATTCTAGAGTAGGTAGCAAGTAGTAATGAAATGTAAAGTTCTAATTTTTATTTTCTTTTTAAGCAATCAATTGTTCAACTAAACTAAAAACTCAGAAATTGACCAAACAAAAGATAAAATAATAAAGAAAAATCCTGTTTGCTGCTTTCAGTCCGTCTGTAATCCCGTCCTGCTTTCCTCTTTCCTCCACCTTCTGCAACAGTCTCTCAACTGCACGCCTCAACCGTTCTGATCTTTCTCTCGAATAGAACAGAATAGTCCCCAATTCCAGCCGAAACAAAGCTAACAGATCACCAGCCGTGATATCCCCTCTCTATGGAACCCAGCAGTTCCCTTCAGATCCGTCACCAAAACAGAGCCTCTTCTCTGCCCAGCCAGCACCTTGCCTTCTCTCCCAAGTCGAACACTCTCCACCAGTACTTTGTCCCCTCTCTCGAGCAAAACAGACTCGTTCTTCCTCTTTTCTGCCGTTCTCAAATCAGCCACCAGAATCAAGCCTTCTCTGCCTCTCGACAGAGCAGCCCTCCTTCTTCCCGACCACAATTCCGGACCCTCAGAACAAAACCCTGAAAACAGCCTCTCCCTTCCGTCTGCCACAGTCTCTCGACTGTAACAACTCCACCCAACAGTCCTCTCTCGATCAACAACAGTACGTCGACAGCCGGCCTTCCAGAACAGATAGCAGCCGACCTCCTTCACAATTCCAGCCCTTCTCCCCTTCCGTCTCTCGACAAAGCAACCACCACCCATGAGTAGAATACAGAACCCTTTTTTTTTCTTTTTTCTCAACAGCCGGCCCTGCTCCTTTTATTGACAATCGCCCACTCTTTGAACAGCAATCTTCCTTCCTGAGGCCGGCCTAATCAGCGACATTCCATTCTCAGCACGACTTCAAACTTCTCAAACAGTAATTTCCATTTTTAGATACCGGCCAAGGCACAAGCTTTCCGTCCTTTTTCCCTTCCAAATCGAGCCAGAACCGTCACCGTTGCATCCGATTTCCATTGTCTCTTCCATCTCCGGCGACTCATGGCCCTGTCCACCGGCATGCTCTGTTCTGTCCTACTTCGGCCGCCATTACCCTCTTCACAATCGAGCTCCTCTTGTCTCTGTTGAGTCGCCGTCGATCGTGAGGCTCGCCGTCGATTGTACTTGCCTCGCCGTGAGCCTATCTCCGCCGGAACCCATGGCCGCAGTAACCCATCGTCACCTGAGCAGAGCATCCGGGCAGAGAGCTCGAACTCTCTGTTTTGGGTATGCCCGAGCCATCGGGCTCGGGTTGCTTTTCCCTTTTTTTTTTTTTTTTTTTTTTCTGAACCGAACCAGAACCGGTCGGTTCAATTCATTTCCTTTCTTTTTCTTTTTTTTTCTTTTTCTTATTTAAAACCCGCCGTATCAATCTCAGCCGCCGGATCTTCGAAACCCGTTTGACGTGCTCCACTTTTACGCGCTGAATCTGGACTTCTGAACCTGCATAAATAAAATCAAACATCATTTAGACACATTATAAAATATAAATCCAATAAATCTAATTAATGCATCTAAATTAATCAATTAAGCGCATTTATTCATTAAACTCCTAATTACCCACTTAACACAGATAAACACTAATTATCCTTATTTTAACTAAAAATACGACTAACAAATAGGTAGAAAGGCATATAAAAATGTGTATATTTTCCATATATCAAATACCCCCAAACCTACATTTTGCTAGTCCTCGAGCAAAACAAAACAAAACAAAACAAAGAAACCTAACTAATCCACTTTCGCAGGAAATCGCGATTGCATTTAGCGCATGCAACAAGCCTTTTAAACCCCCAGGTGTCCCTGGCTGGACGAGTGAAGTCTCGTGAGGGTTTGCAGCCATGCTACCCACAAACATGTATTTATGAAATAAACCTATTTAATCTAAGTGTAAAAAGAAATAGAAAATCACTACAAAACAAACAATCCTAATATCCCTTCGAATGCAAACTGCAATGTTTAAGAAAATCAACCACATGTACTTGGATTTATAATCAACTGGAATATAGAAGCCCTCAAGTAAGTGGTTTTATTCCACACCTTCATCTTGGAAATTTCTGCTCAATATGATATAGCATGATACTTTATATAGTAAAAGTGTAGAACATTGTAGCAATACATTCTAAATCTCTGTTTTACACATATCCAGTGTGACCCATTAACCAAAGAACATCAGAATCAACACAGTCGTCGTAATCTTTAGGTTCATGATAGCACAGATCTGCGCGCCTCCTTCGGGTCCAACATTCTAGATTTGAGAGGATAATACACCATAGACTTTTTTTTTTATTTTTTTGTTTTTTTTTTTTTCGCTAGGACTGTGTAAGGCCTGACTTCAAGATGCTTAGGTTTAGCAATGACTCAGGCCAATGACTCCCAGCCAAATTAGCTTAGGGCATTAGGTTTTAAGAGACCGCTTCGGGCCCGAGCATCAGCCTAAGTTAATCCTATAAAGTCAAGCAGCCCCTTTCTTTCATTCATTTTGTTTTCATTTTTCGCATTTTTTCTTTTCAGCATTCATATTTTCAGCAATCTTTATTCCGTCCAGGCTGTATTATACTCTCAACCTATTTCCGGTTCCAATCCCTTGCCATAGCCAAGTAAATGGTCTATCATGATCTTTTAAGCTCAACAGACAACCACATATCATCCAATGACTATGACTAAAGACATCCCACTGTAAATTAGCATTCAACAAATCTCTAGATGGTATTGCTTTATGTAACTAGTGTGTGTAAGTGAATTTTCTTAGTTCAAGCACTTGTTCCAAGAGGACTGTAATAGAAAGATATGCTCAGTTAAGTTCTCTATCCTCCAGTATGCTTACTCACACTTCCAATGCAAATTAATCTCTTAAAAATTGAAGTATGCATCATAAAGGGATAAACTATCAAAACCTAAGAAAATACTAACAAACGACCTAAAACTAAGTAAATTTTTATGTTTTTTTTTCAAAAAAATTTTCAATTCAAAATTTGTTTTTTTTTTTAAATAAAAACCAAAGGAATACTACTTTTCTTTTCTACACCCCCAAACCTAAACGAAACATTGCCCTCAATGTTTACCAAAATAAATATCACAATGATGAGGAAAAGAAAAGGAGTGTAAGGGAAGAAATCACCTGAATGGAGATGCCTCATGGTAGATGTAGAGCATTGAAACACACAAACTAAGAATGAGGAGTAAGTACAAAATATGGAAAAAGAAAATACACCCCCAAACCTAGATTGTAGCATCCCCACACATGTATCAACAACCTAAATATTAAAAAAAAAAAAAGCTATCAAGAACCAAAAATTTGGGTTGCCTCCCAAGAGAGCTAAGTTTTACGTCTTCAGCCAGACGTAACCAAAAATCATGTAGGAGCATTAGGTTCATCCAAATCTAGAACAATCTCCTCTCTCTCTCAGTAAAACCCTCTAAATATGGTTTCAATCTTTGCCCATTAACTTTGAAAATAGTTCCATCTTTAGGGTTTTGAATGTCAACCGCTCTATGGGAAAATACTTTGTGCACAATGAAAGGTCCAGACCATCGGGAACGGAGCTTTCCTGGGAAAAGATGTAACCTGGAGTTATAGAGCAAAACTTTTTGACCGGGCTCAAATGACTTCCTCATGATTGACTGATCATGAAAAACTTTGGTCCTAGCTTTGTAAATCTTCGCATTCTCATAAGCCTCATTACGAATTTCGTCTAGTTCATTGAGTTGCAATTTTCGAAGTGTTCCAGCCTTGTCCATATCAAAGTTAAAAGTTTTGATGGCCCAGTAAGCACGATGTTCTAATTCCGCAGGTAAATGACAAGGTTTTCCAAATACAAGTCTATAGGGAGACATTCCAATTGGGGTCTTAAATGCAGTACGGTAAGCCCACAATGCATCATTTAATCTTTCAGACCAATCTTTTCGGTCAGGACGAACCGTTTTCTCAAGAATGCGTTTAATTTCCCTATTTGAAACTTCTACTTGTCCACAAGTTTGCGGATGATATGGAGTTGCAATTTTATGAGTAATGGAGTACTTTTTCAGAAGTGATTCAAAAGCTCTATTGCAAAAATGTGTACCACCATCACTTATAATTGCACGAGGGGTTCCAAAACGAGAAAATATGTTTTCTTTCAAGAACCGAACCACCACTTTGTGATCATTTGTTTTGCAGGGAATGGCCTCTACCCATTTGGAAACATAATCTACAGCAACGAGGATATAGAGATAACCAAACGATGGAGGAAATGGGCCCATGAAGTCAATACCCCAAACATCAAAAAGTTCAACAATCAGAATGTTAGTAAGGGGCATCATGGACCTACGTGATAGTGTACCCATACGTTGGCATCTGTCATATTTTGTGCAAAATTCATGAGTATCTTTGAATAAAGTAGGCCAATAAAAACCACTCTGCAAAATTTTTGCAGCAGTCTTTTTTGCACCAAAATGGCCACCACATGCATGAGCATGGCAAAAAGAAATGATACTATCAACCTCATGCTCCAGCACACATCTCCTAATGATTTGAACTGGGCAATACTTGAACAGGTATGGATCATCCCAGAAAAAATGCTTAACCTCGGCGAAGAATTTGGATTTATCTTGTTTTGTCCAATGTTCAGGAAGTTGAGTTGTGACAAGATAATTAACAATATCAGCATACCAAGGCAATTGAGAGACAACAAAAAGTTGTTCATCAGGGAATGACTCATTCAAAGGTAAGTGTTCCTCAGCAGGCTCGTCAATAAGTCTAGACAAGTGATCAGTAACAACATTTTCAGAACCTTTCTTGTCTCTTATCTCAATATTAAATTCTTGAAGTAATAGGACCCAACGAATTCAACGAGGTTTAGTGTCTTTCTTTGAAAGAAGATATTTCAAAGCTGCATGATCTGAAAACACTATGACCTTGGATCCTAAGAGATATGATCGGAACTTGTCTAGAGCAAAAACTACAGCCAACAACTCTTTTTCTGTAGTAGAATAATTAAGCTGAGCGTCATTGAGAGTTCTACTTGCATAGTAGATGACATGGGGTATCTTATTCACCCGCTGCCCCAAGACAGCTCCAACCGCATAATCGGATGCATCACACATGAGCTCAAAAGGTAAATTCCAGTCCGGTGGTTGGATGATAGGTGCAGATGTGAGAAATTGCTTGAGTTGATCAAACGCTTTAGAGCAATCATCATCAAAGACAAAAGGAGTTTCTTTAGCAAGCAAATTGCACAAAGGTCTTGAAATTTTGCTAAAGTCTTTGATGAATCGTCTGTAAAACCCAGCATGGCCAAGAAAAGATCGAACCTCCCTTACTGATTTTGGTGGAGGCAGACTTGAAATTAAGTCAACTTTGGCCCTATCAACTGCAATTCCTTTATTAGAAATAACATGCCCTAGAACTATCCCTTGACGAACCATAAAGTGACATTTCTCCCAATTTAGCACAAGATTTGTTTCTTTACACCATGCCAAGACAAGAGACAAGTGGTGTAAACATTCATCAAAAGAGGATCCAAACACCGAGAAGTCATCCATGAAAATTTCAAGAAATCGCTCAACCATATCTGAAAATATGCTCATCATGCACCGCTGGAATGTGGCGGGTGCATTACATAACCCAAATGGCATGCGGCGATATGCATATGTTCCAAAAGGACAAGTGAATGTGGTCTTTTCTTGATCCTCTGGGGCAATGGGAATTTGATTGTAACCTGAATAGCCATCTAAAAAGCAATAGTAGCTATGCCCAGCAAGTCGCTCAAGCATTTGATCAATGAATGGCAAAGGAAAGTGGTCTTTCCTTGTGACCGAATTCAATTTTCTGTAGTCAATACAAACCCGCCACCCAGTGGTCATTCGGGTGGGGACTAATTCATTATTATCATTTTTGACTACTGTGATTCCTGACTTCTTAGGAACAACCTGAACGGGGCTGACCCAAGTACTATCTGATATGGGGTAAATGATGCCAACATCTAACAATTTTAGCACCTCGGTTCTGATGACCTCCTTCATATTAGGGTTAAGACTGCGTTGCATTTCACGGGAAGATTTTGCATGCTCCTCAAGGTAAATGTGATGCATACACAGAGCAGGACTTATACCCTTAATGTCTGCTATTGTCCATCCCAAAGCTGTCTTATGTTCGCGAAGACATTAAGCAACTTGCCTTCCTGTTCTGAATCAAGGTCTGAAGAGATGATAACAGGCAAGGTATCAGAAGAACCTAAAAATGCATATTTAAGTGTATCTGGCAATGGTTTTAGGTCAAGTTGGGGTGGTTTTTCAATAGATGGTACAAGTTTAGACTCGGGAACTGGAAGAGGTTCCACCCTGGCTATCCATTTGGTTGGGTCCAAAATAGGGGTAGAGTCAAGCAATGCATTGACGTCTCTAATGGACCCTTCGATGTCAAAGTCTAAGCCAAAATGAGTTAAACATGTCTGGAGGGGATCATCATTTAAAACAGTTTGCAGAGATTCTTCTACTAAACTTTCAATCATATTCACTGCAAAGGAATCATCCGTCTCCGGGGGTTGTTGTCTAACATTAAAGACATTGAGTTTGACCTTTAAATTGCCAAAAGACAACTTCATAACCCCATTTCTACAATTTATTATGGCATTGGATGTGGCTAAAAATGGCCTTCCCAAAATCACAGGAATCTGACTACCAGGATTCTGCACAGGTTGGGTATCTAAGACAATAAAGTCTACTGGGAAGTAAAATTTATCTACCTGAACCAGAACATCCTCAATAACACCGCGTGGGACTTTAACTGATCTGTCTGCAAGTTGCAGTGTTATGGTAGTCGGTTTCAACTCTCCTAATCCAAGTTGCTCATAAACAGAGAATGGTAGCAAATTTACACTAGCTCCTAAGTCCAACAATGCCCTCTCCACAGTATGGTCTCCTATAACGCATGAAATTGTGGGACATCCTGGATCTTTGAACTTAGGAGGAGTGTTATACTTAAGAATTGAGCTAACTTGTACAGTGAGAAACACTTTCTTATGTGCATTCAATTTTCTTTTCTGGGTGCACATGTCTTTTAAGAATCTTGCATAAGCGGGAACTTGCTTAATAGCATCGAGCAATGGAATATTGATTTGCACTTTCTTAAAAATTTCCATTGTCTCATCAAGTTTGTTCCCTTGAGATGTTTTTGCAAGTCTTTGAGGAAAAGGTGCCTTGGGTATGTAGGGTGGCATATGACTAGACTCAGGACACGAAGAAGCTTCTAGGCTCTTCTTCGATGTAACAGGACTCACGTCTGGTCTAGTGGTGCTCTCTTGGTCCTCACCCTTTCTAGTGATTGTTTCTATGGCAGTTTTAGGTGGTTCAACATTATTGTCAATTTGTTTTCCACTCCTAAGTGTAGTTATGGCTTTAACTTGCGCTGGAGGGTGGTCTTGACAAGAATTAGATCCCACTTCAAATTGTCCTTTGGGATTTGCTACAGGTTGACTAGGGAACCTACCTTTTTCTCTCTCATTTAATGCAGAAGCCAATTGACCCATTTGAAGTTCCAGCTTCGCAATTGCTTGCGAGTTGGCATGTAAAGAATGTTGGGTATCTTTTTGAAATTGTAGAGAGCTTTGCATGAACAAATTCAAAGTATCCTCAAGAGATGGTTTCTTGGGTTGTGTAGGGAATGTTTGAACTTGTTGAGGGTAAGATTGATTGGGAGGGTACCCTGGTGGTCCTCCTTGATGCGGTCCTTTGGACCATGAAAAATTGGGATGCCTTGCCCAACCTGGGTTATAAGTTTCCGAATATGGGTTATTGCCAGGTCGAGGAAAGGCATTTATAGCATTAGCCTAATCGCTATTGTATTCCACTCCAGAGGTGTTAGAAGGACAGTTTTGTGTGACATGGGAGGGGTTAGAACAAATAGCACACACATTGACATGTGATGGCATTTGGGGCTCACCAGCAGACATCAACGCATCAAAACGTTGTGTCAGGCGGTCTATCTTGGAAATCAAATGTGCATTATTGTCTACCTCATATACACCTCCTTTCTTTTGAAACGGAAACGTTTTGTCAACTCTACTTGAGCAATCCCATTGCTGAGAATTCTCGCATAGAGTCTCAATAAAATCCCATGCTTCTTCGGCACTCTTCATCATAACTGACCCACCACTAGCGGCATCAACTATTTGACGGTTCTGAGGTGTTAAACCGTCATAGAAGAATTGAACTTGTTGCCACTTTAAAAATCCATGGTGTGGACATTTAAGGAGCAAATTCTTCCATCTTTCCCAACACTCATAAAAGTGTTCACCCTCCTTCTGCATGAAATTTGTAATTTCTCTACGAAGGGCATGAGTTTTATGAACAGGGAAGAATTTGTTCAAAAAATTTTCAGCTAATTGATCCCAACTCCTAATTGTTCCAACTTCTAAAGAGTTCAACCATGCTTTCGCTTTTTCTTTCAAAGAAAAGGGAAAGAGGCGCAACCTAACAGATTCATCAGAGAAATTTTGGAATTTAAATGTAGCACAAATGTCAAGGAACTCTTTAATATGATTATAGGGATCTTCTTTATTGGAACCATAGAATGTGGGCAAGAGTTGCATCACCCCTGGTTTCAACTCAAAGTGGTGTGCCGTGGTGAGCGGCAACACTATGCAGGAAGGTGAGTTGAATTGAATGGGGGATGAATAATCTTTTAATGTCTTCCTCACATTCTCATTTTCCATGTTACCTAATTGATTTGTAACATCCATTGTATGTTTGAGTCTTGCTTTAAAAGTTCTTTCAATTTCTAGGTCAAGAGGTGCAAGCTTTTCACCCAGTGACCGACGACCAAGCATACACTAATTAACGGCACTAAAAATTAAATACCTAAAACAAACCTAAAAATCGCAACCAACACAAGCATGCAATCACAGAAAGCAATATAAAAAATACCAAACACCTAGAAAATTTAAAAGAGAAGGTAAAAGAATGCAAACGAGGGGAAGGGGTGGCCCTTCCAACGTTGGCAAGAATTCCACGTCTTCTCTTACTCCTACAAAAAGACAAAACACTAATAAGCAACAAAAATTAAACTAAATTGAACTAAAACTAAACTACTCTAAGAATTTGGTAAATTATCCTACGTAGTCCCCGGCAACGGCGCCAAAAACTTGATGTAAATTTTAATATGATACTCGCAAGCGCACGAATCTAATGCAGAATAGTGGCTACGAGGTCGATCCCTCAGAGACTTAGTAAGATATTCAACCTAATTCTAGAGTAGGTAGCAAGTAGTAATGAAATGTAAAGTTCTAATTTTTATTTTGTTTTTAAGCAATCAATTGTTCAACTAAACTAAAAACTCAGAAATTGACCAAACAAAAGATAAAATAATAAAGAAAAATCCTGTTTGCTGCTTTCAGTCCATCTATAATCCCGTCCTGCTTTCCTCCACCTTCTGCAACAGTCTCTCAATTGCACGCCTCAACCGTTCTGATCTTTCTCTCGAATAGAACAGAATAGTCCCCAATTCCAGCCGAAACAAAGCTAACAGATCACCAGCCGTGATATCCCCTCTCTATGGAACCCAGCAGTTCCCTTCAGATCCGTCACCAAAACAGAGCCTCTTCTCTGCCCAGCCCGCACCTTGCCTTCTCTCCCAAGTCGAACACTCTCCACCAGTACTTTGTCCCCTCTCTCGAGCAAAACAGACTCGTTCTTCCTCTTTTCTGCCGTTCTCAAATCAGCCACCAGAATCAAGCCTTCTCTGCCTCTCGACAGAGCAGCCCTCCTTCTTCCCGACCACAATTCCGGACCTGCAGAACAAAACCCTGAAAACAGCCTCTCCCTTCCGTCTGCCACAGTCTCTCGACTGTAACAACTCCACCCAACAGTCCTCTCTCGATCAACAACAGTACGTCGACAGCCGGCCTTCCAGAACAGATAGCAGCCGACCTCCTTCACAATTCCAGCCCTTCTCCCCTTCCGTCTCTCGACAAAGCAGCCACCACCCACGAGCAGAATACAGAACCCTTTTTTTTTCTTTTTTCTCAACAGCTGGCCCTGCTCCTTTTATTGACAATCGCCCACTCTTTGAACAGCAATCTTCCTTCCTGAGGCCGGCCTAATCAGCGACATTCCATTCTCAGCACGACTTCAAACTTCTCAAACAGTAATTTCCATTTTTAGATACCGGCCAAGGCACGAGCTTTCCGTCCTTTTTCCCTTCCAAATCGAGCCAGAACCGTCACCGTTGCATCCGATTTCCATTGTCTCTTCCATCTCCGGCGACTCATGGCCCTGTCCACCGGCATGCTCTGTTCTGTCCTACTTCGGCCGCCATTACCCTCTTCACAATCGAGCTCCTCTTGTCTCTGTTGAGTCGCCGTCGATCGTGAGGCTCGCCGTCGATTGTACTTGCCTCGCCGTGAGCCTATCTCCGCCGGAACCCATGGCCGCAGTAACCCATCGTCACCTGAGCAGAGCATCCGGGCAGAGAGCTCGAACTCTCTGTTTTGGGTATGCCCGAGCCATCGGGCTCGGGTTGCTTTTCCCTTTTTTTTATTTTTTTTCTGAACCGAACCAGAACCGGTCGGTTCAATTCATTTCCTTTCTTTTTCTTTTTTTTTTCTTTTTCTTATTTAAAACCCGCCGTATCAATCTCAGCCGCCGGATCTTCGAAACCCGTTTGACGTGCTCCACTTTTACGCGCTGAATCTAGACTTCTAAACCTGCATAAATAAAATCAAACATCATTTAGACACATTATAAAATATAAATCCAATAAATCTAATTAACGCATCTAAATTAATCAATTAAGCGCATTTATTCATTAAACTCCTAATTACCCACTTAACACAGATAAACACTAATTATCCTTATTTTAACTAAAAATACGACTAACAAATAGGTAGAAAGGCATATAAAAATGTGTATATTTTCCATATATCACTTAACAAATTGAGATTCTTATTAGGAAATTATGCAAAGAAGTTATAATTCAATTAACTACTAAAATGATGATTAAAGATTAAAACTAACTAAAGACAGGCAAAGATAATCAATGAGAGATATCAAAGCTTCAAGGATCAATTATTTAATTAATATTCTACGTCTCTTTAATTACGCAATTAGATTCAAATAATGATTTGACCTAATCGGAAGATATTTCATTCACGTTCATCATATCCATTAACATAAAAATATCGATCGAATATTTATCATTAACAAGCATAGTCTACTAATCACAGGGAATTATAAGCATTCGCCGTACCTTACGTTAGAGTAATTTAATTATTAATCCCCTAATTACTACCCTAATCACAAATAACCCTATATTTATAGGTAAATAAGGCATATAAATATGTATATTTTATGCTAATCAAATACCCCCTAACCTATATTTTGCTAGTCCCCGAGCAAAACAAACAAAACAAAAATCACACAAAATAAAACTAAAGCAATAAAATTAGAAAAATAAAAGCCACTTTCGTAGGGAACACGATTGCATTGAGCGTATGCAACAAGCCGTTAAACCTCTAGGTGTTCCTAGTAGGACGAGTTTTGTCTCGTGAGGGTTTACAGCCATGTTACCCACAAACATGTACTTATGAAATTAACCTTATTAATCTAAGTGTAAAAAAAAAAACACTTCAAAACAAACAATCCTATTATCCCTTCAAATGCAAACCACAATGTTTAAGAAAATCAACCACATGTACTTGCATTTATAATCAATTGGAATATAGAAGCCCTCAAGTAAGTGGTTTTATTCTACACCTTCATCTTAGAAATTTCTGCTCAATATGATATGAAATGATAATATAAATATTAAAAGTGTAGAACATTGTAGCAATACACCCTAAATTTCTGTTTTACACATATCCAGTGTTACCCATTAACCAAAGAAAATCAGAATCTACATAGTCATCGTAATCTTTAGGTTCATGATAGCACAAATCTGTGCGCCTCCTTCGGGTCCAACATTCTAGATTTGAGAGGATAATACACCATAGACTTTTTTTTTCTTTTCTTTTTTCTATTTTCAGCAGGACTGTGTAAGGCCTGACTTCAAGATGCTTAGGTTTAGCAATGACTCAGGCCAATGGCTCCCAGCACAGTTGGCTTTGGGCATTAGGTTTTAACAGACCGCTTCGGGCCCGAGCATCAGCCTAAGTTAATCCTATAAAGTCAAGCAGCCCCTTTTCTTTCTTTTTGTTTTCATTTTTTTTATCATCATTTTTTCTTTTCATCAACATTCATATTTTCCAGCAATCTTATCATGTCCAGGTTGTATTATACACTCAACCTATTTCCGATTCCAAGCCCTTGCCATAGCCAAGTAAATGGTCTATCATGATCTTTTAAGCTCAACAGACAACCACATATCATCCAATGACTTTGACTAAAGACATCCCACTGAAGATTAGTATTCAACAAATTTCTAGAGGGTATTACTTTATGTACTAGTGTGTGTGAGTGAGTTTTATTAGCTCAAGCACATGATCGAAGAGGACTGTAACAGAAAGATATGCTCAATTAAGTGTTTCTATCCTCCAGTATACTTACTCAGACTTCCAATGAAAATTAATCTCTTAAAAATTGAAGTATGCATCATCGCGGGATAAACTATCAAAACCTATAAAAAAAATACTAACAAACAACCTAAAAACTAATCAAATTTTTATTTATTATTTTTTTTCTTTTTTTCTTTTTTTTTAATTTTTTTTTTAATTTTTAGTTTTTTTTTTGAAAATAAACAATGTTATTCCTATATACCCCCAAATCTAAACTAAACATTGTCCTCAATGTTAAGAATGAAATGAAGGATAAAATACAGAAATAAATAAAATAAAGGATAGATGTTACCTGGAGAACAGCAAATTGCTAAAATCCCATGCGAGTGAAAAACAGCAATAAATAAGAAGATGAGAGCAATCACAATATCCAACAAGAAAACATCATCTAACTAAAAAATTACGTAAAACAAAGAAAAAGCTGGGCTGCCTCCCAGGAGCGCTAAGTTTCTTGTCTTCAGCCAGACTGAGTGTAAGAGTATTCAATCATGATAAATGGGATCAGACAGAGGAATACTCTCCACTTCTGAGGGAATCAATTCCATGAATGGCTTAAGTCTTTGACCATTTACTTTGAACACATTGCCATTCATTAGATTTTTAATTTCTACAGCTCCATGAGGATAAACAGTTTTAATAATAAATGGACCAGTCCATCTAGAACGGAGCTTACCAGGAAATAAATGCAATCTAGAGTTATACAAAAGAACTTGTTGTGAAGGTTCAAAAGTTTTTCGATGAATGTGTTGATCATGCAAAACCTTCATTCGTTCTTTGTAAATTTTTGAATTCATATATGCATCATTCCTGATTTCTTCCAATTCATTTAGTTGAAGCTTACGCACAGAACTGGCGTCATCCAAACTGAAATTAAACATCTTTATAGCCCAATATGCCTTATGCTCCAACTCCACAGGCAAGTGGCAAGCTTTTCCATAAACAAGTCTATAAGGGGACATACTAATAGGAGATTTAAAAGCTGTACGGTATGCCCAAAGTGCTTCTGTTAACCGCAGAGACCAATCTTTGCGATTTGGGTTAACCGTTTTCTCTAAAATGTGTTTAATCTCTCTGTTGGCAAGTTCAGCTTGCCCACTTGTTTGTGGGTGATAAGGGGTAGCCACCTTATGAGTAATTCCATATTTCTTCATTAATGCCTCAAAAGGTTTATTGCAGAAGTGAGAACCCCCATCACTTATGATTGCACGGGGTATACCAAACCGTGATAGAACATTTTCTTTCAAAAAGCGTATAACAATTTTATAGTCATTAGTTCTATAAGGAATGGCCTCTACCCACTTGGAAACATAGTCAACAGCCACTAAGATGTACAGATAGCCAAACGAAGGTGGAAATGGGCCTATGAAATCAATACCCCAACAATCAAATATTTCAATCACTAAAATGGGGTTTAAAGGCATCATATTCCGACGAGTTATTCCACCAAGCTGTTGACAACGTCCACAAGTACGACAATAATCATGAGTATCTTTAAATAGAGTAGGCCAATAAAATCCACATTGTAAAATTTTAGCAGCAGTTTTTCTAGCAGAAAAATGACCACCACAAGCTTCTGAATGACAGAAAGAAATGACACTGTGAATGTCCTCATTTGGTACACATCTTCTAATAATCTGATCCGGACAATATTTAAAAAGATATGGATCATCCCAAAAGAAATTTCTTACCTCCACCATGAATTTCTTCTTGTCTTGTGTTGTCCAATGAGAAGGAGTTTGACCTATGACAAGAAAATTAACAATATCAGCAAACCATGGTAAATCAGAAAGAACAAAAAGTTGCTCATCTGGGAAGGTGTCTTTAATTGGAGCAGCCTCATTGGAATCATCCACAGTCAACCTAGATAAATGATCGGCTACCACATTTTCTACTCCTTTCTTATCTTTAATTGTAATATCAAATTCTTGAAGTAGGAGTATCCAGCGAATCAACCTAGGTTTTGCATCTTTCTTTGATAGAAGATATTTCAAAGCAGCATGATCAGTAAAGATAACAATAGGATATCCGGTCAAGTAAGCCCTAAATTTATCCAAAGCAAATACTATAGCAAGTAATTCCTTTTCTGTTGTTGAATAATTCATCTGAGCATTGTCTAAGGTCTTACTTGCATAGTAAATAACATAAGGCTTCTTATCCTTCCTTTGCCCCAAAACAGCCCCCACAGCAAAGTCACAAGCATCACACATTATCTCAAATGGTAAAGTCCAATATGGGGGTTGCATAATAGGGGCTGAAGTAAGCATTCCCTTCAGTTTGGCAAAAGCTTTTTCACAATCAGCATTTCATTCAAAAACGGTATCTTTAGATAGGAGATTGCATAATGGTCTAGAAATAGAACTAAAATCTTTGATGAACCTCCTGTAGAACCCTGCATGGCCCAAAAATGATCTAATATCTTTAACAGTCTTGGGTGTAGGCAAATGAGTAATTAAATCAATTTTTGATTTATCAACTTCAATTCCCATAGAGGAAACAATATGACCCAGAACAATTCCTTTAGAGACCATGAAATGACATTTTTCCCAATTAAGCACAAGGTTCTTCTCTTCACACCTGCTCAAAACTTTCTGTAACTTAGACAAACAGTCATCAAATGAATCACCAAATACAGAAAAGTCATCCATAAACACTTCAAGATAGCGTTCAACCATATCACTAAAAATACTCAGCATGCATCTTTGAAATGTTGCAGGTGCATTGCTTAAACCAAAAGGCATTCTTCTATATGCAAATGTGCCAAAAGGACATGTGAATGTAGTTTTCTCCTGGTCTTCTAATGCAATTTCGATTTGATTGTAACCAGAGTAGCCATCTAAGAAACAGTAATATGTGTGGCCAGCTACCCTCTTGTTGTGAACGTCAGTCCCCAAAGGCCAGCCGTCAGCAGGCCAGCAAGCCAGCCGTCAGCGGGCCAGAGGCCAGCAGGCCATCACGCATTATTAGGATATTTGATTTATTGTAATCAGACCCGTTTAGGCTAATTGTTAGGTAACGGGCTGATAGAGAATAATTAGTGCCAATTAATGGCCCATCAGAGCAGCGCCAATTAATGGCCCATCAGATAGACAGATGGCGCCCTAGCCAATGCGCCATCTGATCCCTTTATATGTAGATCGTCTTCCTCATGAAGAGGGTATGCAATTAAGAACTTATCTTTCCTCTACTATTCTTCTTCTCTCCTTCCTCCTTGCCGCCAGGCAATTCCTTGTGGTCGCAGCGACCACAACATTGGTATCAGAGCAGTTCTGATCCAGAGGCGATCATGCCTCCTCGCAAGCAGCCGGCTATGGGTGCTGGCGCCCAGCCTGAGCCAGACGTGACGCAGGAGGCTACCAGTCCACGGACGAATACTGAATCTACACAAGAGGTTATGCTTTCTCTACTCAATTCAATTAACATGCGGCTGCAGCATGTTGAAATCACCCAGACAGAGATGAAGGCTGAGATCGCAACCCAGGCTACCTTCAATACCACTCCACCGCCGTCAGCAGGAGGGCCTGGTGGCCCAGAACGGCCAGGGGGCTCTCAGCCACTCGGCGGCTCAATCTTGGGTAATCCTATCAGTCACTCTCTTCCACGAGGTATGCAGATTGGATCTATGCACTTAGACGCTAAAGGGGGCCATCACGGCCAGGAGTCACGAGGCCTAGAAGGTGTTCGTATTAATTCCTCAATGAACACGCACCCTCGCAATATGCAGTTTGAGATGGAGGATGATATGGAGGAGTTCTCTGGGACTCGCAGGGGCCAACGAGCCAGCGCTGAGCCTAGACTGGCCCGGTTACAGTTTCCACGGTACAGTGGAGATGAGGATCCTGTTGAATGGCTTTACAAGGCCGATAAGTTCTTCGCTTATCAAGGCACTTACTCTGATGAAGAACGTCTTCGTGTGGCTGCCTTTCACTTGGACGGAGACGCCTCAGTTTGGTTTCGGGCTTACGAGAAGGAGATGTGCCGCCCCACGTGGATGACCTTCTCGGACGAACTGTGCGTCCAGTTTGGCCCAAATGAGTTTCAAGATTTTAATGAGATGCTATCAACCTTGCGCCAAACTACTACGGTACGGGCTTATTACTCTGAATTTATGAAAATTGCTAACCGCTTGCCCGACTGGCCGATGGCGGCCCTGGTTGGCACCTTCAAGCGCGGTTTGAAGCCCGAGAATGCTGATGAAATGAGGCATTTTTCGTGCCACACGATGAGGGACGTGGTGCGTCATGCTCGCATAGAGGAGGAAAAACTGGCTCGTCAGCGACGAGGGGGGCGTGGGGGGACCAACCTGCGACCGTACAGCAACCCCCTACCTGTCGTGACGCCAGCGCCTGGTCCTGGCTTTAGTCGGCCAGCCTTACCTGATCCTACTACTCCTCCTGTCCGACGCCTAACGGCGGCCCAGATGGAAGAACGGCGTGCCAAAGGACTCTGTTATAAGTGTGATGAGAAGTTTGTTCCCGGACATCGCTGCTCCGTTCGGGGTAGTCTCCTCATTGTCGAAGCTGAGGAAGAAGAAATTGCTGAGCCAGAAGAGGCGCCCGACCTCTATGACCATGTGCAACCGAAGATCTCCGTACATGCTTTCTCCGACACCTTCACACCCAGGACCATGCGTGTTCAGGGCCAGCTTAAGCGTCAACAGGTTGCGGTACTCATCGACAGTGGGTCGACCCATAACTTCATCAATGATAAGGTGGCCCAGCGGTTGGGGTGTTATGTCTCCGACTCTAAACCGTTTGATGTGCTGATAGGGGACGGCAAACACCTTCGCAGCATGGGCGTGTGTTCTCAGGGTGAGCTCTTAATCCAGGGACATTCGTTCATCACCGACTTGTTTCTCCTACCCACGAAGGGGGCAGATGTGGTACTAGGCGTCCAGTGGCTACAGGACTTGGGTGATGTGGTCTGGAATTTTCGGGACCTGATCATGGACTTCGAGGTCGCTGGCCAGCGTGTACGTCTTCATGGTGCACAGCCGGGAACCTTGCATACGGCACAGGCGGTAAGCTCTCTTTTCAGGTTTGCGCCACAGGGTATTTTCCTATAGCAGCGTGCTCTCGTAGATGTGCGCCAACCAGAGTTGCCAGACGACATGCTTGACCTCCTTTCCGAACATACCGACATCTTTGCTGAACCATCTGGCTTACCGCCTGGAGCTCCGCCCGCCAATGTTCGGCCCTATCGGTATCCACATGTGCAAAAAGCTGAAATTGAGAAGTTGGTCCGGGAGATGTTACAAACAGGTATTATTCGTTCCAGTACTAGTTCCTTCTCCTCTCCAGTTCTTTTGGTTCGCAAAAAAGATGGCTCCTGGCGTTTCTGTGTGGATTATCGTGCGCTCAATGCCATTACGGTCAAAGATAAATATCCCATACCGGTGATCGAAGAATGATCTGTACATGAAATATGCATTTCATTATCTCCTAAACTTATGTTTCTGCTAGTGTTTGTTTAGAATTATTGCTATTTTAATATAGTTTTTGGTTTTTGTAGGAAACAAGAGCAAAACGTAGAAATGGGATAAAATGCGACTCTAATGATTGAATATTTACAACTTCGATTGCATATCTCTGATGGGACTGATTTAAGCTTCATGTTAAAGTACACGAAGTCAGCTTTCCAACGCCACTGACTGTTCGCAATTTGGAGTTCTGAGCAAAAAGTTATGATCATTTGAAATATCGCGCGCGAAAGAGAATGCACGTCAAATGGGTTCTGTGCCGAGATCGGAGATTGGACGCGCGAGATCAATACGACGGGTTCAAGAAAGAAAAAATAAAAATAAAAAAAAACCCGGCCCGAGCCGAAGCTCGGGCGCTCGGGCGTGCCTTCGTCTGTTTCAGAACAGAGCGATGTTCTGTTTTTGGATGGGCGGCGGATCGACTGAGCTGGAGCGGCGGACGGCGGCAGACGGCGGCCTGGGTCTCGACGGCGGATGTTGCTGAGGCCGGAATGCGTTGACGGCGGCGAGCTGAGCTGAGGCGGCGAAGATTGCAGAGCTCGAGCTCTGTCGGCGAGTGGGGTGAGGACTGTGATCGGAGAAATTGACAGCGCCGGCAGTGACTGATAACTCCGGCGGAAAGGCAGCAAGTCGGCAAGGAGATCACGGCGGAATGACAGGGAGGCGTTCTCAATTTAGAAACCAAAATCAAAACAAAATCGGGAAACAAAGGTAGTTCTGCTCGAATTGGAAACGGGGGATTTTTGAACTCGATTTGGAAAGGAAAGAGGTGTATCCGATTGGGGTTGGAATCGCCTATAAAAACCCAAGCCGGCTGTGCGAAGAGCTTGACAGAAAACATAGAAAAAAAACAGCGGACAGAAGGAGCGAAAACAGAGCCTTTTCCGTCGGGATTTTGGCCGGAATCCGGCAGGTCTTTGGCCGGATTCCGGTGGGTCTCGGCCGGAGCAAGAGGCAGGGTCTTCGCCGGAGTAAGAGGAGGAGGAAGGGAGAAGAAAAGGGCCGGATTTTGGACGAAAAACAGTACTGCTACAGTACTGCTCTTTATGCTACAGTGCGCATGCTCAGTGGGAGAGACGATGAATAGTGCCGTGAACAGTATTTTGTGAACAGTACTATGAATAGTGATTTTATGAGTAGTGTTGCGACCAATCCAATGAATCAGGCTATTTCTTTCTCTTATTCCATGTCTAGCTAAATTTCATTGTACTAAGACTAGATGAAGCCCTGCTGAATTTGTTGACTCTCAATACTTATTTGCATTTCTAAAGTTGTGATTTTTATTCCATGTGCTTAATATTTTGCTATGATTATTCTGTTGCTCGAGAGAGGGTATAGTAATTATTAGTGAAATTAAACTAAGGGTTTGTTAATGTTCGAGAGATCTTAGCGAATTCCAAGGTATTATTTGAATAAAGATTGCATTTTTATGATTGATCTTTGCTCGAGAGAGGGAGATTAATTAAGATAGATTTAATTGTTTAGTTGCATGTTCGAGAGGGCTGCACACATTACGATTATTCGTGACTTCGAGAGGGGCACGGATAATTGATCACTTGGAATTGTACGGGTTTAACGGAGAGGATAGCCATGTGGTTTGGGTGGATTCGAAGTCTTAGTATATTTCTCATCATATCAATTTCACATAAATTTCATTGCTTTGTTAAATTAGAACTTTTCATTCTGTTATAACTAGTTTCATAAAAAAAATCAAATCTTTCATTAGAATTAAGTTGAACAGTCCAAGTCCTTTGGGTTCGACCTCGTTACCACTAGACTATACTGAGTCTCGTGCGATTGCGAGTAAATAAATAGTTAAAAATCAACCAATCAAAGAACTACTGGACGAACTGGCAGGGGCGGCCGTGTTCAGCAAACTGGATTTGCATTCGGGTTATCATCAAATTCGTATGCAACCCCAGGACATACACAAGTAGGGCTGCTCACGAGCCGAGTCGAGTCGAGTCGAGTTTTGGCTCAGCTCGACTCGAGCTCGAGGTTTAGAAACTGGGCTCGAGCTCGACTCGGCTCGAGTCGAGCCCAATATTTGTCAACTCGAGCTCGGCTCGTTGTAAAGTTTGGCAGCTCGAGCTCGGGCTCGGCTCGAGCTCGCGAGCTGGAGTTCGATCCATAACTCGAGCTCGGCTCGAGCTCGAACCCGGCTTAAGATTAGCAAAAATTCACATTTCGGTTTTGGTAGGATTCGAACCCAAATGCAAAGGAGCATACTCAAGACTTTAACCAGTTGACCTACAAATGTTTTAATATTCTTTGTGTACAAAAAAATATTTATTACATATTTGAAGTGGGCTTCACTAATAAATTTTTTTTTATAATGAGGGGTGTCGAAGTCCTTAGTACCCGACTAGAAGGGGCAAGGAAACTGATCTTTTAGAGCACTGCATCCCACCGCCAATCCCCTTGGGTGCATACAAGGCCTACCCATCATATGCATCAGGTAAATCAGGATATAATCTCGAGTGGGTGGCCAACGGAGTGGGGGTTTGAGCTCAGAACATCTGTTCAAGGGAAGCGTGTTATATTCATCACACAAACACCCCGCTAATCAACTTCACTAATGTTGCATCTTAATATCAAACCCGGGTCAATCCAGTTCTCGAGTAGAAGCTTGAGCACTGGTGAAAACTGAACAACGTGGTGAGGTCGAGGAAGGCATTTACTGCACAATATAATAAACCAAAAAATACAGAGAAATCAAATAACTCATTTGAATACGCGGGCAGGTTTTAAAGAGCCTAATTTATTTAAAACATTGAGATCACGTGCAGAAAAGATCTAAGTCGCTGATTTATATCCCAGAAGACTAATTTGGGACATGTTTTATTTTGTATAGGTTCAAGTACTCGAACTGCAAAACAACAAAATTAAAGCCATTACACATGTTTTGAAGTGCCAAAGTGACCCAAGAGCTGAGATTAAGTGCAAAAAAAGATCTGAACCATTAATGTTTATTTAAGAGAAGACGGGCGCGGAGTTATAGGCTTTTAGCTAGAACAGAGTGCTCGAGCAGAAGCTTGAGCGCTGGTGAAGACTGAAGAACACGGTGTGGTTGACGAAAGCATTTATGACATAATATAACAAACCAAAAAATACATAGAAAATAAACAAGGGGAAATCAAATAACTTATTTGAATATACAGGCATATTTATATTTAACTTTATTTATGCAGGTTTTAAAAGTCTCCATTGCAGATCACCAAAGTGAAACACGTCAAATGAGTCCAAATGAGATTTGATGGATGAGATGGCTACGACGGGTTTTAGCCCAATGAAAGAAAAAAAAAAGAAAGAGAGAAATTGAACCTGAACCGACCGGTTCAGTGGTTCGGTTCAGGAAAGAAAAAAATAAAAAAAACCACTTCAGTCGAGCAGAGCTGCAGAGCTCTGTTTCAGTCGACGGCGATGGGTCTCCAATCGGCCACTTGAAGGAGAGAGGACGACGGCGATGGGTCTCGACGGCAGCCACTTGAAGGAGAGAGGACGACGGCGATGGGTCTCGACGGCAGCCACTTGAAGGAGAGAGGACGACGGCAACAGCGGCCATGGGCTCGAGCTTGAGGATCGGCGATTCGGCGAGGTGAGGAGCAGAACCAGCATCATCGCGAGGCGAGGCTGACAGGCGAGGATCGGCGACGGCATCATCGCGAGGAGAGGAACCAGCAGAAGGCGAGGTCGACGGCGATCGGCGGGGCGAGGTTGACAGGCGACGACGACGGCGGCCATGGGCTCGAGCTCGAGGCAAAAACAAGTTTTTTTTACGACGGTAGCCATGGGCTCAAGCTCAACGGCGACGGAGGAGGAGCTCACGACCAGAACCATCCAAAGCTCCCACCTTTACCCCTCTCCGGCGCCCGACCATCTCCGGCGACAATTTCTGGTACGGATAATTTTTGATTTACTGATTTTTCGAGCTGATTCTCGAGTCGAGCTCGAGCTTTTCGTCGAGCTGACTCTCGAGTCGAACGAGTCGAATTTTTTCGAGTCGAGCCGAGTCGAGTTACTGGGTAGCTCGAGCTCGAGCTCGAAAAAAGTCGAGCCGAGTCGAGCTCGAGTCGAGCCAAAATTCGAATCGAGCCGAGTCGAGCCAAAAAAACTCGCGAGCTGACTCGGCTCGTGAGCACCCTTATACACAAGACGGCTTTCCGGACTCATGACGGTCACTATGAGTTCCTCGTCATGCCCTTTGGCCTGACTAATGCTCCCGCTACTTTTCAGAGCCTGATGAATGACTTGTTTCTCCCGTACCTACGTCGGTTTGTACTCGTCTTCTTTGATGATATATTGATATATAGCTCGTCCTGGGCAGATCATCTTGTCCATCTCCGGTCTGTGTTTACTATCTTGCGGGCTAACTCATTGTTCTTGAAGCGCTCGAAGTGTTCTTTTGGCAGTGCGCGGGTCGAGTATTTGGGCCATATCATTTCGCAGAATGGGGTGGCTACTGATCCATCCAAAGTGGAGACTATGCTATCGTGGCCACGGCCAGCCTGTGTGAAGTCTCTCCGGGGCTTCTTGGGCCTCACGGGCTATTATCGTCGGTTTATTGGGCGTTATGGGCTGATCGTTGGCCCACTTACAGCGTTACTCAAGAAGGGGGCTTTTGTATGGTCGACCGAGGCCCAGACTGCTTTTGACAAATTAAAACAGGCTATGGTCCACGCTCCGGTCTTGGTTTTTCCTGATTTCAAATTACCTTTTGTTATTGAAACGGACGCCTCGGATGCGGGATTAGGGGCTGTCCTTCTTCAGCAAGAACGTCCTATTGCCTTCTATAGCAAGGCCCTATCGGGCCGCTCCTTGACTCTCTCCGCATATGAAAAGGAGATGCTAGCTATTGTGCACGCCATCCAGAAATGGTGGCCCTATTTGCTTGGACGGAAATTCCTCATACGGACAGATCTTCAACCTCTCAAATACTTTCTAGATCACCGGGTTTCTACACCTTCACAGCAGCGCTGGGTTAGTAAGTTACTGGGCTATGACTACGAGGTGGTATACAAGAAGGGGGTGGATAACACGGTGGCTGATGCCTTATCTCGACGGCCCACGGAAGGGGCCTTCTTCGCCCTCTCTATTCCTTGTTGTCCTTTTATTCCGGAGTTGCAGAAGGTATATGTGATGGACCCGTCTACCCGGGCGCTGATTGCTCGAATTCAGGCAGAGCCGCATTTTGCTTGGCGCGATCAATTGTTATTCTGGAAGGACCGGTTGTGGGTACCAGCTATTCCGCAATTACGTCGACAGGTGATATCCCACTTTCATGACTCTCCAGTGGCTGGTCATGAGGGCACATTCCGAACTTTTAAACGGGTTAGTCAAAGCTTCCTGTGGGCCGGTATTCGTAAAGCGGTACATACTTATGTGGCTACTTGTGATATATGCCAACGAGCCAAGGCATCGTCCACATCTCCTGCTGGCCTTCTTCAACCCCTTCCCATTCCGGATAAGGTTTGGGAGGACGTGTCCATGGATTTTGTGGAGGCCTTACCTGCGGCCCAGGGTAAGACAGTTATTATGGTGGTGGTTGACCGCCTCTCGAAGTACGCTCATTTTTGTGCTTTGAGTCATCCGTTCTCTGCTCGCACCGTGGCTGAACTCTATGTGAAGGACATCGCCAAATTACATGGTATGCCTCGGACTATTATTTCTGACCGCGATGGGTATTTGTTTCCCAGTTCTGGCGCGAGTTCTTTAAGTTGCAGGGTACAGCGCTCCATATGAGTACGGCTTATCATCCCCAAACTGATGGGCAGACTGAAGTGGTCAACCGGTGTTTGGAGCAGTATTTACGCTGCTTTGTCGGGGACCAGCCCCGCCGTTGGCTACAAACGCTTCCTTGGGCTGAATGGTCATACAACACGGCATATCACACCCGTGCCGGATTCACGCCCTTCGAGATTGTCTATGGGCGCCCTCCTCCATCCGTTATGTCTTATGTGCCTCACCGTTCCTCCATTGCTGAGGTGGACTATATGCTGCAGACTCGTGATGAGGTTCTTCGCCAACTGAAGGCCAATTTGGCTTCCGCTCAGAACCGGATGAAACAACTCTATGATAAGCATCGTTCTGATCCGGTCTTTCAAGTGGACGATCTGGTTTATGTCTCTGTTCTTCCGCAGCGCCAGACAACTTTATTTCGGGCTGATCATAAACTAGCTGCTCGGTTTCATGGACCATATGCAGTTGTCGAACGGGTGGGACCGGTGGCTTATCGTCTAGCTCTTCCTTCTGGGTCACTGGTGCACCCTGTGTTCCATGTGTCACGCCTCCGTCGTTTCGTGGGTGACCCTCGATTGATCGCTCCTAGTGCACCCCCGCCTCTCATGGGTCCTCCTGCAGCGGATATCCCAGTTCCGGCTTCTCTTATTGACAAACGTTGGGTGCGACGTGCGGGGCGAATTGTTACGGAAGTACTTGTGGCTTGGAAAGGCAGGTCGTTGGAAGACGCCGAATGGATCCTCGAGGATGATTTTTTGGCGCGTTTTCCATCATGGTCGCCTTGAGGACAAGGCGTTAGCGGAAGCGTGGTGGAGTGTTGTGAACGTCAGTCCCCAAAGGCCAGCCGTCAGCAGGCCGTCAGCAGGCCAGCAGGCCAGCCGTCAGCGGGCCAGAGGCCAGCAGGCCATCACGCATTATTAGGATATTTGATTTATTGTAATCAGACCCGTTTAGGCTAATTGTTAGGTAACGGGCTGATAGAGAATAATTAGTGCCAATTAGTGGCCCATCAGAGCAGCGCCAATTAATGGCCCATCAGATAGACAGATGGTGCCCTAGCCAATGCGCCATCTGATCCCTTTATATGTAGATCGTCTTCCTCATGAAGAGGCTATGCAATTAAAAACTTATCTTTCCTCTACTATTCTTCTTCTCTCCTTCCTCCTTGCCACCAGGCAATTCCTTGTGGTCGCAGCGACCACAACACCTCTCCAGAACCTGATCTAGAAATGGCAATGGGAAATGGTCTTTCCTTGTGACTAAGTTCAGCTTCCTGTAATCAATGCACATTCTCCAGGCAGATGTAACTCTAGTGGGTATTAATTCATTATCTGCATTCTTGACAACAGTTACACCAGATTTCTTAGGCACTACTTGGGTAGGACTCACCCACTTGCTATCAGAAATGGGGTTGATGATCTCCGCATCCAAGAGCTTAAGAACTTCAGCTCTAACCGCCTCTTTCATGTTTGGATTTAACCTACGTTGCATCTCCCTTGACGGTTTAGCACTGTCCTCCAAATAAATCCGATGAGTGCATATTAAAGGGCTTATTCCTTTTAAATCAGCAATTGTCCATCCTATTGCACCTTTATGTTTTCTCAAAATATCGAGCAACTTACCCTCTTCGATAAGGTTAAGATGAGACGATATTACCACTGGAAGAGTTTCACCATCACCCAAAAATGCATATTTGAGCTCAATTGGTAACTTTTTCAACTCCAATTTGGGTGCTTGAATGCTTGATGGTGTAGGCAATTTGTCACTCAATGGTAGCTCCTCAAACTTGGGTTTCCATCCATTCACTTCCAATACCTGCAGAGAATTCAGCAAAGAACACATCTCAGCCTTTTCACAATTCACTTTAGACTCATCATATAAAGAATTAACTAAGCAAGATTCGAATGGATCAGAAAGAGATGCATGAAATTGATCTCTAACAACGGTATCAACCCAATTCATTTCTTGAACATCAGTATCATCCCCTGGTTGTTTGCAAACATTAAATATATTCAATTCCAAAGTCATATTGCCAAATGAAAGTTTCATCACACCATTTCTACAATTAATCAAAGCATTTGAAGTAGCAAGAAATGGGCGACCTAATATGACAGGAATATTTGCACTTGCATTTATAACAGGATGTGTGTCCAAAACAATAAAATCAACAGGAAAATAAAATTTATCTACTTGAACAAGCACATCTTCCACCACTCCCCTTGGAATTTTAATAGAACGATCAGCAAGTTGAAGAGTAATGGTGGTTGGTTTAAGTTCCCCAAGACCTAACTGAGTGTATACTGAATAAGGCAAAAGATTAACACTAGCCCCAAGATCAAGTAAGGCTTGGTCTACCCTAAAGTTCCCGATCACACATGAAATAGTTGGACATCCGGGATCCTTATATTTGGGTGGGCTTTTGTGTTGAATTATAGAACTTACCTGTTCAGTTAAAAATGCTTTTTTCTGCACATTCAACTTACGCTTAATAGTACACAAATCTTTCAAGAACTTAGCATAAGAAGGTACCTGTATGATTGCATCTAACAAAGGAATGTTAATTTTCACCTGCTTAAAAAGTTCAAAAATTTCAGCATTTTGGTTCAACTTTTGAGGTGGTTTCAACCTCTGTGGAAATGGAGCTGGAATAGGACATCTTACATCTTCGCTTGACCCAGACTTCTCAATTTCCTCATTATCATGTTTTGATTCATCATTCTCAGAAGATTTTTTGGCCTTAGGTGGAATTATTTTGTCAATTTCTTTTCCACTGCGAAGAGTGGTAATAGACTTAGCATGTTCCAATTGTGAATCAGAAGGTTTTGTGTCCATTATGTGAACTTGCCCGTGTGGGCTGGGTTGGGGTTGAGCAGGAAACCTACCTTTCTCTTGAATAGCAAGAGAAGATGTCAATTTAGTGAGAGAGCTCTTTATATCATTAATGGCTTGTGAGGTTTGTTGATTAATAGTAGCTTGCCCTTGCATGAAAGTTTGTAGTATCTCCTCAAGTGTCTTCCTGTGAGGTGGAATATATGGAGTATAATTGGAAGATGCTTGAGGAGGTGGTGTTTGTGCGGCACTATCATTCCTCCAACTAAAGTTGGGGTGATTCCTCCATCCTAGATTGTTGGTGTCTCCATAAGGAGATTGCCTCTTGAAAGGGGTCATGGAATTTGCTTGGTCATGCAACACCTCCTTGAAAGCAGGAATGGTAGGGCACTCATTAGTAGGGTGTCCCATGACATCACAAATTCCACAGGCCTCTTCTGTAGCAACAGACTTAACAACGTTAATTTTCCCTACTTCCATAGCCTCCACCTTCCTAGCCAAAGAGGTTAGCCTAGCACTCAAATTATCCTCCTCCCTAAGATAATGCAGACCCCCACTAGTAGTTGAAGACTTCGACTTATTAGAAACATCAGAGGGATCGGTGGGATCCCAAGAATCTGAGTCTTCAGCTATTTGATCTATAAAATCAAGGGCTTCATTAGGGTCTTTATCAAAGAATTCCCCATTACACATGGTTTGAACAAATTGTTTCATTGAGGGCGTCATCCCATCATAGAAGAAACTGATGGTGCGCCACTTCTCATATCCATGATGTGGACAAGAATTTAACAAATCTTTATAACGCTCCCAACATTGATAAAATGATTCATTTTGTTTTTGGGCAAAATTTGTTATTTGCCTTTTCAGAGCATTTGTCCTATGAACTGGGAAAAACTTTTTAAGGAATTCAGTTTGTAGTTCTTTCCAAGTTCCTACAGATCTAGGCTTAAGGGAATTTAGCCAAGTCTTGGCTTTGTCCTTCAAAGAGAAAGGAAACCATTTTAGCCTGATAATGTCTTCACTACAAGCTTGCTCAAAAGTTGCACATACTTCCTCAAATTCCTTTAAATGCAAATAAGGATTTTCAGAATCTAGACCATGGAATTTGGGAAGCAAGTTTATCATTCCAAGCTTAAAAGTAAATTGATGTGCTTGTAGAGGCAATATAATACATGAAGGTGTGCTAGTGCGTGCAGGTTGCAGATAATCACGCAAGGGCCGCATTGGTGCATCATGTTCAATCTCATTTTCATTAATATAATGGTTACTACCTTGATCAGCCATTTGATTATGTGTGTGTGATGGAACAAAAAATTCAAACGAAGGATTCTCAATCAAAATAGCAGAATTACTTCTAACCAATCGTCCACTGGTATCTCTATTCCACGAGTGCATGCACAACCAACAGAAATTTCAAAGAGAGATGGAACGAGTTTACCAAATTTGAAGAAAAATCCAATGAAAAGCCTTTTTGTTCCAGATGGGACTCCAAATTCCTGCAAAATAAACAAGCTAAATTCAACTAAGAATAACTGAAATTAACTAAACTACACTAGGAGAAATAAACTAATTGGAAGATTAATCTTAAACTTCACTCCCCGGCAACAGCTGATCTAACCCAAGAGAAGGTTGACAAATTGTAATATATACTCGGTGAATCTAAGTGTCGAACCACAGGGAATGATGTAGGATTATTCTATTCTAACTAATTTAAACATTACTTAGCTTAGCAAATTAAGATTCTTATCAGGAAATTATGCAGAGAAGTTATAATTCAATTAACTACTAAAATAGAAATAGAAATTCAGGGTGTATTGCTACAATGTTCTACACTTTTAATATTATATTAACATTTCATATCATATTGAGCAGAAATTTCCAAGATGAAGGTGTAGAATAAAACCACTTACTTGAGGGCTTCTATATTCCAGTTGATTATAAATGCAAGTACATGTGGTTGATTTTCTTAAACATTGTGGTCTGCATTTGAAGGGATAATAGGTTTGATTGTTTTGAAGTGTTTATTTTATTTTTCTCACTTAGATTAATAAGGTTAATTTCATAAGTACATGTTTGTGGGTAACATGGCTGTAAACCCTCACGAGAAAAAACTCGTCCTACTAGGGACACCTAGAGGTTTAACGGCTTGTTGCATACGCTCAATACAATCGTGTTCCCTACAAAAGTGGTATTTACTTTTCTAATTTTAATTTGCTTTAGTTTATTTTGTGTGATTTTGTTTTGTTTGTTTTGCTCGGGGACTAGCAAAATATAGGTTTGGGGGTATTTGATAAGCATGAAATATACATATTTATATGCCTTATTTATCTATATGCTAGTGTGGTTTGTGTGATAAAACATGAATAAAATGGGTTATTTGTGATTAGGGTAGTAATTAGGGGATTAATAATTAAATTACTCTAATTAACTATTTTAGATGCATTAAAGAATTTAATAAATTATATTTTTATCATGCGTCTAATTTTAGTTTGGTTTTGTTATTGTAGGTTTGAAAATGCGAATTGCAGTTCGTAGCAGACGAGCGCATTAGACGTGTTTCGAAATGCCAAAGTGACTCAAGAGCTAATATCACGCGTATTGAAGATCTGAACCATTGATGAGCTACTTAAGAGAAGACGTGCACAAAATTAAAATACAGACGTGTAGATTTAAATCGGCGGTGGAGATCGTTACGACGGGTTTTATTTGATTAAAAGAAAAAAAAGGAAAAAGGATTAAACCGGCTGGTCCGGTTTGGGTCGAAATAAAGAAATAAAAAAAAAAGAAAACGAAACACCCGAACCGGAGCTCGGGTGTCTTCGTTCTAGATGAGAACAGAGCGCTCGAGCATCTGCTCGAGCGCCGGTGTGACAAAAGGGCGGCCTGAGCGTCGGAGGACCTGACGATGGCTGGGCTGGTTTCACGGCGACCCTGGACTCGAGACGCCGGCGATGGGAACTTGACGGCGGCCTGAGCTTGGCGGCGGGGCAGAATGGCAGAACAGCAGGACGTTGGAGAATAGAGGCGGCAATGCGGCGGAGGAACGGCAAGACGGTGATGGGCTCGATCGAGCAGATGCAGACGACGGTCACGGCGCGAGGAGGAGCAAAACAGCAAAAGGAAAGTTCTTGATTTGGAAATGTGCATGTAACAGAGCCGAATCGAAAGGCATCGAGGCAAATTGAGTTGCAGATGTGTTCCAGTTTGGTAAGCTTCCATATTCAGTTCGATTGGAAATGGAAAAGGGGCGATTTGGCTCAGTTGGGAAAGATTACAGGACTGCTCTTGCAGTCTATATAAACAGCACTGCCAGAAACAGAAGGAAGGAGCGCTTGGGGTTTTGAAGGAGCGCTTGGGGTTTTGACGAAACAGAGAACGGCTGGACGCTGTTTTCAGAGAAGAAACAGAGGCTTGTTCTTGCTGTTTGGGTACTGTTTTCCATCGGATTTTAGCCGGAATTGAAGAGGAATCGAAGGAAGAAGAAGAGAAGAAAAAGGGTTGATTTTTGCATATGCTACAGTGATTTCGGAATTTGCTACAGTGCGGGCTGATGGGAGAAGACGATGAATAGTGTCCCATGAATAGTAAATCGTGAATAGTGATCTGCAATAGTGTTTTCCAATGCAATTTCTTCCAAATCTAAATCTGATTTTTCTCTTGAATATGAATAGTTAAATCTTTTGTCAAAGCTAAAGGTGACGTTATTTGATTGATATTTTTACGTCTATGAAAAAGTGTTTAATGCTTATTTGATTGAATGCGATGTTTTGATAAAGTCATAATCTATATAATTATTTGATTTGTCGTTAACGTAAGGTACGGCGAATGCTTATAATTCACTGTGATTAGTAGACTATGCTTGTTAATGATAAATATTCGATCGATATTTTTATGTTAATGGATATGATGAACGTGAATGAAATATCTTCCGATTAGGTCAAATCATTATTTGAATCTAATTGCGTAATTAAAGAGACGTAGAATATTAATTAAATAATTGATCCTTGAAGCTTTGATATCTCTCATCGATTATCTTTGCCTGTCTTTAGTTAGTTTTAATTGAATCTTTAATCATCATTTTAGTAGTTAATTGAATTATAACTTCTTTGCATAATTTTCTGATAAGAATCTTAATTTGTTAAGCTAAGTGTTTAGATTAGTTTAGAGTAGAATAATCCTACATCATTCCCTGTGGTTCGACACTTGGATTCACCGAGTATATATTACAATTTGTCAACCTTCTCTTGGGTTCGATCAGCAATCTTTGAGAGTTTGAACTTTGATGCCATAGATCAAGGGGGCCATGATGATGAGGGGCCATTTAGGAGGGAGTCAAAGTTCACCATGGCATCATTTTATACTTATCATGATTTCCATGAACATATAAATTTATTAAATAAATCATGATTTTTTTTTCCTAAAATGATGCACTATTAAAAATAATTCCATAATAAGGTATCTGACAAGCCACGCAACCCAAAGGTCTGGAAAAAGTCAAATAAAAAAGGTATGCATGTGAGGAGCAGGTGGTTTCTTTTTTGTAATGTCTAAACTACCCTCACCTGACTATGACATGCCTGTAGGTGGCAGCACATCACTTCCACTCTCCCACTCTCTCTCCATTTTCCCTCCCAGCTCTCTTTTCCCTCCCAACTCTCCCTTTTCCCTCTCAACTCTCCCATTCTCCCTTCGCAGCCTCTTCGAAACCATTCTTTACCTCTGCCAACGCCCCTCCGCTGATGCCCCTCTCCATAGACTTTCCTCCCAGTAGGCATTCTCTCTGCTAACTCCCATCTCCACTAACGCTCCTCTCCGATGACGCTCCTCATTCATACAACTCTCTTCGCCTACTCCTCTCTCCACCGATGCCCCATTCCGCTGACTCCCCTCTACCCTCTCAATCTCCATTTTCCCTCCTCTACCCAAAATCCTTCACAGTCATTCAAAACCCTCCCCTGCCACCACATACGCCCCTCCGCTGACGCGCCCTCTTCGCCGGGTGGACGACACCCCTCTCCGTCGACTCCCCTCTCCATTGACGCAAATGGCTCCACGGACTACACAGGACAGAGAGAAAAATATAGGGAAGAAGAAGACTGATGCCGGAAAGGAAGTAAGTGGTTATAGAAAATGTATTTTTTTCTTCCCGTCTGCACTTCCTTTAGGTGGTTTTGATTGAGAATCATGTATAGAATAGTTGTTTATTTAGTTGTGAAGGTTTGCATAGATTAAATGTATAAGTTGTGAATTATAATTGCGTAGAATGTGTTGGGTCGTGATTCTGTAGGAATAATAGCTTGAACTGATTTAGTTGTAAAGGTTGATATAAAAGGTTGCGAATTTTAATTGCATAGGTTACGATGGTTGAGTAATTCTTTGAAGTTGAGTGAAATTTATTTAGTTACGAAGGTAAATTGCATAGGTTGCGCAGGTTAATTGGTTTGGTTGCGATGGTTGATTAATTCTATTTGAAGTGAAATTTATTTTGTTGCGAAGGTTGATCTAATTGTTTTGAAGGTAAATGACATAGGTTGAGAAGGTTAATTGTATAGGTTGTGAAGGCTAATTGTATAGGGTGTGATTATGTAATATAAGAATGCTGCTGATTATTATATAAGGATACTTATCTGATTACAATTTTCTATCCAATTGTAGCTACCTAAACTTATCTGCAAGTGTACAATGAAAAAACTGGCTGAGATTAGCCAGACAATGAAGCCCATCGATATCTCTCAAATTCTATATTTGGAGATTTATTGAAGATTCCTCACTCGCAAGTATGTTATCGACTAGTATTCGAGATTCTAGAGAGAAGAGTCAGTGGGCTGACTTTTGATATCGGTGGAAAGAGGGCTTGAGTTAAGCCCTTGGATGTTTCTCTAATTCTCATGCTGCTGCTACACACTACAACCGAGAAGTCTCATCTCCAATCTTGTAGTGCCTTCAAGGATAGAATGTTTAAAGGGGAATAAAAAATCACCTCAACAATGATTCGGTATTTGTTTGGAGGAAAGAAGATAAAGGTACAAGATAAGATTAGGTTGGCAATTCTGTACATCTTTGTGGTATTCATCCTACCTAGGCTAGGAGACCTTGTGGAAATGAGGTTCTGGGCTATGATGGACCAGGAGGACTTGAGTACATTCTCAAATTATCCTTGGGGCAGGGAAGTGTATGTGCAACTATAGAGAGGAGTTGCAAATGCATACGAGGACATGAGGAAAGGTAGATTCAATTTATTTGGTCGTTCAATTATTTTACAGGTATGAATCTCAACTACCAAACTTGTGACAGTTTTCAATATTATTTTTTTAATCTTTGATGTACTAATTGCATGATTAATTATGTATTTATGCAGTTTTGGTTTTTTGAATTGGTGAAGGTAAGGGTTGTTGGATTAGATTGGTTGCAGCGGACAGATGGATTGCTGATCATTTAAAATTAAACCCTTGCAAGTGAACAAGGCAATTACGTACTATGGCGAGTATAGAAAGGGTTGTCGAACCTCATGGATGGTTAAACAAATTACCAAATTTAAGAGAAAAGTTATAATTTTTAGTTACTCTAAGGAAAGTAGTGAACTTTAACTAATCTAAGCTGAGATTAATCAATGGAGAGAATTATCAAGGCAATGAATCCACCACTAGAGATGTAATTACTACTCTTGATTATTATTACACACAGATTGACATGATATGGTAACTCGTGTTCCTGGTCGCACACACGAATCACTAATGAATTTACTAAAGTTCTTGGTCGGACACGAAAGTTCATCCACTATTATGTAATCAATCTTATCCTTTGTCGGGCATAAAATCAATTACAAACCTGTTATAATGTAATTAATCCTATCCTTGGTCGGGCATAGAATCAACACAATATCTAATTTCATTCATAATCAATCAAATCTATGGTCAAGCACTCAAAAGAATACTCATGAAATCGCATTAAGCATGAATCATAATCAACTTTATTAAATGAAACTAACAAGAGTAGCAATACACATATCTAGGGCTTCATCTAGCTTTCACAAGGAATTTAGTTACACATAGGAAGAGAGAAAAGAAAAGCCTATTTTGTAGATCTATTAGCATGAATCCTTCTTCTTCTTTGGCTCCAAAATACTCATTCTCTTGTTCTTCTCTAGCCTCCAAAATAAGTTCTCTAATACTTAATACGTTCTCCCTTAAGGCTTATTTATATGTTTGAAGAGAAACCACAAAGTCCCCTTCCAAATCCGAGTCAAAATATCATTGATTTAGGTTTTGCCGCACAAACCGATCGATCGCTCCGTATAGCCGATCGATCACGATTGATCACTTTCCTTCGTTAAATTCAACGTTGTTGCGCCGATCGTCCGTTTTGTCTCATCAGCCGATCGATCATTTTATGCCCGATTGATCATGTTTACTATAATGTGCGCATCTAAAAACTCCAGTAGATATGATCGATCGTTTCCTTCGATACACTATTTTCCAGCTATGGCAATCGATCGTGTATGAAATGCCGATCAATCGTAAGTACTGTTCATAATATTCAAATGGCTATAACTTTCTGTTCCGAACTTCGAATTGCATGTAGTCAGTGGCGTTGGAAAGCTGACTTCTTAAAATTTAACATGAAGCTTGAATCAGGCTAATAAAATATATGTACACGAAGTTATGATGATTTAACCATTAAAGTTATGTTTCACCATATTTTTGTATCTTACTCTTGTTTCCTACAAAAACTAAAAACTATATTAAAGTAGTAGTAATTCTAATCAAACACTAGCATAAATATAAGTTTAGGAGATAATTTTATACATAATTCATGTGTATATCAATAAATTTACAAGGTTCTGATAAGTTAATACGAACATATGTACAAAGTTCATTGTCATATATAACATATTCGAACATATATACAAAGTTCTAACAAGTTAATACGTGGTTCTAGATCCATCATTACTTTCCTATATCCATGGCCACAATGTCGTGCGACATAGCAACATGCAAAGGAGTCAAGACATCATGTCATCATAACTTAGTAATAATGGTATCACAACTTCAACATTAAGGCATCGCAAATATCACTTAACTTAGTAATAAATGTATCGCAACTTGATTCTCATACATAACACATTCGAACATATGTACAAGGTTCTGACAAGTTTATACGTGGTTGTAGATCCATCACTACTTATCTATAACCATCACCATAATGTCGTACAACACAGCAACATGCATATGAGGCAACACAACATGCAACAAATTATGTCATCACAACTTAGCAATAAAGGTATCGCAACTTCAACATTTAGGCATCGTAAATGTCACGCAACTTAGCAATAATGGTATCACAACTTGTCCAATATAACACATTCGAACATATCTACAAGAGAAAAGACATAATAGTATCAAGATTATTACAGACCTTACAAAGTAGTTTAATAGTCTGAACTGAAACAAAACAACTTAATTCCTACCAAGTTTTACTACCAAACACTCGAATGTAGTGATGTTCCCTAACTGCTACTACTCCTGACTGGACTGACATGCATCTTGCTTTTAAGTATATTATTTGGTGAACTGCTTATAATTGGATGTTCTCCTTCATCACACAACAACACCTTACAAAAGCCACATTGCCTAAAGCAGTTCATCAACTTAGTCAATCCATGATCATTCAACATAAATATCAAATCTTTGATGTTGGGGTATATGTATGCAAAACATAGTTTCTCTTCTGGAATGTTGAAATCTTCATCCAACGCTTTAGCAAATGAACTGAAAGTATCTCTTGGGTTAAGGGTGTGAGCTGAGCATGGCATATGCCTCCAACTATCGCCACATTGCTACCGGGGGTATGATCAATGCGGCCACCATAGCATGCCAACACCCTCAAGCTAGCCCCTTCCACCTACAATTCAACATGTCGTAAGCTATTAGAACATCTCACTGCTATCGCAATTCAAGCAAATTAACATTCCAACAGAGTCATAAATGCATCGCAGCTTAATAATAAAGGTATCACAATTGCATCAATTAGGCATGGAAATTATCATGTAACTGACTAAAAATGCGTCGCAACTTGACTGTAGTGTATAAGATCTGGTAACATCGCAACTTAACTAATTTTGCTTCATAAATATAGCCACTAAGCATCATAACTGAATTAAAATGCAATTAAGATACAATACATCTTAGCATATCTACTAGGCATCACAACAAGTATTTCATGCATTATCCTCTATGAAGATCACATTCTTTATGATAAATGGCTCACAAAAGGAGTACGACTGAGATATTCAACATTGGATGTGTTACACATGCATAGATCCAGATAAGAACACCATAAGATGTTCAAGAGACATTTGTCCATACTCCAATTATCAGAATTTGGAATAATAAGATTTGAGGATTCAGATTCCAATTGGAAGCTCAAATCGAATCAACACTACAAGCGGAGTACCAAGGACTCATTTAATACAGAAACACCCTTATTAACCCATGATGATAATTCATATAACTTATTAAATTCTACTGTAATCTTTACTGGAAAATCTTGCAATACATCTAAGATTCACCATACACTTATCTTATAATATAATCTCATTTATTGGTGAAGTATTAGTGACGTTTAGCCTAATTATAGTGTACTATTTTTATATATCAGTTGAATTCCGACGGTTCCCACCGAAATCACAATTCAAACTAGACTCTAAAATTTTTAAGGTTATTACTCCTATGAATCTAGTTTCCAACCCAATAAACGGAATATTTTTATGAGTTTTCTATAACTAGTTACATATATTTTAGTGCAAGTTCTTAATTCTATTTGATTAGTGAACGTAATTAACCTCTTGTATGCATACCTTCTGACACCTAATGTGTTCACATGCTTAATTACATGATATTTTATACTTATTACAGAACCTTATTAGTTCTAATTTTTAGTAATTTTAAATGATTAGGGTTTGTTTCCCTATTTATATATGAACATACAATCATATATCTTATAATAGATCTATTCTGAGAACTAGACAACTAATATGAGACAAATCAAGACTCCCGGTCAGTGAAATGACATCGAACATATGACTCCTTCGACTGATCAATAGAGTTATGACACATAATGAGAGATGTTCCTTAATAGTTATCCACTTTGATCGAGAATAGTAACAATAATCATTAATTAGAGCATTAAAGCTATACAAATATCATGATTCATCAATGAAACATGACAACTTAATCTGGACAGAAACAAACCAAACAAAAATGACAGCAAGGAAATAGCACAAAGGATTAGTGTTTTCATCTAATGGCTAGCACGTGTAATGAAAGACAATATGAGCACAAAACTTCCATACTTCCATCATATATCATATCACAATGACAATTAATTCAAGACTATGGAATTGTAACACTTTAATTCTAATGAAGAGACAATATTCATGTCAACGAAATACCACAATATAGATCATCGATATGAAGTAGGAAATTCAAATCACAATAAAGGGAAAAATCATCCTACATGTACGATCGATGTACTTCTTTGCTTTACCACAACAATTGTTGCCTCCCCCCGCCCTCTAACACTTCAAGTAATGGATTTTTGGACATGGGTAAGGGGATAAGCTGTCACGCCCCAAATTTCCAAAACCCTGATATGCGCGGAAGCGATAATCCAATAACGGTTACAAGGGTGGAAAACCTGGGACGGACCGAATACTCGATTCATCACCACAAATCCCATAACATAAAAGGGAATACCAGGATCATGATGACGTAAACAATCGTTCAAAAGAATTGAAATAACTAAACAATGTTACTGACTTCCTAAGCGTCAATTATTTTTACGAAAGCAAATTAATAACTGAGTGACACGCAGGCCACAACTATCCAGAAAAGATAAACATCCAACAAATAGCAAAATAAATTCTACGCAAACAAGCCTTCACGACTCCTACGAGCACCAACCTCCACGTCCAAAAGGATGCTGATCACGCCTCTTCAGCTCTACGCCCCGCATCAGAAAATGCGTGAGTATTCCAGAGGAAATACTCAGTAGGATGCCAGAAAAACTCACAGAAAATAAAGGCAATAAGATAACTCAATGATAATCAGGTCCAATGACTCAGAACAAAATGAAAACAGGATTTACTTACCTGGAAAAATTACAACACCTGACAACTCTCACTGATCAGGGTAAAATGAATCAATATAAACAATATGACTCCAGACTTCCAACGAGTAAGGAGATAGGCAAAATATCTGATCGGGACAACCAATGTGTCGAAAATGTCAATTTCTGCTCTCTGATCAGTCCACTTCCTCTATGGACTTCAATACCAGAACATCCTAGAGGTTCTACGTAGGAACCCGGCCAAGCGTCTAGGGATGCTGGCCCCATCGGTGCTTACGGGCACAATGGGCAGAGATTGCAGACCTTCCGTAATGTCTAACAATCTAAAGCACACGCGTTGCCATCATCGGCTGAACTACAGAGGTTCATAATCATCGGAGACCACTCTGGGTCTAGCTATGGCTCGTGAGCATACTATGATCCAACCTAAGAGTATCAACAAGACTCTTGGCGGAGAAACAGTTTACATGGAACTGGATCTGTCTACACAACATGGTGTTCTCATGAATTCACAATCTTTGTCAATAAGACTCTCAGAGGAGTTCACTGAAATTCTCAGCATTCAACAGTGACAGACTCTCATGAGGTTAACCAATAGCAGGTATGTGCCTAAGCACGGGTTGACTCGAAACTGAACTCTTCGGTATAGACTCTTCCAATGTCATCACCATACACTACTTCAATCAAGGCCATCCCTGGTCCTCACGACTCTTAAGGTGACTCAAAAGCTTACTACTAGTAGAATAGAAAAGGATAACTCTAACCTGTCATTAGGGCTTCAATAATAGAAGATACGCGATGTTAGGCACCGCGAGGAGAACATTGACGAACTCAGTGATTGGTATAAAGACAATACTGCATTCATGATACTATCATAAGTACCCTCTGGGATTCTTATATCATAGTACCCTACTTGTGTGATATCATATATATATATGGTCTTAGCGTAGCGTTTTATTTATAACCGAGAAAGGTCACTGTTATAGACACAACAGCCCCATTCCCGGATTTATCCCGACTTACACAGAACTTAAAAGTCTCTGAAATTTTTATGGCAGACAGCCCTATGTCCGCAGGTCATTACCCAATTTACGGAATAATTTTACGAATTTTCTACAATTAGTTATGGATTTTAGAGTGCAGTCTGTCGGTGCAGGATACATCCTGGCCGAGAGCACTATATTTAGTAATCCCTCAATTTTCACTTGTTTTCACTAATCCTAACCTTAACCCAAGTCTTTTAGACTCAACACCACATCATAATAGGCCTTTATTAGCTTCTGGTCAGACCATTAAATGTATATTAATCAGCCTACAAGTCTCTTTTAAAAACTGTTTTACCAATTAGTCTTAATGGCACATTAACCCGCGAATTGGACAACTATTCCAGGACACCTTGGCTCCTGGTCAGATCCATTAGAGAGGTCTTATGGTCCACGAGCAATGCTCCATCAAGGATTTACAATTTCTCTTATCAATACATCCTTTAGTCTCATCTAGATAATCATATTACTCATATATCATATCAATTAAGGCATATACTACCTAAAGTGGACAACTTTATTCGGAAAAAGAACCACAACACAAAGTACAACTTTTGACACACAAGGACGCCACATACCAGAGGATTCAAATCTGAAATATTGCTGCTTTTGGATGAGAAACACATGGATTAGACACAAGTTAGATTGATTAGGTCAAAGCATGCAAGAACATGACATCGGTTGATGTATTTCAAGAAAGATGACAACTTTTCATGACCAGAACCTTAAACCACCCGAAACATGGTATAATCAGTAGGAATAGACATCAAACACATGATCCAAAGTGTAGCAAAATAATGGTATACCTCGGGGATGTCTTGCTCGAATAGTGTATGCGAAAATCACAACAATAAAGAGATCGGTATGCAACAATTGAATAGATATCAATAATTAGGACAATTAATCCCAAACGAAAATAAGTCAAACTTGTCACACATCATCAGCACGTGGTACTCAACATAAAGATCAAAACTTTCATGCAAATATGCTGAGAGAAAAAGAGCATCTTACAAAAGAACCGGTACTAATCTGCACGTGAACCGGTTTGAAACGAAACCCGCTTCTTTGCGATCTCCACACGAACCGAACCACCACCAAAGCACACTCTACTTGAAGAGGCTTACTGAGGGTTAGGAGAGAAGGGGGAGAACGAAATGGGAGAGAAGAAATCACCAAAGAAAAAAGGAAAAGAGGGCTGCCGGTTCCCAAAGGGATGGGCGCCCCTTTTTCCTAGGGTTTATATAGATTTTTCTCCCAAATCTCCACCGTCCGTCTCCACTTCATCCAAGGGCCAAAATCAAACCCATCCCATCCAAATCTCTAGATTGAGATCTCCACTAACCACAAAATATTCTGATTTGATTGCAATTAGATAGGATTTTATCTCTTCTCAAAATCTTACCAATTTACTTAGGTAACTTACTAAGTAGAAGCAAAACTTTTAAGGACTCTTCTTGGGCCAACTATAAGCACAAGAGAGGCCCATTCAACCTCCCAAAAGAGTGTCCCACGTTCAGCCCAAATTTACTATAATTTTAGGCAATTTAAATCTCCCATTAAAAGGATTTCCAAAAAGATAACAATTAGGGTTTTGACTACAACCCAAACTACTGAGTTTAGAACTCCTTAGACAGGTAAAACAGGCAAGATACGTCCCAAAGAAATCCCCCAAAATCAGTCCAAAACGTTTCCCAACGGAATTGCCTCGGGAATCGCAATTTCACTGGCGATCGATCGGTACGTATAATGCGATCGATCGTCTCGCGATCGATGCCTTACGAAGCCGGTCGATCGTCTACCGTTCGAAGCCGATCGATCGGTTCTGACGGAAAACTTCAAATTTTTGATTTTTAATGAAATTTCCCGAATTCAAATTTAATCCCATTTAGCAAGGAAAAATTTACCTTAATAATTTACGGTCGCTACATAAGAAGGTACTGATTTGAGGGATAAGAGAAGAAGAAAACTCGAACCAAGGGGCAAGGGTGTGGTCGGTCAAGTGTATGGGCCGACCACCCTAAATTTGTGTTTAAATAGTTAGGGTTTCCTACCCCTCATAGGTTTTACTTTCCACACTTGATTCCTTTCCTTTTAATCTCAGCCATCCGCCCAAGAACTTCTCCAAATTGGACTTGACGTCCTTCCAAATTGGCTCCCCTAATTAGTTAGGATTCTAAATCTTTTTGAATCAAATCTTCCTTCAAAAGTGATCCTATCTTCCAAATCTAAACTACCTATTCGGTTTCAATTTCCCTTGGACATCCCTTCCCTTTTGGACTCCCTTTCCTAATTGGCTGATAGAGATCTTGGGAATATTCTTTTCTATTCCCTGATTGGCTCTCATAATTAGCAATATCCAATTTAGTTACTCTTTCCTAATTTACTGTTACTTTCCCTAGTTACTGTCAGTAATCAAATCCAATTACTAAAAGTAACCAACCATGATTTGATCTTACCCACATGTAGCCCTGGTACCCAGGTACGTCTGGCGCCAGGTGCACGTGACGTACCGTACAAGTGCAATTGATTTACCCTATTACTAACCACATTACTATGAGTCATAACTAACTAATTACCTCATACACATGTGTCACACACCACATGTCTCACATCCACCCTGAAGCCTGGCCCCACCACCTAGCATCAAGTGTCCTTAGACCTTGGCACCAGACCAGCCTCAGCGCCAGGGCTAGCCTCGCGCTCGGATAATCTACCTTAAATTGTTCTATTGTTAAGTCATTTTCTAATGCATCCCATGAACATCAAACCTACCACATAACAAGTCACATCAAAACTGAATTAGGCAACCATACTTTCCTAATTTAAGGCATCCAAATAAAATTATATTTTCTTTCTATTTATTTAATTTTATTACAAAATTAGTGATCGTCACAATTTACCACAAGTATGACACATTTGATTCATGTTAAATGTCTGTGTCAAATAGCTATGGTCGTGGGAGAGATTACATGTGTGACGTCCAAAAGTTCAAAGCACTCCACTAGATAGTTTGTCTTCGTTAGGAGTTAGGTATGTTTTATATATTTAAGTCATTTTATGTTCTTCTATAGGCATTTTTAATCATTTATTTTGTTTCTTTTTTATGTTCGCAGGTGGAATGCTAGGAAAACCAAAACCGCTAATAATCACAGTATCCTCCGCCATTATAGATCTAAATTGGACTACCAACAATCCGAACATGTAATTATATTATATTGTACATATTATGAATATAAACAATGCAATGTTCATAAAAAGTAAAGTACTGTCTTTATGTGTTGTTGTGTAGGTTACATGGCAACCATATCATGATGAAGTTTTAACACAATTATCTCATGTGTGTACCAATGGCAGAGATGTGTGGCTATCTAGGATGCCACTCATATGCTTTGACAATGTGAAGATGCATGTTTCGGATCTATCATGTTGCAATTTGGATTATAATAGCTCCCCCCCCCCCCTTTTGTTGTGGAGTTCATTGAGCGATCTTCGCGTAGGGGCCGACCAAGTTTTGATTGGAGGTCACATTATGTGGCCTATATTACTAGATGGGACGACCGGAGGACTACTCTTGTTCAGGGGGAGTTTTCCACGACTAAGCAAAATGCTAATAGTGCCTACATGAAGTGGTACTTTAGGATCACTAGGAGACTTATCCTACCACCCGTGCATGAGGCAGAGATATTATATCAGCTGAGGGGCGACATTGAGTGGGCTTTGGTTAGTATCTCTTACTTCATAATTATTTTAATTCACCATCATTGTGTGGATATAGTTAAAGTATATCCTTTTTTTCCTTCTAGCTTACTTATGCGAGACAAACACTCACTCAATGTAATGGAGCTTTGGTGGAGCATTCCTATGAGAGCTTGCTAGCGGCATGTCAGAAGATATGCGAGAGCACTGCACATGTTCTTGCAAGCTTGTCGTTGTTTTAGTCAGTTATGACAGAAATTTTGAGACTGTAGGGTGCTCATCCTTCTTAGGCTTCTCAACCTATATCAGCTTTGCCCGATGTTGTGACCTCATCAACCAACACGACTTCTTTGACCCCACCACCAGTAGTTTCAAATACCACACTCAATCTAGTTGAGGGGCCATGTTCTTCTCCAAAATTCTCGGCTTCGTCAGAGTGCCGATGACTTCCCTTTTACGAAGTATGCCTGAAGCCAGAAACCTCAGGACACGACCAAATACTCGATCTCACATTCAATTACACCACTGCAAATGGACGTATAATTGACCCAATTCAATCTTGAGAATAAACACTATTAATATCATGAAATGAAAATCCACAAGTCAAAAAATATACAATAATTAAATAATTAAAAAAATTTGGCTCACACGCCATTACTACTACAACTGTCAATTAAAAAAGAAAGATCTATGGCTCTTCAACTACCATCTTCAAGCTTCCCTCTATCTTGCACTCTTTCTGGGTCTAGTTTTTATCCACGCCTGCATCACAGGATGCATGAGTATTCCAAAGAAATGCCCAATAGGATGCAAAAACCACATAAGTGTAGAAGGTACAATATATGACAAGGAATAGGATTTAAAAGATGAAAATTTAGTAATCAACAATATCTGAATTGAATCATCAAGATTTCCATTACAAGGGAATATTATCATTCATCAAGACTCCAAAACATCGAAAGTGTATGGAGATACAATTTCTGCTCTCAGACATCACCACCGGCAAGTGGTTACATACCAGATTACCCTAGAGGTTCTCTTACGAGAACCCGGCCATGCGTCTAGGATACTGGCCCCATCAGTGCTTACGAACACAATGGGCGGAGACTACTAGACCTTCTGTAATGTCTCAACAGCCTAAGGACGTACGTATATGCCTCTTTTTGTGCAGGAGCCCCGCAAGATCGGAGATCCGCAAGATCTAGCAATGGCTCTCTGAGCATATTATGAGTCCACATCGAAGAGATCCCCGCAAAGTTTCTTGTGGAAAAACAATCAATAATTGAGCAGTACTTCTCATGACAAAGGTATAAAAATAGATTGTGCGATCATCACCACTTTTCTGATAACTGACTCACAAAAGGAGTACAAACTGAGGTAATCAATATCAAACGTGTTACATATGAATAGACTTAGATAAGAACTCATGAGGCTAACCCGTGTTCAAGGGACACTTACCTAGACACCTATAATCAGAATTTGGAACAAGATGAATAGTATATTCAAGTTCCAATTGAAAGCTTGAATCGAACAAACACCACGAATAGGGTACATGAGGCTTATCGAAGAGTTGAGCCACCCTTGATCAACCCCATGATTATAGCTTTTATAACTTAGTCAATTTTGCTGGAATCTCTATTTTGAAGTCTTAAAATATTCATAACTTCATCATATGCTTATCAATAATATAATAACTTATATTAGTTAAGCATTGGTGACTTTTGGTATAAGTGCAGTGTACTGTTTTGACATATCAGTTGAATTCAAAAGATTCCCACAAACAAAAAACTTTGAACCCTTGCAATTTTTATTGTAGATACTCCTATGAGTCTAATTTCATACGCAACTAACGGCATATTTTTAAGATATTTCTAGAATTAGTTATAACTATTTTAGTGCAATTCATTGGCGCAGGAACAGTCTTGGCCGAAAACGTTGTTCTTAATCTAATTTGATTAGTGAGTCTAATTAACATCTAATATGTTTAATTTCTTACACTTAGTGAATTCATATACCTATTAACATGACGCCTTTTCATTATTACAGAACCTTGTTAGTCAAAAGTTCAGTAATTTTAGTATGAAACTGATTCCTTACACTAAACCCTGAAAGTATTGTTATTTCTCTTATAAAGAACACATGGGACAATGAGACAATTAATCATGAACACTCCAGAATGTACAGCCACTTAACTAAGGTCAGCATGACTCTCATACTTAATTGTCAGTACCCAAAGTGGTCAAATTTCAAGCTTTAATAATGATATTAGACCGATAGAACATGATTTGGGATGATAGATGACATATATTGAGGTATTGAGCCCTTAACCCTAACTTAGATCTTCCAAAATTGGGACAATTTCTCCAAACATAACTGTCACAAATCACGACCATATCAACAAAGGGCTTCAAATTGAACAAGTTCTTATCTAGGTTTAATACATGTAACCATGAAACCGAACAAGTGCACAAACACAATATATATCCATAGTTTCAATGAAATATCACATATAAGATCATGACAGCAATTAAATCATGAATAAGAATTGATTACACTAGAATTTCAGTTGAGAAACAATGAATTTGACAACAGAATTCAATTTCTGGACATTCACATAGTTGAAAGAGAACACAATGGAGTTGTGTAAAAAATCATCCTACTTTGAGTGTTTTGATGTAGTCTTTTGCTTCACCAACAAAACTGTCGTTCACCCAACACTTTGCTGCCCTCTAATGGTTAATTTAATGGATTATGAGAGTGGGAAGGAAAGGAGAAGATTGCTGGTTTGAGTGGGAGAGAAGAAGAAAACTAAAAAGAAAAGATAGGTGTTGGTCGGCCAATATTGTGGGCCAGCCAACCCCAATTTGGGTTGATATAGGCTAGGGTTTTCTAGTCCAAGTAGGACCTCTTTTCCACCCTAGATCATCTCTCTTTTAATTATGACCATCCATCAAAAGCTTTCTCAAAGCAAGCCTGGCGTCCATTCCAATTTGGCGCCCAGTTCAATTAGGATTCCATATCTATTTTATAATCAAATCTTCTTTCAAGATCTACCCTATCCCCAAACCTTGTAACAACCTAATTAGTTACAAATTCTTGGTGCCCCATCACCTTTTGGTGCCCTCTCCTGATTGGTTGATGTAGATCATGAAAATATTATCTTCTATTTCCTAATTGGCACCCATAATTGGCAGTATCCAATTCGGTTATACTATGCTGATTTACTTGTTACTTTCCATAGTAACTACTCGTAATTAAAGCACTCACCTTCCCGTAAATCTCTTCAACTGCTAGGAATAACCATTCTATATTTTTAACTTATCCCAAAAAGTCCTAGCATCCAGATGCCCTGGAGCCCCAATAAAAGTTTGAAATTTGAACTTACTCTGTAACTTCCCACGTTACTACGACTCATAACTAACTCATTACTCATGTTCACACTTGTTACACCACACGTTACCCTGGCGCCTGGTCCCACACCTTAGCATCAGGTGCTATCAGATCCTGGCACCCGGCCCAACCTTAGCGGCAGCTCTAGTCCCAGCGCCAAGCCTAACCTCTACACTCCGGGTAACCTATTCAGCGCTAGTTCTAGCCCCAGCGCCATCACCAGGTCTAGCCTCAGCGCCAAGTCTAGTCTTCGGTTAAACCACTTTCCAATTCAACACAACATACAATTCATATGAAAATTCAAATAGACAACCATACCTTCCTAATTTAGGTCAATCTCATAAAATAGTAGTTTTAAATCTCATACCGATTTTCTAGGTATTACCCTTCTAGCTTAATTATGTGATACAAACACTCGCTCAATGTCATGGAGCTTTGGTGGAGCATTCCTATGAGAGCTTACTAGCAGAATGTCAAACGATACGCGAGAACATTACACATGTTCTTGCAAGATTGTCGTTGCTTCAGTCAGTTATGATGAAAATTCTGGGATAGATGGTTTAAACTTGTGTATTCTTTCTAATTTATTTTTTGTTTATGTTGATTATATTGTGTTATCAGGTTTTTAAAAAATCCATAAATTACATCGATGGATATGGTATGGAAAAGATGAAGGCACCACTTTATACAATGCCTTCAAAACACTAAAAATATAAGGCATCCTTTCCCCTTTACAAGAGGAAGGCATTGGTTCAAGTGGCGCCTTCCAAAGAAAGTATAAGGCGTCGGTTTGAACCAACGCCTTTCCCCTTTGGAAGAGGAAGGTTTCGGTTCAAGTCGCGCCTTCCAAAGAAAGTATAAGGCGTCGGTTGAACGATGTCTTTCCCATTTAGAAGCAAAAATTGTCAGTTCAAGTGACGTCTTTACGGTTCTACCAGAGAAAGGCATCATTTTAAGTGACGCCTCTATGGAATTTCTAAAACAAATAGAAAAATATCAGCTGAAATGACGCTTTTCTTTAAAACAAAGAAGTGTCAGTTCAAGTGATGCTTTACGGATCAAGGTAAAAAAAACCGCACAATGCCAGTGATCTATACATGAAATATGAATTTTATTATTTCCTAAACTTATGTTTATACTAGTGTTTAATTAGAATAACTACTACCTTAATATAGTTTTTGATTTTTGTAGGAAATAAAGAGTAATACACAGAAATGAGGAGAAAAGTAACTCGAATGGTTAAATCATCATAACTTCGTGTACAAAATTTGAATTAGACTGATTCAAGCTTCATATTAAATTTCAGGAAGTCAGCTTTCCAACGCCACCAATCACGCGCAATTCGGAGTTCGGGACAGAAAGTTATAGCCATTTGAAGTTTATGAATAGTAACTACGATCGATCGGCTATCAATGCGATCGATCGCCAGAGCCGCTAAATCAGTGTATTGAAGGAAACGATCGATCGGCACAAAAACGATCGATCGTATCTACTGGAATTTTTCAATCCCCGAAGACAGTAACTACGATCGATCGGTATCATACGGCGTCGATCGGCGAAGCGATCGATCGGAGGAAAATAACGAAGGAATTACGATCGATCGGCCAGCGAACGATCGTCAATACAGAGCGATCGATCGCCGTGTGCGGCAAACCGAAATAAGACCTATTTCGACTTAGATTTGGAAGGGGACTTCATGGTTTCTCTTCACTCTTATAAATAGGCCTGATGGGAGAACGTTTTGGGCACCACATATTCAACCCTTGGAGAATCTAGAGATAAATTGGAGGCTAGAGCAAAGGAGAGAAGGAGATGAAGAACATGAAGAACACGATGATGATTTCTCTTCCGATGCAAGGCTAAACACCTTTCCAAGGCGTAGATGAAGCTCAATAATCTGGTTCTGTAGTTTTTTTTCTCTCATCTTATGTTTTTACTCTAGTTGGTGTATGGATTTTATTGTGTAATCACCGTTAATTCAATAAAGATTTGTTCTTTGTACTCGAGAGAGACAAGAGTGAATTCTTGTGAGTTTCAATCCGAAGAATACTTGCGTATCCGAGAGGAACGTGAGTAGACTGAGGTGTTATGAGGAGAGCACTATATTTTGAGTTGACAAGTGTATGTCCGAGAGGAATATGCTAGCCAATTGGAAATCTTTATTCAAAAGAGAGAGAGAGACGATACACTAGTTTATTGTGGTGGATTCGAAGCCTTGGTCTTCTCCATATTGATTAAATCTCACTTAGTTTAGTTAAAGTTCATTGCTTTCTTAGTCTAGAATCAACATTGCTACTTTCTTTTGAATTTGGTAAATTATTCATCCGTCCCTGAGGTTCGACAACCCTTATTAATACTCGTCGTAGTACAATTGCCTTGTGCACTTGCAAGGGTTTTAATTTTAAACGATCAAGTTTTTGGCGCCGTTGCCGGGGATGGCTCAATAGTTTACCAGATTCTTAGCATAATTAGTGTTAGAGTAGTTTAGTGAGTCTTAACTTAAATTATTTATCAGTAGCTTAATTTGTGTTTTTCTTTCTTTTTTGCAAGGTTAAGAGAAGATGTGGAATTCTCGCCAACGTGGAAGGGCCACCCCTCCCCCTAGTTTGCATTCTCTTATCCTTCTCTTTTTAGATTAATTTGTGTGCTTGGTGTTTTTCTTTTCTTTCTGTGACTGCATGTTGTGCTAGTTGTGGCTATTAGGACTACTAGTTGTCGATATCTAGGACTGATGTTTGTTAGTTGTGGCTATCTAGGGTTGTTTATCTTATTTGTGGATGTGTGATATTGTGGTTCGGTTGATGAATGCATGGTGAAGAAATGTCTTCACCTTTCTATGGATTTAGCCACGATAACTCATACAGGAGCTTTAATGATTATTGTTCTTCACACATACGTAATCCCCCCTCCTTATGAAGTGCCCTACCACCCACGTCCCTTATATGCTGATACTTACAACTGTGGGTGGGATAATCACTCTAATTTTGGGGGTGGCACATCTTCCCTACAATACACAACTCCTTATATGTCGGAACCATGTGCCCTCTGTTTAAATCCTATTCATACCCCAGTGGAGTGCCCTTTGGCCCATGAGTACCCTGATTTTATACGCAAATATGTAAATGAGGCCCAAGTCTTCATAGGTGGGAGGACCATCTTAATTCCCCTTGGGAACAACCCAACCCTGGGCCCACTCTTCATCAGGCCCCTAGACAAGATTTCCTAAGCCCACACCTGCCTTACCAACCAGCCACTGCTCCTCAGTTTGGCCATCCCACTAGACAATCTACCTTAGAAAACCAAATGAGCCAATTATTAGCCCTTGTAGCTGAGATGGCAGCCGAGATAAAAAATGAGATAAAAACTGAATGTGAGGAGATGAGAGTTGAAATACGGACCCATGCCCAGATTGTCCATTCTCACACACTGGCTCTTGCCAATATTGAAATACAGTTAGAACAGCTAACACAGGCCATGAATATGAACGAAGAATGCATTTTTCCTGTCGAACCCCAATATCCGAAGGGCAAATTTTCTGATGAAGGGATCTGTTTTTCCCCTGATTATGACATTACATCTCTTCAGAATGCACAAAGGTTTGACAATGAGCTTGAGTGGGCTTTACATAATGATCAAGAGGATGTAGAAATTAAAGAAGAAGTGAGTGTGTTGATCGAACCAAATTTTCAACCTTCTTCTATATCTAAGGAGTTGCAGTCTACAACACTATTAACAGAACCTTCTATTCCTGAAGCACCATTCATATCTTGTCTAGATCAATCTAACTCTTTGTTTAATGAACATAACTTAGACTGTTTCATAGATAGTTTAGTTGATTCACTAATTGATGAAGCTTTCCCAATTGGGTTACTATAAGAGGTCCATAAGGCCAAAATGGTTGATGTGGGGGAGGAGGTTCCCTTTATATTAAAATTTTCTGATGACCTTATTCCATGGACAATGCAAGGACCCATACCTCCATTGTTTCCTCACCTACCATTCCATCCTTTTATTCCATGATATGCTCCACACATAAGCCACAAGGATAGGAGTGTGTGGGGAAATCATTTAATTGATCCAGGCTGAATTCTTGATGATCTAAACCCTGCAAACGACCGTGGCTATGTCTGGCTGAAGACGTTAAACTTAGCGCTTGGTGGGAGGCAACCCACGTATTCAGGTGTATTCTCTCCTTTATTTTGATTTTCTTTGCTATATGCTCATTGTCATGCTATATTTTGTTCACATTGAGGACAATGTTCATACTAGGTTTTGGGGAGAGGATATGTTAAAAAAAAAATCGAAGAAGATACGATCGATCGCTATCCGATCGACGCCTTATATTTGCAATCGATCGCTATTCGGCACATCGACACCGTTCATCTTCAATCTAACGGGCGCTGTTTCTTGATTTATAAAACAATCGATCGGCTAAAAATGCAATCGATCGCGGGTCGTCTTCCTCGCGCTTAAAATCCGAACGGCCGCGGCGAGAGAAATCTATTTCCGCTCGCCGCCGCCGTTTCCGACCCTTATTTGAGCTGAAACTCCGGCCCCCGAAGGATTTTTGTACGTAGAATCCAGATCCGGTGTCTGTTTCCGTGATTTCCGACTCCTTTCATCGCAATCACTCCTTTTTCTTCCGGTAAGCCGAAACTTAAAAACTCAATTTTTCTTGGTTTCTGGTAGATATTGTTGAGATTACTCTCATGCATTCCCTTATATTGATTATTGCGATGCTTATGCATGATTCTCAGCTTCTAATTCTTCAAATTTAGGTGTTTTATTTCATTTTTAAGATTTTGTGTTCTTGCAGTAAACAGTGTTTTGCTATTAAAAAAAAATTTCGAAATCTGATTTCGAATCCCTTTCATGCATACTTCTATATTGATGATTGTGAATTATGTTATGCATGATGATTCCTTTTGATTTCCTAAGTTTTCATAAAAAATTTATTTTTATTTTATTATTTTTAGGAAATTTATTATTATTTTCAAAAAAAAAAACCAAAAATTGTGAAGTGGATCTGTTATTACATGCTTGCTGTGATATTTAAGTATTGCAATTACATGCTGCATATTCTTGTACCTTGATTGGATTTTCACTATTATCTTTAGTTTTCAGGTACAATGCCTCAGAAATTCGTCGCTCACAAACGTTCACGGGGTGAAGCTTCTTCGTCATGCCCTGTTCCTTCCACCCCTCCACCTGAACCTGCTGCACAGCCACGGCCCATACAATATGAGAGGCAGGTGGTCTTAATATGAGAGGCAGGTGGTCTTGAACCCGTCTATTCCCGATCTTCCGACTCAGAGGTGGATTGAGGACCGGCCGGATTGGGTGACCTATTTCACCCATATCGCTGCAAAAAGGCAGAATGCATTTGCCATGGTCCACGAGGACCCGGTTCGGGAATTCTATGCAAATGGCACCATTGACGACAACGATAATCCAGAGCAGGCGACCATTCAGAGTGTTGTATGTGGTATACCTATCCGGGTTCGAGTCGCCGATATTGCTAATGCTATGGGGTGTGATAAGAGGTACGATTCATCACCCTGATTTTAATGGATATCAGTTTCCTCCGTACCGGAATATCACAGGGCGATTGATGGGGTCTGCAGTAGGACCTGGGACCTCTACCTACCTGGCCGCCATCAGCATGCGAGCTGAGTTCCACTTTGCCTTTTTAATTCTACTGCATGATGTATGGTCGGCCCGGAAGGAGAAAGTCGACCGAACCATGACTGATTTACTCTATGTATTCGGCGACGATACTCGGCGCCGTGATCTTGACTTGCCTTCATTCGTCTTTGGCCGGATGAAGCAAATGATGGTGGGCCGAAAAGATGAGAGGTTACCCTATCCATACATTTTAGAGCGGGTATTTTTGACTCATGGGGTGCATTTTCCTGAGCATTCTCGAGTATCTCATGGATTGGGGCCCATTGGAGTGGATGCGTATAACCGTATGATGGGCCATACACGACGCGGGTGGCCACGAGCTCCCCGTCTTGTGGAACACGCTGAGATACATGAGGGTGAGCCTGCTCAACCACCATGGGCGACGATGCAGCAGCAGATCAGCGATCTCACTGGCCATGTGCAGGAGATTCGCCAGTCACAGCAGGAGATTCGCCTGTCCCAGCAGGAGATTCGCCAGTCCCAGACTCCCAGCAGGTGCTTATGGACTCCCAACATGCTATTACGGAACGCCTCGACTCTATAGTCGATTTTCTTCGTGCATGGCGTTTTCCTCCAGGCGATGGTGATGGCGATGATCGGGATTTCTAGTCCACTTCCTCTGGTGTTTTCCTCCCTCTTTCTCTTTTTTCTTTTTATGATCATTGTATTTTGTCTTTCATTGTGCATTGAGGACAATGCTTATATTAGGTTTGGGGGAGAGGATGTGCTTCATTGTAAAATCAGAAAAGGAAAATATAAAAAAAAAGTTAAATTTGTTTGAGTAGTTTTAAGTTGTTTGTTAGTAGTTTTTCATAGGTTTTGATAATTTATCCCCTAATAATGCATGTTACAATTCTTAGGAGATTAATTTACATTGGAAGTGTGAGTAAGTATACTGGAGGATAGATACACTTAATTGAGCATATCTTTCTGTTACAGTCCTCTTGGAACAAGTGCTTGAACTAAGAAAATTCACTTACACACACTAGTACATAAAGTAATACCGTCTAGATATTTGTTGAATGCTAATTTACAGTGGGATGTCTTTAGTCATAGTCATTGGATGATGTGTAGTTGTCTGTTGAGCTTAAAAGATCATGATAGACCATTTACTTGGCTATGGCAAGGGATTGGAACCGGAAATAGGTTGAGAATATAATACAGCCTGGACAAAATAAAGATGTGCTGAAAAATATGTGCTGAAAATGAAAATGTGAAAAAATGAAAACAAAATGAAAAGAAAAGGGGCTGCTTGACTTTATAGGATTAACTTAGGCTGATGCTCGGGCCCGAAGCGGTCTACTTAAAACCTAATGCCCTAAGCCAACTAGCTGGGAGTCATTGGCCTGAGTCATTGCTAAACCTAAGCATCTTGAAGTCAGGCCTTACACAGTCCTAGCGAAAAAAAAAAGTCTGTGGTGTATTATCCTCTCAAATCTAGAATGTTGGACCCGAAGGAGGTGCACAGATCTGTGCTATCATGTACCTAAAGATTGCGATGACTATATAGATTTTGATGTTCTTTAGTTAATGGGTAATACTGGATCTGTATAAACAGAAATTTAAAATGTATTGCTACAATGTTCTACACTTTCTACTATTTATGTTATCATGCTATATAATATTGAGCAGAAATTTCTAAGATGAAAGTGTGGAATAAAACCACTTACTTGAGGGCTTCTATATTCCTGTTGATTATGAACCAAGTACGTGTGGTTAATTCTTTTAAACATTGTAGTTTGTATTTATCGGGATAATAGGTTTGTGTGTTTTGCAATGTTTTAATTTTTGCTTTGTTTCTGCATGTAGGTTAATTAGATTAATAAATACATGTTTGTGGGTAGCATGGCTGCAAACCCTCACGAGACACAACTCGTCCTATTAGGGACACCTAGAGGTTTAACGGCTTGTTGCATACGCTCAATGCAATCGTGTTCCCTACGAAAGTAGTGTTTACTTTTATGCATTAGTTCCTTTAATTGATTGTTTGATTTTATTTTGTTTTATTTGCTAGGGACTAGCAAAATCTAGGTTTGGGGGTGTGATCTATACATGAAATATGCATTTTATTATCTCCTAAACTTATATTTATGCTAGTGTTTGATTAGAATAACTACTACTTTAATATAGTTTTTGGTTTTTGTAGGAAATAAAGAGTAATACACAGAAATGAAGAGAAAAGTAACTCGAATTGTTAAATCATCATAACTTCGTGTACAAAAGTCGGATTGGACTAATTCAAGCTTCATGTTAAAGTTCAAGAAGTTAGCTTTCCAACGCCACCAATCACGTGAAATTCGGAGTTCGGGACAGAAAGTTATAGCCATTTGAAGTTTATGAATAGTAACTACGATCGATCGGCTATCAATGCGATCGATCTCCAGAGCCGCTAAATCAGTGTATTGATGGAAACGATCGATCGGCACAAAAACGATCGATCGTATCTACTGGAATTTTTCAATCGCCAAAGACAGTAACTACGATCGATCGGTATCATACGGCGTCGATCGGCGAAGCGATCGATCGGAGGAAAATAACGAAGGAATTGCGATCGATCGGCCAGCGAACGATCGTCAATACGGAGCGATCGATCGCCGTGTGCGGCAAACCGAAATAAGGCTTATTTCGACTTAGATTTGAAAGGGGACTTTGTGGTTTCTCTTCACTCTTATAAATAGGCCTTATGGGAGAACGTTTTGGGCACCACATATTCAACCCTTGGAGGGTACTTCACTGCATAGGTATGATGTCTATGAAATCGCTAATCTAAGAATAACTGCCATCAGTCACAAAGTTAGTAATTCGGGTTCAATCCCAAGCTACATAACAAAGTATGGGTACGGCAATAAAATGGCGAGGTAAACGTACGGAACAAAACGGCAGAAAACAGAATATACGGGAAAATAACGTGAAAAAAATGGAAAAATAATAAAAATAAAAAATTAATATAGTAGGTATAAATGTTAAAGAATAACATATTGTAAAATTGCATATTTAAAAAAAAAGTTGCACTTTAAATAAAAAACGTGTTTTACGTGTTTAAACGCGTTTTATCTTTATTTTAAAAAAAATACGCTTTCCCGTTTTAAACGCAAAGTTTTACGACTGAGTGGCTGAAACGCGTAAAATGCGTTTAAACGCGTTTCTGGTCACATAGGTCCCAAGGACTCGGACACCCCTTGTTAGCAAAAAGTTTATAAAGCAATTGGGAATAGAGAATATCACTTCATGGTCGTCAGCCACAAGCCTTGGCGTACATTAGAGCTAAATAAAATACATGAACATATGCTTGTAGTGCCCACTTAACATCTTGCTACTTTCTATTGTAGTACATGAATGTAAATTAGATACATGAATATAAGACTAAATTACAGGACAAAAATTTTTTTTTTGGTAATTTTTACAGGACAAAACTTGCTCATGTGTAGCCCTGCTTCTAACCTACAATCTTTGATGGCAACGACTTCCATCTTATATTACATAAACAAAGAAAATTCTATTCAATTCCGTGACTTTTCAATCTAATGATATTCAAACCAATTCATAAAGCGCATGGAACAAACTTGAAGTTACAAGCAAAAGCAGCCTCATTGACCAGATCTATGAGGGAATGGTGCAACCTAATTCCTTGGCCGCGGATTCAAGGAAACATAGGGGCGTTCCTGTAGCTTTTATGCTGTTAGCTTCCCATGTTAAGCATTTTTCAATGTCTACATGCCAGTCTATTACGCTTATAGGTAGATATTGGAAGGAGGTAGCATGAGTATCTTTTCCATCATCTTGTCTTAAATTTGGTTTGTCCATTTTGATGTGTAAGATATCACGAAGGACTGATGTGCTGAGAGCACGCACATGTGCACTTGGGTTTGAGAGGCAGCAGACAGTGGCAGGTAAACGACACTGCAAGGATTGATCATGACATCACTTAATATATGTTAGCACCAATTTTAAGGTACACATTAGAATCTTTTTAAGAGCGTTTATTTACCTTCAATAGGTTTGAAAGACCATCAGCGACAGACAAGCCAGATTCCCCCCAGTCGAGCATAAGCTGGACTACTCTAGCAGTTGCCTCCAAGAGCTGAGACCATAAAGCACGCAATAAAATTAAAAGATTTTAAACGACAACTCATATCAAGAATAATGATACAACAATCGGTAGAAGACAAGATAAAGAGGTGTCATCATCCAAACCCTAACCCCCTTATGTGAGAGGCTGGAAGCACGGTTCTGCTCTGGTTTGCGTAATTTCAGCATTCACTCGATGTGCACCTAAGCATTTTTTTTACGTATCTAAAATTAAGCATATTCTTACTAGCTCAATCCATTCCTCGATCTTCCTCTTTCTTGGAGAACCTCAACGAAACTGCTGGTGCATCAAAAGTAATTCCAACCATCGAAAAAAAATGTTAGTGCATCTTTTCAGGAGCCAGCAATTTTCTTCCTGTGAACCAGCTGAAGCAACTCTCCCCAAGTTTACATTTGTCGGTGCAACTGTGCATATTGTTATTTCTTTTGAAGTTTTTTAGTCATCCATCTAGTGAGTACCACTTTTGAAATGGATTTCATTTGTCTTTGTGTAATTGTTTTTGCTAATCAATCATTTATCCCCGTACAACACCACTGGTCCTATTGTCTACAGGATTTCCCCATGAAGCTGCCATTGATGCATGAACTAGGGATAGAAAATAAGTTTGCCAAAGGAAACGGTTAACGCGCGCCCTGGCTCACACAGTTTCGTGTTTTTTACACCAGGGCTCTACCAGCCATAAAGCCAGGGGTTGGCAGGTGATTCAACCCGCGTTCAGTCCAATGGCTCTCAGCCCTGATGCACGCTGCCCGTGTAAGCTGAGCACATACCAACAGGACTTGCTACAGGCAAATCTGCTTTTGTATTCATGTTTTACCATTCATGAGAGAGCTCACCTCTAGCTGGGGTAATGTGCAGGCTTCTCCATCTACCAGCATTCCATCTGTTGCACGGAGAAGAAGATCAGATGCATTTGCTAAAATTATTAAAGCTTCCAGACTTTCATGACTTCTCATCAATTCGACCATCAGTTTAACAATTCGTTGGTTGATCCTCCACATTTTCAAACCCTGTTCATCATCTCTAGCAATCCATGGAAGTAAGTCCTTCTCTGCCTGCCCAATGACGCAAAAACAGAAGTGACTGACAACATGAAGAGGTTATAGAAAAAATGAACCCACAAAATTTAGACAATTCTTAAAAAAAAAACAAAAAAAAAAGTAAACACAATTTTAGACCTGCAGAACAACAGCAGCAGATGCCTTTTTTGGTGATGCCAAAACAACGTTGCAGAGTGCGTCAACAACCTAGAAAATACAAGAATATGCAGAAAATTGCTCATACACCATCATTTGGATAAAGCTTCTTATTCTGAAGAAAAGTAAACATAGTCTAAGGTAAAAGTCCAGCTGTGATGACAAAGGAAATACCAAGGTAATTTTCCAGGAGCAAAATAAAACTTGACTTCTCACAAGCGTCCACGCAAAGGCAAGGTTCGAAAGTTGGCCCCACAAACCCTTCCCAACCCCCCAAACCCAACCCAACCCAAAATAAATGCATACTCCCTCCATTCCATTTTGTAGCTCTATTTGAGAAAAAAACGGTTGTCTCATATTAATGGTTCCATTTGTTCAATTTAAGTGGGTGAGTACTTAAAAAGGCATTACTGCCCACTCAAAATGTACCATTCAATAGAAACCACTAATTATCCAAATGGAGCGATTAATATGGCTTGAGTAAAAAAATAGATAGATAAATGAAATTACTAATAGATTTTGCAAATCAGATATCGATTGAACAGCCCACCAAATTCCAAAGGCTAGCATGTGAGACTAAATAATGACTAGATAAAGAGATAATAAAAAAATGCTGTCTGCTCAAGTGAAACCAAATTCCACAGTATAAAACAACCTAGGCCTAGAAGAAGATCCCTGTTAGAGGAGTATGTTTGCTCGTATATACGTACATTTGGTTGCCTTTAGTAGCATCGTTCTATGCATAAGGGGTAGATCAGTCTTTCATGTTTATCCTTACTTTCTGATTGGTCAGTCTTCACTTAAGTGAGGGTACTAGTATCTTTTCCTTTAATTCGCGACACTAAGCCTACTTAAAGGCAGGTTAAATCTTGTACAGGTATTCTTCTTGATTAAATTAACCCAAGGGAAGCTCTTTCTACCCTAGAATAATCAGTCTCCAATAACTCGATCATTCCCAACAAAGAGATCTCTTCTTTCGGGCAATCAAGTCAAGTATCAAGTAGCGCCTTTTCCCAACTATTTGGGGTCGGCGACACGGATCTTACTCCTCCATTCCAGCCTGTTTTGGGCTACCTCGATAGTAAAATCAAATCCTTTCTTATTCATCCAAGTTCTCTTAGGCCTCCCTCTCCCTCTTTTAGCATCGTTTACATGTAACCCTTCTAATCTTCTCACAGGGGCATCTAAAGGTCTTCTTTGCATATGCCCATACCAACGCAACCTACATTCCCTCAGCTTCTCCCCTAAAAGCACTACTCCTAGGCTCTCATGAATATATTCATTTCTTTCGGGCAATATATTAATAAAAAATTTAACAGCACAAATTCAGATTCAAGACCAGAATATCAGACCCGATAATCAGAACTGCAAAATAGTTGCACAAAACAAATACTTGGAGACAGCATACCTGCCTCCACCCTTGTTGTGCTGACGTACTTTCAGCTATCATTTCTGTTTCGGGGGAAGCAATCAACTTGTGCCACAATAGTGAAACAACAGAGAAACACAATTCTTGCTTCTCTGCAAGTACAGATTTCAGAAGGGCCTGTGCGCTGCAGTTGAATCCAATATGCCTGTCCATCGTCAGTAAATTAGCCAAATCTGATGCATCCACAGGCAAGTTTGCAATATCTTTTCCTGAATTATTTAGCATAGCATCTTTTAAGAGCAATGCTTTCTCAGATTGTAGAAAGGATCCTGTTTTGGTTAAGCCATTCTTCCCACCATCTTCCTTTAGATGGTTTGGCTGGTCCTCTGTTCCAGAAATGTCGTTGCTAAAGGAGTTTTGTCTCTTTCTACCGTTTATGCACTTTGGAGCCTCCTTCCATAGGGGGGCTCTTACCAAATGTGCCTCTAGAGGTTCTGCCTTGTCAACTATGGATGCCACAGCTTTTCCATGAATGTCAATCAGATGGTAAAGTGAAGATGCTCTAGAATAGATCTCATCATCCCATTTGCATCGCATTAGAATTGAGAGGGCATTCATACAGGCCTTGGATCTCCCAAACAGTTCAGAGACATGAGCTGCCACCATAGCTGCAGCAACTATCTCATTTGAACTGTAGCTCCAAGACGTCCCAACAGAAGATGGCTTCAATGAAAAGAGCGCCTCTAAGATTCCCAGGATTCTGCGTGTGTGACGAACTGCAGCACCAAGTCCATTAGGTAACTCGTTCAAAGTGCCATTTATTTTTGAAACTTTAGATGCACTTGCTGCCTCTTTGGACTCCGAGCACTTGCCGTTTTTCAAAACTAAAGGAAACAACTGAAGTTCACAAGCCAGTGCACAAACTGCAGCTAGAACATAAGAATCAAAAGTAGCAACTGGACCTTGTTTCTTTCTAACTGTTTTTGAACCCGCTTGGCTTCCGTTTATTATCTGTGTTTCCTTCTCTGAGGAACACAAGTCTCCACCAGTCGGTCTTTTGCTCCCATTTGGCAGGGCTTCATGACTGACACATACAGTTAACACCACAAACAGAAGGCGAGAAGCAAGTTCCATTGATGCACATGATTCAAGAAACAATGAGTGTATCATTGTCCGAAGCTCTGCTACAGCAAGATTCTTGGAGGTTGATCCAAGCCCGATTTGGTATCTTGATTTTTTAACTAGTTCTCTTGATGAATTCAGGGGAAATGTCCTTCGAAGAATTGCCTCAACTGTTGCTACAAAAATCCGCATGAGGCAAGCTTCGGATGGACTTCCACGTGGAAGGTACTCTAGAACTTTAAGGAGAGGTAAATAAAGATTCCATGACAAAGCAGGAGGTTGCAGTGGAGTTGATACTATAATTTCTGGTAAATCAACAGCTGAGGAGCTTAGAGGAAGGAGACCATAAGCAGCTTCCCAGATGGTACAAATCCTCCACTCAACTTCTGGGCCATGTGCACACAGCATTGAAGCAATGCCTTGGGCTGTTGCCTCGATGTTAGCTTCATAACCGGGAACTTCAATCTGCTTGGAAGACATAACATAGATCAGAGATGAAGCCTTATACAGCTAAAGAATATATTCTCTTCCTCAAATCATAATGTACTGAAAGGTCGGAATTGAAGATATTGCTATCTAAAAGCCTCTTGCACAGCAATATGTTTTATCCCAAACATTCAGTAGATAAATTTCTAGAAAGAGAATACAGCGCTACTAAGAGTTCAGAAGAAAAGATTATTTGACTGATTTTTAATTATCCAAAAACAAGAGTTCAGAAGAAACTAAAGCCCATCCATTATGACACAAGCCTTGAACATCAGTCACCCATCCCCATCAAGTGATAATAAGCAAATAAAGAATATGAACCAGCCGTTTTGAGCAGATAAATGTTATGCAATAAAATGAACTTCCTCCGTCTTGTCTGGATTAGAAAACCAAATAATTTTAGTTCATTATGGTTTTCTAATCCAGATAGGTAATTTTGAACGGAGGGAGTAACAATTAACGTAATAAATTAGACAACTGGAAAGCACCTGTTTCCTGGAAAAGGATATATAGCCACCTAGAGGCTCATGTTGCACATCAACTCCCTCAGTATGCCTCAGTGGTGGGAAAAGCAAGGCTGGCTGCGAAAGGACGCGGAAAAGTAAAGCTGCGGCAGCATCTGCAGCAATACCAGCCCTCATAGACATTGCAGTGCCGATTGCTCGCAAAAAGTGCAAATGCATCCAGTTCCTTGGGAGCTAGGCATTCACAAAAGTGCATTCCATACCCCAATAAGTCAATATGATAAATACTAGCACATAAGCATAAAAACTAAGTCAACGATGCCATTTTTCTGATGAAAATGTAAAACATGCCATTCTGAGAAATGAAGGTTCACTCAAGTTAATATCTCACAATGGCAAGATAAAAGATGATATCCCAAAATAGAGAAGGTTCACTAAGTTGATATCTCACAATGGCAAGATAAACAGATGATATCCCAAAATAGAGACTAAAGACTGGCACATATGCATAAAACACCAAGTCAAACATGCCATTATACTGATGAAAATATAATACATGCCATTTTGAGAATGAAGGTTTACTAAGTTAATATCTCACAGTGGCAAGATAAACAGATGATATCCCAAAATAGAGACATCTAACACATATGTATTGGGCAACAAAACTCTTCCACCTCAAATTTTAATTAACCACATGAAAGTCAATTCAAATTGCAGCCGACTTACATCTTCAAACAGACTCGAAAATGTAGAACAGAAGCCCAAACTTAAATTGCAAGCACAGTATGGTTTAAAAAACATGGCTTTTGGGATACTTCTTAACTCACCCTCATGCCCGATGCATAGTCTTCAGCTGCCCTAAGGAGTTCCACAAGCTGTACTGCAGCATCCAGTGCATCTGGGGCCCATGATGGTGGCGCTTCCAAAAGTCCAAGTAAAAGCCTTTGAGTTGCACTTGGAGTTGCAATTGCATAGTACCTAGGATAATTTATTATTCTATCAAAAATGTATACTAAATGTGGTGAAAGTATGGATGAATTAGATATGAAGTACAGGAATTAACCGGTGAAACAAGCGGGCATAGGGTTCAAGAGGTGGCAACCCAGCAACCAAATGTTCATCTAAGGGGGTTGTTGGTGGAGGAAGCAGTAGTGCAGGGACAGCAGCCGCTGTTAAGTTTGCAGTTTCATAACGAGCAACTTCTTCATCACAAACGCTCAAGATAACACCAGCCCCATTGGCAACCGCCCATCTTGGAGTTGATGGCATCAACTGCGGATGTTTCCCAGACCCACGACCAGATGCTACCCAGAAGAAAAAAAAAACATTTCATAAGCATTTAAGCATTAATCAATTGCCAGTTCCAGGATAAGGACGTCTCATTCCAGTAAGTTAGACCACTTGGTCTACATAGTAAACTTAATTAATTAGATATCTTCAAACACTAAGCCTTGTGAATTTATATTGAACACAGTATTAAGTAGTTTATATTTTATTCAAGCATAAGGATGATAACTCTGAAGTTATCTTTTGTGCAGCTGATAGCAACCAGTACAGTCAGTCAAAAACAATTAAGAAAGCCTTACGAATTTTTCTTCAGATATAAAACGCATCAGGTAAACCAGGCAGTCGAACAAGGTGAAATCACACACATTTAAACAATTCATTTCTACTCAAATTAAGCGGGCTGATTAAAAGAATAAGGAGTAAGCGCTTCACGACAATTTATACAACATTATGTTCAAAACATCTTTTAAGTTTTATCAATCCAAAGAAAAAACATCATAGAAAAATAATAATAATGAAACATATAACATAAGAATTTATTTGTAAATCAATTGAAAGGCATATATCACAAAGCACAGGGTGTTTGTTATTTTTAATGGAGTAAATTGTACTTTTTTTCATAATTGTGGTAAATGGTACTTAACCCCCTTTTTTCTCCTACTTCTACTTCAAGTTTTTCCTCGACCTCTACAATGAACTACTAAAAACTACCCGCTAGTATCCGAATACTTCATCACATGTTAAACATGTGTGCGATGGATGATTTAGGGTAAATAATAAGACTATTAATGGAGATAACTTCCAGGGACGCCTCTGTATTCAAGTGAGATGAGAACCTACAGCACAAAGTAACACAAAGGAGGAAGAGGGGGAGAGGTGGGAACGAAGCCAAGCAAGGGGGTACCGGAGCTCAAGCTAGAGAACTGAGTTGTGGAGAAAATACTTATTCGACCAAAACTGAGAATTACAATCATTTTGAAGGGTTACATAGTAAAGCCTAAACATAAACATAAAAACTCAATTACCGCTTGATAAAGACTAAATTACCCTGATCAAAATTAAAATACCAAACTAACACTAACACTTATTATTCTGCATCCAATTTATCCAATTTGTTCTGAAAAGCATTAAGACCACAATACAGTAGTATATTTATTGTACTCCAAGATATTTGGATATAATATCTGAATGCACATTTTATAAAAATCAGAGTTCTGCGATAACCTTCTAGCCTCAAAATTCATAATCAAAATATTAATAACAATTTGACCGATATTTGCCTACATTACATATCTGCATTTAATGAGCTTGATTCATAAAGTCAAGGAGAAGAAAACCATGCCCATTGTTCTAGAAAAGAAAAGACCTTGTGACTAAGCAAAAGGAAAAGACTATTTTTAAGTATCATTTGTTTTTGGTGCAACTTCTCTAGTTGTCTTTTAAAGAAGGAACTTTGGCGCTGGATTCTAAGGATTTCACACATTCGTGATTAAAATTTGTCAGCACTTTCTGTTCATCTCTGTTACGAATTTCCGGCAATGAAGCTGACCTGTATCTCTCGGTTTCCCGCTGAGATGAAGTTAGCTCAACGTTAGCCTATAGAGGAAACTCATCACTATCTTTAATCTATTATTGCCAAAAGGCTGTTTGCAATTCATTCACATCAAGCATGATCGAATTTTTCCTTCCTCCATATTCTCCACAGGCTGATAAATAACGCAATAACAATCCAAAGAGGACCAGCTAAGAAACACAACGATAAGAACTTCAGATTCTTCCATACAATATTTTCATCTCAAGTAATTTTGATGACAATCTCTAAAGAAAAGAGAGTAAAATGTACCAGTTGTTGGCGGCTTGAGTTCTCCACCAGCTGCATATTTACCCATGACTCCACCACACCTAATATATCAGAAAATGATGTAGAAGATTAGTGAAAGAAAATGACTAACATTCCTTGACAAGGAGAAAGTTCTACATTACTGACTTACTGAGCCAAATACTAGTCATTTTATAAGATATATGTCTGTATGAATAATATTGCACACGTATCCACTGTTGTGAGGTTTGTTTTAGCACACAATAAGGAACACTGCCTCTATAAGATCAATCAACAGAATATAAAAAATATGAATATTGAGCAAGTTTAGCTAGCTATATTGCAAATTTGTGAAGGAGATGATAAAAAAAGAAAAGAGAAGGGAAAATCCCAAGCAGCTTCTGCACACTTTTGGCAATAGCAATATGCAACACTCACCAACTGTCGTCAAACTTAAGATCATACAAACGTATTATGCAACAAAGTGGACACTTAAACAATAAAGAAACCTAAGATTTATTAAATACTTAAGTTCATCTAATTTACAATAAGGAGAGTCTTGTGTATTACTTATTAATGTTGTCAATGATATTCTTGTTGAAGTATGATTATATCATATTGAAAAACGATAAGATCATGACTACTATAAAGTCACTGAAACTGTGGGCAATATGGGCAGTGCCGTGCACCACTAGTGTAAGTATATTTCCTAAAGCAATATGCTAGCCTATATACACAAACCATCTTCTTTGCTTAAGCGTCTACTTGTCCACTTCAGCAGCAATACCAAATATGGCTACTGCATTTACTGCAAGCCCCCACTAATAGTGGCAAGCTGAAAACTTGGCCCAGCAAGATAAAAATCTAAGGAAAAAATAATGCTAAACTTAAGAGTGAGGATTCCTCGGCTACAATTGACTATACAAAGCCTATTCTTAAATCTTTCTGACAAAAAAAATCGCGCAAAGCCTGCCCCTGAAACATGAACTCCATAATAACTATGTGATTCATTTTTGTGAAAGAAGCAAACATGAACTCATAATAACTTTGAAACAACATGATCTTTTTGAAGTCACCACCAGGTGATAAACCTTGATGAGAGAAAAATCTTTCATGTTCATACAAATAGAAAGACATTCCAGCATTTATTGTTCATAGATGACAACATAACCATTATAAGGTGTAACTGCAGTAAGCAGTTTCTTTCCTTTGGTGTAAGGGCACACATAGAAATAGTTTTGCAGTAACAATAACAATAAGTATTAATAATAATTACAATGATAATCTACATAATTACAATGAAAACCCTGTTTGCATCTACCCATTATCTGATGCAATCTTACATTTCAGGACATAAACCATAAACCGTCAATTGTCAACTACTGTAACAAGCACAGCCATGTTTATTACCGTGAAACACTGACTGAAACTAAATAGCTCACACATATCGTCTATAATAATTTCTTTTCCTTCTTTGGTTGGTCTTTTTTCACTTTTCTAATGGAACAACTCACACTCTCAATCCCCCCCCTTTTCCCCAAATCTAACTCAAACCAGCACACCACTCGCTGGATTGGCTTTGCTCAGTACATATACTAATTTCAGTCAAAAGAAACATTTCTGTCACAGATGTCCTCATCAGAAAACAGGCAAACTCGCTATTCACGACTGGGTCTGCTTCTTTACTGCATTCAATTCAAAAGTCCCATACTGAATTTTTACGAGTTCAGTGCATGCATTATTAATACAATAAGCACAAGTACTGTTAGGCACCACCACAAGGTTTCAATAAAATATTTACAAATCAATACTAACAAATTTCTCTTACCATCTGAAATAATCACTTCTGATACCAAGTGGTGCAGCAAGTAGTATATCAGTTATCCATGGTGTTAGAGGTCGTAATGGCTTCCTCTCATGGTCCTGTACAGCTGATTCACAAGCTTTTCCTTCTCTAGAGTTACTCGCCGTAGCTTGGCTACCACTACTGCTCCTCTCTATCTCATTATGTTGATTCTCAGTCTTGTAGATTGGTCGATTATAATGAGTTAGAACACGTAAAATTTCCCCGCATGCCAGAGCCCATTGTTCAGAATATTCTTTCTGCAAGTAAAGGATTGAGTATAGACAACAAGCATCATTACAAATCCAGAATATGTTTTTGGAAGTTTTGAACATAAATTTTGAAAACTAAAGGGCTTTTAGTTGATTGATGAAACATAAATAGTCTACAAAACTTGTTTTTCCATTCAAACAGGTTTGAAGAAGGGAATAATGTGCTTTTAGAAAGAAAAAAAAACTTAAACATTAAAGCCTCTCTACGACGTTGCAGCATTCTCACCGAGAAGGGCAGCATCAGCTGCCCAAATAAAAAAGCTAGCATCTGCTTTTAGTTATCATTCTGCTACTTTGTTTTTATCTTCTATGAAGACTATAATGATATAAAGATTATTTGCGGAATTATGGTGGAGGAAGCACAATTTAATATCCATTGATGACTAATACAGATATTTATAGACTTACAGGACACTCAATTCTACTGAAACTAGGTAAGAGTGGGTTTAGTCACACCATCTGTCTCCTTATTTGATGATGGACATTAATACAAGTTGATGTTTGGAACACAATGACGTCAAGCGATGTTGACTTTTAAATATAGATGGGTACATTTTACATTCTGCAGTTGTTAGAAACTCATGAATTGTTGACAAAACGATCATATAACGCCACAATTTTCTCCACCTAAGAGTGACTTACAACGATACAAATTAAAAACTACTTATTTGGAAAAATTGATTGCTTTGATTCAATTGATAGCTTCTCAATAATAGCTCATTCCAAGAAGAATCAATGTGTAGGATTCTGAACGTACATATATGTGAAGAACTTTTGTATCACCAAGATCGTTTTTTGTGATCTCTGAAATCCATCAGAGATCTTGTCTCTTTGACCAAGACAAGACCAAGATGGAGAACCATGACGAGGATAGACCAAGGTACAAACAAACTGGAAAGCTACCTTTTGTATTCCTACCTATTTTATCTGTGTTCTTTGTCAAATCATCACAATTATTGAAGATGCAGTTAAATCAAGATTTAGAGGTACGACTATTAAAAGTGGTAGCAATCGGATAAAACAAAACAGAATAAGGAAAAGACTTTTAAAACTCCCTTAAAATTTTGAAAATAAAAATAAAAAAATAACATAAATCAACTTGGATTTTACATGTACCTCACTGCCTGGGCAGACTAGAGAAATAAATGAACTGAATGGAGGATCATGCTTATTGTAGACCAGTGTTCCATCAATTATACACGAAAGAATTGGATGAATAACAGCATGTCCATGCTCAGGGTGATGAAGAACAAATGTTGCTGCAAATTAAGATAGTTAGAATACATTTAAATCAAACACACAGGTACATGTATAGGAAACAAATTAGTAACTAGCATCATGTCAGATAGAAAATAGGAGGAACTGTATACCTAATACTTCATCCAGAAGGCGCTCTGCTTTTGATGGGTAACAATTTTGTATCAGCTGCAAAAAAATGAAACGTGGACAGATCAATATGGAAGAAGTTGTTGTTTGTCTTAAGTTGCCGATAATGACCTTATACAGTATCTATTTGATAACTGGCTACAAGTTTTGCGTAATATCTGTAGCAGAGAAAAATCATGTACCTCAGCTATATCTTCTGGAAACCTTTCCGATGTGAATTGACTAAAGTATTCAACATAAGCTACAACTTGTGCCTGAAATAAAAAAGCAGAGTTTTTAGGCAAAGAAAAAAATGGTTATATGTATATATATGATCTAGAATTCATCTCATTACATGATTAAAAAGCTTCACGCATGTCATGGCCGTAACCATAAAACAAACAAAAAGAACTTTTAGAAAGTATCACTCAAGTGTTTAAAATAATTTGACTCAATTGGGGTGCAACTAGACTTCCTTAAATGATTACAAATAAACTTCACTTGGTGATTGTATACATATTCTTTTGAAGGATATTGTAATGCATGTCAACTACTTTTGTTCTACGTGCATGTGCAACAGTGATCCAAATATTTGATACTTAGTGGATCCAGTTGCTAATTAAGGAAGAAAAAATAACATAATAAAAGGAAAAGTCAGTATAATTTTTATGCACATTTTGGAACAAAATATGATAACTTCCACAAACTAGCCCTCCTTATGAACCATGTCAAGGTTATGGTCTTTCACAAACCCTGATAGATTGCAAAATGTTGGAAAAATTCAAGAGGGATTGTACTTTACCCGTTCGTGTTGAGTAATAATCAAATAGAACCTGAAATTGCATACACAAATCCAATTGTCCGAGGCACAGTGATGAACTGCTGACTTTGAAACAGATATTGCCACCCTCTTATGCACGGGTTTTCTTCTGGCAATCTATTCAAAGATACAACGAACCAGAATGACAGGATGTGCACTTCTCCTTGTCAAACTCAAACTCAGAGAATCAGAAAAACTATTGCCTTTGGAAGAAGATCACTTTTTGGAAAAAAAGAGAGAGATCCACACAAATTTGTTCTTGGTTGTTATCTTGTATATCTCTTTGAGTTTTCCCGTTCATAATATATATGGGAAGACTCAAAGGTTCATTATTATGGAAAAGACGCAACTTTTTTAAGGAAAAACGGCCAAAAATGCGAGAAACCGCGCGTAACCGCTCGTAGCGATCGATCGCCTCGGGCGTAAAACACTATTTTCGTTTTTTCCAGTAGATACGATCGATCGGTTTCGCAGCCGATAGATCGCGGCCGGTCATCTCTCAGTTTTACGAAAATCACAGTAGATACGATCGATCGCGTTATCAAACCGATCGATCGGCTCGTAATTTTCACAAAACTAATAGCCGTTTGATCAAAATCAAAGGCTCTAGATGCCACGTGCCACGTGCCTGTGCAAAGTGCTAAGTGCGCCTCTAAAGCGCCACAATGCGCCCACGCCACGCGCGCGCGCACGTGCGCGTGCGTGTGTGCACCTTTAGGTGCACCCATGAATGTGTGCACTATCAATTAGGGAGAGTCACCACACCAATAAGATATATAAAGAGAAAGATTCTTTCCTCTTATATACCTTAACACACTCATGTGTGTTTCCTATGTGGGACTAAAAGAAAACCTCATTAAATAGGTTTTCTCTTTCTCTCCAAACTTAGCACAAAATTAAACATTAATTCTAATTCAATCAATCTCAAAAATGTGGGCTTAAGATGGGCCCACTACCCATACCCAAAACCCAACACAAAATGTAGTACCATAAGTTATGATGAAGATCTATATCCGATCCAAACGGACTTGAAATTCTGTCTCTTGATGCCTAACAAAAGGCACTAGCTATCAAGCATATAAGATAATAATGCAATACTATAGAGCTACATAATTTCCCAACATTTTTGTATGTCTCTAAACAGGTAATAAAAGCCCACTATTCCAAAGGGATAATCGTACACAGTTAGGAAAATTATCTGAACTAACCTGTCTTTGCTGGGCATCCTGTAGAGGAGGCCATAACAATGATGTGAACTGTAGGCCATCAATCCACTTCTCAGAAGACGCTGACATCTGAATTTTCCTTTGCCCGAGCTTTTGTATGTACATCACAGCAACTAAATATTAAAAACAGCAAGACAGAATCGAACGAAAAATTTCCACTTCAGCTCTCTCCCAATCAAGAAGTAGACTATCCAAATTGTTGATGTACACAGTCAATTGGAAATAGGTTAATATGAATCCAATGCTTCCATAAATCTCACCTTCATGAATGTCAAATCATCCCCAGTAAGATCACCAATAAGTTCCAATTTCAGTTCGTAATCACTCCATGCATCATATAACAAAATCAAATCAGATAATCAATACACAGAATTGGATAATTGATTGCACTCTGACTTTGCTATCGAGATAAGAGATGCACTTAGACAAGAATGAAATCGAAGAGTGTCAAATTCCGCAGGTCAATCATTTTTCACAGCTTACAACCCAATTATTTAACATGAGCGATAATGTATAACAAAAAAATCTGCAACAATCAAATCAGAAAAAATATTCTAAATTGAGGAAGATATGTCATGTCAAAACTAAACTACTCCTCTCGTAGCAACATAACTTTACATACAGGCGCAGGAAACATGTGGTACGTTAAGAAGAGAAATTTAACAGAAAATTTGCTGATCAGATATACTTGAGCTAAAAGATATCTAACCAACAATTAAATCACCCAAAGAAAATGTGTTTTATCTTTCTTTTTTTAACAACAAAAAGACCAAATCTCAAACAACAAAGATAAATAATCACACAATCTACTTTAGCTCAACAATTCCAATTGAAAATATGAAAACCATACATCTATGTCATAACATAAACCATAAAAAAAAACTATCATAAACAGCTCAAACCTTGGAACAGCCAAGAAATTGCCAACTTAAAGAAACCACTAAAAACATATCACAAAACTTAAAGAAAAAAAAAAGAGTATAGTGACAAACCAAGAACCTACCAAAAAGGAAAGTAAAAGAAAAATCAAAGCTGAGCAAGCCGCGCCGCAGGCACTCCGGAGAAGAACCAGGCCGAGAATTGCGGAAAAAGAAAAAAAATCCGTCTATTTGGCGATCTCAGAGGAGCAAGAAGAAGAAGAAGCTAAGCAGATAGATAAGAATGGAATGTGGAGCTGCTGCCACTGCCTCTTTGTTTTGATTATTATTATTATTATTATATATTTTTTTAGCTTTTCATTAAGTAGTTAATAATTAAGAAAAGGAAAAGAAAGAAAGAAATTGGTTGCGGAACATTTGGCGTCCAGAGAAAGATTTGATCCCACAGACAGACCTGCCAACTTGCCCTCCTCCCTTGCCTACGTGGCCTTGATATTTTCGACCGCCTTCCTCATGCCTCGTCATGGCTATGCTGCCACCCATATAAATATCCATGCATGGCCATCCCATATAATGGACATTTTATTATTTTTTTCCCAAAGAGAGGATGATGACAAGTTGCCACTTGCTCTTGCTTCGTGGAAGGTTGGGATTGGAGGCAAAGAATGGTGCTTATATATAAGGGAAATTTATATAATAATGTATAAAAAAAAATTTAAATGACATACTATAGCAAATATTTGCAAAAGAGGGTATCAGGCGCCAGTGCGGTCGTTGGCGCCTGTGTGGTATTTTTTTTTAAAACTGACGTAGATATACTCCTTACGTAGAAATCCTAAAGGCGTCGGTTCTCAACTATATCATCTCTATCAACATCTGGAGGAGGATGAAATCTATAATTTTTCAAAACCTGATAATACATCCACAAACATTACACAAAATATATACAGAAATATATTATATAATATTAAAATATTACAAAGTATTACAAATGTACTTATAAAATTACAAGTATTTAATCAATTCTCCACAACCTATTCCTACCCCGTCCTCGTGCTCAGACTGGAATTTCCTCAGGCTCAATGTCAGGTATAGCATCTGAAGAATAAGGTGCCTGACGTAGAGCACGGAGCGCATGCTGTCGCCGGGTATATACTTTCAAAGGGGCCTCTCAACTTGATCGACTGAGGCGTCTGGAACAACTAGTGATGGGGTAAAACCCGTCGTGTCAGCTGATGATGTCACAACGTCTCGTGAAGCTGATAAAGGATCTGGAACAACCTCTACTCCTGGAATCTCAGTCATAACTGGCCGAAGCAATGACAAACTCGCAAGAACATGACCAGAGATATCGTGTATCGTCTGACATGCCGCTACATAGCTATCGTAGGTTCGGTCTACTAAAGCACTATGAGACTGAGCGTGCACTTGTCTCACATAAGTAAGCTACAAAGGAACAAGAATATATGTTATCTACTCATACAATAGTGAATTAAATCAAATATGAAGTTGGAGATATTCACCAACGCTCGCTTAGTGTCGCCCCTCAGTTGATATAACATCTCCGCTTCATGCACAAGTTGCATGATAAGTCTCCTCGTAATCGTGAAGTACCATCTCATGTATGCATTATCTGCATCTCGCTGGATCAACATATGAAAATAGTATTCATGTTACCTACACAACATATGAAAATAGTATTCATGTCACTTCTATTTACATTCGTTATATTCATAACATGTACATTAAAAATGACTAATACCTGGCTGGATCGCTGATAGTCTAATTCAGATCTATACATCAAGAGGACACTATAAGGATTTACAGTTTTTTTCTTTTTAGCATTCCACCTAACATAAAGAAGATGAAAAACACATTAGTTAAAATGCTAATAGAAGATCACAAAATAACTTAAATAGATAACACATATCGAACTCCTAACGGAGATAAACCATCTAGTGGAGTGCTTTGAATGTTTGGACGGCCAATATGCAATCTCTCCCACGACTATAGCTGTTTAACACATACACACCCAGCATGAATCAAATGTTGTAATTGAAATAAACATTTCAGCATGAATCAGATTATTGATGGTTTACCTGGATCAGGGTGACGCACCCGGCAATCCCGAACGTGCTAGGTTGGCAAGTTTTTGCCAACTCTCTGTACAGGTAGGCAAGGGTGGCACTGCCCCATGCATACTGTCCCGCGGTGTATAAATCCTCTAACAAAAGAAGATACATCGGGTGCACATGGCTACTGCTGCTATCGGCAAATATAGTGCTGCCGAGCAAATAGAGTAAATATGCTCGTGCGTGTTGCTCGACGTAAATCTCTGTGGCATCTTCCGACAGGCGACTGAACTGCTCTCTCAACCACAACAGACTTACCCTAGTTCGCCCTTTCAATGATTAACGTGGAGGTACCCGTCCAAGAAGGTGCTCGTATACTTCATTCCAGTCAATGCCCACAGTCGAGCAACTCACTGCAATGCCATCAACTCGCAATCCGAGTAGTACAGCAACATCTTGCAATGTTATAGTCATCTCCCTCAAATGCAAGTGAAATGTTTGCATCTCCCTCCACCATCTCTCAACTAGGGCAGTGATGAGCCCCCTATCAATCCTGATATACTATAACCGTGTAAAGTGGCCAAAACCTGCCATCTCTATGTATGGCAATATGTGCGGATCAACTACCCAATGGCGCATGTTTTGCCAGTACTTGGTGCATTCAATGCACCCGGGATCCTATACACATGAAAAGTAAATAGAAATAGAAAAATAGTTAAATTTCTGCAATATCCAAAACTAAGGAGATAATGGTTATGCACATACCTCTCTGTTCCATATGCCATCGGATCTGTGCGAGCTCTGCTCTGTGAGGACGGAAGGTTCAATCAGTCCTGGGTCCATAATATCTACAAAGAAACCAACAATTAATTGTAACTTCAAAGAATGTATAAACCAACCTACTTTAAATATAAAGACCATTGTAAGAATATGTACCAATCCGCTGAAGGTGTGTTTTGGCAGTGACGCCTATTATGTCCAAGTTAGTTACAATTCCCACAATGGTAGAGTGATCGACCATCTGTCGTCATGCCCGCACTATCCATCGCATTACGTATTCTCCTAGTGCGTGGACGATCGGGTTTTCGTGTCACTCTTGGGGGCTTCAGCACATACATAGGTGACTTTTCCTCCCAAGATCGTCGATCAAGAGGAGGAAAGAATTCGACTGCATACACCGATCTATATGCATCAGATGTATACCAATGTCCAACTAAATCGCCGATGGGTCACCTTCGCTTCGAATGGAGAACAAGTAGATGACGACATGGATGTTTGTACACCTGAGGATAATTGCAAGAACATGCATGATCGCTGTCATCCACCACATATTTTCTACCATGCATTGTTCTCACTTCATACATGTGAGAATTGATTTGGTCAATGAACATGCTGCCAATAAGGCGCGTTTGTTCTTTAATCTTCCACTCAATAGTAGGGGTGTATGGGATTGTCATGACCAATCTGGCCGAATGTCGCTTCACAAAGAATTTGACGATCTGGTAGAATGTGGCTGACACTAAGGCTTACACGGGTAATGATCGAGCCCCTTTTAACACGTTGTTTAGACTTTCAGCCATATTTATTGTGGTCATTCTAAATCTTGTAAAACCATCGTGAGCAAGAGACCACAATTGAGGTGATAATCCGCATTTGTTACTGAGTAGCCATTTTACTTCTGGACTTTCTGCACCAATAAGTTTCATCTTCTCATCAAACTCGTCTATGGTAAGCACAGATGCAGCTTCCCCTATCAACCTCGTCAATACATCATTTTTAATCTTTTTATGATGGTTTGCCTTTATGTGTCGCATACAATATCGGTGACAAAAATGTGGATGCGGAAACATGCTCCTTATGTGTCAATCAGATATGATAGTGATACAGATCCTATCAAGGACAACATGCTCCTTCAACATACGTAAGAACCATCTCCAATTAGGGAAATCCTCACCCGAAACAAGGCCAAATGCAAGAGGAAATAAACCCTTATGCCCGTCGTTAGCCAAAAGGGCTCCTCCATACTTACCAGATAGGAAAGTAGCATCAACACTTATGACTTAGAGACAATGTTGAAAACCCTCAATACATGGCCCAAATGCCTTCTCAAACCATCGCCACGTAGCATCTTCACATCCTACAAATGGTTCCCGGATTGGCATTAACTATTACCTCCAAGTACATTGGCAACAATCGATATGACTCAACTCAATCACCATACACTGCTTTGATGGCCATATTCCTTGCCTTCCATGCTTTTGTGTATGAAATATCCACGTGAAACGTCTCCTTAATCCTCTCTTGAATAACCACTGGTGGGATATCCACTTCCGCTCTAATAGAGGGTAATATATGCCGACAAACAAAGGCCGCAGTACATTGTCTATGACCAGTGTCTAACTGAGTATTTCTATAAGTGTGTTTGCCACCATACGTCTTCACTTTAAAATGATTCATCCCCTTCATCAATGATGCATATACTCTCCATGGACAGGCAGGGTATTGACATTTTGTTGTGTACTATGTCGGACTTGTACGCAACACTTTATATCAAACATCATGCTCTATTGAAAACTCCTTCAATACCTGTACAAATTCATCTTTATTAGGGAATATTTGTCCCACATATATTGCTTCCTCATGATATGTCTCCTCATGCAAACCCCGATTAATTGCCCCATCTATTTCCTCATCGGTTAGTCGCACCCATGGGGGCTCCTCCTTATATGGCAACTCCACCTCAAAATCATCCAAGTTATCCATAGCAATTGTGATGTACACCAATTCATCTCTCTCATTATCAACCATCTCTTGCACACTATCCTCTCCTCGTGCATCTTCAACATCAATAACCGGTGAATTCAGCATTTGCTCATCATTTTCTCCATCCTCTTCCTCATTCTCCCTTTCGTCTTCATCATCATTCATATTTCCCTCTTACATACCACTTGAACCAGTGTAAAAATAAGGGTTATTAAATGATGTTTGTGTGCCAAACCATTCACCACCTCGTGCCATGCCAATATTCATTACTTCATAAGCATGAGATGTGTGGCTACATTATACATTATAAACAATTCATGATACCGTAAGTTTAATGGTATTCAATACATATTTTAAATAAACTTACCTCAAACTATGCGAAATTTGGGGAGACAAATCTTCTTCATTGTCTTCCACATGCCTTCCTCTACAGTGTCTACTCGACCTATTTCTGCGAGCACTCCTACTTCCACCTTCACCATCATTTCTAAACCTAGGCATGCACGCCTCTTTTTCTATGCATAGCTCAAAGCTAACCACATGAGGCGCAAAATAGAAAATTTGTTGCATAGAATTGTCATCGTCAATTGGTATTACGGTAGTCCTTCCTCCATAAACAGGCATCTTGTACTTCATACAAATTTTCCACAATCTTTGGTCCCATTCCAGTTTGTTTACCACTTGCATCTCTAGTTCCTCGTAAGTACTTGGCTTATTAATAAATAATCCTACACTTTCACCGCCTTCGTATTCACCTCTATCAATTCTGCCACCATACATTAAGACAAACGGAACCATTTCTCCCACCATCTCTTCTCACAAAACTTTTAAGAAATAAACACTATCAAATACTACACAAATATAACATACTTAATTTCATACGATGCAGCTACATTCATACGTATTTCTAACATATATTAAACATATATGTTACCTATAACGATGCGCGCGATGGGGCGATGAGGTGGCCGGGGCGAGGAGGCGAGCCGAGCAATGGCCGGGGCGAGGACGGGGAGGCGGAGCTGGCTGAGATGGTGCCGATGACGTGATGGTGCCCGAGATGGTGGCGATGAGGCAACTGGCCGGGACAATGACCAGGGTGAGGCCCGACGGTGGCGATGAGGCGAAGCTGGCCGGGACAATGGCCGGGGCGAGGCGCGACAGTGGCGATGAGGCAGAGCTGGCCGAGACAATTGCCGGGGCGAGGCGTGACGGTGGCCGGGGCGAGGAAGGTGGTGGAGTCGCCGCCTAGGCGGTGGCCGGAGGCGAGCGCGGGGAGGCGGAGGTAAAGCCGACGAGTCGCTGGAGAGAAAACACGATCTTTAGGGTTCGGTGCGGCTGAGCCCGAGCCTAAGCCCGAAATCTAAAAACATAATTGAAGGCGTCGGTTGAACGAAAGGTGTCGGTTCTCTATTGTGCAAAAAAAAAAGATTAAGTGTGAGAAAGGCGTCGGTTTCGGGTCAGTTTAAAAAAAAATGCCATGCAGGCGCTGGCGCCTGCGTGGCTTGTCAGATACCCTCTTTTGCAAATATTTGCTACAGTATGTCATTTTTTAAAAAAAAATTCATACCTTATTATATAAATTTCCCTATATATAATATAGTTTGACAAGTCGAGCCCTTCGAAAGCTGATAACTGTACTCCAAATTTGTATCTTAAGTCTGTCTATACACACCTGTTTTGTTGAATAGTGAAAATGGGCCTTGCATAGCTTATATTCATGTCAAATAAAAATTTACCACCTCAAAGGTGTATGAGTTTGGCATACAAATTAAGTGTTGCATTAACATTTTCTCCTTTGGAAAGTTCTAGACTTGATGACAAGGAGAAGGCACTTTCGGTGGGACAAAAAACAAAAAAAGGTTAACCATCTACGTAGGCTCTATTTTGTAAGGATGTGGGGGCTGTTTGGGATGTCATTTGATGCTTACAGGAAAGTTAAATTTTTTATTTTTCTTTTTCTCAAATAAAATCAAAATGATAGTTTGTTTGTAGAACTCAATTTTTTCTATTTTTATTTAGGCCATTCAGAATGTAAAGGGTTATTTAGGAGGTTCATTTAAAACCCCATTTAAGGATGAAAATGTCTTCTTCAACCTTGAGTACTACTTCCAAATGAGCATCTCAACCATCCACTTGTTAACGGAAGGATATTTATGGTCTTTTGTCACTTTATTCTCATTTTAAAAGTTATTTAACATGTAAATATCTATTGAGGACATTCACATCGTAAATAAGAAATAGCCCTTAAGTGGCTTCAAATGATATTTTACGAAGTGAATGTAAAGTATATATTAGTGGTAAATAGTCTTAAATGATGTGAGAAATGAATTCCCAAACCACCTTGTGGAATTGCAAGTAGCTAATAATTTAGAAACTCGAATAGAAGGGACTTCTCCAAATGAGGACATGGAATTGTGAGTAGCTAGGAATTCACAAATTCAAATAGATAGATATAATGAGGCTTGGTCTTCTCCCCTTGGATCTTTTTTATATATTATAATAAAAATTAATGATAAACGATATTTGTACACCAATTTGAGCTTACATTTGGATTTTCATTGGGCAGAGAAATGTGGCCCTCCTATCTTAGGTGGAGTACTTTTTCATGTCTTATCAAAATCCAGATGTAGGGTGTTGATATCCATAACAGTGGAGGGAGGGCAAAAGAAGTATTTTTTGTACATATTCACAAATGCTATTTTTTCTTACTCCCTTTGTCCAAAAAAACTTGGCTTTATTTAAAATAATATAAATTTATTGGTCTGTAGGGCCCACAACACTTCAAGTGTACACTTATCCACACTTCAAGTCTTCGCGATTTGGTCCATGATAACCCTTTCCAGCATGGACACAATGGCCATCTGCTGCGCCAACCCTGCTTCCTTCCCTTCCAAGCGTGCTGCCACTGCCGTCCCATCCTGCCTCTCCATGGCCTTAAGCAGTCCTTCTCCTTCCTCATGTCGCATACTCCCAGTACTTAAAAAAATGCTTCTTAGGCAGTTTGCTAATGAAATCAAGGCAAATCCAACCACCTAATATTAGATCCATAATTTTCCAAATGCAGGTAAATTTTTAATGGAGGGAGTATAAGGTATTTTCAGAAGCTCTTACAACCACAAATCACACTACTCTTCCTAGAAAAATAACAAACTCCCCATCGCCGAGCCATGTAAAACACCTACCCTTAACGACCTTAATGTAACTATTTATCTAAAGCCAAATTAGAAAGTGTTGAAAAAAAGAAAAGAAATCGCAAGCCCCTTTTTCATCCATCTGCCAATTAAAACCCTATGGGGCTGTTTGGAAGGCCATTTGAAGATCGTAGGAAAGGAAAAAATTTTATTTTTATTCAATGATTGAAGCATGGGTTTTGGGGATTCAAAAGGAAGACATAAATGATGGAAGGGTAATTATGATCATTCGTCACAAGATTCTCATTTAAAAACCCATTTGACAAGTGAGAGGACATTCAACTAGAGAATGAAAATGACCATTATGATCATTCACTTATTAAATGTAAATGGCCTCCCAAACACTTTTTTAATAAGAAATGATGAAAAATAGTGAAAAATGGCCTCCCAAACATCCCCTTATGAAATTAAACTCCACATGGACACGCGTTAGGAGCAGGAGTTGACTACGTCAGTTGGGTTCTCCGGCGTGCTGGACCGTGGGAAAAATATTTGGCGCACCCAACTACCCCAAAGACAGCAATGAAGAAAAGGACCACTCAAAAGATATTTTCCGAGCACCCAATCAGCTGCCTGCTCCTGATACATATGCTATGCAATCCCTCCTGCACGTGCCAACTCTACACGTGGCTCATTCTCCTACGAGGAATATATCTCCTTCCCAAGCCCAGCCCTGCGGATCTCCTTACAGGTGGACCCCACCACATGCACACACATGACCATGCTTTTGCTTGCACGGATGGATGTATCATGCCATGCATGGTGGTTTGGAGATGAGAGAGGTACGCGCAAGTAGCCGCGTTCAAAGCGCAATGAGTCGGTGGAGAAAGGGGCCCACGTGAGAGTTCGTGCTCGGGCCACTTACAAGGTCAAAGAGGGCTCTGGTTTTCCCCTTGGCAATGATGGAATTACTCCCGCTTCGACAGAAATTTGATACTATCATTGTAAAAATGGATCTGATTAGGAATTCAACAAAGCCGGGATGTCATTGAAGGTTTTGAGGGGTATAAGTTGGAGAGAAATCTTTGGTTACATACAAAATAAAATGGGTCATACCATGATCATGGCTGTTGGCTGAAAACCATAAGTGAACGGCTTTCCAAGTGCACAAGTAGCTATGAAACTCGACGTCAGTGTAGCATGCTTCAGGCCCGCCCATGCTGCTGGTGCCTGGTGGATGCACTAGAAGATAGGGCTGGATGACTCATACTCTCCAATGAAGCTCGTCTATATTGTAAAATGAGTTAAAATTATTGGAGTGTGGACCCCCTTACAAAAAAAACAGAGTTTTATCTAGGGGCGGAGCCATGAATTTCGATGAGGCGGGGCATACAATTTCCTCAAAATTTATAAAATAAATTATGAAAAAAAATATAACAAAATATATGATAAATTATGTATTAAAATACGACTACATATATATAATTTTTTAATCAAGACATACTATGAAAATAAAATGTCTACAATATCTTACACATCTACAATGATTTGACATTTTTTGGAAGTGTTAGATAACAGCTTCAAGTTCACTAAACACAATTTTTTCAAATAGGTGTAACTAGACCGTCATGTCAAGCTCATTAAATCCAACTTTTTCAATAAGTGTAACTAGATAGTTCAAATATATGTTATTTTTTAAATATCATATGAATAAATCGTGGTAGCAAAGAGGGATCGGGTGCAATCGGTCGGCAAATTATAGTACCAAAGACGAAATTTAACAAAAAATATAGTAGCAAAGATGAAGGAGGTGTGTTGAAATAGCAAGAGCGAAGGTAAGAACTAAGAAGTTATATTTATAGCCTAAAGGCCCTAAATTTTTACTACTAGTTAGAATAAATTCTCTTCATTTTTAAATATTTTTCTTAAGATATTATGGCAAGCTAAGCAAATCTCTACTTTTTTTTGTCTTATTGCCTATTTAAAGTCCAAATTTACCATACTAAAGCGTCAGAAAAGTAGTAATAAAAAGACAACTTTTGTGGGTCAACAAAAGAATAGGAAAAAATAGGAATTGAAGAGGGCAAGTTAATTAGATAAATACCTTTTAAACTAATAATATACTACATTAATGGGATTAATGGGAAGGTCAGCTGGGTCAATTGCCCCAGCTTTCCCCCATCCCCCGGCTCCGCCAGTGGTTTTATCCCCCTCTTCCTGTGGTTTTGGTATTGACTATTGAGGGAGTCAATTCAGCCATGTAAATTGATGATGGACCCATTTTTTTCCTAATGCAGATGAGTTTCATTGGATGGAGGTCAAACGGGGTGGGGTCACCGAATAGACTATATGACTCCTATGTATCTCCAACGCAGAGATGTTGAAACCATTTCTCGATTTGCTCCTTGTTTCTCGAAGATTCCAGGTTTTTTCATATGGCAACTACCTAAGCCGCCTCCTGAGGAGCCTTTGGCAAAAAGCAGCTACAAGAGATGCGCGTTCGGCGGCCGTAGTTGAATTGCAGCATAATGGGACTGAGTTTGAGCGTGAGTCCTTTTCAATTATTCCTATGATAACTTATATGAGTGATGATAAACCTGGCAGCATTTGAAAATGAGTTACATTGGCCTCTAGGTCCCACAACATTTCACTCCTCCACTTACCCCAGCACGTGCATGTTCACGAGGATTTATTGGTATGTAGAACAAATTTAGTCATCTAATTTTAGAACCATAATTTTTCAAATGCAGCCAGATTTTTCTTGGATAGAGGTAGTTATTCATTTTAATTTTCTAATAAGATTAATAAAGTGGAATAGATTGACTATTATTTCTAGAGTCAGGCTAGCTTGCACTGCAGCGCACTAGTGTACATAGCTGTCAGATCAGTGGGACTCATGATCTGATGGCTCCCTGTAATGCAACGCGTAGCGCAATTTAGGTTTTACTTATTTTTTTTATATACAAAGGTTTTCCTTATTTCTTACCAAACTTTTAGGAGCCATTTCGGACATGAAAAATCAGTTTCATCCACTCCAAAAATTTCACCTGGTTAGTGGATTATCCCAAATGAGGTATTTCAGTTGGTTAGTAGATTATCCCAAAAATCCTAACCAACTGGATTTTTTTCAACTGGATGGTGCTAATTTTTTATGCCCCAAACAGCCCCTTAATGTTTGTCTTGAGAGCCGTTTAGGGAGTAAAAAATCAGTTTCATCCGCTCCCAAAAATCCACCTAGTTAGTGGATTTCAGCTGGTTAGTGGATTATCCCAAAAATCCTAATTAGATGGATGGTGCTGTTTTTTCACGCCCCAAGCGGCCCCTTAGATGTAGGTGAGGTTTGCCATAAATAGTATTCAAATAATGTATAGCAGTCCATCTTACTATGAGTTCCAGGTATGAGACACTTGCGCTGGGAGTTCGGGTGCTGTTGAATGTCATTCCGACGGCTCAGGATGCACATCTACACGAGTGAGCCAGGGCACATATTAACTATACCCTATTAATATGTTGGTATAAAATATGTATAAAGCCATAAAGAAACCTGTATTAATAATAAAAACTAAAATCCCACCTGAACTTTAGTTAAACTGTATACTCCCTGAGTCCCTGTGCCCCAAAAAATAGATAAAGCTCCCTTTTTTACTTTGTGCGAGAAAAATAGGTTTCAGCCCAAATCCAAGCCACAGAGGTATTAACATCTTTGACGAGGGTGTATGTTGAGTTTCTAAGACTCAAGGGAATATGTGAGTAAGTTTGGCAATGGTAGGGAGGTGTAGTTGTAAGTTTAGCCAAATTATACAACTTATTGGATGATTGTGAACCGTACACGTGTCCTAATTCCTAACTAAATGATTGGCTGCTTAAGGACAAACCATCATGACCAATAAAACGAAGAGGCCATCTCTCAATCAATGGTTGACATAAGATTATTATTAATGTCAATTATTGGGATAAGTGTCAACTTAATGGAGATATTTGGAGTTCACATAAAACAAGGCTAAAAGTTGGCCAAAAGCATCTTAATGACATTAGGAGGTCGGCCCAAAGTTGCCGAACTTCCACTAGCTTTTTCAGTTGAATAAATAAATAATAGCAACAAGTGCATGATTTGGTCTATTTTATGTTTCTCCAGATGGTAACGTCTTTGAATATTACGTCCAATGACAAAGCCTAAATCATTTGTAGGTCAATTCTCTAATTTAGTTTGTGGACATGAGCTGACCTTGTTCTCAAATTTTTGGAGGTGAGGAGATTCTGAAAATTATAGGCCCTTGTGTACTGAGCCCGTGCTTGTTCAGTTGAAAACTTTTACTCCTTCCGTCCTGTTATAGGGGGTGTTTGGATAGTAAAAAATGAGAAAGTGGATGTTTTTCATTTTTCACGATCCAAACAGCCCATTAGATGCTCCATCTGGAATAGATGATAGTCTGGATTTTTGAAGAACAAAGAAAGTAAAGTTGTGAACTCAAGTGCCTTCTTTGATCATTTGAGCCAATTTTTGGTTGCGGAGGCATGCAGCGAGATCCAAGGGTGAACCATGGTTAAGCAATATAACAGTTAATAAAAAAGCCCCAAGATCCCAGAGTCACCACAATAAGTACATAATTCATTTATAAATAAACCTCAGACCAGCATGCATAGACGTAAATCCTCCATCCACAACAAGATTGTGAGCATTGATGTAGCCGGCGTCATCACTAGCAAGGAAGAGGGCGGCCTGCGCGACATCTTCAACCGTGGCGCTCCGACCGCGGAGCGTGCTTTCCGTGGCAAGTATTCGTGTCAACTCCGCCGATTCTCCAAAAAAGTACTGCCGATAAGCGTTAGCAAGCATCTCGGTGGGCACCCCATGGGGTGAGATGCAATTGATGCGCACCCCATGGATTCCCAGCTCACAAGCTGCACTCTTCACCAGCCCTAGCACGGCAGCCTTGGACAAGCTATAGGGATGGGAGGCTAGACCACCGAGGATGCCTGCTGAGCTGGATATGCAAAGGATGCAACCCCCCTTGGCCTTGACCATCACACGTGCGGCGTGCTTGATCCCGTGCACGATTCCGTTAAGGTTAACGGATAGGAGCTTGGACACGTTGTTCATGTCCAGGTTAGTGATGCTGCCGGCCGCACCCGCCATTCCAGCATTGTTGACCATGATGTCCAGCCGGCCCTTCCAGGCAAGGGCGTATTGGACGGCAGACTCAACGTTGGGTTCCATAGCTACATTGCAGCGGATGTAGCGGCCTCCGATTGCATCCGCCACTTGCTGGCCCTGCTCGTCCAGGATGTCCGCTATGATCACATGTGCCCCATTCTGAGCAAATAGTTTGGCGATTGCTGCTCCGATCCCTCTGCCACCGCCGGTTATGATCGCAACTCTTCCCTTCAATCTGAGGGTACAAAAACATCACCGGAAGAAATTTACTCTAGACGATATACTCCTTTATATATTTACCGAAAATATATACACTCATTGAGCGTACAAAAAATGTCCACGCTATTTTGTTGATTATTTCTAATAAGCAAATGTAAGATATCTAAAGCATGATTACTTAAACCCATGAACGTAGCTTGTCCAAATGAAACTAATGATGAATATTAATTAGTGGTAACTTATATGATCTGACCTTTCATAGCTATGACCATTGGAATCGTGATGACCATTCGAATAGTGCTCCATTACTTTATGATGTCAGATATCAGTTCTCTCTAAATATGTAAGGGCAAAGGCTGCAGATGTTGGTGAATGGTTGATGAACAACCCTTCTCATTCTCCCCACACTTTTTAACTACATACAAGCTACTAACAAAGTCTCTTTTTGTACTTGATCACCAATTGACTGCCAATAAAATGACACAAATATCTACTTGATCCATGGCATGCTTAGAATGTACCTATCCGTGGGCTTACGTCTTGATCACGAGGAAGAAATAAAAGTGACAAAATTATATTTGTTGAACTAACATTTTTTTTCGGCGGAGTATACGTTGAACTAACATGCTCGAATAGTTTATCTTTTACCTAACATAAAATCTTGGATCGTATACATTAAAACCATGGAGGCTGGAGAAAGAATATCAAACAATCAAACAATAATATAGTAGTCAATTGATAGACATAAGCCGCACTCATGTATATACACACTCATGAAAGATCCCCGTATATAGTTGGTTTTATATTTAAAAATCATATTATGTCTTTCTTATCCATTCACATGGACCCAAAACCACGGACGAACACCGACCATCGTTTGAGAGGGAGAAAGAGAGCAGTGGCGGTTATAACGCCCTAAATATTCGAAATATAAAATTTCTTATTATGCAAGAAAATAAGATATGCAACAGATCCATTTAATGTCGGGGATGCATCCAATGGGTCAAATGCATCCCCGACATTACTCTAGTTTTTGAAATTCATTTTTTCAATTCAACAATTGTTAAATAATATATAAACCATGAGTACCAAAATAGAATCCCTGGATCTTATCTAAATGTGCAACCGTACTGTCCATATTCAAATTCCAATAAACACCCACACAAGCTCACACTCATGAGCTTTACATCAATTAAATACAACTAATACCTATTTTTCGTTGTCCTTTCCACACGGCACCTTTTGTTACTTACAATATGTTCTAGGGTTTTCATTTTGCTTTATGAACAACTAATTCAACCAAAAATCCATAAAGAAGGGGAATTTTTCAGAGATTTTGATGCACGAATCATATGTAAATCCAAAAGAATGGTGATCTATATCTAGTTTTGTATGAGTCCAAGGGATGAAATTATAATTTATGTAACATAAGAGGTATATTTACAGTTTTGACAAAGATAAGGGAGGTGGATTATGATTTATGATTTACGTGAATGTTTGGGCTCATTTACAATTCATGTTTATCATTTATATGATCAATCCCATTTATATCGTTATGTGGGCCATTGAGTTTCAAATTTCAATCTGGAATCGAGCTTTGATACGGTTTCAGATCGTCTGTGAGGGACTCACAGCCACTACAGTGTGAGGCCCAATAAGTTAGAGACGCTTAGAAAAATTAGTGGGGCCATTCAAACCAAAGATTTTAAATGTGCACATCGGTTTCATTGGTGCCTCACACCACATTGGCTGTGCTGTGAGGTCCTCGCACACGATCTGAAGCATATCAATACCGGCCGGGTACGGAGAAAGACAGGCTTGAAATGCCTAGTTGCTCCCTCCATTAAACCGATCTTCATCGACAGCCCGCAACACCTCAATGCGTACGAATTTGTTCTTATACAATTACTTCCTCCGTTTCAAAATACTGTATACATTTAGAAAATTTTGAAACGGAGGGAGTATTATAGTTGTACATCAAACAGGTTATATCTTCTTGGCTCACGCCAACATGCATGAGCCCAAAACCATATAAACATGGTTCTTTGTACACATTTGCATGAGTTGAGTCAGCAAGAGCTGTTGGATTTTGATCCAATGGTGCTAGGGGGTGCCCCCCGGCCGGTTGTGTTCACAGACATCTGTTTCTGCAATTTAACGGATAGTAGAGTGCCATTGACACGGACAAAAAAACTATTGTCTATGTCTGTGGATGTGGATGTCCATGTTCGTTTTGTATTATAAATTACTTTTGTTGAACTTGTAGATTAGATGTTGAATTTATATATATGAGGATATGTTTTTATAAATTATGAATGCCAAATTAGATATTGAACTTACTTATGGGAACATATTTTTATGAACTGTGCGGGTTCTGAATGTTTTTATGAATAAAAAATTAAATTTATTAATATAGTAAGTAGATATATTTAAAATTTGAACTTAGTGTTCGTTAAGTACTGTCCTCGTATGTCTATGGATGTACAGACAATGGCGGATGGACATGGAAAAGGTTTGTACTGGACAACTGTAGACACTCACGGACTGCACCAAGGAATGTCGTATCGGATATCGGTAAAATATCGGTCGGCCTAAGAGACGAAATATCGGAGATATATCGGAGATATTGCGTAAAAAAATATCGGTCGTCAAAAACTAGTTTTTATCATATATTTTCAAAATCTAACTTCTAAAATGAGTTATACTAATTTAAACAAAGAATAGATTTCAAAATATGCATAAAAGGATAGAAAACAAACATGAAAGTTTTTTTTTCCCAAAAAAAAAAAAAAAATAATTTTTTTCAAAAATTTTTTTTTTAAAAAAAATAATTTTTTTTTCAAAAAAGGCCGATATATCGGTCCGAAACCGATATATCGGCGATATATCGCCGATATATCGGCGATATTTGGAAAAAATGTAAAAAACGATACTTAATGGTATCGGAGTATCGGTTTGTGTCCGATACCGATATATCGGCGAGCTGGCATTCCATGGACTGCACAGCCCAGCGTCAGATTGTGGCTCCGCCCGCGTCAGTGAAAAAAAACTAAAAAAAAAGGGAAAATAATATAATAAATTATAAAAAAAAATTATGAAAATGACACATTGTAGCAAATAATTGCAAAATAGGGTATCTGACAAGCCACGCAGGCGCCCGTGTGGCGCGGGTGCTTGCGTGGCTTTTTTTTTTAAAACCAAACCAAAAGGCGTCGGTTCAACTAACGCCTCTCGGTTAAAAGAGAAAGGCGTCGGTTCAACTGACGCCTGAACCGACGCCTTAACAGAGGCGTCGGTTGAACCGACGCTTTTTTACTGCCTTTGTCATTTTTCGTCCCATTTTAAATAAGTCATCACTTCAACGATACATATCTCTTTCATTTCTAACCCATTTTCACTCTTTTTTTTTATTCTTCTTTATTTTTAGTGCTCTTTCTAGTCATTATGATATTACAAAGATGTTGAGCCATCACATACTATTTATCGTAGTTTTTGTAGTATTTTTTTCGATAAATAGTATGCGATAGATCAACATCTTTGTGATATCATGATATTAGAAAGAGCACTAAAAATAAGGAAGAATGAAAAAAAAAATGGGCGAAAATGGATGAAGAATGAGAGAGATATGCATCATTGAAATTTGTCTCACTAAAACAAATCTGTCCCATTTTAAAGGGGTGATAACTTCAATGATGCATATCTCTCTCATTCTTTATCCATTTTTAACCATTTTTTTTCATTCTTCCTTATTTTTAGTGGTCTTTCTGGTCATAATGATATCGCAAAGATGTTGATCCATCGCATGCTATTTATCGAAAAAAATACTACAAAAACTACGATAAATGGTATGTGATGGTTTAACATCTCTGTGATATCATAATGACTAGAAAGAGCACTAAAAATAAGGAAGAATGAAAAAAAAAATGAGTGAAAATGAGTTAGAAATGAGAGAGATATGTATCGTTAGATACAATGTGTCATTTTCATATCGAAAAGCCGCGGAGGCCTGTGTGACTTGTCAGATACCCTATTTTGCAATTATTTGCTACAGTGTGTCATTTTCATAATTTTTTTTTATGATTTATTATATAAATTCCCCAAAAAAAAATAAAAGGAAAAGAGAAAACAAAGAGCAGAGAAATGAGAAAAGGGCGGGAAGCGAGGAGAAAAGGGTGGCCTCTCATTTCATCCGGCGAAAACGGGGACTCAAACGGCCATGGAAGTCTGTCTGTTGTCTCTCGAATCCGCATTTGGTTGGGGAAAAAAAGAAAGAAAAGAAAAGAAATGGTTTTCTCTTTATTCTTCTTCTCATGCCAAAACACATTACTCTCTCGGAGGAGCGCTATCCGACCCCTTTCAGCTCTTCAATCTTTCTTTCTTGGAATTCAAACATATAACTTGGATTGTTTAGTCAAAATTGGGAAAGGTGGGTTTGATTGAGAGACACTTGTTTGACATTAGTAGTGTGTGGTGGTGGAAGATCATCATCATCATCATTTTCATCATCAACATGGTAGAAGGGGGGAATGAAAGGCAGCTGGATCGAACTCCCACATGGGCTGTTGCCTCTGTTTGTGCAGTTATTATTTTGATATCTATTGTGTTGGAAAAGGTTCTGCACAGAGTTGGAGAGGTAGTGACTTATGCGAATGTTTATTTATTATACTGAGATTGTCAATTATTTAAGTTCTAATGTCTTTTTCACCTTTTTATGATTTATTGAATATGTTATTGGATATATCGATCTTTCTATAACATGATTTCCCTTTGTTCTTGTTTTGGTGGATTATATCTTATATTCAAGTAATTTTTTATTTAGTCTTTAGTTTGGATAGCAAAGAAAAGATTTGTTTCTATGTGTCATTGGTCAATTGGCATTATTATTAATATTGATATTGATATTCCTTGTGTCGTCTATGTTTTCTTGATGACATGGAATCATGATCATGGAGAAATGACTCATTTTTCTAGGTATAGAATTAGTTCTTCCTTTTTGCAAAATAGTGTTCCAGAAGATGATAGCTTTACAATAAGATTCATGGTAATCTCTATTTTATCATTGTATCCAAACGATCATTGACTGGATTTGGTTGGCTAAAATCCGGAAAGATTTTCCTTCTGTTGATCAGACACTTAGGAGAACTTTAGGCTTTCTATATATTTATTTTAAAATCTAGTTTTATCTGCCGGCTATTGACCTTATCAAAGTTATAAGGTTGGGCATAGTCTCTTAACTTTGATTTTGCTAAAGAAGGAACTTTTAGTATATTGGTATTCTTGACTTTCATTTTCGTATTTGTATGATCAATCTTATATTCTCATTAATTAGCTTCCAATTTAGTTTTGTATAATTCTACAATGTAACTCTTGCCAGGGGTTTTTGTTTACAGTGGTTTACTCAGAGACGTAAAAAAGCCCTGTTTGAAGCTCTTGAGAAAGTTAAAGCTGGTAAGAACATGAACTCAAACTATTAGACTTCTTAAGGCTTATTTGACAGTGATTTTCTAACTTCGTTTTTTTCTTGATTATGTTGCAGAGCTGATGATTCTTGGTTTTATATCTTTGCTATTAACATTTGGACAGAGCTACATTTCTCGTATCTGTATTCCAGATAAAGTTGCAGACACGATGTTGCCTTGTAAACTTAGGCACACTCAAGAGACAAAGACCCAAACAGAGATGGGAAGAGAAGGAGCAAAGGCAGAGAGGGGAAATCACAGGCGTCTTCTATGGAATGAGTTCTTAACTAGCTTTGATTTACAAAGAAGGATTCTATCAAATTCATCTTCTGGAAGTAAATGCCCTGAGGTTGGTTGGTAGTTTGACCACAATTCTGGTCATTTTTGCTGATGAATCTGTGCTTTTGACTTGATCTAAATAAATTCATATATGTTAAATACAGTTTTGGACACCATCTATAGTTTTAAACCCTTGATTTTACCTTCTAGCTTTCAACTAGGTGCTTTTAGTGCTAATAATTCTATGGCCTACATATAGAGGAATTTATGCTATCCTCTATGAATTCTATCAGGTGCATCTTCAGGAAATAAATGCCCTGAGGTTGGTTGGTTGTTTGAACACAATTCTGGTCATTTTTGCTAATGACTCTGTACTTTTGGACTTCATCATCATCATCATCATACGCCTTATCCCAGCTATCTGGGGTCGGCGGCATGGATTATATACCGCATTTGACTCTTATCGGAATCAAAATGGTACAAAATCCATACAAAGAAACATAGTGGCAAGTTTTTACGCCGGATGCCCTTCTTGACACAACCCTCCGAAGAGGGGACAATGATAAGAAGACTCAACATCATCATATTCATCATACACCTTTCCAAATATGTAGATTGGCTTCATGACATGATGGTTGCACATGAAATATTAATATAGCCATCTTCCATCACAAAGCTGGTAACAATGAAAACCAGTCTACTTTTGGACTTGATCGAAACAAATTCATATATGCTCATTACAGTTTTGGACACCATCTATAGTATTAAACCCTTGATTTTACCTGCTAGCTTTCAACTAGGGGCTTTTAGTGCTAATAATTTTATGGCCTACAATTGGTGCTATCCTCTTATCAAAATTATTGGCTCTCCCTCTCTTTGTTTGCATTGGTCTCTGTGTCATCATCTCCCCTTAACCCAAATTTACGTGATCAGCATGAAGAATTCAAGTCTACACTTTAGGTTTTACTATAGGCCTCAACATCAAACTCATACAATGTTATTAGTCAATCAGGCAATGCCTAGATATAGCCACTAAGATGAGTAGTCTGCCGCCCCATGGCCTATCCAGTCCACCCCATTTAACATATATCCACCGTCCATGTATGGTGGCGTGAGCTGGGTAAAAAGGGTTGTGGAACTACTCACCCTAGCCACTATTTTGGCTTCTGGGCACCTATGTGTCTCAAGGCAAGCACTTTAGTTATTAAAAAATATAATTAAGTATAATAATAAATTAGACTATAATTATCTTTGTGGCATGTCTAGGTGCCGCTAGGCAAGTGCCTGGATCATCTTCTCTGCTTGGAGTTTCTTGGTGAGATTCATTTTTATTTATGGTTGTGCCTGAGGTGTACCAGATCAGAACAACACAACATATATTTTGCCGAATGTTTGTTTACAAGCACCTTTCAAGTCCTCTTGGTTCTTTATTTTTTTTCCAACAAGATAATGATTCTATATCCGTATGGATGCTATGAATGTTCTCCTTTGTAGTTTATCTCTGTCAATTTGTAATTATGATAAGTTAAGTTTTTAGTTCTGCTACAGTACTACATATATGGTTGATATCCAAAGTTGTTAGCTGGAAAAGAAAACCAATGGAGACAATCATGTCATGTTATCTCTCATATTGATATATCTTTACCAACAGGGAAGGGTATCACTTATTTCTACAGATGGGATACACCAGATACATATTTTCATATTTTTCTTGGCCGTCTTTCATGTAACATATAGTGCTGTTACAATGGCCCTAGGTAAATTAAAGGTGGGTAATAGTTTTCTTATTTTCTTTTTCAGTAACAAGTCCAAATACATTGAAAGTAATTTCAGGTAAATAGTAACACGTACTTCTGCAGATACGTGGATGGAAGGAATGGGAGAAAGAGACATCTTCCCTTGATTATGAGTACTCCAATGGTATTTTTATTGATTCATTGTAAATTTTTAATAATTTCTATGAACTGCAACTTATTGAGAGGCTTATCTGCGGTCCTACTCTATGTGATACATTTGACATGTGTTTCCCTTATGTAATTATATGACCTATTGCCTATTGACAATATTTCATGACAGTAGGAAATGTTTCAATGCAGATCCTGCAAGGTTCAGATTCACTCACGAGACATCATTTGTGAGAGCACACACAAACTTATGGAATAGGGTTTCTGTTTCATTTTATTTGGTAAGGGGCTCTTACATTCTGAAGTTCACTTTGTTGTTTATGAGATGGCAACCTTTCCTCCAAAAAGAGGACCTGATAAATTTCCATGCAATTTCCTGATTTACTTCTTTGTTCATGGTGGCATTATGGAAAGTTAAATTGTTATCAAATAGGGATTTTGTATCAGGCATGAAACCCAGCTGTCATTTAAAAGAAGTTTTTTTTTTCGTTTTGAAAGTTGTTGAGACCTAAAGGCTTCTTGAACTTGGCTTGTAATGCCATCTATATTTATTTCCTTGCAGATTAGCTTTTTTCGTCAGTTCTTTAGATCTGTTCGTAAAGCTGACTACTTTACCATGGGTCATGGCTTTATAGCTGTGAGTACGCTGAACTTAGCTTATTTTATCAGAGGCCTGCTTTCTTCTTTTCTTTTTTGAAACCATCAGAGGCCTGCTTTCTTAGAAACTGTAAGTGGCACCGTTACGTTTGGGGTTTTAATTAACTAAGGACTATATATATGTAGGTTCATTTAGCTCCTGGAAGTAAATTTGATTTTCAGAAATACATAAAAAGGTCACTGGAGGATGACTTCAAGGTGGTTGTAGGAATTAGGTACTTTTGTTCTTTTTCTTGCCACTTTTATAAATAGACTGACTTAGTGACCACTTCATTTTAAGAGCAAGGTACAATGCATTGTACACTGAGTCCTTTCTTGCATCTCCATTTTAATTTTATATTGGATCTGGCTTACTGCAAAGCTAATTACACCATTCCAAGTCAGATCCCCATAGGTGGAGTCCAATGGAGGACTGGGCTCGACCATAGCATATATCCACATCAGAAATTTTTTGGCGTTTGATACGATACTTTTTCCCTATATTTGGAGTCAAACACCAATGTAGATAGTAGAGAGGCTGAGTCACTGCAGCTACGTTCTTTGAAATTTTGTATTGTCATTTATAAATTTTCATTTGGTAAATTTAGTTCTAGAACTATGACAGGTTGAGTTATGACCTTTCAAGTGGGCATCATTGAATGACACATGAATACATCAGCATAAGTTGCTATACTGTCCTACTGGCATGAGAGGCAAACCGAGAGGCTGTGGAATTAGTTGTGAGATGTGCAAAGATTTTTGTACTCATATGCTAGAACATCCAGAAGAGGCAAAGAAATGAATAGCACATGTTTCCCAATTATCCTGTTTGCTGTATTTTTCCACGCTATGGGCATAATGGGCATAATGGATTGGCCTTCATATAAGGATATATATAAAATTGAAAATTCTAATTTAGACTTGATTTCTAGAACAAAGAACTACAAATGGCTCGTATAGGAAACATCAAAGAGAACTGGCTCATCACAGACATTTTTTCTGTGAACAATGCTTTTCAATCATGCATGCTGAATGAGAAGTTTTGATTAAGCATTAATGCATGTATGTGACCTTGTATTCTTTTTTCCTAATGCTAATTTTTGAAGTCGAATACGATGACAAGTACACATGAGAAGTTATGCAGTTAACAATATCTTTGTCTTTGTCTATACGATCATCATTATGGAAGCCAAAGTAAATTTGTTCTTATCATATATGCCAGATTGAATGCTTTCTTTTATATCATTCTACTTAATCTATTTGCAGCCCCCCATTATGGACTTCAGCTTGCATATTTTTTCCTAGCATCTATATGGACTTTTCTTCTTTTTTTTCTTTCTCTGTATAGGGTGGCAAGCAATGTTCTGGGTGTCCTTAGTTCCACTCATTGTAAGTCACATGGCCTCATTTCTGTATTTTACTGTGTGTTATTTTTGTTGATTGAAGTGTGAAGATTTCTATAAAATAAAATTATCGAATTTACTACGATGATTAATTGATTATGTTAAATTGGTTGTTGGGGGGGGGGGGGGGGGAATTTTAGTGATTGCTTTAGAAACAGCCGCATAAAACTTTGGAGCTTCCCAGTAGGGGATGAGTGGGAAAAGTGTTTCAGTGGCATGCATATATGAAAGACCTCTGACAACTTTGATTTATGGACGTGTTAGTAACAGCTTGTTGAGAGTTATGCTAAATGAAAGACTGGTGCACTCCTTTGATTTTGTGCATAACTGAGGAGGATGATAGAGGACATCTGTGAACTGTTTGAAGGAGTTTACCTTAGGTGACTGATAATTACAATGCATCTTATTCTGTTTATATTGTTATAGATTATTTTGGCTGTTGGAACAAAGTTACAAGCTATCATTGCAAAAATGGCTCTTGAAATAAAAGAAAGGCATGCTGTGGTTCAAGGAATTCCCCTTGTGCAAATTGGTGATAAAAATTTGGGAAAATAATATAATAAATCATAAAAAAAAATTATAAAAATGACACACTGTAGCAAATATTTGCAAAACAGGGTATTTGACAAGCCACGCACGGGCGCCTGCGTGGTTTTTTTTTTTAAACTAACTCAACAACCGACGCCTTTCGGTTAATAGAGAACCGATGCCTTTAGTTAGGCATTGGTTGAACCGACGCCTTTTACTGCCTTCTTATTTTTTTGTCCCATTTTAAACAGGCAGTCACTTCAACGATACATATCTCTCTCATTTCTAACCCATTTTCACTCATTTTTTTTTCATTCTTCCTTATTTTTAGTGCTCTTTCTAGTCATTATGATATCACAAAGATGTTGAGCCATCACATACCATTTATCGTAGATTTTATAGTATTTTTTTCGATAAATAGCATGCGATGGATCAATATCTTTGCGATATCATTATGACCAGAAAGACCACTAAAAATAAGGAAGAATGAAAAAAAAAGGGCAAAAATGTATGAAGAATGAGAGAGATATGCATCGCATGCTGTTTACAACTGACACCTTTTGAGTTAGTTTTAAAAAAAAAAGCCACGCAGGCGCCCGTGCCGTGCGAGCGTCTATGTGGCTTGTCAGATACCCTGTTTTGCAATTATTTGCTACAGTATGTCATTTTTAATTTTTTTTCATAACTTATTATATAAATTCCCCTAAAAACTTTTGGTTTGGTCGCCCGAAATTGATACTTCATCTCATCCACTTTACCCTATTCCAGGTTATGCTTGCTTTTCTTTTATGGCTAGGTTGGCTTGTGACATTTCGAGTAATTCACAAACACAATCTGAAATAAGCACTTCAATCATTCACAATTTTAAATTGCCAATTTGCTTCTTTAATTTGCAGAACGCGTTTGAAATCATATATTTCTTCTGGATATGGGTATTGAATCCAACATTTTTCTTGTTGTTAAATTTTAGATTTCTCTTCTTTAAAAGTAGCGTTTGATAATTTCCTTTTGTTGACAGTATGAATTTGGTTTGAGATCTTGTTTCCATAAGAACTTTGAGCTTATTATTGCACGAGTTGTCCTTGGGTAAGCCACCATTCTTCAGTCAGAAGGTTGATTTTTCTATAATTTGTATAGCTAGACTGATAATGTTGAGTTGTCCTGGTAAATGTGGACCGCATCTCCTATCAGATGTGGTTTACTTAGGCTTTCAGAGGGTATTATTTTTCTAATTTGCCGAATGGTATGTCAGGATAGAAGTACTTACTAGAGTCCGTTTGATTCTAGAAAACTTTGAGCTTACTATTGCACGAGTTGTCCTTGGGTAAGCCACCATTCTTCAGTCAGAAGGTTGATTTTACTATAATTTGTATAGCTAGACTGATAATGTTGAGTTGTCCTGGTAGATGTGGACCGCATCTCCTATCAGATGTGGTTTACTTAGGCTTTCAGAGGGTATTATTTTTCTAATTTGCCGAATGGTATGTTAGGATAGAAGTACTTACTAGAGTTCGTTTGATTCTAGAAAACTGGTATCAGATGCTGAGATTGTGTGCAACCAAGAAAGTCAAATTTGCTTTGCCAAAATATTTTTCGAATAATCTACATCTTAGGTCAGAAGCACTGTGGATAGTTAAGTGGAATTGAAAGTGAAATATCCAAAGGTCCAATATATGTGGCATGATTTACAAAATAGCATCCTTTTGACTATATAAAGTTTCTTTCCTTTTTTCTCCTTCCCTTCTTTTCTATCAGTGAATTTTGTTGTAGGTGGTGAAATTGGACATGGGTTGTTGATGCCTCATCTCTCTCCGTCTCTGCTAATTATATAAGATGCCATTCTGTGTCTTTGCTCACTCCATAAACTTCGTAAGTCCTATATTGACTTGGTGACAATTGCCTACACTTGTTCTAGATCCTTTTCTCCAAAAACTGGTGACGCATCCCTTTCTCTGCATCTCATCTCATTATTTTGATGTTTGTGGAAGGGGGATCATAACGTCAAATTATTTTTTTTTATTAGCTTTCTGCTTTATGGCCTTGCTATAGATATTATTATCCGGCTGGAAAAGGTGAGTTGCATTGATCCAAACTTTTCTTGCTGATTCTGCATGAATATGCTCATTAGAAAAAACCATACTTGTAATATGGATGAATTCACACAATTGAGGTTGTTTTTATGTAAAAAGAAGTCAAATGGAAACTATTCGCATATTTCATGAAAAAGTCTTTTAATACTTGTGGTAATATAAGTTGGAAAAAAAAACAACGTTTTTTAGAGGATTTGATTGACATACTCGTGAACTTCCTCTCAAACACATAAGTCTACCAATCTTACACCGAAATTCCTGAAATACTCATACCCACTGAGAAATGACCAAAACAGTCATAAATAAAACTATTAGTTAACTAGTATAATTGACAATTATTACATATAACTGACACTTAACACAATTAACTAAGAGGTAACAAATTTAACTTCATCACACATTTAAATGTCAGTTTCAAGTTGTCACAGTTAACTTACAGTTCACAATTAACTGAGTACTTATGAGGGGTCTATTGGTATTTTCATGGTGTGCGTGTGCCAATTCTCATGTGTATATGAGTATTTCAGAAATTTAGATGAACAGTGGTAGATTTTTGTGTTTTAGAGGAAGTTCATGAGTATTTCAGTCAAATCCTCTTTTTTTATGAAGCTAATGATACAATGTTACTAATATCTATATTAGTAGTTTTTAAGTTAACTCCCATTTGGCTTGCTCATTTCATATCCTGAAATTAGGCTGATTGAAACTAGCTGGGCTGGTTGACCGGCAATGCCTGGCTAACCGGTCGTTGTAACAATGATTACTCTCTTAATGATTTGACTATCACATGGGGCAGGTGATACACCTGATTGATCATTTTTCCACTGCTGTCGAGTCTTCATTTTGATTAGTCCATGTGGACCATCTCCTTCATTTATCATTTCCTCAAACAAACTATGATGCACTGGTCGTGTGACTTACTGCCAAGGGCATATATGACTGGTTCACCCAGCAGACTAGCTGGTTATAGTAACAACCGCATGGTGCAGATTCAGATTGAATGATGTCCAGATGACAATCTTCTCTTTGCCAAAATTGAGCATTAACCTTGATTTGTGCGAAGAATTTGGCCGATTTAATACAGTTATAGCATACTATATTTATTGTCTTTGGCATCATTTGTACTGATTAAATGTTTCCCTATTACTATTCAATTTCCAGCTACTAAGGCCAAATACGCTTCTAACTGAATTGAAGTTTGTAGTCCTAGTTCTCACTATCTCTTGTTGTAGTTGTAAAATATTTTTACTATGTTGTTGATGTGTATGTGTTGGTTCAGAGTTGGGGTCCAGTTTCTATGCAGCTACATTACACTTCCCCTATATGCGCTCGTATCTCAGGTACTTATCTTTTGTCTTTCTTTTTTTTTTCCTCTAACTAATGTGAAATACGTTCAGATTCCCTCAAATAGCACTACTGCAATGTTCTTAAACTTCAAAGCGATTATCTTCTTATACAAAACACTTTTGTTGACATGAAGACCTCATAACTCAGAAAAAGCCTCCTGCATTCTTGTTTTACTAAAATATAATCCCTCCATTCAGAAATAGAGGGAGGATTTGAAAAATGTGGTAACCAGGTTTCTCAAATCCTCCCTCTATTTCTGAGTGGAGAGAGTATATTATAGTTGGGGTGGTGAGATCCTTAAACCAACGATTGCTTGTATACATATTAGTATCTTTGTTATTGATGTTTATTTGCAGATGGGCTCACACATGAAGAGGTCCATCTTTGATGAGCAGACATCTAAAGCCCTTAAAAAATGGCATAAAGCAGCAAAAAAGAAGCAAGGGGCAACGACTAGAACACTAGGTCAAAGCCCTGGTGGGAGCCCAAGTGGCTCTCCTGTGCATAAGAAAATGCAGGGTCGTTCAAATAATCCACCTAAAAAGGGCTACTCAGACCAAGAAATGTCTGGCATGGAAGGGGACAAGTCGCCTTCATCACACAGGCCTATATTAGTCACAAAACAAGAAGTTCAGTGGTTGATGAAATTGGTTTTTGTTTGTAATTCAATCATCTGCCTGTTGACCGATTTTCATGATAATGCTTTCATGAGGTGGGTCATTGTTTATAATTTTGTTATCTGCGGGAAGGGAATACATTTCCACTCACAGAGAATGATAATGAGCTAGGCTATTCCATTCCAGAGAGAGAATGTGCTTTTAGTAGTTCATATAATGCTGGACCAGCTATGCATTGTAATGGGAGAGTAGAACTGAGAAGAGTGATATTCTGAGAAACTAGAGGCTTTGTTTTTTTTTCACACATTAATCAGGTTTGTTCCTACATTTGTCACTGAAATTTACAGGCACTTGAACATAGTCCAAACTTTTTTGCTATGATACATGTCTTACTAAAGATTTTTCAGATGGTAGATGAAGAAAAGAGATCACTTCAATGGAATTGCTTTTTCATCTGTCTCTACCAAGACCAAGACTTTGCTTGAACCGGGTGTTTGGTTGATCTGGTAGGTGACTGAATCCTGAACGGCTATACTCCTCACCTCCATGTGTAGTGTGAGTCACTCCAATTCCTCCTCCCTGCTCCAGATGCAAGAGCGTGTCACAGGGTTTAGAATACTTGGGTTGCTCGTAACCAACCCACCCCTTGATCCCAGTAGAATAGCTGCAACATCGACTGCTGGTTTGCAATGTTGGAAGTGTGGATAATGAGACTGCACTGACTGGAAGTACCTGGCTAAATAATTATATCAATATAGACTGCATTGTTGTATTTCGATCCAATGGTGATCGTCAAATCAGGGGAAGATGGGTTTGAACCAGCCACCTGCCCTGAGGGCTGTTGGATCAAAATCTGATGGCCCTCGGTGATGCAAATTAAGCAGACATGCGTGAGCTGTCTGATATGCAATCATCTGCATATTGCTTGGCGCGATTGTCAGAATGGCTATCCTTCGCACCTAAGCTAACAAAGTCAGTAAAAAATACAATTGCATCAAAGTTATTCAATTCCTTGCTACTGAACTGTTGATAAATATCGTATGATATGTCAAACAGCTTATGCTATCATTGCTCCTACGGATGAGCGAGGGAAAAAAGTGAATACAAAATTTTCTCAGATCTGAGGAAATAAATGGCATCATTGATTATAGGGGAATTTATTAAATAATATTCGAAAAAAATTACCGATCGGGAACACTATTCAAAATATTTCTCAATCTCAGGCGCCAACGTGGCGTTGACGTCCATGTGGCTTTTTTTTTAAAAATAACTTGAAACCGATGCCTTTAATAGCCTTAAGTTATTTTTTTATTATTTTAGTGGGATAAATTTTAACAATGCATCTCATTTTTGATATTTTTTTGCCTATTTTTTTATTTTTCTTATTTTTAGTGCTCTGTATTATAATGATGATATTACAAAGATGTTGAGCTACACATGCTATTTATCGTAGTTTTTGTACTATTTTTTTCGATAGGATATCAAGATCATTATGATATCATGATGATTAGAAAGAACACTAAAAATAAGGAAGAAAAAGGGGGTAAAAATAAACTAAAAATGAGATATATATTGTTGAAGTTTGTCCCACTAAAATAGGTAAAAATAATAGGAGCTCAACCGACGCCTATTTCAAAAATATTAAAATTTATCCCATTTTAAAAGGGTGATTAAACTTTATCAAATCATATCTCCTTCATTTTTATTCCGTTTTTACCTTTTTTTTTTGTTCTTCTTTATTTTTAGTGCTCTTTCTAATCATCATGATATAATAATGATCTTGATATCCTATTGAAAAAAATACTAAAAAAACTAAAATAAATAGCATGCGGTAGCTTAACATCTTTGTAATATCATCATTATAAAAAAGGCACTGAAAATAAAAAAGAATGAAAAAAGTGGTAAAAAACGGATCAGAAATTAGAGATATGCATCATTGAAGTTTGTCCCACTAAAATAGTAAAAAAATAACTTAAGGCTATTAAAGGCGTAACACCTTTCTCTTTAAGTAGAAAGGTGTTGGTTCGAGTCAGTTTTAAAAAAAAAACACGCTTGCGTGGCTCGTCAGGTACCTAGATTGGGAAATATTTTGAATAGTGTGTCCCAATCGATAATTTTTTTTGGAGTATTATTTAATAAATTCCCCTTGATTCTATTGGTATAGTAGTCACCTTGTAAATCACCATTCTCAAAATCTTTGTCAAACGAGTTGTACACTCCTAGTATATTCCAGCAATTCTTTTAATTAATGGAGGATTCCCATTATATTCTATACAACCTCCTTCATGCATCCACTTTTTCGCTTGGCAATTGATTTTAACCAGACAAGCTTCCTATTCCTATAATCAGGCATGACACTCAGGGAAGTTCTGCATCTGTAACACCCGAAAAATCGGTATGCTTACTAAAACTGATATTTTAGAATTGATGTAAAATAAGAAGTTTTGATGCCTGTTTAGATTGTTTTGTTGTGTATTGCAATTTTATGTTAAAGTGCATGAAGAAAGCTTTCCAATGCCACTGACTGTTCGCAATTCGGAGTTTTGAGCAAAGAGTTATGATCGTTTGAAATTTTGTACGCGATTGATCGCCAGTTGATACACGATCAATCGGGCCAGATTCAAAACCGAGAGCAAGGCAGATGCAATCGATCACCAGTGGAAGCGATCGATCAAAAATATTAAAAGTTTCAATTTTGAGCCGCAATCGATCACTGTTGAGAACGATTGATCGAAAGTACTGGAATAGTGTAAATTTTGGGCAACGATCGATCGCCCTTGAAAATGATTGATCGTAAGTACTGTGATTTTTCGAAAGTGCGCAGCGATCGATTGCCCTTGAGAACAATCGATCGTAAGTACTGGAATAATGCAAAAAACTGCTAGGCGATCGATTGCACTGGCAGAACCCGAATCTGGTAGTTGCTGATTTTGTTAAAATTTTATTGAGAAAAGGATACTAAATCCTAACCAAATTGGGAGGATTAAGTTGAGGACGTCCATCTCAATATTGTGGAGGATTCTTATTGGTTTATTGGGTTTGTGATAAGGAAAGAAAATCAAAAGAGGAAATATCCTAGTTGAAGTAAGAATTAGGTATTTAAGCATAAAAGGAGGACTGGCTTGTGCTTATGTATATCAAACCCTAGTGTGACGACTTGTGCTTCTTCTCTTTCCTCCTACTCACGTTCATCTATACTCCAAGCCCTATTCTTGACTTGAATCCTTCCCATAACATTGACTAGAGGCGTCGTTACGAAGAAGAAGAGACGAGCTATACGTAGAAGGGCGAAACACTCGTAACTAAAGTGGTAGGATGGTTTTTCCCTACCTAATTGCTTTAATTCTTTCAATCCATTCTCATGAGGATTATATGATGAATAATATGGTCTTATCTCTGTAAATAGAGTTGTGCTTGGTTTGATGAAAGATCTCATTACATCATGAGTTCCAATATGCTTATTGATAATAGTTGATTGTTATATCTTCCTTGTTGCATGCTTCTTAGATGGGAACGTCATATATTTTTTTTGACCGTTTGGAAGTCAGAAAGTTCTATATTGGCTCTGAAAAGTTCTGATTTGATTGTTCCATGTGATCATAATTGAGTTCCTAGCATTAAGACCTCCTTTATAAAAAAGGAAATATCTTAAATTGGTTCGTGTAATGAGAGTTACATAAAAAGTATGGGAAATCTAAATTCCAGAACCTTTAAGGGACTGAAATAACCCTAGTAAGGGTGTACCTAAGGCCAATAAAACCCTAATATCATAATTAAGGGTTAATAAAACATGATGACTATATATGATCAAGATTAGGGATCTCGGCCAGTACTGTTTCTATGCCGATGATCTGTAGTGTAAAAATCACAACTAATTATAGAAAAATTAGAAAAATAAATCGTCATTGAGTTTGGAAACTAGACTCATAGGGATATCTACAGTAAAAGTTCCGGAGTTAAATTCCAATTGTACCGACTGTGGGGACAGTTGTAATTGGGCTGTTATGAACTAAAATAGTTACTTTAATCTTAATTTAAGTGACTAGTACCTACTAATATGATATGGTCTAATATGATTAAAGTATCACTAATATACATTATAAAATATGATGATGTTTATCATAGTAAGAATAGTTAGTCCAAAGGATTAATATTATGGGATAAATCAGTGTGATCTAGAATCAAATCGTTCTTGGTTTCAAATTACAGCTTGGTGTCAGTTTGAGTTTCCAGTTGGAGATCAAACATTCCAAAACCATTCTCTTAATATAAATTCAGTCTTGTAAGTTGTAAATCCCATATTTCAGAGATGTTCCTATCTAGGGCTAGATATGAAGCATGTTGTTTAAATTATAGTTGAAACCTATCGATACTCCTATGGTGAGTCATCTGTTGTTCAAGATGTTGGAATCTCAGCTGTGTCCTTGCGAGGAATCATATTATATTGAGAGATACTGATGATTATTATACTCGAGTGAGTCTATTCCGGTAAAAGATACATTGAATCTCAGAGTGTTGCGACCTCTGCTCTTCTTGTGACATTGTTCAATTTAATATAAACCTATTTCTCCACTAGAGACCTTGCAAGGATCTCTCCGAGGTGGAATCATAGTATGCTCAGAGAGCCATTGCTAGGTCTTGCGAGATCTTCGATTAATTATGAACCTCTGTAGTTCAGCCGATGAAGGCATATACGTACGTTTAGATTGTATGACATTACGGAAGGTCTACAGTCTCTACCCATCGTGTCTGTAAGCACTGATGGGGCTAACATCCTAAACACATGGCCGGGTTCCGAAGGGAGAAACTCTAGGGTGATTCTGGTAATCAGCCACTTGCGAGTGGTAAGTTCAGTGAGCAGAAATTGGAACTCCTTGCACTTTGGATGCCTATTATTGATGATTTGACTATATTCTCCCTATATTTAGATGTTCGGAGTCTTGTTTATAGTAAATTCTCTCCTTACACTTGTGATTGTTTGGAGTCATTGAAATTTGATGCTTTCCTTATACTTGGGAGTTGAGATTATTGTTTGACTTTTCTACTCAGGTAAAGTGAACCTTCAGACTTCCTACAGTTATTGAATATTCCTGTTTCTCTTGATTACAACCTTCTTCATGCTATTTATTATTTCCCTTGTGGGTTTTTATATCCTATTGATTATTTCGATGAAGTACTCACGCATCCTCTGATGCAGGCATGAAAAAGAATTGAGTCAAGAAGGTTGTAGTGCAGGAAGGTGATGCTGATGCTTTGAAGAAAATTTAGAGGATTTTTAATTACTAGTTTATTTTGATAAACTTTATGAATTGTTGGCCGATGTGTGCCATAGACTAGATATTTGATTTTGTTGATTATTTTAAATTTATCAGCTGTAATAAGACTAAGTAGGATTATTTCATTCTCAATTGATGATGTTTATTGAAGGCTGTATAAACTGAATGGTTTGGATGGTCGATTGCCCATCCTATTGAGATGGTGTAATTGGCGGTGGTAAACGATTGATCGGTTGCGTGCCCAGGGTTTTGACCTTAAGAATACTGGCATTATGGCTGGCTTCCACACTTTGATCGAGGTTGAAATTCCGGGCGTGACAACAGCAGAGACTTTCCAGACTACACAGCAAGGGCTAGAGAGGATAGTAGTATAGGCAAACTAACTGATTATTTAGACTCAAGATCCAATTCCAATTTATGCTTGAGGCGTAACTTATGACACTTCACGTATGGTTAAAAGAGAACTCAATGGAAACACTGATGGTATGCTTTCTCTTGCCTGTTATAACGGGCTCTCATGAAAATGAATGAAATATGGGCAAATTAAACCTACTTTTATGCACCAGAAATGGGTGAACAAAACTACATTTGCCCCACTAAGTGTCCAATTACAAAAGTATCTATAGTATGTATGTAAAAGACCATATTGTAACATGGGCACGACCTTGGGATGGATGCAGGACAAGCCACTTGATGAAAAGATTAGATCTTTCTAATTTATCTTGTTGACATAGAGAAAAGGCAACATGCAATTATTACATGCACACAGAAAAGCTAACAGTGGAAGAAAAATCTATATACTGAATGCCAAACATGAAAAGTAACTAACTCCATCTACCAAAGAACATAACATAAGAATTGAAGGCGGAAAAAGAGAAACAATTTAATTTTAGGGGAAATAATAAAATAAATCATCAAAAAAAATTATGAAAATGACACACTATAGCAAATATTTGTAAAACAGGGTATCTGACAAGCCACGCAGGTGCCCGCGTGGCACAGGCGCCTGCGTGGTTTTTTTTAAAAAACTAACTCAAAAGGCGTCGGTACAACCGATGCTTCTCGGTTAAAAGAGAAAGGCGTCTGTTCAACTGATGCCCCTGTTTCAACCGACACGTTTGAGAACCTTAATCATTTTTTGTCCCATTTTAAAGGAGCAATCACTTCAATGATGCATATCTCTCTCATCTCTGATCCATTTTTGCCTTTTTTTTCATTCTTCATTATTTTTAGTGCTCTTTCTGGTCCATATGATATCACAAATATGTTGAGCCATCGTATTCTATTTATCGTAGTTTTTGTAGTATTTTTTTCAATAAATAGCATGCGATGGCTCAACATCTTTTTAATATCATAATGACTAAAAAGAGCACTAAAAATAATGAAGAATGAAAAAAAAGGGTGAAAACGGATTAGAAATGAGAGAGATATGCATCATTGAAGTTATCGCCTCTTTAAAATGGGACAAATTTATTTTGACCTATTTTAATGGGACAAACTTCAACGATGCATATCTATCTCATTTTTTAATCCATTTTCGCTCATTGTTTTTTCATTCATCCTTATTTTTAGTGCTTTTTCTGGTCATTATAATATCACAAAGATGTTGAGCCATCACATGCTATTTATCGTGGTTTTTGTGGTATTTTTTTTTATAAATAGCATGCGATGGCTTAACATCTTTGTGATATCATATTGACCAGAAAGAGTACTAAAAATAATGAAGAATAAAAAAATAGGTAAAAATAGATTAGAGATGAGAGAGATATTTATCGTTGAAGTGATTGCTCCTTTAAAATGGAACAAAAAATGATGAAGGTAGTCTTACAATATTTTGACTAGCTTAGGGTGGTTAATCTACCCCACTCAATTTAATTTCCCTTTAACAACAAACCTCAAAAGGAAAAAGATACAGTTCATCTAGGAGAATCAAAGTTTGGGTAATATAACATAATAAAAAGATTAGTCTATGATTTTGCATATCAAACTACACTCAGGTTGATTTAGATTAATTCGTAGCTAGCTGATTAATCGATTCTTGGAAATTCACCTTCATAAGGGTAAAAATGAAATTACAAGTTATGAAAAGCAAGTGTCAACATGCAATATTATTCATTGTAAAATACGTACAAAATAATTAGAGGTTAAAAAAAATTCATCATTTCACATTTAGTTGGCAACCAATTTTGCTAGTAGCAAAATCAAAATCAATTAGAGAAGTAGGGATTCTGATTTCTCTTTGAAATTTAGGTATTTGGTTGTCATATTTTGCTATAAGTAAAAGCAGTGACATTTTTTATAATTATTGGAGGCGGGAAGGGGCAAGATACATGAAAAAATGCTATTTTTTCCCCTACATTCTTGCCCTTGCCAACTTTGAAATAATTACAAAAACTACCACTACCTGCTTCTTTTGTGAGAATTCAATTTTTCCCTCCAAAATTTCTTCTTCCATCGTTTCACTTCTTGTCGTGCTTCTCCAAAAATTAGTGTAGCAAATGTGCTACTGCAGAAATAAAACTAAATTCTAGGGAAAGTGATATAGAATATTAATTTTGGTGCAACCAAACGCACACTTAATTCATTTTTGAATGGCTGGTGTGTAACTGGACCTTTATGTGCAACAGAGCATTTTAGTGCCCCAATTTCTAAAAGAATACTCCTTAAATCTATCTTTGAGATGGTTAGCATGATAAAGATTTTCGGTGAGAGTACAATTATTATACTCTCATGTGGATCGATCCTTGGATTGATGATTTTTCGTTGTGCTTGAAGTTTGGTAACAGAAAGATCCTTTCTGTTGGAGGCGCCACTTCGAATTTTATTAGAGATTCTATTCAGGATGGTACTTGGCTACTTCAAGCTGATACAATTCGGGGTCATATGTGTTTCAAAAGAAAAAAAAAACAAAACGGCTCAATTAGCCGTTTTAAAATGGCTAATTGATGAGCCATTTTAAGACATGGCCTTTCCATATTTGTCCTTTTGAATGTGGGTTATAAAAACCTAAAAAAAAGAGGTCTTTTTCTTCTCCAATTGCTCTCATCTTCTCTCCACTATTTAGAGCTCTAAATTGGTGTTCTTATAGTCGAATTGTTGCGTCGATTTTGTGTGTGGGCAATACACTCTTTTCGGGTTCGTGATCGAATTTTTTAGAGTGCACGAAGGTTCAAGAGAGGTCCGTTGTATCTCTTGATCGATCACCGGTGAAGCCGTGAACTAGACAGTGAATATTCGTTCAAGGATAGTCCTAAAGGGCACCTCAGATCTCATAGAGTTCAAGTTTCTTATTTCAGATTATTTGGTATTCAAAAGGAGGAAGCTTTATAATTGCAAGGGCTAGTTCTTATCTATTGATTGTTCTACATCAATAATTTGGTAACTTCTACACAATTTTATCTATTATTTTGTGGCTAATTAGATCATTGTTCCAATAATTTGAACGGATATCGTTATTGATTACTATGATTTACAATAAGATGGGTGTAGACAAAAGTCTAAAACATGAGAAATTTGAAGGAAAAGATTTCAAGCGGTGGCAAAATAAAATGAAGTCTTGGCTCATCACTTTGAAAATATTTCATGCTATTTCTGATCCGGTTTTGGAGAACTCTAAAGAGCATGAACTGATGAGGTCGGCTCGTAGTGCTCGTTATAAGAAAGATGAAGAACTTTGTCATTGTCATATATTAAGTTGTTTGAATGATGAATTGTTTGATTTACATTTTAAATTATTATCTGTTAAAATATTATGGGATGCCCTTGAGAAAAAGTTTGGGGAACATGTTGGGGAGGAAAAATATGTTGTTGGAGAATATTTCGACTACAAGATGACGGATGATAAATCTGTGAGAGATCAAGTGGTTGAAATTCAAAATATTGTGGCTAAGATCATTGGGAAATGAATTCCAATCGATGAGAGGCTATAAGTTCCAGCCCTTATTGACAAGTTCCCTCCCTCATGGTCGGATTTCCAAATTACCCTTATGCATAAGATGGAAGAGATGTCACTAGATGATTTGATTGTTACTATTCAAATTGAAGAAAGGCATAGAGGCAAATAAAAGGCATAGAGTGCAGCATTTGCTAGATGTGCACAAGAATTTAGTTAGTGGAGCTCTTCTTAGTCAAGAGGGTTTTAAGTTGGTTTTTTAATCTAATAAAGTTGTAATAAGTAAATTTGGTCAAAGAAGGAAAAGAAAAAAAAATGAAAAGAACGACTCGAGCTTGATGGCTAGGGTGTTATAGTCGAACAGATAGAGCTCTGTTCTGGTTGGAGTTGGCTGCAGTGGCCTAGGCTGGATCGACGAGGGGTCTTGACTGCGGCTACCTGAAGGATCGACGACGACGATGATGGCAGACACCCGAAGGGTCGACGATGGGAGCGACGGCAAAGCTCGAGCCTTTCAGTCGAGTAGAGGGGCGGCTCTGTTCTGAGTATGGCAGAGCTTCACGATGGCGGTTCTGTGCTAGATGGCGGAGAGGCGGCGATGACCACAGCGGAGAAATTGACGGAGACGACAGCTCAGAAAGATCGGCAATGGATCGTGGCGAGGATGACAGAGAATCGAAAGAAAACGGAATGTCGGAAGAGGCGTTCTCGAATGGGAAACCCGATTTCGAGCTCGATTTGGAAAGAATAGTCACGATTGATTTGGATTCCTTCTTCGATTAGGAATCGGATGAGGTCTATAAAAATAGAGACAAAGAGAGAGAAAACATAGAGCTTTGAGAGACAAAAAGAGACTGTTTTTGGCCGGAAAACAGAGAAAGGGGGCCGGAAAATAGAGGGCTTTGAGGCGATTCTCCATCGGATTCCGGCGGGGTTTTGGCCGAAGGCGAGGAGAGGAGAAAGGCTGGATTTTTGACGAATTGCACAACGATTTGAAACTGCTACAGTGTCGGTCAGATGCTACAGTAACCACAAGTCTGTTGGAGAAGATGATGAATAGTGCTGGTGCTATGGTACTACAGTGCGCGTGAATAGTAATCAATGAACAGTATTCATGTATATGACTTCTTCAACAAATCAGGCTATTTCTTTGTTTTATTCCATGTCTAGCTAATTTTATTGTATTGAGACTAGATGAAGCCCTGCGGAATTGTGTTTGACTCTCAATATTTATTTACAATTCTAAAGTAGTTATTTTTATTCCATGTACTTAATAAATTTTGCTATGATTATTCTGTTTATCGATAGATGGTAGAGTAATTTTTAGTGAAATTAAGCTAAGGATTTGCTAATGTTCAAGAGGTCTTAGCGAATTTTGAGGTACTATTTGAATAAAGATTGCATTTTATATTTGATCTTTTCTCGAGAGAGGGAGATTAATTAAGTTAGATTTAATTATTTAGTTGTATGTTCGAGAGGACTACGTACATTACGATTATTCGTGACTTCGAGAGGGGCATGGATATTTGATCACTTGGAATTGTACGGGTTTAACGGAGAGGACAACTATTTAGTTTGGGTGGATTCGAAGACTTAGTATATTTCTCATTAGATTATTTTCACGTAAACTTGGGTTCGACCTCGTTACCACTAGTTTATATGTAGTCTCGTGCGATTGCGAGTAAAAATAGTTAAAAAATACAATCAATTAGTGAGCCCAAGTTAGATACAAGCTCCTGAGGACCAAGGTCCCCTTCAGCGTCCTTGGCGTCCTCTTCCTCTCCACCAGCGACTCCAAGGAGCTCTCCTTGAGCCCCTCCCTCAAGATCTCCTACCGCCCCAACGACTCCTAGAACCCCTTCAGCTTCGTCAAGTCGACCGGACCTCATGCCTAAGCAAGCATAGGGGTTCACGTCAAAAGTGGGGAGATGACATGAATGCCTTAGATGGTTAGTTTAGCCTTGTAACCTATTTGACTCGGGTCTTAAGCCTATAACGGTGTCTCAACACCTAGTGCCCTAAGCCACCTGGTTGGGAGTCACTGGCTTACGACCATTGCAAGGGTCACCAGGGGTGTAAATGGATGGATACGGACGCGGATAAACTACGTCTGTAGCCGTCTGCTCACATTAGAACTAGGTGTCCGGACGGATACGGATGCGGATATGCATAATTGAAGTTTGTCCTACTAAAATAGTGAACCGACACCTTCCATTTAAAATGCAACCGACGTCTTTCGGGTCAGGGTAAAAAAAAAGCTACGCAAGCGCTAGCGTGATAATCAAATAACCGGATTGGAAATTATTTTTGAAATGTTCCCAATCAGTAATTATTTTTTTTAAGTATTATTTGGTAAATTCCCCTTTAAGAAAATGCTCAAATTGACACAAGAGAAGCCCTCAATCGTAGGAAAAAGTGTGGTTTTTTGTTCTTGAGGTTGATTCAAGCAGTAGGGTGGTTTTAAAATGTATTTTTGGATCCCCGACATGGAGGAGGTGGTGGTGGCCGTGGAGATGGTGGTGGAGGAGGTGACAACGAAGAGGAGGAGGAGCTGGTGGTAGCAATGGCAAGTGGCGGCGGCGGTGCAACAGGAGGAGGGGGAGGCGGGGGCGAAGAAGGTGCAGGTGGTGGAGTGGGAAGGAGGAGGAGACGATGGCGAAGGCGGAGGCACTAAAGCCAGAGCAGAGGCATCAGAGCCGTGGTGGATGTGGAGGACCAAAGAACAGATGTGGGAGGGCCGGAGGGGACATGACCATTTGAAACCCATTGTGATTTTTAAGGAGAAAGGGCAAAAGTGTCCTTTCATGCTACATATGTGGCCGTTCACATGTGCACAGGGCCAATGTTGCTAATACATGATGTCCATGGCCATTTTTGTATTAGGAGAGTAGTACAAAGGGTGCGTTTGGAAGCTGATAGGTGAAAGGGTGAAAATTTATATCATCCTGAAAATTATCACACTGATATTTTATGATTGGTGACAACCCGTTTGGAACCTGAAAGTAAACAAGCGTCAGGGTGAAAAATTTCATGCCTGATTTGTGAAAGGTGAAATATGTTTGGGAACTAAAAATAAATCACGTTGATGTCGCCCTCTTTCTCCCCGGTGGTGTTGGCGGCGGCGGCCTCGTTGAGCCCCCCTCCCTCGGTCGCCGCCGCCGCTGCCTCGTTGAGCCCCCCACCTCGACGCTACCGCCGGCCTCACCCCGGTGTGTGCGTGCACGACTACCCCTCCGCCGCTGCCCCGTTGAGCTGAGGGAGCCCCCCGGTCATATATTCTTTAAATTTAATCCATTTTTGCTATTTTTATCATTATAAGAAAGAGCCCTAAAAATGAGGAAGAATGAAAAAAAATGGGCCAAAACGGATAAAAAATGAGGGAGATATGAACTGTTGAAGTTTGTTCTATTTTAACGGGGAATTACATGATCCAGTTTATTATCGTGCAATCGATTACACGATAATACTGGCTATCGAGTAACTGGTTACACTATCGAGTAACTGGTTACACAATAGGACTGGCTATCGAGTAACTGGTTACACTATAGGACTGGCTATCGAGTAACTGGTCACACTATAGTACTGCTTATCAAGTAACTGGTTACACTATATCACTGGCTATCGAGTAACTGGTTACACAATAGGACTGGCTATCGAGTAACTGGTTACACTATAGTACTGCTTATCAAGTAACTGGTTACACTATATCACTGGCTATCGAGTAACTGGTTACACTATAGGACTGGCTATCGAGTAACTGGTTATACTATATGACTGGCTATCGAGTAATTGGTTACACTATAGTACTGCTTATCGAGTAATTGGTTACACTATAGTACTGCTTATCGAGTAACTGGTTACACTATATCACTGGCTATCGAGTAACTAGTTACACTATATCACTGGCTATCGAGTAACTGGTTACACTATAGTACTGCTTATCGAGTAACTGGTTACACTATAATACTGCCTATCGAGTAACTGGTTACACTATAAAACTGGCTATCGAGTAATCGAGTATGCGATAACTTTTTTAATGGGAAAAACTTCAATGATGCGTATCTTACTCATTTCTGATCCGTTTTGGCCCATTTTTTTTTCATTCTTCTTCATTTTTAGTGTTCTTTCTTATAATGATGAAAAAATGTTCAAAAAAGGACTATAAATGAAGGAGATATGATGGGGAGGGGGGGGTCCCTCGGCTTAACGGTGCGGCGGCGGAGGCGTCAGGGCAAATACTTGGGTGATCGGCTTTGGACGACCTGAGCAGTTGCCCGGGAGGGGTGGGGGGGGGTTCCCTCAGCTCAACGGGGCGGCGGCGACAAGGTGGGGGCTTAAATCAGCGGCAGTGGCGATCGGGGGGGGGGGGGGGGGGGGGAGGGGGGCTCAACGAGTGGCGGCGGGGACGGTGGGGCACAAACTCTCTCAGCTCAACGGGGCACCATCGGGGTAGGGGTACTCACCGGGGGGACGAACCTCAGTGAGATAGTTGATTTTTTTTCGTTGAAGAGGTGCGACGATCGATTCGTCAGCCTGATTCTCACTTTGTCAGCCTTTCATGGTGAAAGGTGAAAAATTATCACATTTCACCTTTCAGGGCCAATTTTCGGCCTTTCAGTAAACAAACACTTTTCAGGCCTGAAAGATGAAAGAGTGAAAATTTTCACCTATCACCGTCACCGACCATTTTTCACCCTTTAAGCTTCTAAATACTTTTTACCCTGAAAGGTGAAAATTTTCACCTTTCAGGGCTGAAATATGCTTTTTTTCAGCAAACAAACGCACCCAAAGTCAATATGATCAAAGCCTTTTTGTAAAGGGAGAGTAGAATTGAGAAGATGTTCGGAGAAACTAAGGGTGCGTTTGGAAGCTGATAGGTGAAAGGGTGAAAATTTATATCATCCTGAAAATTATCACACTGATATTTTATGATCAGTGACAACCCGTTTGGAACCTGAAAGTAAACAAGCGTCAGGGTGAAAAATTTCATGCCTGATTTGTGAAAGGTGAAATATGTTTGGGAACTGAAAATAAATCACGTTGATGTATCCCTCTTTCTCCCTGGTGGTGTTGGCGGCGGTGGCCTCGTTGAGCCCCCCTCCCTCGGTCGCCGCCGCCGCTGCCTCGTTGAGCCCCCACCTCGACGCTACCGCCGGCCTCACCCCGGTGTGTGCGTGCACGACTACCCCTCCACCGCCGCACCGTTGAGCTGAGGTAGCCCCCCGGTCATATATCCTTTAAATTTAATCCATTTTTGCTATTTTTATCATTATAAGAAAGAGCCCTAAAAATGAGGAAGAATGAAAAAAAAATGGGCCAAAACGGATAAAAAATGAGGGAGATATGAACTGTTGAAGTTTGTTATATTTTAACGGGGAATTACATGATCCAGTTTGTTATCGTGCAATCGATTACACGATAGTACTGGCTATCGAGTAACTGGTTACACTATCGAGTAACTGGTTACACAATAGGACTGGCTATCGAGTAACTGGTTACACTATAGGACTGGCTATCGAGTAACTGACTATAGTACTGCTTATTGAGTAACTGGTTACACTATATCACTGGCTATCGAGTAACTGGTTACACAATAGGACTGGCTATCGAGTAACTGGTTACACTACAATACTGCTTATCGAGTAATTGGTTACACTATAGTACTGCTTATCGAGTAACTGGTTACACTATGTCACTGGCTATCGAGTAACTGGTTACACTATAGTACTGCTTATCGAGTAACTGGTTACACTATAGCACTGGCTATCGAGTAACTGGTTACACTATGTCACTGGCTATCGAGTAAATGGTTACACTATAGTACTGCTTATCGAGTAACTTGTTACACTATAGCACTGGCTATCGAGTAACTGGTTACACTATAATACTGCCTATCGAGTAACTGGTTACACTATAAAACTGGCTATCAAGTAATCGAGTATGCGATAACTTTTTTAATGGGACCAACTTCAATGATGCGTATCTTACTCATTTCTGATCCGTTTTGGCCTATTTTTTTTTCATTCTTCTTCATTTTTAGTGTTCTTTCTTATAATGATGAAAAAATGTTCAAAAATGGACTACAAATAAGGGAGATATGATGGGGAGGGGGGGGTCCCTCGGCTTAACGGTGCGGCGGCGGAGGCGTCGGGGCAAATACCGGGGTGATCAGCTTTGGACGACCTGAGCAGTTGCCCGGGAGGGGTGGGGGGGGGGGGGTTCCCTCAGCTCAACGGGGCGGCGGTGACGAGGTGGGGGCTTCAATCAACGGCGGTGGCGACCGGGGGGGAGGGGGGCTCAACGAGCGGCGGCGGGGACGGTGGGGCACAAACTCTCTCAGCTCAACGGGGCACCATCGGGGTGGGGGTACTCACCGGAGGGACGAACCTTAGTGAGATAGTTGATTTTTTTTCGTTGAAGAGGTGCGACGATCGATTCGTCAGTCTGATTTTCACTTTGGTGAAAATCAGCCTTTCATGGTGAAAGGTGAAAAATTATCACCTTTCACCTTTCAGGGTCAATTTTCGGCCTTTCAGCAAAGAAACATTTTTCAGGCCTGTAAGGTGAAAGAGTAAAAATTTTCACCTATCACCGTCATCGACCATTTTTCACCCTTTCAGCTTCCAAACACTTTTCACCCGAAAAGGTGAAAATTTTCACCTTTCAGGGCTGAAATATGCTTTTTTTCAGCAAACAAACGCACCCGAAGGCTCTTTTTTTTCACACATTAGTCAGGTTTTTACAAGCACCTGAACAAAGTCCAAAATTTTTTGCAATGATACATGACTTTTAAAGATTTTTCTAATGGCAGATAGAGAAAAGAGATTTATTAAATGGAATTGTTTTTCTTCTCTCTACCAAGACCAAAGACTTTGCTTGAACCAGGCGCTTAGCGGATCAGGCAGGTGACTGAACCCTGAATGGCTATTCTCCTCACCTCCATGTGTAATGTGAGTCACTCAAAAGTCAAAATCCGTCTTGCTGCTCCAGATGCAAGAGCGTCATTTAGAATAATTGGGTTGCCCGTAATCAACCCGCCCCTTAATCCCAGTAGAATAGCTGCATCATCGACCGCTGGATTGCAATGTTGGAAGTCAATGATCCTACGACAATAGGTACCTGGCTAAGCTTTGTCTTATTTCGATCCACCAGTCTGTCAAATCAGGAAAGGTTATTAGGTACCCGGCGCGCAGGGAAGTGTGAGCACGACTCCCCTACGACTCCCGTACTTGTGGGTCCCTTGTGGCCCTGCTCCCCCCTACGAGCGCCGCGTATTTAATAATTTTTCGTCAAATCAGGGGCAGATGGGTTTGGCTGTTGGATCAAAATCCAACGGCTCTCCGTGATACGACTGATGCAGACTTGCATGAGCTCTCAAACTTTTTCCAGAAGCCATAAGATAATCATCTTGGCACGATTGTCAGAATGGCTATACTTAAAACCTAACAAAGTCTGTAAAAATACAATGGGAAAGGTTTACATGAGATCATTCTCATATAAGGGGTCTTTATAACCGTTGGATTCCGATCAGAGGATGGATATTAAATCAGTGAGTAGATGAGTGTGTCACATCAAAGAGTTGGTGAGATCATTATGACTATTTGTAGCCGTTAGATCAAGATCCAAGGGCTATGATTTAAAGTGACCTCATATAAGCTATATGAGAGCGATCTCATTTAAACTTTTCCCAAATACAATTGCATCTAAGTTATTCAAATCCTTGCTACTGAACGGTTGATAAACACATTTTCTTAGATATTGTATAATATGTCAAGCGGCTTCCGCTATCATTGTACATACAGGCGAGCGATGGAACAAAAAAAGTAAATACAAAATTTTCTCAGTTCCGAGGAAAGTAAATGTCATCACTTATTCTATAGCCTACAGGTATAGCAGTCACCTTATAAAACACTATTCTCAAAATCATTGTCAAACAACTTGTAGACTCCTAGAACAGAGCGCAAAAATGTGTCCAGCAGTCTCTTTTAATTAATGGAGGATTCCCAGTATATTCCATACAGCCGCCTTCGTACATCCACATTCTCGCATGGGAGATAAGCTTCATATAATCAGGAATGACACTCACGGAATTTATGCAGCAGAGGCTTTCCAAATTGCACAGCAAGGGCTAGAGAGGATAATAGTACGGGAAAACTAAATAATTATTCAGACTCGAGATCCAATTCCAGTTTACGCTTGAGGCGTGACTTATCAAAACTGCAGAATCAATGAAAACACCCATGTGCATAAAAGTATGGGCAAATTAAACATACTTTTATGCACCGTAAATGGGCAAACAAAACTACATTTGCCCCAATAAGTGTCCAAATACAGAAGTATCTATCGTATGCATGTAAAAGACAATATTGTAACTGTGCATGACCATGGGACGGATGCAGGACAAGCTACTAGATGAAAAGATTAGATCATTCTAATTTCTCTTTGATGCCATAGAGAAAAGGCAGCATGCTTTTGTTACATGCACACAGAAAAATCACAGAAAACCTAACATTAAAAGAAAAATCTAAATAATGAATCATGAAAACTAACTCCATCTACAAAAGAACAGTCAGATAAGAAAGAACTAAACGAGGACAAAGAGAAACAGTTTATTTCTATCTGACAATATTTAGGCTAGCATACTCAATTTATTTACCATTAACAACAAAAATCAAAAGAAAAATGAGAGTTCATCTAGGAGAATAAAGGTCAGTAATATAACATAGTCATGATTTTGCATATCAAATTGCATTCAGGTTGATTTAGGTTAATTCGTAGCCAGCTGATTTATCTATTCTCAAACTAAACATAATTCATTTAACATCCGTGTCACTAAATAGACAGCCTACAAGCCCACCCATACAATAACCAACTCTCTCAGGACTTTTTTTAAACTACAAAACCTCATACAGTAACCAACTCTCTCAGGACTTTTTTAAACTGCATGGCATATGAGGCAAGGCATATTTATCTTCACAAGGGTAAAAATAATAATCGCAAGGTATGAAAGGCAAGTGTCAAATGTGCAAATATTCTTCATTGTAAAGTACGTACAAAAAAATCAGAGGTTCAAACAAAAATTCATCATTTCATATTTAATTCATTCTTGAATAGCTGGTGTGGAGCTGCATCTTTACGTACACCAGAGCATTTTAGTGCCTTAATTTCAAAAACATACTCCTTAAATCGGTCTTTGAGATGGTTAGCTTTTGCCTAACATGATATACCTACTCTTAGTCTTTCACTATAGATGTTGTAAATAAATGGTCTTATCGTAGCGTAGATCCATCATTCATGGTCTTGAAATTATCTAATAATGTACTAGATTTTGGGTGAGGACAATTATTATACTTTAAGGCAGCATGGAATATAAATTTAGGGAGGGAAATTGTTCCACATGATAAATAGCAAACAAAAGTTAACATAACAAAACAATTCTTTAACTCAAGTTTCGCACAAGTAACCCACCTATTATGCGTCGACCGAGGTGGCGGCCTCGATTCAAAAGCCGCAAAGTCCACCGACATTGGCATAATTTTGCTGACTTGTACGCTCTCCATTCTGTCGGACACTCTCATTATCATGTCCATCCACTTGTCTCTTAACATCTCCAGGATTAACCATCACTCTCCTTACCTTATTTGGTGGCGATAATACCATGGGTTCTGCTTTGGGACCGGGATCCAAGGGGTCGATGGCATCACCCTTTCTCGGAGGCCTTGGGAGCAAAGATGGTTTCGTCGGTGCAGGTCCAGAGGAAAAGTACCTACAAGACTCAACAAAAAAGATTTATCATTAGCTCTTTATGATAATTACTATATGAAGCAAAGGAAAAAAACTATTTTCATACCTGTGTTCCAGGGCCTGTTGTGCAGATATTCTCACTTTCGGATCATAGGTGAACATCTTTGACAAGAGATCTAAAGCATCCTCACTAGCCATTGGAAAAACAGAACGAAGTGGAGGTGCAGGAACAGACTGATATTCAACATAATCTGGAAGGTATACCATGTCAGGCCATTGAGATGACTTTGGAGTCCCAAACGCAGCAAAGATCTTCCCTAGCTGATCAATATCACTATTACCCTGCCAATATGTGCACCAAGGTTCCATGATCAAATAGCAAAGAGAACATGTGTTCCCATAGGAGAACACCAGGATAATTCTCCATGTATTCCAGTACTTTATAAGAAAAAACAGAACTGAAAAAAAGCAGTTCATAAAAATTGATTAGAAGATTGGAGACAAAAATATTACTTGCATGTAGTGCATGAGAATAGTGTCATCTTGATTCAATCCCGTGAATTAGGATTTGTATCCATGCATGTGAATCAGGACTTGTTACTAGAAGAATGCAAATTAGATAAAACTGTTACAACGTAAGCACATTATCACTAGGGTCGTCTAAGCACAATATCACTAGGCTCGTCTAAGCACAATATCACTAGGCTCTTAATTTTCAGTAGTCGCACAATATCTTTAACATGTTATCAAATGTCAAATGCTTCTGTCTCCAAACTTAAATTCTCCACTTATGATCTTGCAAAACGTATACTTCTTAAAAGAATTTTTTACTCATGAATTTTGGAGAAGAGGTCCATGTGCAGGCAAATTTTCTAACTAATCTGAATACTTAGAAAAGATGCAGCAATCAAGTTTACCTGAGTAGACAGAGAAAGTTGTGCTTCTGCGTGTAGTTTTTCTTTGGTGGATGGTGGTGGCTAATCCCTAAGACTTCTATTAAACATTTTAGTTGCAATAAACCATTTTAAATGCAAGTTCTCAAAGAGTTCTTCCATACTTTAAATTGCACATTGGTTGCGAGAGACATTTTGTTAAAGTTGGTGTACTGTAGGGCACACATTGGAATCTTATAAGCCTTAACCGTCAAAGTTAAATTCACGAGGATGGTTGAATTCGTGACAATGGTTGACAAGCATAGCATGGCAGTTAGCTTCTGCAACAACAGAAACACAATTGGAGTTTCAGTTTTGATTCTGGTGGTTGCACATGGATAAACACTAATCTGATGTGTTTTGGGCAGGAAAATCTGACCAAAAGGAACGTGCCTCCGGAGGTTAGGGTGGTTGTGATAGCGGACAGCACGTGACTGAAGAAGAGCGGAGGGAATAGAGGGATAACTTCCTCTGGAATCACCACCAGAGGTTACCGTCGGAATCGGCACCGGACGGCAGACCATGGAATCGGCACCACGGTTGTTCAGCATCATCACCGAATGAAAATCTCCATCAACAGAGAAACGGGGTACTTTTTTTTCTCAAATCATTGACTAACTTTTTCATTATTGATCATGCCTTTAAATAGGCTTACAGAGAATCCTAATTAAAAATAACTTATTAAATAAGACAAGTCTAAACTAGGAACCAAATCTGAACTAAAATCTTAAATCGTAAATCAAATAAAATCTTTCTATAATAAAAATTCCTTAAATAAGTAAAATCTAAAAAACATAAATTTAATAAAAACATCACGTGGGACCACTATGACTCCGCATCATTCTCCCTGTATGAAAGAAAACTCGACTCCGATGAGTAAAGGTGATGGAACTTGTAAATTACTGGCCCGCGAGAAAACTACATGTTGGACTTGATGACAGGTTTAACCAAAAAGGTCAACAGTACTTGAACCGGACCAAATACGTGCCCGGACGGAACCGAAACCTGGGCAACCGATAAGTTTGAACCAAATCCCTCGGGTCGACCTTTCGAACGGAGGAAAGAAAAAGGAAAAGAAAAAAAATGCCCTAGAACAACCATGGCGTCGGCAGTGGTGCTAAGGCGGAGCAAGAGGGTTGCGGGGGTGAGACAGCGGTGGACAGAGTGAAGACCAAGGCGGCGAGGCAGTGCCATGGGACAGGGCGACGGTCGAGAGGGGGGACACTCGAGTGGCCGATCGATCTGGCACACGATGGCGTCGCGATCAGGCGCTCTGCAAGAACAGGCGATGGTGTGGCGGAATACAACGACGGCCTGGTGTTTGGTGAGAATCGGACACGGCTTTAACAAGAACCATGGTGGGCTGGTCGAGGAGAGGGCAGCGGATCGGGTGGAGGTCGTAGAAGAGGAAGCAGAGCGTCACCGACAGACGGCATGACCCTCCAATCGGTGTAAGCGTGGTGGTAGTGTGCACCATACACAACTGGAGTAGAAAAGGTACGAACTTTGGCGCCGAGAGAGAGCTTGAGGCCATCGAACAAAGAAAAGGTACTGCCAAGGCAGAGCGGCGGCCATGGAGGGTAGAGCTCGAGCTGAGAGTCAGAAGACACGTTCACGTGTTGATATTCAATGCGAGGCTCTTCCGGGTAAGGAAAAATCATTCTTTTTGGTATGTTCGCATGTGCCATTGTGGCCGGGGAATCGACTGGCTCGTGTTCCATTGGGGCTGGGGAGTCGACGGTCTCGTATTCCATTGTGGCCGTGGAGTCGGTTGCAAATGACCAGTCGATCTGTTTGGTCTCGATCATCTAGAGGGATTCTTTAGTGGCTACTTGTGCACGTTTGGCCTCGATCAGTTGATATACCAGTCGTGTAACATCATCGAGTTGCGCTTTGAAGGCAGCAAGAGTGGTGGTGAAGCTATTAACATCAGATCGGCATTGAGCAAGAGTGCGCGTCCAAGAATGTTTGAGTTGCAAGTTTTGGCATGGGCCACCAAACTGATAGCGGATAGCACGTGACAGAAGAGGAGCGGAGGGAATAGAGGGATAAAAGGGATAACTTCCTCTGGAATCACCACCAGAGGTTACCGTCGAAATTGGCACCGGACGGCGGACCATGGAATCGGCACCACGGTTGTTCAGCATCATCACCGAACGAAAATCTCCATCAACAGAGAAATGGGGTACTTTTTTTTCTCAAATCATTGACTAACTTTTTCATTATTGATCATGCCTTTAAATAGGCTTAAATAAGACAAGTCTAAACTTGAAACCAAATCTGAACTAAATCTTAAATCCTAAATCAAATAAAATCTTTCTATAATAAAAATTCTTTAAATAAGTAAAATCTAAAAAACATAAATTTAATAAAAACATCACGTGGGACCACTATGACTCCCCATCATTCTGGCAGCATGAGGACGTGCAAAAAGATATAGCTGCCAGAATGATGCGGAGTCATAGTGGTCCCACGTGATATTTTTATTAAATTTACGTTTTTTAGATTTTACTTATTTAAAGAATTTTTATTATAGAAAGATTTTATTTGATTTAGGATTTAAGATTTTAGTTCAGATTTGGTTCCAAGTTTAGACTTGTCTTATTTAGTAAGTTATTTTTAATTAGGATTCTCTGTAAGCCTATCTAAAGGCATGATCAATAATGAAAAAGTTAGTCAATGATTAGAGAAAAAAAAGTACCCCGTTTGTATGTTGATGGAGATTTTTGTTCGGTCATGATGCTGAACAACCGTGGTGCCGATTCCATGGTCCGCCGTCTGGTGCCGATTCCGACAGTAACCTCTAGTGGTGATTCCAGAGGAAGTTATCCCTTTTATCCCTCTATTCCCTCTGCTCCTCTTCCGTCACGTGCTATCCGCTATCAGGTTGCACATGGATAGCAATAGATATTTCTATTTAAGGAAGGAAGAAGAGGGGTCTTTTTCATGTAAAAATTCCTCTCTAAAGCTCCTTTCTTCCTCTCTCTGACACTGGTAGACAGCCAAATTGCTGGTGATTTTGCGTCATTGATGACTATCTAAAGGGGAACTTATATACGAGGAAAACATGAAAGGTAAAGAAAACCAACCATATCCATGAAAGACAACACTTTAGTAAAAACATATTACTCCTTCTGTCCTGAAAAAGTGGGTGGTGTTAACACTACCCACTTTTTTAGGATGTGGCACTTATTTTAGGACGGAGGGAGTACAAAATTAAAATACCTGTAGAAACGGTCGACGGAGAAGTAGTTCAGCAAATATACATGCAGCAGCCCACACGTCTACCACAGCTCCATACTGTTTGGTGCCAATAACAACTCAGGAGATCTATACCAACGAGCAAATACCTGAACCATAAACATTATTGTGCTTAATTCCCAATAGAAATGTTACTATTCTTTTTTCCCATCTAGTTTCCAGATAGACAACCATTTTTTTAAAAAAGGACAATCAACTGACAGTCTGACATTCAAAAAACAAGAAATTACACAGGACTATTAGGCCCAGATTTTATTACCCCACATCCACTGACATATGCTGATGAAAGGAAAATAGAAGAAATAAATTACCTGATGAGTGAATTTACGATCTGGACTGCCAAAGAGGTGTGCCAAACCAAAGTCAGCTAGCTTAAGCTGTCCATCAGCTCCTATAAGTAAGTTGTTTGGTTTCATATCCCTATAAAGCATATTCAAGAATATTTTAGAGGCACCTATAGTGACATAAATGACTTATTAGATCAAGTAACTGTTCCAAATTTTAAAAAACCATTCATCTTTAAGTTGCACATTACCTATGGAGGACCCATTTTTTGTGGCAGTATGCTAGGCCTTGAGGTCATCTGCAGGTATGACTTTATGTCAGCAGGAGAAAGAACAATGTTTCTGTCACGAATAACAGCTTCCAGATCACTCTCCATAAACTCAAATACCAAATGCAGGTTTCCTTTGTGAGGGAAGGCATCAATTAACTCAATAATATTTGGATCCTTCAGCTCCTTAAGAAGTTTGATCTCCCGCAGTGCAGTAAAGTTGACACCTTCTTTGTATTTCCCTAGCCGGATTTTCTTAATTGCAACTGTTTTTCCACTCTGTATATTACAAAAATCAACTACATGCACCAACTCCAGAATCGAAAATTGAAGTACAAAGCAAATATCAAAGACATTGGGCAACTCGCAAATGTCGGTGGCTAAGAACATCTAAGTGAATCCAGGTTCAAAAGCATGTCATGCAAAAGTCACCATTTGTAGAAAAATATAACATAAAGAAACAAGCAGAATTTCTCTTAATAGATTTATAGGTCAAGTCATTCCACAAAAACAAACTTTGGAAATTATGAGGCTTGAAGAAACAGCCCCCATGACCTGCATGAGGTCTCTGTCTCTGTAGCAAGATCAGACTGATTACAGTCTGAAACCAAGAAGATTAAGAGCAGAAAAGCAGTGGACAAGTAAAAGCTAGAACATCAGTCACAAAAATCAAGTGTTTATAAAGTAGTTGGCAATGCTTGGCTCAACTAGAGAGCACTGGACGACCAAAACAGAGATTCCTAGAGTACTTAAACCTTCTAATTCCAAACAATGATGAACTCCCCTCAAAGAACACACAATAAACATACTCTAGAAGAGGGCACTTCCTAATATAATGAATTCTATTCCCATGCTATTTTGTAACTTCAGAAACCATCAAAGCTACTAGACTTCTATTCTCAACTTAAAGGGGGAATCTGCTTTCCTTTCCCACAACCAATCTGGATCAACACTGACAGCCTGTCACCAGTTCTTAAAATGAACAATATACCTTAGTATCATTGGGAGATTCCCAATGCCCCTGACCTGGCGCTTTGATTTCCATTTTTCCTGCTTTATATTTCCTACTCCTTGAATCCATAGAACACCCCACATCAACCTCCCATGCACCAGCACTCATAAAAATGAGATAGCTTCACATTCAGATCATGTCAAGCCATGCCCATATACAGCACGTTGTTACCAGCTATTTGTATGGCAAACATCCAAAGTATGAATGTGGAAAAAACAGAGCAGCATTTTATTGGCTAGTCGACCTTCTTTACAATTTTTTAAGAGGAAAGCCTCTCACCTCGGTAAAATTAACCTCTACCAGAAAAACATAGTCATATCAACCAGTGAACAGATGGATGGACGGCATTATTATGCAAATTATGTCCAGCCTCAGTGATATAAGCTATACATAGAATCGATTAAGACAGGCACGACCATGAACCTCATCATAAAAATCCTTTTTCATCTGCAGATATTCTTCCTTTGAACCCACTAGTACTATCTTACTCTTAATGAACAAAAAACGTTTTCCACATTGAATCCTTTTTCCCAACCTAAAGTTAATAAAATTGATCCAGCAGACATTATAAGTCAGCTTGTGAGAAACACCCTTCAAAAAGGCTATTTACACGCAGTCAGCAACTTTGAAGATAAAAAGTGCTCCAAAATTTGCAAACTCATAGAAGTATTCCAAACAACTACAGCTTCTTTGCCAAGTGCTTTGGCAGCTATGCTAGTACTACTGCAAAATTCTGCTTCGCTTCTACTTCTCCTCCTTCGGTGTGGTCAACACTTCTATAGTTCAAGAATCTTCTTCCTAGCCATTCCTTCATTTCTTGAAAGATTTTTTTGATTCCTTCATGATCTAGACAAGTTGCGAGCGAGGGGAATTTCTCTAGCAAACGAATGTGTATGATGCAAATCTGAGGATGAAGATATCCTCATTTTTTCTTCAAATGGTTAGACTCTAAGTAGATAATTTGCTCCATTTTGAAGACTTCCATCTTGAATAAATTGGCCAGATCAACTTGCTTCCATTTCTTCGTTTCCTAAAACTAGTCAATCTGCACGTGCAAGATGCACATGCTAATTAAGATTACGCATATGTACATCAAAATATTATACATCTCATATGGAAATCCTAAGAATTCTAGATATTATTATCAGTCTTAATATGGAAATCCTAAGATGCTTAGGTAGATTTTTTGTTACAAGTTTATTTGGATTACTTGTTAAGTAAAGGACTAATGGAAGGTATTTCTGGCAACTCACTTGAAATTGTCCATTCCACCCTTTTTGCTTTTAATAGTAGCATAGATTCTGAATTAATAACAGCCTTGGCTTCCCCACTAAATCCTTGCATATAACCATTTCTCTTATTTGGAGGAAAAAGAACCGATTTAATTTTTACTGGCCAAAATATCAACAAGGACCCACTGCTGCAAAGGTGTGGAAGAGAATAGTAATCTTATTTTCTTGCTTCTTCAAGTCTCTTGAAGATCATAATAATCTCTTTGCCCATTTACACATGAGATTACTGAAACCCATCCAAAAATGCAAAGATTTTTAAAGCCCAATATGTGGTGAATATAAGTACTTTATTGATAGAGGATTTTAGGTTAGTTGGCAAGCCGACCAATGTGGTCAACACATGGTTCACAATCTTGCATAGTCCCCCTTATTTTAGCCAGGAACGAAACTATACATGAAGGTCATTTTCCATTTTATATGATTGTCAAAAGATCTCAGAGATATCGGTAATTTCTCGACTGTCTCGGTCAGAAAACAGAAAAAACCCTTAGATTCCATTTATTCTCACTCATATAATGCTCAAGAAGATGGAGCTGCACCACAACAAGCTAGTTACTCTTGATGTATGTTGTTCACTTCTATGTTTTCTTTAAGTGTATCTTCTCAAACTTTCTACTTAATATATGACTCTCCCTATTTGCATGAAAGCATATTTGTTTGAGTAATTAATGTTTGTATATATTGAAAGGTACTTAAGTTGTCAAAATTACATGATCTCTATATATTCTCTCCAAGATCTCTTCGCTTTGGTTGACAGGCCTAAAAGTAATGCCTTCTCCCGTAAATTTATTGGCATCCAACTTTACCATATATGTGCAAATCCTGATACAAATTAAAAAAGAACTAATAATGTTCAATAATAAGCACAGTGTAACAGGGCAAACGAACCTAGAGAAGCAAGCCAACCAATATACAATTTGTAGATTACAGATATTTAAAAAAGAAGAGGCCCAAGGAGCACCTCACACTGTGCATTAAAAATGTATGTGCAAATCTTATAGACCTGTACCATCAACAAATAATAACCACATAAATAAGAGCCTTTACAATTTAATCAGACTAAACTACAAGAATAAACTTCCATGTAAAAAAATAACTGACATGATAATTTACATGCTAAAAACTTTCAAATGAATCAGCAGTATTCATGAAAATAAACTGCCTACCTTGGTATCAATGGCCTTAAACACGACACCATATGTCCCTTCACCAAGAACTTCACGCTTCAGGTACCTTTCTGCAACTTTCTTAGAGGCCATAAGATAGTCAACGAAGCTGGTATTTGCATTGGACATGATAACAAAAGCATGCCTCTTTTCCTTTCTACAGAATTTCGGGTTTCATCGTGGTTTAATATGTCCTTCAGTGCACAAAGAAAATTTGTGAGATGTCAAATCTAACATGTTATTTATGCTAGTAGACATGTTATTTTACAGTTAATAAATAAACCATTTCCAATCTATGTAATAAAAGAAAAGGATGTTTCTACAACATACTCTCGAAGAGTATCTTTTCATGGAATGTTCAAGGGTACTAGGTTAAGACATGAAGATAATCACTAACAAAGGCCATCAAACAACAACAAAATGCCACAAACAAGACAATGGCAAACTTGAAGTAGAAGTGCTTGGTAAACTTGAAACAAGTTGTTATCTTGGATGGAAGAAGGTCGTGAAGAGTTGGGAGATGTAGAAAATGCAAGGAAGAAGAGGAGAGCATCGCATCAGGTGACTAGAATCAATCTCCGACGTCAGGAAGCCAAATGGAGGAGGTTTTGAGATGTGGCAAAGAGATTAATAATAAGGCTCTACAGCCGATCGAGGACAAACAAGAACAGGTCGGACAAGAGCGAATGGAGACGCTGCCGGTGCCACGCGCACGAGCAGCAATAAAAATACCCGATGGATCTATTAAAACAGGACGGAAGGTGGGAGTATCCATCATACAATTAATTAATTGCTGCAGAAATTCATGGAATAAAACAACAAACAAACCAACAACAACAACATTCCCATTCCAAATTGCAATAGAATTTTGCAAAAAGAAGATAGCAGACGCACCTTCGGGCGGCGGAGGCAAACGGCCGGAGGATGATTCTACAGAGGCCGTCATCCTACAGAGACGGCGGATTCCGGTCGGGCTTCAGGTCCGGCCCGGCCCTATCCCTAAGCGGGCTTCAGGTCGGGCTGTTGGCCTTTTAATTTAATTGGCATATCAACAAACCTTTCAATTTGTAAAAGATAGCACCACTAGATAGTCCTTTCATTTAATTCATTGTTAAATTAGAATATTGTTCAGCGTTTTTGCAGATGGAACTTGTTATTCAACATGGATGTTCCATCTCTGATAGCAAACGAAAGAAAGTAGAAAAAACACCAGCTACATATACAAGTATTAACTTTTTATAGATATACATAGCTACAAACTAAATGGATCACTCTTTTATATCTACAACAAGCAAAGCAAAGAGAATTGCATACGGATGTCCATAATCAATCATAGTTGAACAACCCTTCGTTCCCTATTCTACTGGAAAATGTACAGTCTGTACAATAGTTTGACTACAAATTACCAATACAATATTAAAAATGCTATGTCCCAATGTTTTTTCAAACGAGGAAGTACCTTTTTCTGAAAAAGATGTTTGCTCTGTCTATTGTAAAAAAATAATGCTATAAAAGTTGCAAGACCACCTCATCCACTTCCAGTACATGACTCCAATTCTGAAGTCTTCTGAATCTGAAAGTAGTACAAGAACAGCCTACAACAATAATTTAATATAAACTTAAGCACTGGCCCTATGTGCTTACTAGGCCTATAGGCTTACTGTGACTCTATGAGGCACTAGTGCTGGGCCTATGAGCTTGTGGGCTTAAGCAGTTTTTTTTATTTGGGCCCTTACCTGACCCTAAGTTTAGCGGGCTTAAAATTTTGCTGCCCAGCCCAACCCTATGCCTTAAAATTCTGGCCCATACCTGCAGTTTTACGGGCCAGGTAGGGTCGGGCTTGCGGGTCAGCCCGCAAAAGTTGCACCCCTAGAGATAACCCTTAAGGTTATAAGTCTTACCAAAATCCATGCTACCCCAAACCTTAATACATTCTCAAAACACATCATCTCTCCACTCTTCATTACTGTCTACATCATTGTGCATCTATATACCCAGTGGAGTCGCCAATTCACAAACTCAATATGCCTGTTTGCAATCCTCCTCCTCATCCTTAACATCCACTATATCATTTTCTTATTAAAGGAAAGACCTTAAAGGTCGTACTTTTCCCTAACCAATTTTGCTTCCTCCCGTTAATACCACATCTCCTAGTATTCATTCTATCTGAAGCTAATTATTAGTCCATACTTTTCTTTTTAAATTCCATTTACTATGTCACCACTATACTTCCTCCATGCTTTATTGACTGTTGACTGGCTTGTCAACTGGTTAACTAGCCATATTCATTTTACAATTTCAGCAGACTCATCAACTACCCCATGCGTAACCGACAGTGAACGCGAAGTCCTAATTCTCCTTTAGTCAATTCCAAACCAAACTATCACTTATTACTCAAACAAAAAATTGTAATAACCCAAAATCAGAAATTAAATTAATTGGGTAAGAATTTGGAATAAAAAGAAATCTTGGAAATGCAGTATGAGAACCACCGCCAAGTGCCCTATGACAGATGAGTTGTCGTAGGATACGCATAAGCGGTTGAAACTAGGAACTGGATTCTATTTTAAATTAGACCTGCAGTACGACTTTATTTTCAGTATAAATAGATGATAAATGACTCATTGGAAACCTTAGATGCAGAGAAACCATATGAGAGTACAAGGTAGAGCAAGGAGAGATTGGAAGGAAGTAGAAGAGGATTTAGCGCCTAGGTCAAGGTAGAGTTGCTAACTTTAGTAGTTAATTGATGAATAAGTTAGCATGTGTAACACACAGAAATTTAAATCTTTAAGGGTGGTTTGTTGATCAATGGGAAGGCGGGAGCTGAGATTGAAGTGCTTGATGTAAGCTTTCCATCGCCATCAATTTTGTAAAATTTGGATTTTGGAATATGAAGTTGTGTTTGTGTGAAATTTTTGTGCATTATCGATCGCCAGAGAGACGCGATCGATCGCAGATGCGATCGATCACCGGGTGTGATGATCGATCGTTTTTACTATGATTTACGATTTTAGTATCATAAATACTGTAATGTTGCGGTTTTTGGGCAGCGATCAATCATTGAGCCTCACGATCGATCGCACCGACAAAAGTAGTTTCTGATTCTTGATGATTTTGGGATCTTTTTAAGTTGGGAACTTACTTAATCAAGGAGGCTTAATGGGAGAGCGTCCTAGATGGCTAGGAGGTGGTTTTGGATTGACGATGGAGATTAAAAGTTAGTGCAACTAATGGGGAAAGAGTTTTGGGAGGAGATTTCTTTGTTGTGTTAGGGTTTCTCTATAAAAACCCATAAGAGAGAACCGTTCCATGCACATGAACGTCCAGCCTCTTGGAGCTTTAGAGTTTTCTCTTTTTTTTTGCTCGATCATCGAGCATTGGCCATGTTCGATCCCCGGAACAAGGTGGTTTCGCAAAGAAGAAGCGGAGCACTGCGCGGGACGATAAGTGATTCATTGTTCAAAGTGGTAGGATGATTTTTCTCCACTTTTCTTATATGTTTCTAACTTTGATAATCTTGTGTCTTGTTACCTATGTTTGATTGATGATTATTATGTCATAAGAGAAATCCATTTAAATATGATATGTCTATTCACTCATGAATCATGCTAATTGATCTATGTGCAATATTTCATGTGTAAGCGCCTAGAAGGGGTTTCCCATACCTTTCAACTCTTGTACAACTTAGTATATTGCTTGGATGATCTGATCATGTACTGTCCAAGTCTTGTTGTTTCATTATTTGGTCTATTATTGGTAAGTTCTAAATCAGGTATATATCAAGGGGGGTTTGGAGGAGTAAACCAATGTGGATAGTGACCTGTCATGGAGGTTCATGCTAAATTCCATGTCACGACCCTTTTGATTCGTAAAAAGGTTATCTTTTTATGTTTTGTCAGTATCTTTCCACTTCATATTTGTGTCTGGGATTAGTTGTTCTAATTGGGTAATGTGTATGATATTAAAATGCTATATGTGCAAATAGTTTTATGAAGGTAAGTGATGTCATAAGATGAGAAATACTACCTATTATTAGAGCCATAAAGGTTCTGTAACATACCTCGGGACTGGATAATTATGTTGGTTATGATGATCATAGGTGATATATAATGTCTCTAATACGATTAAAACAAATTGAATTAAGATAGACTCTCTTGGCCAGAATTGTTTCTGCGCTAATAAGTGGTAATTAAAAAGTCATAACTAATCATAGAAAAAAAAAAAATATGTTGTCAGTTGGCTTCGAATTTAGACACGTAGGACTACCAATGGTAAAAATTTCAGAATTCAATTTGAATTTTACAAATTGTAGTAAGTGTCGGAAGTAGACTGTTGTGCAAATGACAGAACACAGAATTAGGGTTCCACACATTGTTACTTAGTAAAACTTGATTATATGATGGGTTATGATTAAGATAACCTTAATTAATATTGAGACATTTGAGTAAGGGTGATTACAGTAAGAATAATTTACCTAAAAGATGATCTAGGTCGAATCATTCTTAACGGAAGCAGTGTTCTGCATATTCGCAGTTTTTGTATATCGTTTGTGTCGAAAGAGTTCCAACTAGGGTTTGAACTCTCGAACCCTAGTATTCCATCTACTTGATAACTATCGAATTCTATAGTTAGTGTTTTGGAAATTCTTATCTAGGGCTATGCATAGTGAAAATATTCGATGAAGTGTAACCTGTCGAAATATCTTTATAAGTCAGTTAATGAACAAGATTGAACAAGTCTTTCATCACTTCTCTGGTGAGTCGGTTGCTAATTGAGATATTGAAATCTCATTGGTACTCTTATGTGAGTCAAACCTTGAAAGATGAGAACTTGAGTTATTGGATACAACCTATGTTATTGTGAGTACCATTCAGTTCCCTGAAAACTATTTTCTTCCACTAAGAGTTATTGTTAGAAACTCTTCGATGTGGAATCATAGTATACTCACGAGCCATTGCTAGATCCATAGTGATCTCCGATTTTTATTGAACCTCTGTAGTTCAGCCTATGAAGGCACACGTACGTTTTAGACTGTATGATATTACGGAAGGTTTGTAGTCTCTGCCTATTATGCCCGTAAGCACCGATGGGGCCCAGCATCCCTAGACGCATGGCCGGGTTCCAAAGAGAGAACTTCTAGGATGTTCTGGTATATTATTTCACACAGGAAGTGGACCGATCTGAGAGCAGAAGTTGACGTCTCTTTATACTATGGATGTTTGGAGTCTAAACTTATTGATTATTTTCTCCTTACGCAATAATCGTTTGGAGTCATGAGATTGTTATTCAATGAACCCATACATCAAGTTAATGTGGTCTATGAGTATGATTACTATTTAGGTAAGGTAAACTCTGTATTTCCAATCCCGATTCTGTTAAACTTTGAATTTCTTTTGAGAACTTGATACCTATATTTTCCATTCCTATTCTCAGTGGAGTTTTTTGTATCCTACTGGGTATTTCTTCAGAATACTCATACATTCTCTGATGCAGGTGAAGATTACTGGAACTGCTATGGATGGTAGAAGCTTGAGGTAGAAGATCTTTATTATTTGGGTTATGACTTGACTTTTATTGGTTGTTCGGTCTATGTGTGCCAAGAACTTATTTATTTGGATTTGATGATTATTATTTTATCTGCTGTAATAGACTAAATAGATTATTTCTTTATATTGACAATGTTATGTTAAGATTGCGTATCTAAATATGGTCGGTCATAATGTTCCTGCATCTTTCACTGTGGCAAAACGTAATGATCACTCGAGTATTCGATCACGTGTCAGGTTTCTGGCCTGATGACTGTCTTTGATTGGTTGCTTTCGCGCTCTGATCGAGGTCAGGAATTTTTCAGCGTGACAGCATGAGAACATGAAGAACTAGTTGTGGCATAAAGAATATGTCTGAATTCAATATATATTCATATATACTAGTCCTTAGTATAAGGATCTACGTTTTGTAAGAATTAAATGAATTGCTTGTTGTATGCTTTGCATGGTTTGGTTTGTTACGCATGATTGCATGATATGCTTTGTAATGAACCTAATCTATCAAGATTTAGACTCTGAAAGAAAGTTAGAAGCGAATTGTAAATCATAAGAGTTTTGCAGTGTCAGTGACAACTCATTACTGACAAGTGAATAAATTGATGGATGTTTGTATGCTTTCTAATTGGTAAATGAATCCTTATTGGGCCATTGAAGGATATGTAAAGTGGAATTATTATGGCTCGTCCATTGTACTTGCTTTTGCAGGCCAAGCACGAACTGTAATCTCAGTAACAACTCCCAATGACAATTGAGTTGTCTATGAATAGTTGTTGTTGAACTGCACACAACAATAGTACTATGTACTAAAGGACGAAATAAAGACTCCATATGCTATGATTTGGACGCTTACCTTAAGAAAAAATCTATCATGCCCCAAATTTTCAGCTTCTGATTGGAGTAAATAACTTTTAATGTGTTGAATATTTGAGGTGTCACAGATTTACCATCATTTACACCAAAGCATTAAAAAGTGTAAAATAACAAAACTCAAAGGATAGACTATTTATAAATAAAATTCAGAATGAACAATTAAAATAATAACCTAAAATATTTATTAGTCCAAATCCATTACAATTGCTCTCAAATCATTACCGCTCGCAAGCAGACAAGATACCCATTCATCATTAGGGGTTCTCTTGAGGAACCCTGCCATGAGTCTAGAGTGTGGGCCCCATCGGTGTTCATGGACACAATGAGAGGAGGCTATGTAGGCCTTCCATGATGCCTAATAATCTAATAGCACGCATGGTGCCTCTTGTGGGTAGGGATGTTGTGACAATCACCAAATAAATACAGAGACCTTACAAGGTCAATGTTCTGGTCATGGCTTGTTGAGCGTACTATGATTTCCAACATAGATACATTAATATATTTGGGAACTTCAATCGAACAATCATAATGCAAAGTATAGATGTGTTGTGCCAACCCTTGTGAAATCTTAGATTATAATGCAAAGAATAGAGGTGTTGTGCACATGTGGAATCTCATATAATAATACAATGAGCAGAGGTGTTGTGCCAAGCCATGTAGAATCTCAGATAATAATACAATCAACAGAGATGTTGTGCCAACCCATGTGAAAACTGACTTTCTGGATAGAACTATCAGAAGAATTCAAGCAAACATAAAAGTATTACATGTAATTACATTAAGTAAGAAACCCAAGAGGAACACACAAGGAATGTTGTTCATCGTGGCTTTAAGAGAGATGCAAGACTCGATTTCAGATTAGGTGTTCAAGGTGTACAGAAAAGACAAAAAGTTGAAAGACTAGTTCATGACTTGAAGACACATAGGTATTATATTTTTTTATAGATAATAGAGTCTCTCAGGCCGGTTTATTGTATCGGTATAACTCATTTTAGGGTGAGACAAGATCGGCCAGAGCATTAGCAAAACTTACTACAATTGTAGGGTTCATAGTGCTACAAAATTTGATTATAGGGCATATGTAATTATTTGAAAATACCTCAGCATGTTGGACCATCCTATCAGCATGGTCAACTACTTAATATTGAAGAATTAAGGTTTCATTAAGGGTTAGTAGGGTTTTGGACAAGCCAACAACAACATGTAACACAATTGACAACAATTATACAACCCAACAATGATATAGTTCCAAGGTAGTCTTTATAAGATGATAACTTAATACCTCAGCTTAGACAAGCAAATGATTGCAATTGATTACTACAATTTCAACATGGCAACAATGCATATAATTCAAGCAAGCTTTCTAGAGCACAAGCATGAATATAATTCCACTCAACATCATCAAGAATAACATTAGTATTTAACTTCAAATGCAAGAAATCTAAGTGTCGTAGAAAGACAGGACCATAGAAAGAATTGCATAAAATCATCCTACTTCAAATCATTCGTCCAAACTCTTTGCTTCGTGATCTATACATGAAATATGTCTTTTATTATCTCCTAAACTTATATTTATGCTAGTGTTTAATTAGAAGTACTACTACTATAATATAGTTTTTAGTTTTTGTAGGAAACAAGAGAAAGATGCAGAATTGTGGTGAAACGTGATTCTAATGGTAAACCTTAATTACTTCGATTGCATATCTCTGATGGAACTGATTTAAACTATTAAAGTTCACAAAGTCAGCTTTCCAACGCCACTGACCATTCGCAATTCAGAGTTCTGAGCAAAAAGTTATGATCATTGGAAATATAGCACGCGAAAGAGACTTGACTAAAGATAAGAACCGTCAAGATAAGATTGGATGGATGAGATCGATACAGTGGGTTTTCGTTTAATAAAGAAAAAAAAAAGAATAGAACTGAACCGGTTCCGTTCCGTTTCAGTTTGGTTCAGTAAAATAAATAAATAGAGATGACCCGAGCCAAAGCTCAGGCCGTCCAGAACAGAGCACTATGTTCGGGCGCCGGTGAAGGGCGAGGATTGTGAACGGCGGCCTGAGACCCCGGCAGGGCTGGGCTGTGCTCTGTAAGGCGACGATGATGGCGGATATCATGGCAGCATTGATGACGGTGACGGCAAGACGGCACTTGACGAGTGGAGGAACAAAGGAGTGCCCAATCGAGAAAATAGGAGCAGATCCGTGCCGGAATTGGAAAGCTTTGATTTGGATTCCTTCCTTGAATAGGAGTCGACGAAGAATCGAATTTGGACTCTTAATAGCCTATAAAAACAGAACGGAGGAGAGCTTTGAGAGAAGGAGGACGCCCGGCCAGAAAACAGAGCTTTTACAGAGATATTTTCCGCCAGAAAGCAGGGGCTTTCCGGTGTAGTTTTTGGCCGGATTCCGGTGGTGTGTTTCACCGGAAGGAGAGAAGAAGAAAAGAGGGCCGGAGGAGAGAAGAAAGGACTGGATTTTGGGTTGAATTCGAAGTTGCTATAGTACGCTACAGTACCGGTGGTTCAGAGAAGATGATGAACAGTACCACATGTGATGAACAGTGATTTTTGCTACAGTGCTGTGAACAATGTTTTTAGGTGAATAGTAAATGATGACTTCATCAAATATGCAACATTCTCCTTGTCCGATGGCCGGCTAAACTCCTTGTCTAAGGCGTAGATGAAACCCGAATAAATTGATTGTATCATTTTCATTCTTTCATCTTAACTTTTACCTTAATTGGTGTATGGATCTTATTGTAGAATCAGTGTTAATTTATTGAGGTTTATTCTATGTGCTCAAGAGAGGCTAGAGTGAATTCTTGTGAGTTTCAATCCGAGGAATACTTGCATGTCCGAGAAGAACGTAAGTAGACTAAGGTGTTATAAAGGAATAAGGTTTCATTGATTTATGCTCGAGAGAGATAGATCACAGTTCCATGTTTTAATTGATTTATGTGTTACGTCCGAGAGGAGAGCACGATATTTTGAATTGACAAGTATATGTCCGAGAGGAATATGCTAGCCAATTAGGAATTTATTCAAAAGAGAGAGAGACAATAAACTGGTTTATTGTGTGGTGGATTCGAAGCCTTGACAGTTCTCCATATTAGTTAAACTTGTTTCAGTAGCCAAAGTTTATTGCTTTCTTAGATTAAATCAAACTACAATTTTTCTTCTCTTGAATTTAGTAAATTATTCGTCCGTCCCTGAGGTTCGACAACCCTAATACTCACTGTAGTACAATTGCCTTGTGCACTTGCAAAGGTTTATATTTAAATGTTCACTTTGCGTTTGTTCCAGCTATCCTATGCACCTCCTCGTCGCTTCCTCAGGACGATTAGCAAGAAATAGAGAGAAGAGAGAGAAGGAAAGAGTATGAGAGAGAGAGAGTGAAATAAGAGAGAGAAAGGGACGGCTTGCACCCTTTAAATAGGTAGCGCCCAAAGGGTTTCCTACTCCTGGTAGGAGTATGGCCTTCTATCCTATTCGAGTCAATCCACTTCTTAAGTCAAGTATATCTAAAAGCAAACAGATTCTCTAGTGTTAAATCCCTTCTTTTCCACCGTCCATCTAACTCCTTATCAATTACAACTCCTACTCCAACTCAAAGTAAACAATTCTCTAAAGCTTATCTATGCACTCTTATCCCTAGCACCATGCATATCTCCAACATCACGACTCAGCCAACCGGACTCCCAGTTTCCTAAGGAGTCCTGCTTTAGGTTAACCTCTCGTGTTACACTTCACCTAATCCTACTTCAAGTAGGAATCTACGGTAACTCCTATTAAGCTTATCCAACCAACACCTACCAGAGTCTAAATCAAACCCAGATTCCTAATTTATGGCGCCAACAACAAAATGGAATCTATTTATTATTATTATTTTTTTATTTTTTTATACAAAATTTGGGGTTGTCACAAAAACTAACCTGAGCTGCAGTGTTGGTGCGGATGGCTGCCTGGCTACAACATATTGGCACTGTAGTGCAGGCACGACCAATTTTTACCTTAAATAGGTTTGGTTCCATGATGTGACCATGAGTGCAATGGTAGGGAGCTAGAGAGCAAAAATATAAAGTGCAATACAAAAAAGTGGTAAAGATGGATGGTGTTTATCATCAAGTTAATTAGCAGCACTGATCAAGGGTTGAGGGTGGTGACGATGGAGCAAATAGCTAGTCAACCATTATCACATTATGCAAACTCCTTTCAATTGAAATCCAAGAACAATGGCATGCGTACGTATATAATTGATCACTATTGTTTTTTCTTTTTGGTTATATAATTGATCAGTGCTTTTGATCAACAAATGAACATGCTCCATACTTTTTTATGTAAAGGTGCTTTTAACTAATTCTTCTTTGGCACTAAAAAAACTGTTATAGCAGCTAGCTGACTGGGAGATGCTTTGAAATCATATATTCCTATATGATATCTAAAAGGGTAATAATATTATGGGAAATTTACCAAATAATATATATTAAAATAAATAATAACCAATCGAAAAAAAGGGAAACTTATTTCGCGATCCGGTTATCTGACATGCCACATAGGCGCTAGTGTGGTTTGGCCCCTGTGCAGTCTTTTTTTTTATCCTTACCCAAAATTCGCCACTGGAAGAGATGCATTCATCTTGTAATAATAAGGAAAGCATCTCTTCGGCTGACACTTTCTATTTTTTTACCTTTTTAACGAATGCATCAGTGGAAGCGATGCCTTCCTCTTGTAATGAGGAAAATATCTATTTAACTGACGCCTTACATTTTGTTAGTTTTTTAACTAAGGCGTCATTTCAAACGACGTTTTAACGTACCTTAACGAAAAAACTCATCCAACAAAATTTATACTTTGATGACATCATTTGAAATAGTGAGTTAGCCTTTTATGTGCTTTGAATGCATCATTTAAAGTGGTGCCTTCATCATTTATACTACAAAGACAACGTTGTAACTTGAGGATTTTTTAAAAACTTGATAACACAATATAATCAATGTAAACAAAAAATAAATTATAGAAGAATAAAGAAGTTTAAACCATCTATTTGCTCAGTAAACTCTTTCAAATGAACACAGTAACAAAATAAATTAAGGCATTTCTTCTAAGTTTAAACAAAATATATATAAGGCGTTTTAGGACATTTGCTAGCGAAAGGGAACTTCCTCGCGAGTAAAAGATGAAGGGTGAATGATTTAGGGTTGGGCAGGAGGGCAAAATGGAAAGACTAGGTCCCGAAATGTTATATGGCATGAGACCAGAAGAACAAGTAATATGGCAAGAAGAAGCAAGTAATATGACATTCTAGGCTCATTGGCTAGATAATATGAAAAACTCTCCCACTTTTGAGTCCTCTTAATTTTGTCATTCTTTATCCATGAGAAATGGTTTCTAGCTTATAAAAAAAAAGGAAATGTTTTGTTCGAAGATGTTTAAGATCCTAGGTGGCTTGCATTTTGCCTTGATTCCACTGTTCTTGAATACACCCTTTGTCATGTTTTAATTGTCTTCTGTTGACATGTTCCCTTTGTCCCATGTTAATAATGGATAAATTTCTCAAGAGAGACATTAGTTGTTACCCTAATTATTCTGGAGAAAAAAATGGTAAGATTCACTATCTTCTGACCCCGTTTACCTTATGTCAGAATTGCCACTTATAGTCATCTAGTGTTTTCTAATTTAAAGTAAAAGAGATGTTTAAAGAGATCTTTCACTATTAAACTATAAAATGTTCAAACAAATCAACTAAAAGAATAAGTCAGGTTCAATATATTTTGATTGTTAGAAAAAGCATACGCTTGGCAAATTTAACCAGCAATTGACTAGCTGAAATCTCCCAAACAAATCAATGGCCAATAGTGACTAAGAACATTATTACATGATCAATATTAGAGCACAACTTTAAAGGCAGCAATAGATGACTAATGTAGGACCGTAGCTATGTGGGCTATGAACGCGGCAGACATTTCGAATCCCAAATATATCTCATAACAATTTTCTAGTTCATATTGGGAATCATACATAGACTTCAAATATGCATCGGTGCAAAAAACTTGAACATAACTCCCTTCTCCAATTTGTAACCACCTAATGCAGACATTTTTTCACTACACTTTCTTATGTCGATTCAGCATTCTATAAAAAAATGGGGTCCCCCTGTAACACCCGAAAATTCTGTAAGTTTACCAAAATTGCTATTTTAGGAAACTGTTCTAAAATAGGAAAGTTTTGCTGCAGTTTTAAAATCTTTTAATCTCGTGTGTTGATTTGGTTTCGTGATGCTTATAGATTAGGCAGTACACCAAGGTGCGAGGACTAGCCCAGGCGCTGGGTTCAACCTGGCGCTGAGGCTGGCCTGGCGCCAGGGGCTGAGTACACCTGACGCCCGGAGTGGGGGCCAGGCGCCAGGGTGTGAGACCAGTGTGTAGAGACTCCTTTGAATATTTTAATCTACTAGATTGGATCATCGTAATGCAAGATGTTATATTTGGTAAGTTTTGAACATTGCATTCGCGGGACATCGGAGCCGTCCATCTGTGTGCCACCCACCAGGCGCAGGAACACCTGAGGGCCAGAACCACGTAGACACAGCGCCGTGGGCACTGTACACGTGGTTGACATGTGAATATTTGGTTAGGAGAGAGAGAATCAAGTAAATTTGGGAATTTTGAATTTAATTCCAAAACCGATTTGATTTTGGAGGGAAATTGAGATTCCTTAAATTTGGGAATTTAGAAACTAAAAGGAATGATTGGGGATGTGATTAGGGGTTGATGATGGGATGTTACCAAATTAAGTGGGGGCGCCATGTGGCAAGAGAGGAGATTGTGCTAATTAGGAGTTAATCAAGGTTAATTAGCCTCGGCCAGTTTTTCCCTGCACAGACAGACTGCAGGAGAAAAATCGTAACTAATTTAAGATAATTCGGAAAAATATGATTCCAGTTGGGTTGGATTGTAGAATCTTTGGAGAATATACATTAAAATTTTAAGGGCCAGATTCGAACTGTAAAAATTATTGTGAGACTCGAAAGTGTGCTGTTGTGCAGAAAGCAGAGCAGTCAACCGGATTTGGTCAAGATCCCCACCTTAATCAGGGTATAACTAACTTGACTAATAGATTTGATCACGTCCCTAATTGGGGGATCCTTCCTTTTTAAGTCAAGTTGTAGCCTTAGATTGAAAAGAAATCAATGGTGGGAGATGGTGAGTCAATTTGGAAATTGAATTGAAATTTCCTTGGGCGGTTAGGATGATGCATCTAAAGATTTCAAATCCTTAACTAATTGGGAAACCCTAACTAATTGGGAGAAATTGGAGGAGCACGTCCTTGACATGGAGTAGGGGCTTATTTTGGGTGAATCTTGGCCCTTGGATGTGGTGTTAATCAACGGTGGAGATAGATCTTGGTGTTTGGGGCTTATGCTATTTAAACACACCCATTGAGAGACCGGCCACTCTTTTGGACGTTTTGGGGAGTCGTGCAAGTCAGCAAGAGCTCGTCCTCTCTTCTCCTCCTTCGATTAGTAGTTCCTCCCTCTCTACAAGTGGCCGTGGTGGTGATGATTCGACGAAAAGAGGGTGGTGCATGTGGTGGTCGAAACTCGCGTAGAAGTGGTAAATCGTCAAAGAGGTAGGATGACTTCTTTTTCCCTACAACTTCTAATATTGAATTGTTGTTTATCATGACTCGTATGTCACGTGGATCATGATTATTGGTTTGATAATATTACTGGTTATATTGATATTTGTGGTTCCTTGAATGAAATACCGATTCGTCTACCATGTTTGTAGAATATTGCTTTCATATGATCAATGTATATTCATCCTTCACATGCTAGACCATAGGAGATATCCCCATCGTATTGGACCCTTGAATGTGCTTTGTCTCATGTTGTCGTATCCCTTTTTTTTGGTTCTGTCCAAATAAAGTTGACACCTTTCCTAATCGAATTGCTTTGGGATTATGTTAAGTACGTCTCATCTCAAGTAAGTATTCGTAATTTCAAGCCATATTCGTAGTATTGCTTCAAAACCATGGAGATTCATGTGTCATAACCTAATGATGTTTCAAAGAGCCTTTTTGTGGTCATCCAATTTCGTGGCTAACTGAATTTAGTGTCTGTGATTAATTGTCTCTTGGTGGTATTAAGGGGAAAATACATGTGCAGGCGGATTTGAATGAAAGAGTAAATATAATAAATTACTTAATTACAGATACCAATGGGGTCTGTAAAACACTTAAGAAGATGAGTTATGATGTCAGGGAGTTAGTATTAAGCATTAAAGTAAGTAACTATTAGTAGTTAAACAAATCGGATCAAGTATGTTGCTCTCGGCCAGAACTGGTTCTGTGCCGATGAACTGTAATGAAAAATTAATAACTAATTATAGAAAATTCGTAAAAATATTCTGTTAAAACGGTTAGAAACTAGAGAGAAAGGGCTTTCAGATATAAAAATTTCAGAACATGATAAGCACTGGTCAGATCAGAGTAATCGTAGGAAGTGGGCTGTTTGCTCTCGGCCAGGACTATTCCTGCATCGACGAGCAGTGATCAGAAAATCATAAATAAATTTATATAATTCAGAAAATTATGATTTTGGTTGGGTTAGAAACTAGATAATCAAGGCTATATGGAATAAAAATTTCAGAGAAGTATTCGGGCTGGGTATTCAGTGACCGCCGATGGATTTTGGCTGTTATGTACTAGACAGATTACTGTAATTCGTATTAAAACCCTAATTCGGTTTACTACTATACATTATAAGTATATATATATTATAATGATCTGATTTCTATAATGTAAGACTCTGATGGTACAGGGTACAGTATTATTAGATTATGAGTATGAGTGGTGAGTTAAGGGTTACTGTCCAAAATTAATTGTCCCAAGTGTCCGAGTTCTTGAACGGCTTTTTGTCCAAGAAATTCTATCACAGATTCAGCACCTTGTGCACTATGGTTGACCAATTTCCGATAATGAGAACCTTCTATTCTGATTCAAGGGGATTGTCATATCTAAGGCTAGGTACTATGATGCGATTCAGTGTTCCGATTCTTGATAAGTCATAATTGGAGTCATCCGATGTTGATCATTCAGATTATATTTCTTGAGTACTCCTAAGTGAGTCAAATTCTTCCTTGGTGGTGTGGTGCACTATATGTCGTGAGTCTCATAAACCAACTTCGTGTCCACAAAGTTCTTGGATAGGGTCTGACTTTCTGAGCCCTACCATCTTGTTGCTTGTGACATAATAATCGTAGTGTCTTTTGATTCGGGGAATGGTCTTAACTAGGGCTATGCATGGTGAAGGTGGTTACTGAGTCATTCTTGATAAGTCTCAGTCTTGAATTATCCTGTGATTGAACATTGAGAATTCTTTGATTACTTCTTTCTGAGTCAGATATTGAAAGTTACTTCTTTCTGAGTCAGATATTGAAAGTTACTTCTTTGTGAGTCAGATATTGAAAGTTACTCTTTTATGAGTTAGATATTGAAAGTTATTGTCTTACTCCTCTGAGAGTCTTTCTTTGGTGATGTTGATTATTCTACGAGTTTGTGTACTCCGATGTGGGTCCTTTTTGATGACCTTGACAGAGATATTGATTTACTCCTTTGAGAGTCTATTCCTTGATGATTATATTCTGGGTCTCTATTTGCTAGAACCTTGATTAATTATAGATGAATTCAGTTCCATGTAAACTGGTTCTCCACTAGGAGCTTGATGAATACTCTTAGTTGGATTCATAGTATGCTCACGAGCCATTGCTAGATCTTTCGAGATCTCAGATTATTATGAACCTCTGTAGTTCAGCCGATGACGGCAACGCGTGCGCTTTAGATTGTATGACATTACGGAAGGTCTGCAATCTCCGCCCATTGTGCCCGTAAGCACCGATAGGGCCAGCATCCCTAGATGCATGGCCGGGTTCCTCTGTAGAACCTCTAGGATGATCTGGTAATTGATGTCCATAGAGGAAGTGGACTGAACAGAGAGCAGAAATTGTTATCTCCGACACTCTAGATGATTGGAATCAGTATTCTTATTGATCTTCCTGACGCTCTGTACGTTTGGAAATTGAGTTATGGTTTATCTATTCTTGACCATTGATGGTCCCTAGAGTTCGAGTTATGTTTATTCTTGACCGCTGATGGTCTCTGATATTGATTTTGAGCAGGTAAGTGAACCCTGTATTTACTCTACCTGATATTCTTACATGTGTCGTTAATGCTCATTTCTTCAGTATTCTATTTTATTACATGTTGTGGGTTTTTCTTGGCTCCTACTGGGTATTTCTTTCGAAATACTCACGCATCTCTCGATGCAGGAATTAAAGTGGAGAAGAACTAGCAAGGTTCGTGTTTGGAGCTCGATGACGGAAGTCGATAAGATGTGAATTTATTTATCGTTTTTATTTTCTGTTCGCAGAGAACTTATCAGCCTGTGTGCTGAATTTATTTTGATGCTTAATGAATTGTTGACTGGATTAATGTATTTCAGTAGTGGAGCTCGTAATGTTTTTATTATTTAAGATTCTTGTAGAACAAAAATTGTTTAAGCATTCTGGACAAAGATGATGTTGTGATTGAGTATTCGATCATTGCCCGGATTTCAGCCTCATGACCTTAATTGTGTTAGTGCTTCCGCGCATTATTAGAAGTTATGAAATTTGGGGCGTGACACCCCCTTTTTCCAGTATACATGGTTTCATGGGGCCAGATGATGAGTTTATTCCGGTAAAAGATACCTTAACCCATAGAGTGTTGCGACCTCTATTTCTTGAGATATCGCTCTGATTCTTATATGATTGTTTTTCCACTAGAGACCTTGCGAGGCTCTCTCCGAGGTGGATTCATAGTATGCTCATATAAGTCATTGCTAGATCTTGTGAGGTCTCCGGTTACTTATGCCCGAAGGGAGGCAATATACGTACGTTAGACTGTTGACATTACAGAAGGTTCTCAGTCTCCGCCCATCGTGCCCATAAGCATTGATGGGGCCAGCATCCTAGACGCATGGCAGGGTTCCAAAGGGAGAACCCCTATGGTGGTTTTGGTATTATTTAGCCACTCGCGAGTGGTAAGTTCAGCGAGCAGAAATTGTAACTCGCACTATGAATGCCTAGAGCCATTGATAATTTGACCATTCTCTCCTTACACATGTGATTGTTCGGAGTAGTATTGATACTTTTTCCCTATATTTGTGCATTGAGACTATTGTTATTTGACCTTTCTATTCAGGTAAAGTAAACCTTCTGATAGGTCTTTCAGAGACTGTATATTCCTATTTTATTGAGTAATCTATTCTTCTTATCATGTATTGTCTTCCTGGTGGGTTTTTACATCCTACTGAGTATTTCTATGAAATACTCATGCATCCTCTGGTGCAGGCTTTAAGGATCAGTGATTTAGGACGTTTACAGCTCAGAAAGGTGATGCTGAAGCGTTGAAGGCATTTATGAAGAATTTCGATTACTTGCTTTTATTTTACTAAAATTTTATGACTTGTTGGCCGAATGTGTGCCATGGATTGATGCATTGTTTTATTGATAGTTTAAGTTTATCTGCTGTAATAAATAAGTATGATTCATCTTTTACATTGGCAATGCTTATTTGAGATTGGATGAATGAGTTCCCCAATTCTTGAGTTTGAGTTCCTGGTGATGTTGATTGCACGTCCTTTTGAGACGATGTAATTAACTCGAGTGATCGAGTATCCGGTCGTGTCCCAGGGTTCCTACCTCGGCTAAGTTGGTATTAATGAAGGCTTCTGCACTCCGATCGAGGTCAGGGATTTTGGGGCGTGACACATCGCATAACAATATAGAATTCAATCATGTTGTCATGGAAGGTATGATCTTTTTAGCTCTATTATTTAATAAGTAGTGTCTTTTGATGCTTATTAAGATTAGAGATCAAATCACTAGATGTATCCAAGATAAACTTATGCAATTTAATAAATAACAAGAACACATGAACATTAACGTACAATTCTCATGAAAAATAAATCAACTTTCATAAGCATAAAATTAGTCTATAAATACCATAGCTTCATCCTAGCCTTAGCAAATAAATTAGCTACTCATACTCATTAAATTAAAAGCTAGAACAAAAATAACCTTCATTAAATATAATTGTAAAAACTTACAAAAGTTGGAGAAATAAAAATCCTATCTTGCTAACTTTGTCCTCTAATTAACTGTTGAACGATGTGTCACAAATTCATTGAGCAGTAGCCAGAAAGACAACGAACGAAAAGGAAGACAACAACAAATTCATTGGCAAAATCAATCCTCTGAAGAGATGACTTGGAAAACTGAGTTAGAGATGAGACAGTCTCATCCTGAACTGTTCCACAATTAACTTATTTCATTTTGAGGACGAAATGCCTAATAAGGAGGAGAGGATGTGACAACCAAAAAATTTGTACAATATATATATATATATATATTTATTGGTTGATCTAAATTAGGAAAGTGAATTTCAAATTTGATTACTTTTGAATGATTTGATTTAGTGTTGTGTGACATTTTCCTAGTTGTAATAGAATTGTGATTCAAAGAGTGCCTGGTTTGGCCAGGACGCTTTGGGGCTGGGGCTGAGCCTAGCACCAGGGTCTGGGCAGTATCTTGCGTTAGAGTTAGGTTGGACGCTAGAACTAGGGAAGTGTGGGATGAAACATTAGTGTTGATCTTTTTGGTTAATAAGTTCTTAATTCAAAGAGTTGACCCATTCAAAGTGGTTTCCTAGATAATATTGGAGTGATTTTGGAAGTTACCACTTAAGTAGAAAGTACAATTGAATTCAAAAGTTACTAGGCGCGATGTTGTTTGGGCCCCAAGTACTTTTAGAAAGCATATCTTCTTTAGTTACCAATCTTTTGATTTTAAATTAAATTTTAATTAGAAAGGAGGAAAGTTCTCTTTTGAAATTAACTTAAAATTGGAATGGCACTGGGTTTTATTTGGAAATCAGGTAATTGATCTGATTGATTTATGATCAATATTAAAGGAGGAAGAAGAGTTAGGCATGCATTTAATGCAGGATGCCATTAAGGGAAGGGCTCCATGATTTTAAAATTTGAAAGGAGCAGCTACCTAACTTAATTGATAGATAAATTGAGAAAGTGGTAGGAATTTTGGTTAAGATTCCTATTTGAACTGGGTGCCAAAGGGAATTTTGGGGAAGGTTATGAGTGGACTGTTGAGATGGATTAGAATTAGATAAGGGGGAGATGGTGTCCAACTAGAACTAGGAAACCCTAGTTATATATAACAAAAATGATCACTGGTCAACCATTCCTTTGGCCGACCAGACATACTCCCACCCTCGTGCCCTTCTTTCTCTTCCTTGCTCTCCACGACGAGAAGAAGCCAAGAAAACCTTTGGCTAGAGGTGAGCCAGTGAAACCTCTGGTTATCGTTAAACCAAGAAAATTGTTTATATGATGTTGTGGGTCAACTATAAGGCCTCACTTAGTTGAAAGTCGGAGGTCCTTGGATTAGGTGCTCTGAGAGTGGACATACCAATTGAAGCAAGTTGCTTGACGGTGAACCACTATAAATCTTGTGTATTTGATTGTGTTTTATTTGCCATGTTTACTCTCTCTCTCTCTCTCTCACACTAAGTCTGGCTCTCACACTCTGTGCTTATATTGCTAAAGCCATTAATGATGATAATAATTGCCATCATTGTCCATTGGGGTCCAGCTACTATAAACAACATGATTAAAAATTTTAAATAGTTGTCCTATTCACCTCCTCTAGGACCTAAGAACACTTTCAAGTGGTATCAGAGCTTGGTGACTCCTATCAAGGTGATAGCACCTGGAGTGTCGATACAAGGTGTTCTTATGGCTAAGTTCGAAAGCTCATCCACCACCAAGCCACCCCCATTCTATAGGAATAACTATGCATATTGAAAAAATTGTATGAAGACCTTCTTAAATGCTCTAGATGAATTGACATAGTATTGTTTGGAAAATAGTTGGTCACCCCCCACTGAAACCTTAGATGGAAAAGAGGTTCAATTAAACATTGTTAAGTGGCTAGAAATAGACAAGAAATTAAGTATGGGTAATAACAAAGCACTTAGTGCAATTAGCTTGTGTTGTCTCTCCGAATAAGTATAAGAGAATATACATGTGTGAGAATGTAAAGGAAGCTTGGGATATATTGGAAGTGCCTCTTGAAGTAACCTCTTTGGTACAAACTTCAACTCTTGATTTCAAAGTTCGAGAATATCAAGATGGGAGAAGTGGAAACAATCATGGAGTTTTATTCAAAACTCAATGATATTGTTAACTCTATGTGGGGTCTAGGTAAAAAGATACCCGAAGCCGAGGTCGTAGGAAAAATCATTAGGTCACTCCCAGAAAGGTTCACTCCTAAAGTGACAGCCATGGAAGAGTGTGGCAACATAGACATGATAAAGGTAGATGAACTAGTAGCCTCCCTACAATCCTTTGAATTACACCTTCTACACAAAAGAAAATTTTTGTTGCCTTGAAAACCAATAGCTCTAGCAAACAATCTGATATAGATCAGGGAAGTGAGTTAGAAGAAGATGATGAATTGGTTTCATTGCTAAACAATTTGTGGGAAAATTCAAAAAAATGTTTTCTATGAACAAATTTAAAGGAAAAACTAGAGGAAAAGGCAAAACAAATTCAAAGGAAGTTGAATACTATAATTGAAATGGTCTGGGACACATTGCCAATAACTGCTCATCAAAGCGGAAACTCAAGAAAAGAGAAATGGCAGCTAAGACCTCATTGGATAAATCTTTGATGAGGAAAATGAATTTGTGAAAATCTTCATGACTTCCCATGTTCCCAATCCTCAAGGTGACTTATCCAAGGAAGAAAGTACAAAACTAGCTAAGAAATTATCTAAGCTAAAAACGAATAACGCTAATCTCAAGGGAGAACTTGAATGTGTTACCTTAAAAAGTAGGGAATTAACCAATGAAATCATTAAGGTTAAAATAAACATAAAAGATGGTGAAGAGATATGGGAAAACAGTAAAAAAGAATTGAAAAAGGCTATCTTTGAAAATTTAATACTAAAAGAAAAAAGTAAAAACCATGAGAGTAGTGAGAAGAATCCAAATCAGGTCTTGGTCATAACTATAAATCCAAACATACAAATTCTTCAACCATTTTTGTAAAAGGAGAATCCAGTCTTGAAAAGACTCAGCCTCCCAAGAGAGTGTAAAAAAGAGTAATCAGAGTCATAGGATCCTTAAATCTAAAGAAGGACAATCCATCTTAAGAACATTTCTCAAAAATAGAGAAGTACCATTTGTGAGGAGAAGAGACTCTTGCAAAATTTCTAGGGAAAAATGATTACACTAAACTCCTTTCAGTAATCTCTAGGATGGGCCAACTCCTTGAGGAATTTACTAAAATGAACACACTAAGCAAGAAAAGCAAGGCAAGTACAACTCTTTCTTACACTCCTTTCTCTAGGGGAAGACCATCTGGATAGCTCTGGGTACATGATTGGAGAAAAAAAGGAATTTCTCCAAGTTAAAAGAGTTTGATGGAGGGTGTGCTACATTTTGAGATGGTAGTACTGCTAAAAAAGTTGGAAAGTGAACCTTGAAAGTTCCTAATTTGCCCCACCTAAAAGAAGTACTATGTGTTGATGAATTGAAACGCAACCTCCTGAGTATTTTTCAAATCTGTTGTCAAAATAACTTGGTTAATATTGGGAACAGCAGTTGCATGATCACTAACAAGAATGATGAAATCATCATGAGAGGCATTTGAAGCTCTGACAACTATTATGTAGTTGAGGGAACATCTCAACTTGGTCCTCTATGTTTCATGGCTCAAATGGATGAGGCTGAGCTATGGCATCAGCATCTAGGTCATGTAAATTTCTGTGACTTGGCACATCTTAGTAAAAGAGGACATCTTAGGGATTTACCAGTCATTACTAGAAATACTAGGGGAGTCTCTTATACTTGTCAAATAGGAAAACATAGTAGAGTCTCTCATAGAAAGGTGGGTGCCCTTAAAGCTTCTAGGCCTCTTGAATCACTTCACATGGATTTGGTTGAACAAACTGAGTTTGTTAGAGGTAAGAAGTACTTTCTTGCGATAGTGGATGACTTTTCCAAGTACACTTGGGTTGCCTTCCTTAGGGAAAAGTCTAATACCTTTCTAGAATTTAAAAGAATTGCTAAGCAAATTCAAAACGAGAAAGGTACGACCATTATCCGAATTAGGAGTGTTCATGGTGGAGAATTTGATAATTGTCTCTCTGATAAATTATGTGATAAATAGGAATTCATCATGAATTCTCTGCATCCCACCCAAAACTACTTAGCAAAATGGTTGTTGAAAGAAAAAACCGTGTTCTACAAGACATGGACACAATATTCTTAACAAGCAAGAACCTTCCAAGAATCTATGGGCCGGAGTAGTGTTCCTTGCCATATTATCTACCTGTCTATATTTGAGTAGGTAAGGATCAAACAACTTATGAGTTGTGGCACGGGAAAAAGCCTAGTGTAAAATATTTCAAAGTCTTTGGAAGCAAATGATTCATTTTAAAAGACCGAGAAAATCTAGGCAAGCTTGACTAAAAAAGTGATGAAGGAATATTTCTTAGTTATTCCTTCAATAATTGAGCTTATAGAGTTCTAAATCTAACAATTAACACTATCCAAGAATCCATTAATGTGGTTGTTCATGATACAGAAGATCTCACCCTTCTACTCCTCTAGAGGAAGAAGAAGGAAGACATGAGGTGGATCATGACAATAAGAACATACATTCTCTACCTTCTCATGACAATGATCTAAAATCGATCAAGGATCACCCCCATCACCTAGGTAATAGGAGACCCAAAGGTTCCATTCCTGACTAGGAAGCAGGCTTAAGTAGTAAATAATCATTTCTATGACACTTCCAACATAGAGCCTAAAACTCTGGATGAAGCCTTCACTGATAAGCATTGGATTAGTGGCATGCAAGAAGAAGTTAACCACTTTACCAGAAATGAGGTGTGGTATCTAGTTCATAAAACAACTGACATTAATGTCATAGGAGCCAAATAGATTTTGAAGAACAAAAGTGATGAACAAGGAAAGGTTGTTAGGAACAAGGCTAGGTTAGTAGCCCAAGGGTACACCCAAGTTGAGGGAATAGACTTTGAAGAAAACTTTGCCCCTTAGCAAGGTTGGAGTCTATTAGGATCTTAATAGCTATTACTTGTCATTTACATTTTAAACTGTATCAAATGCATGTCAAATGCGCCTTCCTGAATGGAATTAAATTTTCATTATATGTAGTTAATTTCTTACTCCATCCAGAATTAGCAGATACACTTTATTTTCAAAAATGAAATAAAAATCAGATCATTTTTGGAAACCAAATGTATCTACTATTCTGGATGGGAGGAGTCAATTTGATGTCTATCTCTCATATATTTATGTGTCAAAATCAATTTGTTACTCACACAATTTAGATCTATGGAACAGATGCAGCATCTGGAGCTGTTGTGATGGCTTTGGATTGATGCCTCTGCTGGAGATCACATTCTTGACCTCTGCGCTGCTCCAGGTAGACTTTCACACTGTAATCGACTCACATGGGATGAAACTGCAGCTACAACCCAGTAAAAAAATTGCGTGTTTTGGTGATTGTTCCAGGAGCCAAATTGTGCATGCTCTTGGACCTTCTTCGTACCTCAGGTTCAATGACTGGAGTTGATATTTCAAGGTACCATTTGCCAGCATGTAGAACAATGTTACATATGTACTTATTGGGCGATCACGGCAGACTGTTGCTGATGGAACCATATTTCCTTTGTTGTCTATCAGAAATCATGTAGAATCAGATTCTGGTAAACATTGTCCACAAGCTCTCTCATGTCTCATCATGCAGCTGTCTCCATATTTTGTTCTTTTGAGTAATACTTCTGCACTCACGCAGCTGGTAACATAGAGGATATTTATATGGAGTAGAAGTCAAGGAGAACATGGAAAGAAAGAAAGAGATATAATAAACCAAGGAGTTCTTCTAGTTCACGTTTGTAATATTCCAAATAATATTCAATCAAATTGGATAATTAAAATCAAATCCAAGACTGATGGATTCAAGCTATATATTATTTTTCCTTGTGTTTGTCAAGGTGGTTTAGATGTATATTATTGTCTTTTAATGTCACACATTTAATCTCACTAGTCAAATTGCACATGCGAAATGCATGTGCTAATAGGACTACACAACTTACATCAATATTTATTATTATTATTATTATTATTAAAAAGGACCAGCTATAACTGGGTTGTTATTAATATGTATATTATTATTGATAGGCAACAAAGTATTATTGAAAAAAACCTAAAGATGTGGAAGGGGAGGGCCAGTGGGAGGGGAGTTGTTATGCATAAAAAATACACATTTTTATATGCCTTTTTACCTGTTTGTTAGTCATAATTTCTTGTTAAAATAAGGAATAAAATGAGTTTTAGTAATTAGTTTAATAATTAGGAATTTAATAATTAATGTGCTCTAAATGCCTCAAATTAAATATGTTTCGTAATTTTATAAATTATTTGATGCGTCTAATATGGGACATATTTTATTTTATATAGGTTCAATTACTCGAACTGCGGAACGTCCAAAAGTGAAGCCATTAGACGGGTTTTGAAATGCCAAAGTGACCCAAGAGCTGATATCACGCGCATTGAAGATCTGAACCGTTGATGAGTCATTTAAGAGAAGACGGGCGCTGAGTTAAGATAAAGAGCCATTCAGATTCGATCCAGTGGACGACATTGCTACATCGGGTTTTAATCAAGTAAAAGAAAAAAAAAGAAAATAGAATTGAAGAGAACCGGATCAGCGGTTCGTTGGGCCGGGTTAATGAAAAAAAAAAGGGAAATGAAACCCGAGTGATAGCTCGGGTGTCCTCTTTTTGAAATAGAGCAGAGCCTTGAGCTTCTACTCGAGGCGATGGGCGGCGGCTATGGGCCCTGGATTCCGGCAATCGATTGAAGGAGATGGTCACGGTGAGACGGCGCGATGAGGAGCAACTGACGAAATGCTCGATTTGGAAACTCGTTGCAATAAAGCCGAATTGGGAAAGTGACGATGAATTAGGAAAAATCCGGATATGCTTCAGAATGGTAAGCTTTCATTGTTGGTTTCGATTGGAGATTGCAAAGAGGTCTGATTTGGATTAGCAAAAAGGAAGCTTTATTTTGGGTGCTGCTGCCCTGTTTTGAAGAGGAAAGATTGGATTTTTCTGACAAATTTGGACGAATTCGAGTTGTAACCTGCTGGATATAGAGGAACTGAGGGCAGTAATTGAGATTATTATTTTCGCTACTTGAGATTCAAAAAGGACGGGTCTGATTTTGGGAAGAAAGTAGACTGTCCGGTAGTCTATAAAAACAGAGCGTATGTTTGAAACAGGAGGAGGTCCGACTGAGAAGACGACCAGAGATTTTATTTTATCAGTTTCAAATTTCGATTTTTGTTATTTGTTCTTGTTTTCCTTTTGGATTTTTCATTCCGAATTGCTACTGCTTGGATTTGGAGTTGTACCAATTGCTCGGACTGTCGCTGTTAGCAGTCGATTGAGAAGGGAAGAGGAACAATACTTTCTTGCTTAATTTTCTATTATTCAAAAATTCATGTAAGTTGATTTTAGTTATATTCAAATGAATTCCATTATTTTTGCAGTTAAATTCATTAGTATGAGTAGCTAAATTCCTGTCTAGGGCTGAGATGAAGCCATGAATAATTGTAGGAGTATTGTTTATATGATGCAATTGCTATTTCAAATAACTATGCTTTAACGATTGTTATTCTCGAATCAAGTGCATTGAATCATAAATTTAGTATGTTGTTTGGATATTAGTTGTGATTTATTAAATGATGGATACAACTAATGATTTGAATTTCATCTTTTGATACGCAAGAGAAGACAAATTGTAATCTGAAATTTGTATGCTTTAATGCTGAAATCTTCCGTAGGAGAATAGATTGAATTTCAATTCTTTACGAGATAATCGTGAGAACAATTGCTGATTTTGAATAATTATTCCTATGATTGTCATGTGTTGATTCTTATGCCCTAATGTTTTAAATTCCTGATTAAAGTTCTAATTTTTATTTGTCAATTAGTTTCTTTTTCATAGATTACTTAATTGCTTTTAGATTAATTTGTTAGTTAAAGTTGTTTAATTACATTGAGTCTTCGATTAGTCGTAGTTGTAGTGAATCAAATCAATTTAATTCTTCAACAAGGGTAATAATTTGATCTTCGAATTAGAATTCCAAAAACACAAGTCCTTGTGGGTTCGACCTCGTAAGAATTGTGCGACTATACTCCAAACACGATTCGTACACTTGCGAGTAAAATTAAGAAGATTAATTAAAACAACAACAGGAGAAAGAAGAAGAAGAAGAGAGAGAGAGAGAGAGAGAGAGTAGTATGGTCTTTTGTTTGTTACATGTTTGGCTGTTTGCATATGCTCAGGGTCAATACTGCTAATACATTTGTTGTAGAAGGGCATTTTTGTATATATGGTCCACTTAAGGGTCAATACGGTGAAAGCTTCCAATTTCATGTTGTGCATGTTAGGAGTTTATAATACTACCATGTTAGGACAACTACCTTCCTTCTAGGATCTTGTTTTGAGGATGAGAAAGTGGTATTTGTTCTTTGTGTTTCATGGTTTGGTTTAGATATATTTCGTTCAACAAAAAAAGAATGTTAGGACCACCATCTACCATGATCATGGATGTTGATAAAAAAGTCCAATTAGGGTAGAGTCGGATACCTTTGATGGAAAATGGTTTGAAGAGAAATAGCGATGGGAGAAGAAACAATCAGACGTAACGGTGGAAATAGAGTTCAATCAACCAAATTTACATGGGAACATTGATCAAATCCTAGAGAAAGTTGAAAAATTGTAATATATACTTGGTAAGTCCAAGGTCGAACCACAAGGAATGATGTAGGATTATTCTACTCCAAACTAATCTAAACACTACTTAGCTTAACAAATTAAGATTCTTATCAGGAAATTATGCAGAGAAATAGTAATTGAATTAACTACTAATTTAAACGATGAGTAAAAATTTAATTAAAACTAACTAAAGACAGGCAAAGATAATCGATGGGAGATATCAAAGCTTTAAGTATCAATTATTTAATCAATATTTCTATGTCTATTTAATTTCTCAATTAGATTCAAATAATGATTTGACCTAATCGGATGATATTTCATTCACGTTCATCATAACCATTAACATAAAGATTTCGATTGAAATTTCATCATTAGCAAGCATAATCTACTAATCACAGGGAATTATCAGCATTCACCGTACCCTACGTTCACGACAAATCAAATAATTTTATAGATTATGACTTTATCAAAACATAGCATTCAATCAAATAAGCAATAAAGCACTTCTTTCATAGACATAAAAAAACTAATCAAATAATGTCACCTCTATCTTTGATAAAAGATTTAGCTATGTATATTCATGAGACAAGAAAAATCGAATTTGGAAAAGATTTGCATTGGAGAAATCACTGTAGCAATTTTGCTATTCATGATTATTGTTCACAATTTACTGTAGCAAAACACTGTTCACAAATTGGCACTATTCATCGTCTTCCTCATGACCTCGCGATCACTGTAGCAAATTACAGTTACTGTAGCAATTTCGAAATCAGCCAGAAATCGATTCTTTCGTCCTCCGTTCTCTTCCTCTTCTCTTTGCCGATTGATTCTCCACTTTAGCACGTCCAAAAGACCCCCTGTTTTCCATACAAAAGCACGACCCACTTTTGAAACAAAGCTCTGTTTTTTTTTCATAAAACCTGTCCCCAGTTCTGTCCTTCATCTCTATTTTTATATGCAATTTGAAAGAGAGTCCTTTTCCAATCTGAATCCACCTTGAGATGAGCCCAAATCCGTCTGAAAAATCTGAACTTTCCAAATCAGATTGGATTCTTCACATTCCAAATTGAGCACGCCTCATTCGACCCTTAGGCATTTCCGAGTTGAATACACCGTCAAGGTCGACATTGCCATCAGCCTCACCTGATTTCTCCTCAGTCACCATGGCCACCATAGCTGCCGTCGATTCGAGCTCCTCTTTGTCCGCCGAAATCTCCACAGTCGCCGTTTTGTTTTCACCATGACCCATCATGCCGTCGTCGGAATCTATGGCTGTTGTCGGGTCGCCGTCATCACTCCGCCGTGAAAGCATCGCCGCCGTCGTCGCTCGAGCCTGCTCCACCCTTGCCGGCTCTCGAGCAGAGCTTCGAGCGCTGCTCTATTGCTGAAACAGACGCCCGAGCTTCAGCTCGGGCTATCTTTCTTTTTTTTCAAACCAAACCGGACCAGCACTGAACCAGTCCAATTCATTTTTTTTTCTTAAAACCTGTTGTAACCATCTCATCCATCGGATCTTTGATCTCTTCGTAAAGACTGTTTGGCGCGCATTTCATTTTGGTGATTTGCAATTGGGCCTTTTTTATTAAAACCTGCATAAATAAAATTAAATATAATTTAGACGCATAATAAAAATATAAATCCATTAAATCCAATTAATGCATCTAAATTAATCAATTAAACGTATTTATTTATTAAACCCCTAATTATTCACCTAATCATGATTAACCGTTAATTATCCTTACTTTCACTGAAATTACTACTAACATATAGGCAGAAAGCATATAAAAATGTATATATTTCGTATATATCAAATACCCTTAAATCTACATTTTGCTAGTCCTCGAGCAAAACAAAATCAAGTAAGGAAAAACAAAAAAACAACTAAAGTAAACTAAACTAGAAAAGTAAATGCCACTTTCATAGGGAACACGATTGCATTGAGCGTATGCAACAAGCCATTAAACCTCTAAGTGTCCCTAGTAGGACGGTTTTGTCTCGTGAGGGTTTACAGCCATGCTACCCACAAACATGTACTTATGAAATTAACTTTATCAATCTAAGTGCAAAAACAAAATAAATATTTCAAAACAAGTAAACCTATTATCCCTTAAAATGCAAACCACAATGTTTAATAAAATCAACCACATGTACTTGGTTCATAATCAACGGGAATATAGAAGCCCTCAAGTAAGTGGTTTTATTCTACACCTTCATCTTGGAAATTTTTGCTCAATATGATATGAAATAATAATTTAATAGTAAAAGTATAGAACATTGTAGCAATACACCCTAAATTTCTGTTTTACACATATCCAATGTTACCTATTAACCAAAGAACATCATAATCTACATAGTCATCGTAATCTAGGTTCATGATAGCACAAATCTGCATGCCTCCTTCGGGTCCAACATTCTAGATTTGAGAGGATAATACACCATAGACTTTTTTCTTCTTCAATAGGACTGTGTAAGGCCTGACTTCAAGATGCTTAGGTTTAGCAATGACTCAGGCTAATGACTCCCAGCACAGTTGGCTTAGGGCATTAGGTTTTAAGAGACCGCTTCGGGCCTGAGCATCAGCCTAAGTTAATCCTATAAAATCAAGCAGCCCCTTTCTTTCTTTTTGTTTTTATTTTTTTCATCAGCATTCATATTTTCCAGCAATCTTATCATGTCCAGGTTGTATTATGCTCTCAACCTATTTCTGGTTCCAAGCCCTTGCCATAGCCAAGTAAATGATCTATCATGATCTTTTAAGCTCAACAATAACCATGTATCATCTAATGACTTCGACCAAAGTTATCTCACTCAAGATTAGTACTCAACAAATTTCTAGAGGGTATTACTTTATGTACTAGTGTGTGTGAGTGAGTTTCATTAGCTCAAGCATATGATCAAAGAGGACTGTAACAGAAAGATATGCTCAGTTAAGTGTTTCTATCCTCCAGTATACTTACTCACACTTCCAATGTAAATTAATCTCTTAAAAATTGAAGTATGCATTATCACGGAATAAATTATCAAAACCTATAAAAAATACTAACAAACAACCTAAAAACTAATCAAATTTTTATTTAATTTTCTTTTTCTATTTTCTATGGTTTTTTTTAAATAAACAATGTTATTCCTATATACCCCCAAACCTAAACTAAACATTGCTCTCAATGTTAAGAATGAAATGAAGGATAAAATAAATAAATAAATAAAATCAAGGATAGATGTTACCTGGAGAACTGCAAATTGCTAGAATCCCATGCGAGTGAAAAACATCAACAAGGAAGAAGATGAGAGCAATCACAATATCCAACCAGAAAATATCATCGAACAAATAAATAACCCAAAACAAAGAAAAAGCTGGGCCGCCTCCCAGGAGCGCTAAGTTTCTTGTCTTCAGCCAGACTGAGTGTAAGAGTATTCAATCATGATAAGTGGGATCAGACAGAGGAATACTCTCCACTTCTAAGGGAATCAATTCCAGGAATGGCTTAAGTCTTTGACTATTTACTTTAAACCCATTGCCATTCATTGGATTTTCAATTTCTACAGCTCCATGAGGATCAACAGTTTTAACAATAAATGGGCTAGTCTATCTAGACCGGAGCTTACCAGAAAATAAATGCAATCTAGAGTTATACAAAAGAACTTTTTGTGAAGGTTCAAAATTTTTTTGATAAATGTGTTAATCATGCAAAACCTTCATTCGTTCTTTGTAAATTTTTGAATTCATATATGCATCATTCCTAATTTCTTCCAATTCATTTAGTTGAAGCATACGCACAGAACTGACATCATCCAAATTAAAATTAAACATCTTTATAGCCCAATACGCCTTGTGCTCCAACTCCACAGGCAAGTGACAAGCTTTTCCATAAACAAGTCTATAAGGGGACATACCAATAGGAGATTTAAAAGCTGCACGGTATGCCCAAAGTGCATTTGTTAACCGCAAAGACTAATCTTTGCAATTTGGGTTAACCGTTTTCTCTAAAATGTGTTTAATCTCTCTATGGGCAAGTTCAGCTTGCCCATTTATTTGTGGGTGATAAGGGGTAGCCACCTTATGAGTAATTCCATATTTTTTCATTAATGCCTCAAAAGGTTTATTGCAGAAGTAAGAACCCCCATAACTTATGATTGCACGGGGTATACCAAACCTTGATAGAACATTTTCTTTCAAAAAACGTATAACAGTTTTATGATCATTATTTCTACAATGGATGGCCTCTACCCACTTGGAAACATAGTCAACAGCCACTAGGATGTATAAATAGCCAAAAGAAGGTGGAAATGGACCTATAAAATCAATACCCCAACAATCAAATACTTCAATCACTAAAATAGGGTTTAAAGGCATCATATTCCTATGGGTTATTCCACCAAGCTGTTGACAACGTCCACAAGTACGATAATAATCATGAGTATCTTTAAATAGGGTAGGCCAATAAAATCCACATTGTTAAATTTTAGCAGCAGTTTTTCTAGCAGAAAAATAGACGCCACAAGCTTTTGAATGACAGAAGGAAATGACACTATGAATTTCATCATTTGGTATACATCTCCTAATATTCTGATCTGGACAATATTTGAAAAGATATGGATCATCCCAAAAGAAGTTTCTTACCTCTACCATGAATTTCTTCTTGTCTTGTGTTGTCCAATGAGAAGGAGTTTGACCTGTGACAAGAAAATTAACAATATCAGCAAACCATATAAATCAGAAACAATAAAGAGTTGCTCATCTGGGAAAGTGTCTTTAATTAGAGCAGCCTCATTGGAATCATCCACAGTCAACCTAGATAAATGATCAGCCACCACATTTTCTACTCCTTTCTTATCTTTAATGGTAATATCAAATTCTTGCAGTAGGAGTATCCAGCGAATCAACCTAGGTTTTGCATCTTTCTTTGATAGAAGATATTTCAAAGCAGCATGATCAGTAAAGACAACAATCGGATATCCAGTCAAGTAAGCCCTAAATTTATCCAAAGCAAATACTATAGCGAGTAATTCCTTTTCTGTGGTTGAATAATTCATCTGAGCATTATCTAAGGTCTTACTCTCATAGTAAATAACATAATGCTTCTTATCCTTCCTTTGCCCCAAAATGGCCCCCACAGCAAAGTCACTAGCATCACACATTATCTCAAACGGTAAAGTCCAATCAGGGAGTTGCATAATAGGGGTTGAAGTAAGCATTCATTTCAGTTTAGCAAAAGCTTTTTCACAATCAGCATTCCATTCAAAAACAATATCTTTAGATAGAAGATTGCACAATGGTCTAGAAATAGAACTAAAATCTTTGATGAATCTCCTGTAAAACCTTGCATGACCCAAAAATGATCTATTATCTTTAACAGTTTTTAGTGCAGGCAAATGGGTAATTTAATCAATTTTTGACTTATCAACTTCAATTCCCTTAGAGGAAACAATATGACCCAGAAATATTCCTTTAGAAACCATGAAATGATATTTTTCCCAATTAAGCACAAGGTTCTGCTCTTCACACCTACTCAAAACTTTCTGCAAATTAGACAAACAGTCATCAAATAAATCACCAAATACAGAAAAGTCATCTATAAACACTTCAAGATAGCGTTCAACCATATCACTAAAAATACTCAGCATGCATCTTTGAAATGTTGCAGGTGCATTGCATAAACCAAAAGGCATTATCCTATAAGCAAAAGTGCCAAAAGGACATGTGAATGTAGCTTTCTCCTGGTCTTCTAATGCAATTTCAATTTGGTTGTAACCGGGGTAGCCATCTAAGAAACAATAATATGTGTGGCCAGCTACCCTCTCTGATCTAGAAATGGCAACAGAAAATGGTCTTTCCTAGTGACTGATTTTAGCTTCCTATAGTCAATGCACATTCTCCAGCCATATGTAACTCTAGTAGGTATTAATTCATTATTATCATTCTTGACAACTGTTACACCAGATTTCTTAGGCACTACTTGTGTAGGACTAACCCACTTGCTATCAGAAATGGGGTAGATGATCTCCGCATCCAAGAGCTTAAGAATTTCAGCTCTAACCGCTCTTTCATGATTGGATTTAACCTACGTTGCATCTCCCTAGACAGTTTGGCATTATCCTCTAAATAAATACGATGAGTGTAAATCAAAGGGCTTATTCCTTTTAAATCAGCAATTGTCCATCCTATTGCACCTTTATGCTTTCTTAAAATATCAAGAAACTTACTCTCTTTGATAAGATTAAGATGAGAAGATATTACCATAGAAAGAGTCTCACCATCACCCAAAAATACATATTTGAGTTCAGTTGGTAATTTTTTTAACTCCAATTTAGGTGCTTGAATGCTTGATGTGTAGGCAATTTGTCACGCAATGGTAGCTCCTCAAACTTGGGTTTCCATCCATTCACTTCCAATACCTGTAGAGAATTCAGCAAAGAACAAATCTCAGCCTCTTCAAAATCCACTTTAGATTCATCATATAAAGAATTAAATAAGCAAGATTCTAATGGATCAGAAAGAGATGCATGAAATTGATTTCTAACAACGGTATCAACCCAATTCATTTCTTGAACATCAGTATCATCCCCTGGTTGTTTGCAAACATTAAATATATTTAATTCCAAAGTCATATTGCCAAATGAAAGTTTCATCATACCATTTCTACAATTAATCAAAGTATTTGAAGTAGCAAGAAATGGGCGACCTAATATGACAGGAATATTTGCACTTGCATTTATAACAAGATGTGTGCCCAAAACAATAAAATCAACAGGAAAGTAAAATTTGTCTACTTGAACAAGCACATCTTCCACCACTCTCCTTGGGATTTTAATAGAAGGATCAGCAAGTTGAAGAGTAATGGTGGTGGGTTTAAGTTCCCCAAGACCTAGCTGAGTGTATACTGAATAAGGCAAAAGATTAACACTAGCCCCAAGATCAAGCAAGGCTTGGTCTACCCTAAAGTTCCTAATCACACATGAAATAGTTGGACATCCGGGATCCTTATATTTGGGCGGGCTTTTGCGTTGAATTATAGAACTTACCTGCTCAGTTAAAAAGGTTTTTTTCTACACATTCAACTTACGCTTAATAGTACACAAATCTTTCAAGAATTTAGCATAAGAAGGTACCTGTTTGATTGCATCTAACAAGGGAATGTTAATTTTCACCTGCTTAAAAAGTTCAAAAATTTTAGCATTTTGGTTCAACTTTTGAGGTGGTTTCAACCTCATTGGAAATAGAGCTGGAATAGGACATCTCACATCTTCACTTGACCCAGACTTATCAATTTTCTCATTATCATATTTTGATTCATCATTCTCAGAAGATTTTTGGGCCTTAAGTGGAATTATTTTATCAATTTCTTTTCCACTACGAAGAGTGGTAATTGACTTAGCATGTTCCAATTGTGAATCAGAAGATTGTGTGTCCATTATGTGAACTTGCCCCTGCAGATTGGGTTGGGGTTGAGCAGGAAACCTACCTTTCTCTTGAACAGCTAGAGAAGCTGTCAATTTAGTGAGAGAGCTCTTTATATCATTAATAGCTTGTGAGGTTTGTTGATTAATAGTAGCTTGCCCTTGCATGAAAGTTTGTAGTGCCTCCTCAAGTGTCTTCCTGTGAGGTGGAACATATGTAGTATAACTGGAAGATGCTTGAGGAGGTGGTGTTTGTGCAGTATTTTCATTCATCCAACTAAAGTTAGGGTGATTCCTCCATCTTGGATTGTATGTGTCTCCATAAGGAGATTGCCTCTTGAAAGGGGTCATGGAATTTGCTTGGTCATGTAACACCTCCTTGAAAGCAGGAATGGTAGGGCACTCATTAGTCGGGTGTCCCATGACATCACAAATTCCACAGACCTCTTCTGTAGCAACAGACTTAACAACATTAGCTTTCCCTAATTCAATGACCTCTACCTTCCTAGCCAAAGAGGCTATCCGAGCACTCACATTATCCTCTTCCCTAAGATGATGCAGACCCCCACTAGTAGTTGAAGACTTCGGCTTATTAGAAACATCAGAGGGATCGATGGGATCCCAAGAATTTGAGTCTTCAGCTATTTGATCTAGAAAATCAAGGGCTTCATTAGGGTCTTTATCAAAGAATTCCCCATTACACATGGTTTGAACAAATTGTTTCATCGAGGGCGTCATCCCATCATAGAAGAAACTGATGGTGCGCCACTTCTCATACCCATGATGTGGACAAGAATTGAACAAATCTTTATAGCGCTCCCAGCACTGATAAAATGATTCGTTTTGTTTTTAGGCAAAGTTTGTTATTTGTCTTTTCAAAGTATTTATCCTATGAACTGGGAAAAACTTTTTAAGGAATTCAGTTTGTAGTTCTTTCCAAGTTCCTACAGATCTAGGCTTAAGAGAATTCAGCCAAGTTTTGGCTTTATCCTTCAAGGAAAACGGAAACAATTTTAGCTTGATAATGTCTTCACTACAAGCATGCTCAAAAGCTACGCATACTTCCTCAAATTCCTTTAAATGCAAATAAAGGTTTTCACAATCTATACCATGGAATTTGGGAAGCAAGTTTATCATTCGAGGCTTAAAAGTGAAGTGATGTGCCTGTAGAGGCAATATAATACAGGAGGGTGTGCTAGTGCGTGAAGGTTGCAGGTAATCACGCAAGGGCCGCATTGGTGCATTATGTTCAATCTCATTTTCATTAATATCATGGTTACTACCCTGATCAGCCATATTGTGTGGTGTGTGTGATGGAATAGAAAATTCAAACAAAGGATTCTCAATCAAAATAGCAGAATTATCTCTAATCAATCATCCACTGATATCTCTATTCCACGAGTGCATGCACAAGCAACAGAAATTTCAAAGAGAGATATAGAACAAAGTTAACAAATTTGAAGAAAAATCCAATGAAAAACTTTTTGTTCCAAATCAGCCTCAGAACACTCCAAATGTCCTACAAAATAAGCAAGCTAAATTAAACTAAGAATAATTGAAATTAACTAAACTATACTTGAGAGAAATAAATTAACTGGAAGACTAATCCTAAACTTGACTCCCCGACAACGACGCCAAAATTTGATCAAACCCATGAGAAGGTTGACAAATTGTAATATATACTTGGTAAGTCCAAGGTCGAACCACAGGGAATGATGTAGGATTATTCTACTCCAAACTAATCAAAACACTACTTAGCTTAACAAATTAAGATTCTTATCAGGAAATTATGCAGAGAAATAGTAATTGAATTAACTACTAATTTAAACGATGAGTAAAAATTTAATTAAAACTAACTAAAGACAGGTAAAGATAATCGATGGGAGATATCAAAGCTTCAAGGATCAATTATTTAATCAATATTTCTATGTCTATTTAATTTCTCAATTAGATTCAAATAATGATTTGACCTAATCGGATGATATTTCATTCACGTTCATCATAACCATTAACATAAAGATTTCGATTGAAATTTCATCATTAACAAGCATAGTCTACTAATCATAGGGAATTATAAGCATTCACCGTACCTTACGTTCACGACAAATCAAATAATTTTATAGATTATGACTTGATCAAAACATAGCATTCAACCAAATAAGCAATAAAGCACTTCTTTCATAGACATAAAAAAACTAATCAAATAATGTCACCTCTACCTTTGATAAAAGATTTAGCTATGCATATTCATGAGAAAAGAAAAATCGAATTTGGAAAAGATTTGCATTGGAGAAATCACTGTAGCAATTTTGCTATTCACGATTATTGTTCACAATTTACTATAGCAAAACACTGTTCACAAATTGGCACTATTCATCATCTTCCTCACGACCTCGCGATCACTGTAGCAAATTACAGTTACTGTAGCAATTTCGAAATCAGCCAAAAATTGATTCTTTCTTCATCCTTTCTCTTCCTCTTCTCTTTGCCGATTGATTCTCCACTTTAGCACGTCCAAAAGACCCCTGTTTTCCAGACAAAAGCACGACCCACTTTTGAAACAAAGCTCTGTTTTTTCTTCATAAAACCTGTCCCCAGTTCTGTCCTTCATCTCTATTTTATAGGCAATTCGAAAGAAAGTCCTTTTCCAATCTGAATCCACCTTGAGATGAGCCCAAATCCGTCTGAAAAATCCGAACTTTCCAAATCAGATTGGATTCTTCACATCCCAAATCGAGCACGCCTCACTCGACCCTTAGGCGTTTCCGAGTTGAATACACCGTCGAGGTCGACATTGCCATCAGCCTCACCTGATTTCTCCTCAGTCGCCATGGTCACCATAGCCGCCGTCGATTCGAGCTCCTCTTTGTCTGCCGAAATCTCCACAGTCGCCGTTTTGTTTTCACCATGACCCATCACGCCGTCGTCGGAATCTATGGCTATTGTCGGGTCGCCGTCATCACTCCGCCGTGAAAGCATCGCCGCCGTCGTCGCTCGAGCCTGCTCCACCCTTGCCGGTGCTCGAGCAGAGCTTCGAGCACTGCTCTGTTGCTGAAACAGACGCCCGAGCTTCGGCTCGGGCTGTCTTTCTTTTTTTTTTTCAAACCAAACGGGACCATCACTGAACTAGTCCAATTCATTTTCTTTTTTTCTTAAAACCCGTCATATCCATCTCATCCATCGGATCTTTGATCTCTTCATGGAGACTGTTTGGCACGCATTTCATTTTGGCGATTTGTAATTGGGACTTTTTTTTAAAACCTGAATAAATAAAATTAAATATAATTTAGACGCATAATAAAAATATAAATCCATTAAATCTAATTAATGCATCTAAATTAATCAATTAAACGTATTTATTTATTAAACCCCTAATTATTCACCTAATCATGATTAACCGTTAATTATCCTTACTTTCACTGAAATTGTAACGCCCGAAAATTCTGTATGTTTACCAAAACTGCTATTTTAGGAAACTGTCCTAAAATAGGAAAGTTTTGCTGCCTGTTTTGGAATCTTTTAATCTGGTGTGTCGAATTGGTTTTGTGATGCTTTTAGAAGAGTGGAATTGATAAACCTGATTAGGCAGTACACCAGGGCGCGAGGACTAGCCTTGGCGCTGGGCTCAACCTGGCGCTGAGGCTGGCTTGACGCCAGGGGCTTTGTGCACCTGACGCCAGGAGTGGAGGCCAGACGCCAGGGTGTGAGACCAGTATGTATAGACTCATTTGAGTATTTTGAGTTATTAAGTTAGTGATGTGGTACAAGAGTTGTGCAGTATTATTCAGCACACTTCTTTCGTTGGACACCGGAGCCGTCCATCTGTTTGCCACGCCCCAAACGCAGGAGCAACTGAGAGCTAGAGCCACGTGGACACAGCGCCCTGAGCACTATGCATGTGGTTGACATGTTTTAGATTTGGTTAGGGGAGAGAGAATTAAGGAGAAGAGGGAATTTTGAATTAATTGCAAATCCAGTTTAATTTGGACTATTTTCGGGAAATTCCTAAATAAGGAAAATTATGCTAATTAATGGGATTATTTTGGACGCCAAATAAGGTGGAATGAAATTTGTTAATGGTATGATTGAGATCGTGCCAATTGAGAATCAATTAGGAAGAGATTTTGGGTTGGTTATGGAAACCTAGTTAACTAATTTAATGCTCTAATTAATGGGAATTGTAACCGATTTGATTGAGATCTATCTCATCCCTAACATGGATTCCTTCCTTGTGAAGTCAAATCTTGGCCATAAATTGTGTAGCAATCAATGGTGAGAGATTGAAATCTAATTTGGAAATTACCTTAAATATGGTGTAACCTATAGAGGAGATTTGAAGCTCCTTAATTGTAGGAAATCCTAACTAAATGAGGAGTTAATTGGGAAAATTAGAGTAACTAGTAGGATTGTAATTGAACGTGATTAATGAGATAATTATGGCAGTTACAAGGCTAATTTATTGGCACGTCTTGATTTGGAAAGAGATCTTAGATTGATTTTTCAAATTAGGGGGTTACAACCCTATTTTGAGTAAGATATTGATTTGATTTAAATCCCTACTAAAAAGAGATTTGTAACCGATCTAAATCAAGGGAAATCACATCCTTGACTTAGATTTTGTGCTGGTGATTGGTGAATCACGGCCCTTGGATGGATTAGTAATCAACGGTGAGGATTTAATGTAATCACCTATGCATCTCCTATTTAAACCCACATGAGAGGAGGCCGTCAAAGACTTTTGGATGCCCTTGGGATTCGTGCCAGCCTTGGAGCGAGCAGCCAACCTTCTCTCAGTTTGTTCTAAAGGTTCTACATCAGTTTGTGCACTCGTTCGTGGAGATTTTGCGAAGAAAAGGGGTAATACGAGTAGAACCGATTAACGCGCAAAGAGTATCGGTTCCACCAAGAGGTAGGATGCTCTTTTTCCCGCAAAATTTCATATCTTGATTACATCTTATGATTATATATGCTTCATGATTGAGTTATATTCATGTGGAAGTTATATGCATGAATTTCAGTTCATATTCCATGATTATATTGATACGTGTTGAGATATTGCACGTGACCCTGTGTTTACTTTGATCCATCATCCGATCTAGCACTTAGATGACATCTCTGATTTGATTAATGTATAAAGTTGTGATCTTTCTCAGTCTTTGGAGGCTTTTATGATTTGTCCAATTGGATTATTCACTTCTTTTATTCGTTATACATCGATATTGAGATAAGTCCGTTTAATCTCATTTCATCCACCATAATCCCTGATTATTCCATGAAATTGCTATTGATTTGTTAATGTTTCCATATGATCACGACCCTGATGTAGTAAGCCAAGATTGTGGAGTCATGTCTTTGTTGATTAAAGAAATTTTGTGTCCATTATTAATTGTCCATTTCAGTGTTCGAGTCATTGGTAACCCTTGGGACATTAATATAACGAGAAGTGTAAAACTCTTCATCTAATAAAGTAATCTGATAATTCCAGAACCTTCTTGGTTCTATAAAGAATATAAGTAACGTGTAATCAGCACTGATAAGTGTAATTAATTAGTTAATTAGACTCAATTTAACAATTAAGTAAAATATATGATGATATTTGCTCTCGGTCAGGACTATTCCTGCACCGACGAGCAGTGATCAGAAAATCCTAAATAAATATAGACAGCTCATAAAATCATGATTCTGGTTGGGTTAGAAACTAGACACTTAAGAATATATGGGATAAAAATTTCAGAAAAGGTTTCGGGCTCTGTAGTCAATGACCGCTGATGGAAGTTGGCTATTATGTACTAGACAGATTACTGTAATTCGTATTAAAACCCTAATTCGGTTTACTTCTATACACTATAAGTATATATATATTATAATGATCTGATTTCTATAATGTAAGACTTTGGGTACAGTAATATTAGATTATGAATATGAGTGGTGAGTTAAGGATTACTGTCCGAAAATTACTTGTCCCATGTGTCCGAGTTCTTGAACGGCCTTTTGTCCAAGAAATTCTATCACAGATTCAGCAGCTTGTGCATTATTGTTGACCAATTTCTGATAATGAGAACCTTCTATTCTGATTCAAGAGGATTGTCATATCTAGGGCTAGGTACGGTGATGCGATTCAGTGTTTCGATTCTTGATGAATCATAATTGGAGTCATCCGTTGTTGATCATTCTAATGACTTTGAGTACTCCTATGTGAGTCAATTCAGATTGTATTTCTTGAGTACTCCTATGTGAGTCAATCCATATTGCTACTTTACTCCTCTGTGAGTCAGATTTTGGAAGATTGATGTCTGGGTCTCTGTATGAGAGAACCCTAGTTGATTCTAGATGATTTCAGTTCCATGTAAACTGGTTCTCTACTAGGAGTTCAGATGAACACTCTTAGTTGGATTCATAGTATGCTCACGAGCCATTTCTAGATTTTGCGAGATCTCAGATTATATATGAACCTTTGTAGTTCAGCCGATGACGGCAATGCGTGCGCTTTAGACTGTATGATATTACGAAAGGTCTGCAGTCTCAGCCCATTGTGCCCGTAAGCACCGATGGAGCCAGCATCCCTAGACGCATGGCCGGGTTCCTCTGTAGAACCTCTAGGATGATCTGGTATTGATGTCCATAGGAGAAGTGGACTGAACAGAGAGCAGAAATTGTTATCTCCGACACTCTGTATGTTTGGAGTCAGTATTCATTATTATTTCCTCCCGACGCTCTGTACGTTTGGGATCTGAGTTAATGTTTATTTATTCTCGACCGTTGATGGTCTTTGATGATGATTATTATCCAGGTAAGTGAACTCCGTATTTGCTTAACCTTATCTTTCTAAACATGTTTTTATACCATGTTGTCAGCTTTTCCTTTATTATTATTATGTTGTGGGTTTTTCTTAGCTCCTACTGGGTATTTCTTTCGAAATACTCATGCATCTCTCGATGCAGGATTCAAAGTGGAAAGGAACTAACAAGGTACGTGCGAAGGAGCTCGATACTGGAAAGTTGATAGAAGTGGATCTATTCTTTGTGTTTTAATTTTCTTGTTCGTAAGAGAACTGATCAGCGTGTGTGCTGAATTTAAATTTGATGTTTGATGAATTGTTGACTGGATTATTGTAATAGTGTAGTTTGTTTTATTATTTAAGATTTTTGTATAATGGAAATTGGATAAGCATTCTGGAATGAGATCGTTATGTGTTGAGTATTCGGTCGCGGCCCGGGTTTCAGTCTCATGACCTTAACTGAGTTAGTGCTTCCACGCATTATTCGAGGTTTTGAAATTCGGGCATGACAGAAATTACGATTAACATATAGGCAGAAAGACATATAAAAATGTATATATTTCGTATATATCAAACATTTTTTTGACGTGTTCATTGGGGTATTTTTGTTATTTAAAATTTTGATTGACGGTTTTGTGAATATAAGGTATAAGGGGGTGCAAAAAAATTTTTATAAAATTTTGAGGATGTATAAGTGTAATTTTGATAATGGTAAGGGGATATAAGTGTAATCTAGCCAGAAAATTTTGTACGCGGAAGGAGGGTGCTTTGTGAAATGGCAAGGTCCCCACCTTATGAAATAAAGCAGCCCTCCCAAGTTCGAACCCCCACTACATTGACCGCCCATACTCGATCATATTTAGATTTACATGATCCATATGATGTGGGCCATGCATAAACATGCTTGAGGAGATTGGTTGCGGGATAGCTCTAAGAGGCTGGTTTGCAATGCCCTTCTAGTCAGGTCCTAAGAACTCAAACACCACTTATTACCAAAAAACAAAGAAGAAGAGTGATCATTTCTATAAAAGAAGACTATGCCAAAGTTTCATGTTGTTGGTTTTATCAGTTTGCTTTCTACTTGATTAACTATTTTGGTTATATATATAGTAGCCAAAGTGTCCAACTATATTTACTTCAAAATATGTAACACTTATGATGTCATATTTCTGTAAATACGTGCCCAATGCATTGCCAGCAATCAGATTGAGATCAAAGAAAAATGCTCCTTCTCCCGCTTTATTTTCATGGCCACTTCACGTACCCCTCATAGGAAATGTTCTGGCCCCACATTTCATTTCCTTTCACCTCACCGGTACGTGAGGTTGTCCGTTGGAAAAAAGTGGGAGGAATAGCACTACTCGAGATCAAATAGTCGGCTGCAATTTTTGGGGACGACCCCATTATAAAAACCCACCTGTCCCCTGTAGTAGGTGGGCTGCAGAATTCAGTTGCGCTTGGTGAACATACTAGTGGGGCTTGTATGCTTTACCTTAGGGCTAGCTTTTTTGGATGCTTATGCAGTGACATACAAGAGCAATTTAAGGAACCCTAGATTGGTCGTCCTCTTTGTTGCTGCAGATTGAGTTTGACTTACTCAACATTCTTGGTTCTTGCCATTCTTCTTCTTTCTCCATTTTAATTCTTCCACTCGCAAGAGATTGTTTTATCACAGTGGAAGAATAGAAAGGAGCGAAAACATCAAATTCTTAGCTGACTAAGAGCATAAACCAAATACTTAGCTGATTAATTATGAGTCTAGACCATATTTGTCTCTTGTTCAAGGAAAACACGTACAAATTTAGCATACTAAAGGTGGAATTATCCGAGGATCAGCCCAAAGAGAAGGGAAGATGCATCTTGGTCACAGTAATCAAATTTGTAAATGTCTCTAATTTGGAAGACAGCTTCAGCTTGTCCTAAATGACTCTTCGAGTGCAAAACAACTTGCTCTTCAATCTCGATGCCCTATTCATCCTCCTCGTCTCGGTTTCTGAGACTTCCATCTTTTATGGATTATTACTCACAACTTGGATATGCAAGTTTCAATGCCTACTCATGTGCATGAAGTGCATGAAGTTCCAGATATACCCTCTAGTGAAGTGTTGTTCTCCAAAAAGAGGATAAGCATGTTTTAGAATGCGTGCCGAGAACGTGACGTGTGCATGATGATAGCCATCAGATCATGTGGCCCCACGTCATCTGAAGGTTCTCACCCCTGCACGTGTTTCTTAACATTGATCGACTCTAGCATGTCCTTTAGAAAAACAAGGATTATAAGAAAAGAACTTGAGAAGGATAGACACTAGCATGTCTATATAATTTCTTCTGTTGTCGTGAACTTTGGCCAACTTCTAGCAGCCTTTTCAGCCTAATCCAAGTCTGGTCTAGCTCTCCATAGCGATCATGCTTCAGCAACTTCTCATGGCAGCAGCTTTTGCACTCCTTTTACAATATTCTTCCACAGTAAGCTCTTTCAATGAAGCTTTCACATTCAATGGTTTTAGCAATGCAAACTTGAATCTCTCTGGGGCATCTTGCATCAAATCCGACGGCATCTTGGTGCTTACAAACAACACAGGCAAAGTCATCGGCCACGCATTCTACCCAACTCCCCTGCAATTCAAAGACATTAACTCTTCTTCTCTTCAATCCTTCAGTACTAGTTTTGTTTTCTCCATCTCCCCCAAATATTCCGAGCTCGGAGGCCACGGATTAGCATTCGTTATCTCGCCTTCCTCGCAGTTAAATGGGGCTCTCTCTAATCAGTATTTAGGCCTCCCAAATCAGACTCGCGTCAACACCTCCATGAACCATTTTCTAGCAGTTGAGTTTGACACTGTCCAAAATGTTGAACTTGGTGACATAAATGATAACCATGTTGGCATTGACATAGATTCCCTAATCTCCAGCATATCTAAACCTGCGGCTTATGAAAATCAACAAGGAATTACTCTCAAGAGTGGGGTGGCAGTTCAAGTATGGATAGAGTATACCAATGGTGGTGAATATGGGAAATTACTCAATGTGACGCTCTCTCCCCTTGGAGTTCCCAAGCCTAAGTGGCCACTAATATCTTTTCCAGTGGATCTCTCTTCAATTTTTGGGGAATTCATGTATGTGGGCTTTTCTGCCTCCACTGGGCTTCTGACAGCAGCCCACAATGTGATGGGCTGGAGCTTTCAGATGGGCAGTGGCCCAACTGCAGATTTGGATCCATCCAAGTTGCCATTGCCTGCTAAAGCAAGTAAGGTGGTCAAAAGTGGAGGATTTGTTGCAGGGATTACCTTAGCTTCACTTGCTTTTGTACTGCTGGTTATACTTGCAGCATTTCATATATGGCATAAAATGAGGGATGGTGGTGGTGCTGAGCTAGAAGAGTGGGAAACTGATCATTATGGGGCCCGCCGATTTGAGTACTCCGAACTTGTGGCCGCCGCGAGGGGATTCGGCGAGAGTAACCTCATCGGCTCCGGCGGATTTGGGAGTGTCTACAGAGGTATTATCCCTAGTACAGGCTTGGAAGTGGCAATTAAGAGGATGTCAGATGATTCAACGCAGGGCATGAGGGAATTTGTGGCAGAGATTACTATTGTTGGGAGGCTGAGGCATAGGAATCTAGTCCAACTACATGGGTGGTGTAAAAGGAAAGATGAGCTGCTCCTTGTCTATGATTATTTTCCAAATGGAAGCCTTGACCAGCTCTTGTTCAATACTAGTACTACTACTAGTGCTAAGAGGCTCTTGACTTGGGACAAGAGGTTCAAAATCCTTCAAGGGGTGGCCCAGGCCTTGCTGTATCTCCATGAAGGATGTGACCATAGGGTGTTGCACAGGGACATCAAGCCTAGCAACATCCTCCTAGATGCATGCCTCAATGCAAAACTCGGCGATTTCGGGCTTGCAAGGATCTGCGACCACCACGATGTTCATCCTCAGACGACGCAGATTGTGGGCACCCTCGGCTATCTTGCGCCTGAGCTTACAAGAACTGGCAAGTCCACAACGAGCACTGATGTGTTCAGTTATGGAACTCTAATGCTAGAAGTTGCTACCGGGAGGAAGCCGATTGAGCCGCACAAGGATGCGCGGGAGCTGGTGCTGGTGGATTGGGCGAGAGAAGTTCATGCCAGAGGAGAGATCATGACGGTTGTGGATCCGGCACTAGAAGAGAGCTATAAGGCAGATGAAATGGAGCTTGTTCTTCGCCTTGGGCTGCTTTGCTCCCACCCTCTTCCGGCCAACCGTCCAAGCATAAGAAGAGTGGTTCAGTACCTCATGGGCGATGCAATCCTTCCACCTGAGATCCAGTTTGGGAGCTTGGACGCAATAACAGAGTCTTCCGATTCTTTCACTGATCAGTCGGATCCCTGTTCCTGTAGAATGGCCTCCACAAAGAGTTCGTCTAGCTTCAGCAGCCATAGCAGAAAGAATGTTACCCCCTTAGCTTCTAGCTCCACTTAGTGAGAAGGTGAATCACATGGTTACTACTGATGTTATACGCCATGTAATTCATCTGATATATCTTCTCATTGTCTTCTATGTGATGGCACAATATTAGATTGCTGTTTCCAAATATTATAATTAGGCTATCTCCCCACATATTCCAATTATGCGCCATGGCACATGTTAGCTTTTTCCATGTTTGAACTGTAATATACTGCATAATATTCCATTTTGTAGACAAAATTAACGATATTTTGGAAGGATGGAAGAGGAGATAGGTCCTTCATGTTCTACTTTGATATGAATATCCACAAGTCAAAAATTGATGTAAATATGATTTAACCATGGCAGCAGGAAGCATGATTAATTAGAGCAGGCTCAACTGTGGCAGTGTGGCCTACCTAATGAACAAGGTCGCAACCTTCAAACATTTTGCCTCCAAATTATTAAGATGCGAAACAACAGTGTATTACTACAAACTCTTTAATACATATTTTTTTTCACAGCAGCAACATGTAATCATTCATCTGATTATCATGATTGTAAAATTGCAGAATATCATAATAGTCTCAAATACCATGTACAACAAGGTAAATGCACGAGTCAATCAAAGCAATTACCGATGAACTAATTGAGACAATTAATCAAGCATATGTAAGCGTTTTCATCACCATTTATCAAAATGGACAACATTTACTAATAACAAGAACAGAATCAGCATGAAGACAGTCCAAAATCAAAATCAAGTCATCCTCAATATTGCGCAATCAACTGTACATTTCAAATGCCAAATTCCTTAATAAAACAAGACAATCAAGGGCGAGGTTCCCAGATGAACACTCTTCCATCACAGTCCTAAATAATTAAAACAAATTCAATTCCGTATTATTGATCTGAATCAATTATTCAACATACATGTATTACTCTAACAAAATCTAAACCATTTACCAATTCAAATATATGTGACCAGCTTTCTCTGCTTGTAAACTGCCAAAACACGATGCAAAACTCATATTACGCCCCCAAATTGTGTGATTCATGCTGCTCTCCTCCTAGAAGTAGGCTGTTCCAATATCTTAGTGGAGTGCACGTTAAAGCCTGCCCTTAGAACCCTGCCCAGCACGTGCTGGGGATTTATCCAGGAAAGACGGCGAAGTTATACGTAAAGAAAATTTTACCAGAAAATTTATCTGAAGAAAAAGATTTGTGTGCTCCACGGTTATGGGGTGCCTGCGCCGGTACATCGCGTACCCCCTGATCATGATCCAATGGCATTTAGTAAGATGGATGCAGGCTGGTGATTCGAACTTTTTTTATTAAAACTTCCCTACCCCCTGCAGTATAGCACTCACGATGGAATTGGGAGCTGATAGTGTGCATAGCGTCCTAGATGAGTTTGGCGTGTACCAGTGGGAGTCTTGCCTAAAAAGAAAAAATAAAGGTAACAAGGTGAGACTTTTTAGCACCCCAGTAACACAACATGCTCAATCGATTTTAAAGTATTTTACATTTCTTGAGTAAAACAACACTATTCTCATATATGATCTTGTCAGTGGGACTCCACTGTTAAATATTTGAAGATCCTAACGATCGAATGCTACCATCAAATATATAGTTGTAGATTATAACTGTCAACATTAACTAGAATGCCACTGTCAAATAATGAAACCGTCAACCTTAACTGCCATTTTTATAACTAGAATGCCACTGTCAAATAGTGATATTTTTGTCGGCTGCTACCTACCGACAACATGTAACATTGCGATATTATTGAGCATGCTAGAAAAAATGACTTTTTTCCAACCCTATTTATGAAAGTGGGTATTATTGAAAAATTTTGGGGTAATGAAGAGTATTTAGATCAGATGATTTGTTTCCTATTGTAATGTTGTATAAAGTTATACATCCAACGAGGATAAAGTAAAAATGAACCCAGGCTTTCAATTGTTGACGCCGGTTGAGATGATTCGAACTTGCCTCTCTCTTGTATCAATGCCCATTGCAAGATTGAAATTCAATGGCTCAGATCATCCCAACTAACATCAATACACATGAGCCGAGACTCAAATAAACAGGACTCTTTAAAAAACAAGGATGCTGATTTTTAAACCCTGCTAAGGTATGTTCCCACCCCACTTATCTTTCCACTCCAAGACAGGGATGACTTCATTCTCCCACCCCACCCGTCATGAAGTAATTCTCTAAAAAGTCTTTCCACTCAAACCACCTTCTTTCACTCGCATTTCTCTTTTACATTGAAGTAACTTTGGGCATGATAATACATTGATTTGATACTAAAATATAGAAGAAAAGAGGTGGATATGGTTGCCAGTAGTCTTCGATGGGCGCCAGTGGTCACCAGAGGTTGTCGATGGTTGCCGGGATTGCGTTGGTCATGGGTGGTTAGACGGAGGGTTGGCATTTATCATTAAAAGGTCATAATGGGGGTGTAAAGAGTGATATGCTGGGGTGGACTATGAAAAATAAATCATCTGATTTATGAAAAACTGACGTGATTTTATGGGGTGGGGAGATACCATAGGGGGTTGGAAAAATAGGCAAGTTTTTTGGATTGTGTGGAAGCATTTTTTGCATCTTGCACCTCTTTTAGTAGTCAACAGTGCAACACATGAGACTTCCTTCTTTTCTCTGAGGAAGTAAAGTGCCTAAGCCTTGCATCATGCATCTAAAATTAACTTGTCCGGCTTGACCACGACCATAACCAAACCCCATTGGTCATACGTGATACAAGTGATCTAACTATATAGGGAATTTATGTAAGTATCACCAACACGACAAAGCCAGTAATTTTTTTTTCGGCAGCTACCTTGTCACTATCAACTAGAGTATTACTCCCTCCGTTCCAAAATATTATGTATATTTAAAAATATTTATTATTTTAAAATATTGTATATATTTTGCCAAATTAGATGACTTCTTCTTTCTAAAATTAGAAGAGACTTAGAAGGATTGACTTGAACTTGGTTCGTGAACGAGAGCATATGAGTTGGACAGGATATCAGGGAGAAAAAGTCATGTGACTTCCTTCTGGGTTTTATGGCCCAATAAGAATAAGAATTTTCTCAAATATACATAGTATTTTGGAACAAATAGAGTATTATTTTATTATATAATAAAATATTGAATTTTCTTCTATGGCATGATTGGCAACATTTCTGATATTATTGTCTCCATTTCTAACGTTGTTTTCATTTATTGTGTCTCAGAGAGTCTCCTATGAACTTCATCGAATTTGTAACATCACCGAACAATCATGATGGTGGCTAAAGACGTCTGTTGTTGGTGGACCTACTGCAAAGTCCATTCATGGCCATGACTATTATTGGCCCCACTTCTCAGCAATACCATCTCCAGCTGATGAAGACCTCATGCTTTTTTCCATTTCCAAAATAACTGGTCGCGCTGGAAGCAGACTGGGGTATTTCCTTCTGCAACCTTGAGTTCTCTACAAAAGTTTTCTTAACATACACTGCTCTACAGCTTAAGCTTCTGCTATTGTACTCTCTTATACGGCCAAATCATATGTAAGAAATTGGGATCGAGAACAGAACAATTTCTATATTTTGAATTATCACTTTGATTATCCGTTCAAACGATAAATCCCTTAGAGATATCGTTTACAAGCTACCATAATCATAATCAAGTAGCGCCTTTTCGCAATTATTTGGTGTTGGCAACATGGATCTTACTCCTCTATTTAGGCCTATTTTGAGTTACCTCTTTTGTAAGAGATAATAAAGTCAATTTTTTTTTATTAATTTCATCTAAGTTCTCCTAGGTCTCTCTCTCCTATTGGTCTTCTTTATATATGCTCGTACCAACGCAACCTACATTCCCTCAATTTCTCCCCTAAAGGAGCTACTCCTAGACTCTCACGAATATATTCATTTTTAATCCTATCTCTCCTAGTTATCCCACTTATCCACCTTAACATTCTTATTTCGGCTACATTCGACTTATCTATATGACTCCTCTTTGGTGCCCAGCACTCTGCTCTATAGAGTATTACAGGCCTAATGGTTGTTCTATAGAACTTGTCTTTAAGCATTTTTGGAACATACCTATCACACAACACTCCTGAGACTGCCCTCCCGAGACTGCCCTCCACTATACCCACCCCGTATTACAAGCTACCATAGAAAGAAAAAAAGAAAAATCTATTTGGGAGTGATAAGAAAAATTGCCTCAAAATTGGATAGGTTTATGAAGCTTACCTAATTGACATTAAAGTTTGTGGGATGTTAAAGCAAAGAGTTTTTTTTGGCATCAAAACAACTTCTCATATTATGTTTACTCATTTGGATGTCAATCCTTCTAGTTCACCATATAATGGTATACCTCTTCCATTAAAATGCTCTCAGCATGCTGTTTACTTGCATGTGACAAGTTGCTATTTCTATCTGGACAACTTTTAAGCTGCAGGACTTCTGGTGGAAACTAAAAATATTTCAACCATGTAAAATTGGTCTTTTCATATGCCACTTTTAGTTGTAGAAGACTGTAAACCTTTCCTTTATTCTGCACAATCAACATCTACTTTGTTGAAACATACATGTAGTATTAGCACTTTCTTTAAAGATTGATTTGAGATCATGACAACAATCCACAATATTTGGCCTTCCGTGTTTCTTTTGTTTAAATTGGTTTTTCCACAGGTGGGCATTGATAAAAGATGAGGATGTCTACGAGAGGCTCGCCCGGTATGTCCAACTCAACACCATGAGGGTTTCACATGACACCCAGCTGAGAGCCATGAGGCTTCCTCAAACTGTGCTAAAAGGAAATGGAAAAGACTTCTTTGGATTTGGATACAAAACAATAAGAAAGCGATGGCAGAGACTAAGTGACACTCTCTCCAGGACGAAGCGTTTCTCCTTTCCTCAATTTTGCACTTACTTTGGCAATGTTACTGGACCCTCCCCAGGTAATTCTTCTCCCAGTCTACTTCCATCTTCTGCTTCCAAGAGTAAATATGCACCTCATTGTTGTTTGGACAAAATGCCACCACTGAGATATCAAAAGACAAAAATTCCCAATTAAATATCAAAGCAACCGAAGCCATTCCTTAATACTCCATCCATCCGGCATTATTATTACCATAAGCATTTTCAGAATGAAGTAAAAGTTAGTTGATTTCGGAAAACCTTATCGTAATAATAATTCTGGATGGAGGGAGTATAACCAAACACAATCTCACTTCGCATTATCTAATTTCTCATTCTAAAACAACTCGTAAAAGGATCAATCATTTCAAATAGTTCGACCAGAGTGAAACTTGCAAAGGTCAAAACACATGCTTCCTCCGTCTAGAATTAGTATTAACATTTGGTTTCCAAAATAAACTAAATGTTACGAAACTATGAAGAACCAAGAAAAGGGTACCATGCAAAGAAAGAAATGGATGAGAAGAAATGGAGAGAGAAAGAAAAGGAGAAAGAATTAAGTAAAAGTAATGATAATTATCCCCTTTGTAGTAAATGTGGCCATTACCGATGCTAAGTTCCGATATAATTGGCTGAGTAACCTGTTTTAGAGATAGAGTTGGACAGAAGGAGCACACTTTTGACAGCAGGTGCTATAATGCTATTGTTCAAAAGGGTGCCAAAAGAATACAGGTCTTATTCATGTAGTGGGAACTTACGCAGTTAAAATTTCAAATCCTTATTTTTTGGTGATGGGAAACACATCTTCAATTAAAAAAATGCTTACATTGGTAAAATAAGCAATTATTGAGTATTTAACCCAAACTAAGGTATAGGTGCAAGAAATCAATTTTTGTATAACGAAAGCTTGATGACAGTTCAATACAGCAGAGTATCGTCTGTACCCAATGCATGATTCAGTCTTTTAGAGCTTAGCTCAAAGAATGCTTCAGAATCTAAAATACTTGATCATTTCCACTGGTGTTGATTCTTACTTTTAATAATAAGGGTGCCACCATTGTTTTTTGATAATCTAGAGGTCCCTGCTTAAGTCTTCTAATAAATATCGTTAGCTTAGTGTTTCCTACATCAGCTTAAAATACTTACATATTGGTGATAAGAAATCTAAATAAATATCAGCTTAATGTTTATTTACATTCTAGTTGGACTATATTGCAACTGATTTCCACCAGAATGTAAGTCAGTTTTTTAACAATTTGTGAAGTCTGTTAAAACTCTGATTTGAAAGATTTGAATACACGTATGCTTGGTTCAAATGTGACATGGACGAAGATGAGGATTGTGAGACAGTCTTAAGGAGAGCAGGCATCATCAGCCGAGGTGGGAGCTTATTTGGAGGTGAAAACGTTAAGTACGTCTTAGTTTGATCAAGAGCCAAGACGATTTTGACTGGTTGTTGCATCGACTGGAAGAGCTGATTGCAAATGAAGAGAGTGCGGCAAGTTTATGAAGATTGCTTCAAATGCACATATAAAATTTGTTGCAACATTGATGACCGTTGTTCATAGTGTTTATAGTGTTCGGTGTACGAATTTCCAAACACAAATATCAAAAGATCAATCATGTTGATCAAGATTGTAAAATAAATGTCACACCCTGAAATCCCATACCTCGATCGGAGTGCGGAAGCCAACCAATGAGATACATATCGAGGTAGAGATCCCGGGCACGCGATCGAACAGTCGATTTTTCAACCGATTACAATCATCTCAAAAGGACGTGTAACCGATTATGCCCGCAATCAGTGTAATACAATAATAGACATCAATGAATACTATGAAATGAATTTACTTAATAATAATCCATTTTCGAAAGTCAAATAAAATAAACCTATAAGTCTATGGCACACAATTACCAATAATGTCATAAGCATCAATAAAAGCAAAACAAATAACTAAATCGTCTTTAATCTCTTCTTGATGCCTGCAATCCGCCATTCAACTACTGCACTTCCTGAACTCACTTTTCGTTTACGCCTGCATCAGAGGATGCATGAGTATTTCATAGAAACACTCAGTAGGATGTAAAAACCCACTGAATTAAAACAAGCAGTATGAAAAGAATAAGAATAACAAAGGTTATAGACATTCCACAACATTTGAACTAAATCGAGGTCTATATACCTGCAAGGTTAGTCAACAACAATTCCAACTCGCAAGTATAGGAAAACATCAATAAGACTCTGAATAAACATAAGTGTAAGGAGAGAATAACAATCATATCAAGGCTCCCGACATCTAAAGTGAAAGGAGTTACAATTTCTGCTAGCTACTCTGTCGCTCGCAAGTGACTAAAATAATATACCAGAACCACCCTAGGGGTCCTCTCTTTGGAACCCTGCCATGCGTCTAGGATGCTGGCCCCACCAGTGCTTACGGACACGATGGGCGGAGACTGAGGACCTTCCGTAATGTCCACAATCTAACATACGTATAGTGCCTCCCTTCGGGCAGTATGGAATCGTAATTTCATAAATATAAGTGACCTTGCAAGATCTAGCAATAGCTTAATTGAGCATACTATGAATCCACCATGGGGAGAGTCTCACGAGATCTCCAGTGGAAGAACAATCATGTAATCAATATGAGCAATATCTCAAGGAATAGAGGTCACGACACTCTAAGATCATAAAGTATCTCTTACCAGAATAGACTCTCTTGTGGAGTATGGATAGAAGTATCAAAGTCTTTGGTCAACACATAACTCATTCATTGGAGTAGCATAGAATAACAAGACAACCCAAACACTTCGAATAATAATAACTCACCCAAGGAGTACCATACAATCAATACATACTTTTCATGCTCAGCCCTAGATAGGAATTCCTTATACATATTGGGATTTTATAATATAAATATCAGAGATAAGAAATCAAAGAATTTTAGATGATTTGAATTCCAAGTAGAATATCAAACCGACATCAACGCTTTTAAAATAGATAGTTATGAATCACTTGTTCAAAGGATTATCCCTCATAATTAGATTACTTCTAACCCAATTCTTACTGTGATATTCCATAAATATATAGTCCAATTAATGGTATAGACACGTTAGACATTATCGTATCATATTTTATGATGTTATTTGTATACTTAGTATTTTCTCTCAGATTCAGCTCACTGCCTCCTGCACAATAGTCATCTTCAGACGGCTACTGTGCTCTGTACAGTAAGACTTAACCTCCTTAATTTTTAATGATAACACCGTCATGAGTCTAGTTTCTAACCCCACAGGTTTTATATTTTTTCGATTTTATTTAAATTAGTTATGAATTATTTACTACCAACTGTCAGCACAGAAACAGTTCTAACCGAGATTAAGACTCTTAATTAAACTTGATTATCTTTCTTAATATCACATTATAGATGATAATATATCATTAACATACCATATACTCCCCTCCTATACCAATTACAGAACCTAGGATTATCTGGAATTACTAAAGTTCACTCCTTTCTTGTGTTCTTTTATATATCACACAGTTTTTAAACATTAATACATCACAAACAAGACAATTAATGCAAGACACACCCTAAAGGCACAAACTCAACGTGGATCATAATTATCCAAGCAATATTAGAACTTCTAGTCTTTGGAAAATTAATAAAGCATTAGATTTTAAGTGTGAATTCTTATCTAGAAGCGAAACATGAATGCACATATGATTTATGATACACTACGCATAGAAATAATGATACAATTCATTCATCTCATAAGAATCCACACAATACACTAAGGTGCTGAATCAAAATACTTGTCAATATCATATAATCAGAAGAGAGAAGAGGGGAAAAACCATCCTACTTAATTCACCAAAGATTTTGCCTCTCTACGCGTTGCTTGTCTCCTTCGCTTCCTCCAAAGCTCCTGCTCCAAGCTCTTGCAACCTCCTACAAGAAGAAGCCTTAAAGAAGATGGGTGAACATGGGAAGGAGAAGGGGAAAGGTCTCTGGACGTTCTAGGGTTAACACAAGCCAATTCTCTAGTGTTTATATAGAGTGGGGGGAGAATCCCTTCTAATCTAATCTTCCAAATCATGGACACTTTCAACCAATAGGAAGGCTTCAAGATCCTTCTAGAGACGTGCAAATCAAGTCTCATTTGGATTTAGTATATTTCCCAAGCAAATCCACCCCAAAAATACGCTAGAAATTGCAAAACCGCAATCGGCGATCGATCGACTATACGGCGATCGATCGTTGTATGCGTTGTTTTACACTACCGCGTTACAGCCGATCTATCGCCATTATTGCCGGTCGATCACTTTACGCGAAACAAAATATTCAACAATCACAGTAACTACGATCGATCGTTTTGATAAGGCGTCGATCGGTTCAGCTTGCTGATCAATCGGTTCTTATGGCGATCGATCGCAGTTACGTTCAATCAAAATTCAATTTCTCATATCTTTTTACTCCAAACTCCAAATCGTGCATAATTGGTGGCGTTGGAAAGCTCTTCTCACCAACTTTAATTTTCATAGGCAAAACACGACCAAATCAAACATTAAGATGGTCAAATTTTGGTTTTAAAATACTTACTAATTTTTTGGGTATTACAATAAAAATTACAACTTTGATCGAATGTCATAATTGGCAGTCATATACGTGCATTAATAAGTAAATCCATATCTGTACAACTATTAAGAAGGGGACTCACAAGTTATGTTGAAATGGACATAAATCTCCAATTGAGTGAAATAATACTATAAAAATTACTCCAAGGCTTGATCAGAGTGACTTTCTCTGCTTGCAGAGATTATTGTTACATTTCTGAATTCTCTCCTCGCTAGTGTGCACCGAAGTGTTTTGTTATCAAAATTACTTTACTGCTACTGTATTAAGGATGAACTGTGTGTACCTTTGCAAAGATGATAATATAATAGAAGAGTTTATGATCGAATCAAGCGAAACACTTTGTCCTTAAGACAGAATTCGCCCTCCCTACGGTGCTTAGGACTCTTGGGCGTCTGCCTCCCAGGATAAGATGATCAACCACGCGCTGTAGGAGCACTCCAAACAGCACGCGCAGCGAACCACAGTGTGCAATGCTTTCACAGAAAGAAGAGAGGGGAAAGAAGAAGATGCAGGAAAAAATCCGTACAGAAAAACCCGTTTTTACAAGATTTATAGAAATCCCGTTAAATCCCGTTGAAAACACACCGTTTCCCGTTAAAGCCCGTTGAAACCCTTTCCCGTTAAACGGACGCGTCCGTCCGTTAACGGTCATAATAAAACGGACCCGTTTTGGTTGAACCAAAATAAATTAGAAAACCAAACCATTGAATTTGTCCCAAAAATAATATTATCTTGTTGACCCAACCCAACCCGACCCGACCCGGCTCGGCCGGCCGCGCGTGCGAACCGAACCGAACCGAGCCGAGCCGGCCGACCGGACGGACGGCGGCGGCGGCGGCGGCGCGCGCGCGCGCGTGTGGGTTAGCCCACCTAGGTGCATGGGTCCAACATCTCTCTCCCCCACAAAAGTGGGGTGGCCCTTGGGCCTAACTTATAAGGCCAACCTTGGACCTTATATACCATCCACAACCCATCCTTGGTATGGATGTGGGATTATTCATCCTTCACCCAATTCACTCATTCATCTCATAGTAAGTGGGTTTTAAACATGGGTTAGTTCTCTCTTTTTAATACCCAATTATGAGTTATAACTAACACCCACTTCTAACAATCCCCCACATGAATGAGAATTGGCTGGATAACGTATGCAAAAACTATGCAAAAAACTTGTGAAAGCAAATATTGAGAAGATCATGCATGGGGGAGAGGTAGCTTTCGGCTTTGAACCTTCCCTTGTGAAGACTATCGGGTTTACTGGCTATTCAGTGAACGTGATGTCTTGAACTGTTCAGCCGTTTGTGTAAACCAAGACAATAGAAGTCACACAATCACTTCTCAGACACATTGTGGTTCTCATGACTTTGTTCATTTTGGCCCCGAACAAACCTGGTTTTCATGAGTGCTCTAGAAGATTTAGCCTTAAAATCCTCATAGAAGTCGCCCCTTCCCACTCATATAGGTGATTCTCATTAGGAGAATCCTGCAATACCCCACTTGAACTAAGTCAAGCTATGAGAACCATTAAAAGCAAAGCTTATCCTGATTCATTCAGCAGGCATCACTATCTCATCATAGGAATGGGAACGAGATTTTATCTCTATAGTGATTCCCCTTGAATCCCCCACAATTCGGTTGTCCCTTTTGAACCTAGATCTTGGGATCTCTAGTCAACTAGGTTGGGTTGCCATTATGGTGATTCTTAATGTATAGGCTTCAAGCCCATTCCCTTCGATGAATTGCTCACTTGTTCTTTGGTCAAACCCTTTGTAAGCGGATCCGCAATATTTTCTTTTGACCGAACATACTCAATGGAAATTATTCCACTAGAGAGCAATTATTTTATGGTATTATGCCTCCAACGTATATGTCGAGACTTACCATTATACAAGTTACTTTGTGCTCTTCCTATAGCAGATTGACTATCACAATAGATACATATAGGTGGCACAGGTTTCCCCCACATTGGAATATCTTCTAAAAAATGACGAAGCTGCTCAGCTTCTTCGCCTGCTTTATCAAGTGCAATGAATTCTGATTCCATTGTGGATCTTGCAATGCACGTTTGTTTAGAAGATTTCCAAGACACTGCTGCACCTCCAAGAGTAAAGACATATCCACTTGTGGATTTTGAGTCTTTCTTGTATCAGATATCCAATTTGCATCACAGTACCCCTCTAGTACTGCTGGATACCTTGTATAGTACAGTCCATAGTCCAAGGTATATCTTAGATATCTAAGAACCCTGACTAGAGCCTTCCAGTGATCTTCCCCTGGATTGCTATTATATCTACTCAGTTTACTTACTGAGTACGCAATGTTCGGTCTCGTACAATTCATGAGGTACATGAGACTTCCAATAATTTGTGAATATTGGAGTTGTGATATGCTCTCACCCGTGTTTTTCCTTAAATGCAATGTCACATCCACAGGTGTTCTCGCTGGACGATTATCATTCTCATTAAATTTGTCTAGGATTTTTGTAATGTAATGAGATTGAGATAATACATATCCATCAGACGTTCTAGTGATTTTCATCCCTAGTATAACATCTTCAACACCTATATCCTTCATGTCAAACTGTTTGCTTAACATCCTCTTAGTAGCTTTAATGATATTATCATTGCTACCAATAATGAGCATATCATCCACATATAGGCATACAATCACATAGCCTTTAGGTCTAGCTTTGACATAAACACATTTGTCACATTCATTAATTTTGAATCCATTTGACATCATCATTTTGTCAAATTTTTCATGTCATTGCTTAGGTGCTTGTTTAAGCCCATAGAGAGACTTAACAAGTTTGCACACTTTGTTTTCTTGACCCGGTACAACAAACCCTTCAGGTTGTTCCATATATATTTTCTCATTCAAGTCACCATTCAAGAATGCTGTTTTTACATCCATTTGATGTATTTCAAGATTATACAAAGCAGCCATAGCAATTAACATCCTAATGGAAGTTATTCTTGTGACTAGTGAATATGTATCAAAATAATCTTGACCTTCCTTTTGCTTGTATCCTTTGATAACAAGTCTTGCTTTATATTTGTCAATTGATCCATCAGCCTTCATCTCCCTCTTGAAGATCCACTTGTATCCGAGAGGTTTACTCCCTGGAGGAAGATCTACCAACTCCCAAGTGTGATTTTGCATAATGGATTCAATTTCACTATTTACATCCTCCTTCCAATATTGTGCTTCAGGAGAGGACATGGCTTCCTTAAAGCTTTGAGGCTCATTTTCTAACAAATAAGTTAGAAAATCTGGACTAAAAGATTTTGATGTTCTAGCACGTTTACTACGTCTAGGTTCATCATCTTCTCCCTCTTGGTCTTCACTGGTGTCTTTTTCGACATCCAAAGTTCTTTTAATGGAACTTTCCTTTTGTGTTTCCCACATGTTCTGAGGTAACCTAGAACTTATTAACATGGCATTCATCATTTCTTTTAAAGTTCTATTTTCCTGTTCAGCAACTCCATTTTGCTGTGGTGAATAAGGTGCCGTTGTTTGGTGTATAATACCATGTTGTGAATAGAATTCACCAAAAGGTGATTCATATTCCCCACCTCTATCACTTCTTAGAACTTTTATTTTCTTGCCAAGTTGATTCTCAACCTCTGTTTTATATAATATATTTATAGCCTCATCTTTACTTCTCAGCAAGTATACATATCAACAAGAACAATCATCCATGAATGGAATATAATATTTCTACCATCCATAGTGAGATTAACATGCAATTCAAAACCATTGCTACGTATCACATGGCAAACAATGATAATTTGTTTTAATTTCATGAAAATGTTATCTGATGAGGTTAGATTGCATACATATATCACATTCCATGCATATCAATAACATACCAAGGAACAACTTTAAATATTGCATGTCATGCTTGTTCCCCATCTTAACTTGCCACTTGATCCAAAAGCCACCCTCCTACTTAATTTGACGAGAGCATTTGAAATACTCAAATCATTTGAACCACACTAGTTTTCCTTCAAGTGTATTAAATGAAGCCTTTTCATACTTTAAACACAGACCAAGTAAAGGACCCAAAACTGGGAAACAGAATGTAGGAGTTCCACTTACCTGGACTGGAGCTTGATACACTAAACCGGCAGCGGGAGTTGATTGGTACTATGTGAAACCATCCTTTCACTGTTCCCTCCTCTGTATGAACCGGGAGATCCAAGCCTTCGCTCAGACCCACGGTTCACTGCACGACTTGGAATGGGCGAGCCAGCAAATGCGATCTAAGACCTGACTCAAATCCCCACTAATGACCGAAATGGCCATTTTAGAAGGGCTTCTGTTAGTTACAATTGTAACCCAGCCGGTTTCCTTTTTTTTTTTTTTTCTTATAGCCGAACCAGACCAACTAGTGGTCTGAACCAGACCTTTAGTAGCCTGAACCGGACCATCATCTTCCCCAAATAGAAAGTTGTTTCTGAAACAAACAGAGAGAAGGGTGCGTCCCTTGCCTCGCCGTCATGGCCCTCGAGTGCTCGCAGAGCACCGTCGCCCGCATGTCCGATCCAGGTCTGATCTAGAACCGCGTGTTCATTCTGGTGATTCCGGGCGCGAATCGGCCACTTCGTGGAGGCGATCGGAGATACACTGAGCTCTGGTTCGACGACCGCAAGGTTCCTCAGCAGCCTCTTCGGCGGAGACGGGGAAGACAATGGTGGACGATGCTCTTCCAGGACTCAAAGGCCTGGCCTTTATTCTCGTTTCAGCATCGCGGGCGGACTTGGGTGTTCGGCTCGGCTTCGAACGAACAGCGGACGTCAGTCTCCAGAGCCAACCAGCGGAAGAGGCAGTATGTGGACTAGTTCAGAGACGGGCGTTACGGCGGTGGACCATCCCTTGGCCGCTGCACAGCGATACTCCGGCGAACCTCTTCCTGGAGCGTGCCAGCATCGACGGTGGCAATCGAGGAGCGCTTGTACACATTGCCGCTTCTCCATCACCGCATCAATGTCTGGGCCGGGGCCGCCGCACCGGGTGTCGTTGTTGCAAACTGTGATGGTCACGAACTGGGAATTCTTCAATGACCACCGTCCTGTAGTAGGTACCATCCTCAAAGCCCACCTTCTGTTCGCTCAAATGCCCCGATCTCAACGTGCACCACTTCTTCGAAATTGTTGGAGTCTCAGAGTCATCCCTTTGCAACAGAAATTGCTTTCGTCGGTTCCTCGTTGTATTCATCAAAACGCAATAAAACGCAATAAATGTGTGAGAAACCAAACCACAGAAATGACAGTAGCAAAACAAAATACGGAAAAATTCTGTCTTAAGATTATTATCAAAATTACTTTACTGCTACTGTATTAAGGATGAACTGTGTGTACCTTTGCAAAGATGATAATATAATAGAAGAGTTTATGATCGAATCAAGCGAAACACTTTGTCCTTAAGACAGAATTCGCCCTCCCTACGGTGCTTAGGACTCTTGGGCGTCTGCCTCCCAGGATAAGACGATCAACCACGCGCTGTAGGAGCACTCCAAACAGCACGCGCAGCGAACCACAGTGTGCAATGCTTTCACAGAAAGAAGAGAGGGGAAAGAAGAAGATGCAGGAAAAAATCCGTACAGAAAAACCCGTTTTTACAAGATTTATAGAAATCCCGTTGAAAACACACCATTTCCCGTTAAACGGACGCGTCCGTCCGTTAACGGTCATAATAAAACGGACCCGTTTCCCAACCCGACCCGGCCGGCCGCGCATGCGAACCGAACCGAGCCGGCCGGACGGCGGTGCGCGCGCGCGCGTGTGGGTTAGCCCACCTAGGTGCATGGGTCCAACATCTCTCTCCCCCACAAAAGTGGGGTGGCCCTTGGGCCTAACTTATAAGGCCAACCTTGGACCTTATATACCATCCACAACCCATCCTTGGTGTGGATGTAGGACTATTCATCCTTCACCCAATTCACTCATTCATCTCATAGTAAGTGGGTTTTAAACATGGGTTAGTTCTCTCTTTTTAATACCCAATTATGGGTTATAACTAACACCCACTTCTAACATGTTTCACCTATACAAATATATGTCGAAGCTACTTTGTCTGAGAGACTTTCTTGGACGCTTTTGCCTCCTTCGTGGAAGTTACTTTTCCTCGTATAAATTGGGAGTATGTTTTACCCTTTGGGGATGTTCATCGACGGAGTTATAGGTCTGACACAGGTGAGTTGGTAGGTCTTTTGCACCATGGACTATGATGCTTATGTCCCTGAGGTCTCTGTTCCTATGGAGAGCATGCAAAGATGTTATCTCCACTCGGCTAAATCTGGCTAAAAGAGGAATTCAGTTTTGTGTCTTTTGCCTTCAATGAAGAGTACTTGCAGGGGGTGCAGTTCAGCTCTGGCTATTGTGGTTCAACAGAAATTTAGAAACCAAGTTAGTTTACGGAGGTTCAAGCAAAGTCCCTGAGGAACACTTCCTCACCCTGTATTCCTCCCCGCAGCCCCCAGCCAGCTCTGTGATCGATTTGCACTGGTCACTCCCCGCTTTGGTACCTTTATGTCAACTTCGACAGAGTGGGTTTACTGCCTAAAGAGAGCTCAGGAATTGGGGCCTTCATCAGAGATCATTCAGAGACCACGATTGCTTATCCCCGGAGCTGTGGGTGCTGAAGCCATCGAAGCAATGGCTCTTTGAAAAGGTATTCACATGGCACAAAAGCTTAAACTCAGAGATATTCTTGAAGGGTGATTGAAAGGTTCAGTTCTGATTTTCTTGATATGGGGCTGGTGATCTCCCCTCCCTTGGGTAAGTGGTTTTGTCTCATGTGGCGCGACCTGCAATTTATTTTGTATCTAAGGAATGGAATGGGACCACCACTCAACAATGAACAGAAGTTAGAGAACCCATGCAGTCATGCAGACCCAACCATGGCGGAGAGCATAATATGAGCCTTCATGGTAGCAAAAATTGCTACATGGACCTGGACGTCTTGCTATTGCCTCCGTACTGAGGTGTTCATCTTCCTATGTACTACAAATAGGGTGATACGTTTTAGCACCCCAACCCACTTTCACAGAAAGGGATGGAAAAAGGTCATGTTTTCTAACATGCTCAACACCACCCCAATGCTACATTTTGCCAATATATTGCCAACCGACAAAAATGATAACCGTTACATTGAGTTCAATTTGGTAGTAGAAGCCCATCATTATAAACCTGATGGTAGACAGAATCTTCGTTATTTGACAGTGGAGTCCTACAGACAAAATCGTGAATGAGAATAATGTAGTGTTACTCTGCAACTGCCAAAAAAAATTGGCTTCTACCGAGCACATGGTGTTACTTAGAAAAACTTAGTATCACACTACAAATATTAGAAATTTAAAATGTAGAAACCAAGTCCAGGTAGTTATCAATTCTACCGCAATTTCACAAAAACTAGGAATCGAGTCAAGAATAATACTGCTCAAAAGTGATGAGAAAAAAAAAATATGTGCCTATTGTACAAGATTTTTGACAGACATACATAATGCAGTGATGGAAACTCATCAGATCTCAAAAGCTCAAATTGCAATGAAATTTCCTGGGATCTCCTCTGGTAGAAAGAGTAATCAGGTCCCTGCATGCGGATCTAATAACCATAGTTAGCTCCGTATACTGAACCATAACCTCCAGCGCTAGCAGCATGACCTGCACCGGAAGGAGGAGAGCCATACATAGAACCTTGTGACTGATAAGATGAATTGTAGGTTCCGTCTACTTGACCAGCCTGATTTTGAGTTGAACCAGCAGCTTCAGCCATAAAATTCTGCAAGTATAAACACACTCTTAGATACAATTAGGTCAAACATTAACTAGCAACTAGATGCAGTATATTTGCACCATTTAATATTTAGACCTTTAAAAGAAAAAATTCATAATCATAATCAATTAGCGCCTTTTCCCAACTATTTGGGGTCGGCGACACGGATCCTACTCCTCCATTCCAGCCTGTTTTGGGCTACCTCTTTTGTAAGAGATAATAAAGTCAAATCCTTTCTTATTAACTCCATCCAAGTTCTCTTAGGTCTCCCTCTCCCTCTTTTAGCATCGTTTACCTGTATCCCTTCTAATCTTCTCACAGGGGCATCTAAAGGTCTTCTTTGCATATGCCCATACCACCGCAACCTACATTCCCTCAGCTTCTCCCCTAAAGGCGCTACTCCTAGGCTTTCACGAATATATTCATTTCTAATCCTATCTCTCCTAGTTATCCCACTCATCCACCTCAACATTCTCATTTCGGCTACATTCAACTTATCTATATGACTCCTCTTTGGTGCCCAGCACTCCGCTCCATAGAGTATTGCAGGCCTAATAGCCGTCCTATAGAACTTGCCTTTAAGTCTTTTTGGAACCCGCTTATCACACAACACTCCCGAGGCTGCCCTCCACTTTACCCACCCCGCATTTATCCTATGCACCACATCCCTATCAATATCCCCTTCTTTATGGATAATGGATCCTAAGTAACGAAATTGATCACACCTTGGCATTTCTTGCCCATCTATTTCAACTAGGGCTCTATCTATAGTTCTACCTTCCTTAAAATTAAATTCCATGCACTCGGTCTTAGTCCTACTTATTTTAAAACCTTTTGATTCTAGAGCAACCCTCCACAATTCTAATTTCGCATTTAAACCTACTTTACTCTCATCAATTAAAACTACATCATCTGCAAAAAGCATACACCAAGGTACATTATCTTGCAAATGACTAGTAAGCTCATCCATAATTAAAGCGAAAAGATACGGACTTAAGGCTGACCCTTGATGAAGACCTACCGTAACCGGAAACTCCTTAGTTTCCCCCCCCAATAGTCCGCACACTAGTCACAACCCCTTCATACATATCCTTTATGATATCTATGTAACCTCTTATGACACCCTTCTTCTTCAAAACACTCCAAATAAGCTCTCTCGGCACTCTATCGTAGGCTTTTTCCAAATCTATGAAGGCCATATAAAGGTTTTGTTTTCTATCCATGTACCTCTCAACTAACTGCCGTAATAAAAATATAGCTTCCGTAATTCAACTCCATAAAACCTTAGCAAAAGTACCTGTATCAACTGTTGAGCAGTTTGAACCTGTGTGGCAGATCCCTCTATTTCAACAGTCATTTCACCTGGAACACCCCTTGTCTCCTGTATCGTGATAGTGGCTCCACTAGCACGACGAATATAGCTAATGTTTGCACCAGCATTCCCGATCACAGCATCGGCATATGACAACGGGATTTGCATATGCTGTGTGACCTGAATTAAATTATAAACTGACTCAGAAACACAAGCTAATGCATCGCTCATACCAGCATTGAAGATTCCATAAATGTTAAGACTCTAGTAATCTGACCTGTGAAACATGTTGAGCTGGAGGTCCATTTCCAATAGGTGGGGCCTCTCGCCCGTACATGGACAAGCCCGGATGAGACTGTTTCTCAGGAGGGAAATTGGGTGGAGGGAAATAGTTATCATGGGGTCGTGGAGGCATGTATTGAGGATTGTTTCCATACCCAACAGCACCAGGAGGGCCTTGAGGAGGGCCCCAGGGCTGATGAGGTGGCATGCCAGGAGAATGATCCATCTGTGAATGTGGTAAAGGCCTGACCATCTGCACACAAATCCAATAAATATTTCATTCAATGAGTAAAAACAATAATCTAAACTAAAAACACTACGTATGTATCTAACATAACATTTAAACGAATTATATTCCTCAAGCCTTCATATGAGAGCTCCAATGTAAGCTTTCTATTACAGCTATCCGACATGTGCTCCAAGAGGAAGTGATCAAGAGGATTTCAGAAGCACTCAAAAGAAGTGCCATAACATTCTGATGCATGGGTTCCATCTTTTGTCCCTATAAAACCTAGAGTAATTTATTAGAGGTGGCCCTCATATCAGCAACAAATGTGTGGCCCCCTTGAGTCTTTTTAAAACCCCTTAGTCCACCACCCCAAGGCCTACAAACATAGCATTCACTTAAACTTTAGTTTAATCCTACCACTGCCAGCAGAAAAAATTTCCCCATGCCTGCATATATATGCAACTATTTTTGCACTGTGCCCACAAGGACAGTACTTTTAATTATAAAGAATTCTATCTCATTGTATGCTTGAATCCATCATCCAGAGCCTTATTGGCATTTGTGGGAACACAACAAAAAATAAACAAATCTTACATGCATTTCGAATAGTGGAAGTACACTTCGGTCCACCAAAAATTTTCTCAAATGTGAGGCAATAAGCTCAACTGCTTTATGCACACCTTCGGGCTCCCCCTGAATCTCAACAACCCGGTCTTCTTGCAAAGCAAAAGCAGGTAAATCTTCTGCAGAAGTTACATTACACCCACAGATATTATAGTTACAATGGCTTTTTTAGGCCACCCATAAAAAATGGCATGACTAATAAAAATGTATAGAATAAAACCCTCCACTCCAGCATGTTAAAAAAATCCTTCTATCATGCATGACAGATGGTTTCCACCAAACAACCACGACTCAATATAAGGGCAGTCCCAAGGCCAGGAGATTAGGTCAGCGACGTCATGTAGCCTGTAGAGCCCGCCAGTTAAAAATGTGAAAATCCCAGTCCAAGGACATTTAACACTTCCAATTAAAAGGCCTATAATGATCGTGTATATATCGGCATACTAAAACAAAATTTTAAAAAATATATAATATATACACGTAAAAGTTAATTCATAAAGATTGCTACAGCAGAAACTTCTCGAACAAAAAAACTTTGCACACCAAGTATATAATACTATTGACAGACGAAAAAGTAAGGGCGATATTCTAAATGAAGACATAGCTCGTATTTTAATGGCATATTCCCATACCACAACCGTCAAAGGCAGCATCACATGCATCTAGTTCTAGGCAAGGTGGACAGATTTTTTAAAAGTCCAAGCTATGTCAAAAAACTTGCAAATATAAAATTAGCTTTTGCAAGCAGAATAGTGCAAGACTTTATATAGGCTATGAGGTCTTTATATACGAGCAAAACTAAAATCAACTAAATTAATTGGGTTTTTATCGAATCCAAAAAACTAATCTCACAAATAAGCCCTAAACGGCTGAATATGACCATGGTAATCTTATTGTCTAAACCAATGCACAGCATTGAACACATTCTATACGCAGAGATTTATATACAGAGGTGTTTCAATTCCCTAATGGTCTACCTATCATCTGGATTGAGAACTGATAAAAGTTTTCTAATATGCTCTGGAGAATAAGGTGCAAGACTTTATACAGGCTATGAGATCTGTATATATGACCAAAACTGCAATAATTTGACTTTTATCGAACACAATATGTTATTCACATAACTAATGTCACCCATAGGACCCAAATGGCTGTATATAACAATCCCAACCTTGTTGTCTAACAACATACTCATCAATGAACACATTCTATATACAGGGATTATATACAAAGGTGTTTCAATCCTCTAATGGAGCATATGAATTGACAGCTGATAAAAAATTTCCTTCTTAACTAGCATACATATGATGGCAACATTCACAACCTAGTAAATTAGAAAATACGTATAATCTGAACCATATCGGGTATAAATGTGGTAATCTAAACGTTAGAGCATATAAAGTACCAAAAAATATTTTTACCTGTTCCAAGAACCCGAACAGTGCAGTTTGATCCTTCTTGGATTGATTTAATGGTTGTACCCTGTCTTCCAATGAGGCTTCCCGCTTGTGAGGCAGCAACTAGCAGACGAGTTGAAATCACACCACTTGGCGGAGCGCCAATGGACTCATTATCTAATCCATCCACGGTACGTTTGTGGACCCTCAAAAGACCATCTACAGCAGGAGGTATAGATAGATCTTGTTCTTCCTTTGCCGAAATCATCACCTTTAAAAGACGGAAAACAAAAATTTGATTGATCAGAAGCAACAACCGTTACCTAATTTCCAAATTCAAGTAAAATGATGATCTTTTTTAGTCGACCAACCCAAAACAAAACACAGTACAGCACAATATTCCATTTGCAAAGCAACAAGACCACTGTGAATGAAAGATTACATAATTTAGCTTTTTCCAAGTGTGGAATACTAGCACCTAAACCATACATATGGGCGTGACTGCAATCACATGACTAAATAAATCGTATTCATACCCTTATTTCCCAATGTGACACAATAATACCTGATATAAGTGAATTAGACTGGGCAACCCTACCTAATAATTAACTCCAAAGAACCAAATGCCACTCATTTATAATTTTAATCTGGAAACTCTAGGTATCTTGAGAGTGAAAGAAAGCCAGATGATTATAAAGGATTTAGGTTAAAGTTAATGGTAGGGACGAGATAGGTAATCTAAAATCATCTACAAATTTCACAAATATAATATCTTAATTTTGCCAGCAATATCTGAGAAAATGCAACTTTGGGTCGACAAACTGATAATTTTTCAAAGCATTTTAGTGGTAAAGGTTTCACTTTTAACTCCATCTTAGTTGACACAGAAACTTCAATCAAGGAGTTGGGTATGTGCCAAGGATGTCAGTCAACCAAGTTCTGAAATTACCAGATAGAACGCGAAGCACGCTTCTGTCACAGACGTTCAACCAAGGTAGTAAAGCAGACTGATTGCAGAATCTGAACCATGGTTCTTGTTATTTGAGTCACTTTGATGACTGATATGATAACCTGCACATACTCATTTTGGTTATTGTGATGAAAGGAGATCCTTTTTATTGCTTTTCTTCATTACTTTTTGTGTATTAATCCTCTCTATCATCAACCATTATTTAATATCACCCCAAAAAATGTGTTTACTCTTATTTTACTTGTCGTTCTGGTCCAGTTTGATGTGGAAGTCTGCTATTGTTTGTGAGAACTTTGTTTTAAGACCTCATACAACACTGAGTCAACTGATATCAAATTTTAATTGTTATGACTATAGTAGAGGTCTATCAAACCATATTATCCGGCATTAACAACATACTTCGAGTTTAATTTTTAGCGTCATTCTTGCCAGCGCTGCAGGGCTGGAAGCCATCAGATCATGCAGGGCCCACAACTGATATCAAATTTTAATTGTTATGACTATAGTAGAGGTGTATCAAACCATATTATCAAGCATTAGCAACAAACTTCGAGTTTAATTTTTAGAGTCATTCTTGCCAGCGCTGCAGGGGCTGGAAGCTGTCAGATCATGTGGGGCCCACTGATATGACGGCTGCCTGCCCCGCAGCGCTGGCTAGATTTTTCCTAATTTTTATTATACAATCTCAAAAATGAAGTTAAACCCCAAACCTAGAGTCTACAACTTACACAGAGCTGACCATTGATTCAAAGAGATGATATTTGAATTTTTTGAGATGAAGAAATGGATCACACGGTTACTCTCTTAAAAAGGAAATCCAATTGGGTAATAAACCGCGAATGGGACGGATCATGAGTAGCGCACTTAAAGCATACAGAAGGGAGCATCTAAAAAGGGCTCACATGACCACGAGTACACTATGCTGTAAATCTTGTCCAAACCACTTCAGTATCCCAGGAGATTATAAAACTACAGTGGTTTCAAATAATTTAATAATGGCCCACCCCATTAGCATTGTTTTAAGAAGAAATTAGTAGACACTAGACAAACAATTTCATATTTAATAAGAATAGCGGAACAGTTTACATCTTTCTAAAAAATATTTCTACACTTCTCTGATGACCCAAAATGGCTAAACATTTCTTTTTTCACTTCTATTCACACATGCGCTGCATACTAAACTCAACAAAAGCCAACAGATTTCCGTACAAGCTCAACCATATTATTCCCACTCTCTTGCCTCTGATTTTCTCCTGCAAAGTATTTTTACTTTATACATTAATGAGTTCTCCTTGAACCTCTAATCCTTCTTTTCCTAAACATTATTTTGAAAATGCTCAATAAATCTTGCTTGCTTCAAATTCGGCCCTCATGAACCATCATTCTGTGAAGCATTACATTTTCCACAAGTTTCAAAACTGGCTTTCTTTTGCTAAATTTATATTTATATACATGCAGCATAATCCAACTCTACTTAAGTTATACTGATTCAATCCAATTTGTCTACCATTAATGTAAAGTTTGTCAACTTCGATCAGATGCATATCCTGATCATATTGTCACCCAGTGTTAGCGCAGAAGCTCTGATAGACAGAGATATTCTAATTTTGAGAATAATTCATCATCTAAAAATATTTTAGCTAGCCAATAAAATGGTAGTGTAAACAGAAAAATAGCACTAACACCCATATGGTATTACAATAACCTAAACAGCCCACAATTATTGGTATATTAATGCAAAATGCCTATCGATTAGAGTTGCTTACCAATATAATCTTATATGTGCAGCATAATGTAACTCTCATTATGCTACACTGATTTAATCCAATTTGTCTATCATTAATATAAAGTTAACTAACTAGTTTGATCAGATGCATATCCCGATCCTATTGTCAGTTGTCAACCAAAGTTAGCACAAAGGCTCTGATAAACAGATGTATTCTGATTTTGAGAAAAATTAATCATCTATTAATGAATTAGCTAGCCAACAAAAAGTAGAGCGTAGAAATAAAAAAGTAGCATTAACATCAGTATATAATTTCAATAACCTAGACAGTCCACACTTGCTGGTGCACTAATGTAACTGCCAACCAATTATAGTTGCTTACTAATATACTCAAGGCTTAGCTCTAGAAACTTTATCCATACCAGAAAGCCAGAAAATGCCATCAATAAAAAAAAATTGGTCAGAATCAAAAGCATTGAATGGTCTATATTAAAAAACGCAAAGTAAAACAAACTAGCAATATTCAATCAGCTTGAAAAATTCCGTATAAAATCTATTTGCACAGTTGTGCACAGTTGGCATTGAAGTTACGATTCACATAAATATTATTATAAAAAAGGATAAAGTTCACATACAGAACGATGGCCGAATAATTAAACCAGCCACTTTACAAACGGAATTGAGCAAAAGAGTATCAAATTATATAAAGAAAGCAAGAAATTACACCACAATGTATGTCTTATACATTGAAAATCGCAACCAAGCCTTCCCCAAGAAATATTTCTGGATAAACTAAGTGTGGTTAAAATCTTTAAAATTGCCACTTGTCAAATTTCATCTCGTCTTACAAAATAAAATCTTTTGATATAGATCAACTTTGTAACATATACGAAATAACGTCCAACCAGGTTTTCTATAACAAATCATTCCGAAGAGAAGTATATCTACTTTGGTAAGAAAATGAAAAAGAAACATACAGCTCTTTCTGGGACACCAGGAGGACCATCAAGAATCTTAATGCGAGCCCTTGATTCTTCACACATTTTTTTAATGTACTCTCCTTTGCGACCAATAAGGCCTCCAACCTTTTGAGAAGGTACCAATATACGGAACACGCTTTCCCCAGGCCATCCTGGCCACCTCCTTTCCCCCTGTCCACCACCTGAATCATCCTCACGTTCTCGTTTCTGCTGAGGAGGAAGAGACTCTACCGGTACCTCAGAAACTTCAGGCTCGCCTAAATTCTCCTCAGTTGCATCCATAATGTATCTCACTGAACAACCCAACATGAACAAAGGAAAGTAGATTTGAGTAACAAACAAAAAATATTTTGTCACAAAATTTATAGTGAAAAGCAATTTAGAGTAGGAGACCAGCAAAAAAAGCCACTAATTTTGTCATAGGCACAGGAGAGCAAGTTAGCATAAAAAACGGGAGCAATTCTTTATAGTGAAAAGCAAACCAAATATTAAAAACAAGAATAGATAGAAATAGTGACAGGCAGCATCTCAAACATATAACCTAAAAACAAAAACGACGCAACTTCATCTATCTTTTTCCACAACTGCATCTATATTTTTTTAGACGGAGGGAGTATTTATTCCCATACACTACTCAAAATCTTAGTTACACAATCTTCAAAAACGAATTTCAAATCAATTTTACCACCAAATGACCTGATGGGTAATCCTCATACAAAAAGAAAAGAAAAGGTTAGGCACCCATCAACAAGCAAATTCCAACATAAATCGAGGAGGAAATAATCAAACAACGAGTTTCAGACATCAAATCAAATAATATAAAAAGAGAAAAGCATCAATCAAAGAGAAGGGAAGAGAATAATCAAGAAACAAATGATCTATCTAGGGTTTACGAGTAGCACAGCTGCAGCTGCTGAGAAGAATTGGGATGCTCTGGAAGTTCTAGGGTTTGTGTCGGAATGGAAGAAGGCGTGACGTGAGGATATCGTTTTCCCCCAATCCCAGTATTGTGCAGTCGACCCGGTCACCCACCAGAGTCGCAACTTTACCAACGGGCCCCTTTAAACATTTTAGAGCGAAATCTACCATACATAAAGAGGATGTTATTTTCCGATTCAGTTATCAAGGTAATTTATTAAATAATACTTAAAATAAAATGGGGTGGTTTACATTTTAGTCTAAGTAGGTTAATTTTAACCAAAATATTAGGAAAATATGATATCCACTTTGGTACAAAGTATCCAGAATTTGATATCCACTTTTGTCCTGCACATGGGTTGTGATGGACAAGAGTAATGGTTGTGTTGGGTTGCATGTGTTTGTTTTATGATATTTAATAGGTTGTGATAGCTTGAGATGTGCTTGTATGTTCAACTCCTTTTGATGCATTTATGGTTGTGATGGAAATATGTAGTAGTTGTGTAGAACTTGTGATGGGAAACTTGAGGGCCTCGTGTTGGTCATGAGCTCTGATTGATTCTGGTGACGTTGTGATAGTTCTTTTGTAGGGTTGGAATGCATCAGTTATATGATGGTTGTGTTGACATTGTGTTGTAGTTGTGTTATGGTTGCGATAAAGTTGTGTTTATTCCCTAAATGCATTTGGTTGTGCTTCATGTATACTTAATATTATATTGCATTGCATTACATTTTGTAGATTGGTAGAGTTGAGTGCAGATGCTCAACTTCAAAAGTGCTCAACCTCATCCCGGATTTGAAGGGAGGGGTGCATGAGCAACTAATGAAGACTTGTTTCAAAGTCTTCTTCGAGATGCCAAACACAATGGTATGTCATCGTCTAATTGGCCACATGCTGGCCAGGAGGGAAAGTGGCTTAACTTTCAGAATTGGCAGGCGGTCAGCCACCGTGAAGCCAATAGATGTGAGTATGATATTGCAGTTGCCACTGCACTATGGATTTGTAGTTGGAAGGAAATCATCGCAATGCACAAAGGGCCCCACCTTCCATGAGAGGATATTCCCTGGGGTCAGAGTAAGTAGGATTACCGCAAAGATGATAAAGGGAAAGTTTGACAACAAGAAGTTGAAGGTAAATGACAGGTCAAGGTTTGCCTTGCTATATTGCATTGTTGTGTTCCTCCTACCCAGGCAAGGGGATGTGGTTGACAGCAAGTTTTGGACAATGATGGATGAGTCCAACCTTGCCACCTTTGATGCATATCCCTGGGCTGGGGATGTCTATAATGCGCTTTGGAATAGCATTAGTAACGCCTATGAGGATACGGAGGAGAGGAAAGATCCATACAATTTGTTTGGTTGTGGAGCTGTCTTAAAGGTATGTTGTATCTTATACCTTGTGTTCACCATTATAAGTTGTAATTAATTATATTGTAGTTATGTGATTATTTCTTACAGTTCAGCCTGTGAATCTATATGTATGTGTTGATAGGAATGTTGTAATATCATATTATGATGATCATTGTATATTGTCTTTACGTATGTTGTGGTGTAGTTGTGTCCCTGTGATTATTTAGTGCAGTTTAGGTTGTGACTCTTTATGTTTCGGTTGAGATGTGTGTTGTGATGCATGTTTATGTTCACCATTATAATTGTGTTTACTTATATTGGGTTGTGATGTACACTAACAGTTGTTATTACAATTGTTTGACATTACAACTAATTTCAGTGTTCGTCATGTACAGGTTTGGTTCTTCGAATTGGCTGAGGTCAAGTTCACAGACTTTGGGTGGCTGATGTGGTCATATAAGGAGGAGGATCAATCACTCATGTTGAAGAAGTGGAGTGTGAATGTTGCCCCAGACACATACGAGGCTGGTACGGCCTTGGATACAGAGGGTATGGCTATAGAGCTTGTCTTTACCGAGGATGAACAAGCATCATGGAGCAAGATGTAGCAGGGGACATTGAGGAAGGATGCCATAAGGCCGATCAGCTACCACGTAAGAGGCAGCAAAGAAAAAAGAGCAAGGCGAAAAGGGTAGTGGAGGCACCAGTGGAGAAGGCTCTTAGGAGTCGTGCTGGAGTTAAGCCTTCAAATAAGGGGCCCAACAATGGCTCAGATACTGAATCGAAAGACATCCAATAGCCTAATAGCAAACGCAGAGTAGAAGCTACCAATGAGCAAGCTGGTGATTCTTATGTCGAAGTGATCGTTTAAATATAAACCCTTGCAAGTGCATAAGGCAATTGTACTACGGCGAGTATTAAGAAGGGTTGTCGAACCTCAGGGATGGTGAATACTTTACCAAACTCAAGAGAAGAAAAAGATGTAGTTTAATTAATTCTAAATAAAGCAATGAACTTTATCTAATCTAACTAAGATTTAATCAATATGGAGAAGTATCAAGGCAATGAATCCACCACTAGACATGCAATTGCTACTCTCAATTATTATTAAGCATACATTGACAAGATATGGTAATTCGTGTTCTTGATCAGACACACGAATTACTAATGAATTTACTAACGTTCTTGATCGGACACGAAAGTTCATCCACTATTGTGTAATCAATCCTATCCTTGATCGGGCATAGAATCAATCACAACTCTATTATAATGCAATTAATCTTATCCTTGATCGGGCATAAAATCAATCAGAATATCTAATTTCATTCATAATCAATCAAGTCTATGATCAAGCACTCAAAAGAAACTCATGAAATCGCATTAAGCATGAATCATAATCAACTTTATAGAATTAAACTATCAAGAGTAGCAATACACATCTAGGGCTTCATCAAGCCTTCACAAAGAATTTAGTTATACATAGAAAGAGAGAAAAAAAAAGCCTGTTTATGTAGATCCATCGTCATGAATCCTTCTTCTTCTTTGCTCCAAAAGATTCCTTCTCTTGCTCCTCTCTAGCCTCCAAAGTATGCTCTCTAGTCTACCTTCTAATGCCCAAAATATTCCCTCATAAGGCCTATTTATAATAGTGAAGAGAAACCACGAAGTCCCCTTCAAAATCCGAGTCGAAATAGGTCAAAATCGCATTTTCCGTATACGGAGATCGATCGAAACTATTCACCGATCGATCGGTACTGTTCATGAAAAATTTCTAGTAGATATGATCGGTCAAATGGTGATGATCGATCGCGAAAATTTTGATTTTTTCCTCAGGCGATCGATCGCTTCATTTAGCCGATCGATTGGTTACTATTCATCCTATAGCACAATTTTCCAATGGTCATAACTTTTTGCTCCGAACTCCGAATTATACGTGGTAGGTGGCATTAGAAAGCTGACTTCTTGAAATTTAGCATGAGACTTGAATCAGTCCAATCAGAAATATACACACGAAGTTATGAAGGTTTAACCATTGAAGTCTTATTTCACCTTATTTTTGCATCTTTGCTCTCATTTTCCTATAAAACTAAAAACTATATTAAAGTAGCAATAATTCTAATTAAACACTAGCATAAATATAAGTTTAGGAGATAATAAAATGCATATTTTATGTGTAGATCATACCCCAAACCTAGATTTTACTAGTCCCTAGCAAAATAAAACAAAACAAAATCAAACAAACTAAAGAACTAATGCATAAAAGTAAACACCACTTTCGTAGGGAACACGATTGCATTGAGCGTATGCAACAAGCCGTTAAACCTCTAGGTGGCCCTAGTAGGACGAGTGTTGTCTCGTGAGGGTTTGCAGCCATGCTACCCACAAACATGTATTTATTAATGTAATTAACCTAAGTGAAAATAAAGTAAAAATAAAACATAGCAAAACACACAACCTATTATCCCGACAAATACATACTATAATGCTTAAGAGAATTAACCACACATACTTGGTTCATAATCAACAGGAATATAGAAGCCCTCAAGTAAGTGGTTTTATTCCACACTTTCATCTTGGAAATTTCTGCTCAATATTATATAGCATGATAACATAGATAGTAAAAGTGTAGAACATTGTAGCAATACATTCTAAATTTCTGTTTTATACAGATCCAGTATTACCCATTAACAAAAAAATATCAGAATCTACATAGTCATCGTAATCTTTGGGTTCATGATAGCACAGATCTGTGCACCTCCTTCGGGTCCAACATTCTAGATTTGAGAGGATAATACACCATAGACTTTTTTTTTTCGCTAGGACTGTGTAAGGCCTGACTTCAAGATGCTTAGGTTTAGCAATGACTCAGGCCAATGACTCCCAGCCAATTTGGCTTAGGGCATTAGGTTTTAAGAAACCACTTCGGGCCCGAGCATCAGCCTAAGTTAATCCTATAAAGTCAAGCAGCCCCTTTCTTTTATTTTGTTTTTATTTTTTCGCATTTTCATTTTTAGTATTCATATCTTCAGCACATCTTTATTCTGTCCAGGCTGTATTATAAGTAAATGGTCTATCATGATCTTTTAAGCTCAACAGACAACTACACGTCATTCAATGACTATGACTAAAGACATCCCACTGTAAATTAGCATTCAACAAATCTCTAGATGGTATTACTTTATGTACTAGTGTGTGTAAGTGAATTTTCTTAGTTTAAGCACCTGTTCCAAGAGGACTGTAATAGAAAGGTATGCTCAGTTAAGTGTATCTATCCTCCAGTATACTTACTCACACTTCCAATGAAAATTTATCTCTTAAGAATTGTAACATGCATTATTACGGGATAAACTATGAAAACCTAACAGAAATACTAATAAACAACTTAAAAACTAAACAAAATTTTATTTTTTATTTTTCTAATTTTTATTTTTATGAAAGTAATATTCCCTCCTCCAAACCTATTATGAACATTGTCCTCAATGTGAACAAAAATATAAAATGACAATGATCATATAAAAAAAATCAAATAAAGGAGAAAATACACCTGAATACGTGGGTTGCCTCCCACCAAGTGCTAAGTTTAACGTCTTCGGCCAGACGTAGCCACAATCTTTTGCAGGGTTTAGATTCTCAAGAATTCAGCCTAGATCAATTAAATGATTGCACCACACACTCCTATCCTTGTTGCCTATGTATGGAGCACATCGTGGAATAAAAGGATGGAGTGGTGGGTGGGGAAGCTTTGGAAAGAGGGGTCCCTGCATTAACCATGAAAGAAGGTCATCAGAGAATTTTAATATAAAGGGAACCTCCTCCCCCACATCAACCATTTTGGCCATAGGGGCCTCTTCTAGTAATGGAATTGGGAAAGCTTCCTCAATTAGTGACTCAACTAAACAATCTATGAAACAGTTTAAGTTATGTTCATTAAACAAAGAGTTAGATTGATCAATACATGATATGAATAGTGTTTCAGGAATAGAAGGTTCTGTTGATAATGCCATAGAATGTGACTCCTCAAATATAGAAGAAGGTTTAAAACTGGGTTCTATTAATGCATTCACTTCTTCTTTAATTTCTGCACCCTCTTGATCAGTATGTAAAACCCACTCAAGCTCATTCTCAAACCTTTGGGCATTTTGAAGGGATGTAACATCATAGTCAGGGGAAAAATAGATCCCTTCATTAGAAAATTTGCCCTTCGGATATTGAGGCTCGACAGGTAAAATGCATTCTTCGTTCCTATTCGTGGCCTGTGTTAGCTGATCTAACTGTATTTCAGTGTTGGCAAGAGCCTGTGTGTGAGAATGGACAATCTGGGCATGGGTCTGTAGTTCACTTTTCAGCTCTCTGTGTTTGGATTCTATCTCAGCTTTTATCTCAGTTTTTATCTCGGCTGCCATCTCAGCTACAAGAGCTAATAATTGGCTCATTTGGTTTTCTAAGATAGATTGTCTAGTGGGTTGGTCAAACTGAGGAGCAGTGGCTGGTTGGAAAGGCAGGTGTGGGCTTAGGAAATCTTGTCTAGGGGCCTGATGAAGAGTGGGCTCATTGGATTGCTCCCAAGGGTTATTAGGATGATCCTCCCACCTATGAAGACTTTGGGCCTCATTAATATACTTGCGTATAAAATCAGGGTACTCATGGGCCAAAGGGCACTCCACTGGGGTATGAATAGGACTTAAACTGAGGGCACATGGTTCCGACATATGAGTTGTGTATTGTAGGGAAGATGTGCCACTCCCAAAATTAGAATGATTATCCCAACCACGGTTGTAAGTATCAGCATATAAGGGGTGTGGGTGGTAGGGCATTTCATGGGGAAGGGGATTAGGTGTGTGTGAAGAACAATAATCATTAAAGCTCCTGTATGGGTTCTTATGGCTAAATCCATAGAAAGGTGAAGACATTTCTTCACCATGCATTCATCAACCGAACCAAAATATCACACATCTACAAATCAGAGAAACAACCCTAGATATTTACAACTAACAAACATCAGTCCTAGATATCTACAACTAGCAGTCCTAATAGCCACAACTAGCACAACATGCAATCACAGAAAGAAAAGAAAAACATCAAACACACAAATTAATTTAAAAAGAGAAGGATAAGAGAATGTAAACTAGGGGAAGGGGTGGCCCTTCCACGTTGGCGAGAATTCCACGTCCTTTCTTAACCTTGCAAAAGAAAGTAAAACACAAATTAAGCTACTGACGAATAATCTAAGTTAAGACTCACTAAACTACTCTAAAACTAATTATGCTAAGAATCTGGTAAATTATTAGTTTCCGTCTCCTGCAGCGGCGCCAAAAACTTGATCGTTTAAATATAAACCCTTGCAAGTGCACAAGGCAATTGTACTACGGCGAGTATTAAGAAGGGTTGTCGAACCTCAGGGATGGTGAATACTTTACCAAACTCAAGAGAAGAAAAAGATGTAGTTTAATTAATTCTAAAGAAAGCAATGAACTGTAACACCCAAAAAATTAGTAAGTATTTTAAAACCCAAATTTGACCCTCTTAATTTTGATTTGGTCATACTTTGCCTCATGGAAATTAAAGTTGGTGAGAAGAGCTTTCCAACGCCACCTATTATGCGCGATTTGGAGTTCGGAGTAAAAAGATATGAGAAATTGAATTTTGATTGAACGTGACAGCGATCGATCGCCATAGGAACCGATCGATCGGCAAGCTGAACCGATCGACGCCTTATCAAAACGATCGATCGTAGTTACTGTGATTTACGAATGTTTTGTTTCGCGTAAAGCGATCGATCGGCAGTAATGGCGATCGATCGGCTGAAACGCAGTACTGTAAAATAATGCATACGATGATCGATCGCCGTATAGCCGATCGATCGCCGGTTGCGGTTTTGCGATTTCTAGAAGCTTTTTGGGGTGGATTTGATTGGGAAAGATACCAAATCCCAATTGGACTTGTTTTGCACGTCTCTAGGAGGATTATGAAGCCTTCCATTGGTTGAAAGTGTCCATGATTTGGAAGATTAGTTTGAGAATGGATTCTCCCCCAACTCTATATAAATACTAGAGAATTGGCTTGTGCTAACCCTAGAACGTCCAGAGACTTTTCCCTTCTCCTTCCCACGTTCACCCATCTCCTTGGAGGCTTGTTCTTGTGGGAGTTTGCGAGAGCTTGGGGCGGGAGCTTTGGAAGGAGCGGAAGAGACGAGTAACGCGTAGAAAGGCGAGATCTTTGGAGGATTAAGTAGGATGGTTTTTCCCCTCTTCTTTCTTTTGATTATATATGCTTTTGACAAGTGTTTTGAGTCAATACCTTAGTTATTGTTTGGATTCTTGCGAGATGAATAAGTTGTGTCAATATTTCTATGCGTAGTGCATCACAAATCATATGTGCTTTCATGTTTCACTTCTAGACGGGAATTCACATCTAAATATTAATGCTTTATTAATTTTACAGAGACTAGAAGTTCTGATATTGTTTGGTTGTTGATGATCCATGTTGAATTTATGACTCTAAGGTGTGTCTTACATTAATTGCCTTGTTTGGGTTGTATTAATGATTACAAACTATGTTATATATCGAAGAACACAAGAAAGGAGTGAACTTTAGTAATTCCAGATAATTCTTGGTTCTGTAATTGGTCTAGGAGGGGAGTATATGGTCCGTTATTGATGCATTATTATTTATAATGTGTCACTAAGTAAGGTAATCAAGTTTAATGAAGAGTCTTAATCTCGGCCAGAACTGTTTCTGTGCTGACAGGTGGTAGCAAATAATTCATAACTAATTTAAATAAAATCGGAAAAATATAAAATCAGTGGGGTTAGAAACTAGACTCACGAGGATATTATCAGTAAAAATATCAGAAGTTAAGTCTTATTGTACAGAGCACAGTAGTCGTCGGAAGAGGACTATTGTGCAGGAAGCAGTGAGCTGAATCTGAGAGAAAATACTAAGTATACAAATAACATCATGTAATATGATATGATATTGATTAATATGTCAATACCAGTAATCGAATTATATACTTATGGAATATCACAGTAAGAATTGGGTTAGAAGTAATCTAATTATGAGGGATAATCCTTTAAACAAGTGATTCATAACTATCTATTTTAAAAGCGTTGATGTCGGTTTGATATTCTACTTGGAATTCAAATCATCTAAGATCCTTGATTTCTTATCTCTGATATTTGGATTATAACCTCTAATGCGAATGAGGAATTCCTATCTAGAGCTGAGCATGAAAGGTATGTATTGATTGTATGTTACTCCTTGTGTGAGTTGTCTTGTTATTCTATGCTACTCCAATGAGTGAGTTATGTGTTGACCAAAGACTTTGATGCTTCTATCCATACTCCTTGAGAGAGTCTATTCTGGTAAGATATACCTTATGATCTTAAAGTGTTGTGACCTCTATTCCTTTGAGATATTGCTCATATTGATTACATGATTGTTTCTTCCACTGGAGACCTTGCGAGACTCTCCCCATGGTGGTTTCACAGTATGCTCAATTAAGCCATTGTTAGATCTTGCGAGGTCACTTATATTTATGAAATTGCGATTCCATACTGCCCGAAGGGAGGCACTATACGTACGTTAGATTGTGGATATTACGGAAGGTCCTCAGTTTCCGCCCATCGTGTCCGTAAGCACTGGTGAGGCCAGCATCCTAGACGCATGGCAGAGTTCAAAAGAGAGGACCCCTAGGGTGGTTCTGGTATATTATTTTAGTCACTTGCGAAGCGACCGGTTCAGCGAGCAGAAATTGTAACTCCTTTCACTTTAGATATCTGGAGCCTTTGATATGATTGTTATTATCTCCTTATTCATATGTGTAGTAAGAGCCTTATTGATGTTTTTCCTTACTTGCGAGTTGGAATTGTTGTTGACTAACCTTGCAGGTGTATAGACCTCGGTTAAGTTCAGATGTTGTGGAATGTCTATGACCTTTGTTATTCTTATTCTCTTCTTACTGCTTGTTTTAATTCAGTGGGTTTTTACATCCTACTGAGTGTTTCTATGAAATACTCATGCATCCTCTGATGCAGGTGTAAACGAAAAGTGAGTTCAGGAAGTGCAGTAGTTGAATGGCGGATTGCAGGCGTCAAGAAGAGATTAAAGACGATTTAGTTATTTGTTTTGCTTTTATTGATGCTTATGACATTATTGGCAATTGTGTGCCATAGACTTATAGGTTTATTTTATTTGACTTTCGAAAATGGATTATTATTAAGTAAATTCATTTCATAGTATTCATTGATGTCTATTATTGTATTACACTGATTGCGGGCATAATCGGTTACACGTCCTTTTGAGATGATTGTAATCGGTTGGTAAATCGACTGTTCGGTCGCGTGCCCGGGATCTCTACCTCGAAATGTATTCCATTGATTGGCTTCCGCACTCCGATCGAGGTATGGGATTTCGGGGTGTGACATGAACTTTATCTAATCTAACTAAGATTTAATCAATATGGCGAAGTATCAAGGCAATGAATCCACCACTAGACATGCAATTACTACTCTCAATTATTATTAAGCATGCATTGACATGATATGGTGTTGTGAATGGTAGTACGTAGATCCGTATCTTGGTAGCTGAAAGGTCTAGGAAGCTGAAAGGTCATATGCTTTAATTATTCTAGGAAGCTGAAAGGTCATATCTTGTAATCAACCTAGGAAGCTGAAAGGTCATATGCTTTAATTATTCTAGGAAGTTGAAAGGTCATATGCTTTAATTATTCTAGGAAGTTGAAAGGTCATATCTTGTAATCAGGATAGGAAGACGCGCCCTCTCTTTCTTTATAAGGAGGTCTTCTTCCTCCTTCTGGGGCATGCAATATTGAATCTACTTTTCCTTATTCTCTTTTCTTCTTCTTCTTCTTTTCTCCCTTTTTCACAATGGTGTTTGATTTTGTTCGTGTTCCATACGGGAACACAACATTGGTATCGGAGCAGTTCCGATCCGCCGGAACGAGGAACAATGTGCTAGATATGTGTGCCGACATACTCAGGCGGATTCAACGAATTGAGGCAGCCTATACCTCCGTCGATGTTCAGTCATCGGCCAAGTTGCCGATGGCCCTGTCGCCGCCGACACCGTTGCCGAGCCCCGCCGCCTGGTACTCCGCTTCGCCAACCCCCGGGCCTTCGCACTATCCTCAGATCGCTACACTCGTTTGCGACAGAAAATGGGTAGGTTCTTCATATACAGATCCTTCTCCTCCGGTTCACTCCCCACCCCCGTCAGCGACTTCCTTCTGGGCGTTGCCGCCACCGGTGTCGTCATCATCGACATGCCGGTCACCATCACTGACGTCAAGGAGGCCGCCACCCCAGTCGAACCCCCGTCAACCCCTTCTCAATCTGCCTTCCCCTCCGATCTACTCCAGACCGCCGCCAGGAGCGTCGTCCACAAGTCCCAGCATGGATGAGAAGGAGCCTCCACCAGTTCTGGTGGTCACTTCAGAAGATTCAGCCGCCCACTATGACTGCCAACCTGGCTCTTCCTCGCCGGCCACGATGTTGCAGAACCATCTAACGACGCCGCCACCACCGTCCATCCACCCCTTCTCGGGCAGGCTCGACCTCCCCACCACCCCCAACCTCGTCGCCGCACTGGGCGACACCTCTGACAGGCAGCCTCGCTGGCCACAGCGATCTCACCGACTCTGCCCAAAGATCGGATTTTTCTTAAAGCTACGGTTGCCACGACACTGCCTAATGCTGTGCCGCCGCATCCACCTCGTGGGCCAGCGCCGCCGCGCATGCGGGCACGACCGATCAGGGAGGCACAGCGAGACCTGGCGACCCCTGCCCTTTCCACAATCTCCTGCCTACCATGTGTTCGATGAAATGCGTGAGTGGGTTGTGCCTCGCCCAGTGAAGTTTCTTAATCCTCTCTTGTCTGCAACTGTGTGTTTGATGCGAAGTCAGGCCAAATCTTGCTCCGCCATTTCCGTCCTAGCGATGGCCGCCATATCAGGGGAGACTACTCAGAATTACGAAGCTCAGTTCAGAAATTATCAGCTGTTAATTGATTACATTAATTTTGATGCAAGTCTTAATGCCGAAGCAAAGTTTGGCACTCTTGAAGAATACTTTCACACTGTTCGTGATGAAGCAGAAAGGATAATTTTTTTCCTTCCTGGGGAGATGGGAGCAGGCGAACTTGAAGGTTTTCCTTCTCTGTCTGGTGAGTTTTCCACCTACGCTGATCGTCAGCAGGATTACTGGAGTGGGTACTATGTTTCAAGGCTTTCCTTTAAAGCAGTGGATCGGGTTCTGGAGCAAACACTTCGAGCTTCAGAAATAGTGATGGCTTTAATGCTGGGTTATTGTCAGAGATCTCAGTGCTCAAAGTTTCCTCTGAGCTTCTCCCATAAGTTTACTACTGCAAGGAGGAATTTAGCTCTGCTTCCGCATCATGCTAGAGTCACTGGGTGTCGAGTTTCTCAGAAAGCTTCAAAACAACATGCCTATATATGAGGGTTGCAGCTTGATATATCCTTCTCAGTGACATGGGCAGGCATGTCGATTGACATTGGTCCTAGGAGGTGCACAATGGATGATACATATGACAACTGTCTTCAAGCTGTGCAAACACTTCCTCTTGCAGATTTTCAAGTTGGTCAGGAAAAGCTAGTTCTATATGATCATCTTACATCTTTTCAGGTATTTCATGTTCTTAGTCAGGGTGTTCAGCATACAATTTTTTATCCAGAATCGCATAATTTAAGAGGACTTGCATGTGAAGCGCGAGCATATTATTTTTCTGCCATTACTGCTTTTAGGCAGGCAAAGTGTGCCGTCGGTGGTTTTGGAGGAATTTTTGTGGCTAAGGTGTTCGAACCACTGGGAGCTGCTACTAATGATAGTCAGTTATTGGAACCGAGTAGCTTGTTTCCAAATCATATATCCAAATCCATAAAACAAGTGGCTTGGTGTTGATGAAGCTAGGGGTGACTATCCATTCAGTCACCATAAACTTACTGTTCTTCCAGATGAGTACATTGGGTCAGGAAAACCTATACTGCTTCTCTTGCATGGGCTGAATACCGACGGCAATAATTATTTCAAGCCAGCAAAGCTTCATGAAATTGAGAAGTTTGCAGGACATACTCCTGCAACTGACAAGACATTCGAGGATGGAGACATGGCATTGCTGGATATGGGAGCAGATTACCATTTTTATGATTCTGATATTACTTGTTCATTCCCTGTCAATGGAAAATTTACTAGTGACCAATGTCTTGTTTACAATGCTGTTCTCAAAGCTCATGAGTCGGTCTTATCTACAATGAAATCAGGAGTAAACTGGATAGATATGCACAAATCAGTGGCGAAATTTATTCTCGAGTCACTCACGATTGGTGGTATCATGCAAGGTGAGGTGGATCAAATGATGGCGACGAGGTTGGGTGCTGTTATCAAGAGGTCCGTAGCTTCCTCAAACAGAAGGGCAACATTATGTTTTTCGGCTCTCAAAAAGAGAAGATATTGGTTTCCTTTGCTGGTTGGAATTGGACTACTTTGTCTGCAACAGCTAAGCAGAACTTCTTTTATTGCAATCTTTGTAGCGGCTGGAGTTTCGTCAAGTAATTCCACAATTGGTAGCAGTCCATTGGGTAGCGGACCATCACCTGTGGTAATCAGCATGGCAAAAGCAGAGTGGTTCCTTATGCTCCTCCACCCACTACAGAAAAGGGTCTTGCTGGTACCCAACTGGCTGGGACGTTGGAAGTCAACTAACTTATGTACTTGCTTCTCTCGGGTTATTCCTTCGCAAAATCAATTAGCGCGGGCTTTTCTTAGGGAGCACTTCATTACTTGGCCGCCTTGAGGACAAGGCGGAAGCGGAAGCGTGGTGGAGTGTTGTGAATGGCAGTATGTAGATCCGTATCTTGGTAGCTGAAAGGTCTAGGAAGCTGAAAGGTCATATGCTTTAATTATTCTAGGAAGCTGAAAGGTCATATGCTTTAATTATTCTAGGAAGCTGAAAGGTCATATCTTGTAATCAACCTAGGAAGCTGAAAGGTCATATGCTTTAATTATTCTAGGAAGTTGAAAGGTCATATGCTTTAATTATTCTAGGAAGTTGAAAGGTCATATCTTGTAATCAAGCTAGGAAGATGCGCCCTCTCTTTCTTTATAAGGAGGTCTTCTTCCTCCTTCTGGGGCATGCAATATTGAATCTAGTTTTCCTTATTCTCTTTTCTTCTTCTTCTTCTTTTCTCACTTTTTCACCATGGCGTTTGATTTTGTTCGTGTTCCATACGGGAACACAACATATGGTAATTCATGTTCTTGATCGGACACACGAATTACTAATGAATTCACTAACGTTCTTGATCGGACACGAAAGTTCATCCACTATTGTGTAATCAATCCTATCCTCGATCGAGCATAGAATCAATCACAACTCTATTATAATGCAATTAATCTTATCCTTGATCGGGCATAAAATCAATCACAATATCTAATTCCATTCATAATCAATCAAGTCTATGATCAAGCACTCAAAAGAAACTCATGAAATCGCATTAAGCATGAATCATAATCAACTTTATAGAACTAAACTATCAAGAGTAGCAATACACATCTAGGGCTTCATCAAGCCTTGACAAAGAATTTAGTTACACACAGAAAGAGAGAAAAAAAAGCCTGTTTATGTAGATCCATCATCATGAATCCTTCTTCTTCTTTGCTCCAAAAGACTCCTTCTCTTGCTCCTCTCTAGCCTCCAAAGTATGCTCTCTAGTCTACCTTTTAATACCTAAAACGTTCCCTCATAAAGCCTATTTATAATAGTGATGAGAAACCACGAAGTCCCCTTCCAAATCCGAGTCAAAATAGGTCAAAATCGCATTTTCCATATACGGCGATCGATCGGCACTATTCACCGATCGATTGGTACTATTCATGAAAAATTTCCAGTAGATACGATCGATCAAACGGCGACGATCGATCACGAAAATTTCGATTTTTTCCTCAGGCGATCGATCGCTTCATTTAACCGATCGATTGGTTACTATTCATCCTGCAGCACAATTTTCCAATGGTCATAACTTTTTGCTCCGAACTCCGAATTATGCGTGGTAGGTGGCGTTGGAAAGCTGACTTCTTGACCTTTAACATGAGATGAATCAGTCCAAGCAGAAATATACACACTAAGTTGTGAAGGTTTAACCGTTGAAGTCTTATTTCACCATATTTTTGCATCTTTGCTCTCATTTTCCTACAAAACCAAAAACTATATTAAAGTAGCAATAATTCTAATTAAACACTAGCATAAATATAAGTTTAGAAGATAATAAAATGCATATTTCATGTGTAGATCACGAAGGTACTTGATTGTGAACCGGTTGTGCTTTTTGATACATAGGTTGTGTTAGATATCATATATTGCATTGTGATGGTGTAAATGTAAGTTATGATAGCTGATCGTTTAAATATAAAACCCTTGCAAGTGCACAAGGCAATTGTACTACGGCGAATATTAAGAAGGGTTGTCGAACCTCAGGGACGGATTAATATTTTACCAAATTCGAAAGAAATAATAAAGCAATGAACTTTACTAAACTAAGTGAGATTTAATCAATGTGGAGAAGACCAAGGCTTCGAATCTACCACAATAAACTAGTGTATCGTTTCTCTCTCTCTTTTGAATAAAGATTTTCAATTAGCTAGCATATTCCTATCGGACATATACTTGTCAACTCAAAATATAGTGCTCTCCTCTCGGATGTAACACATAAAATAATTAAAATATGGAATTGTGATCTATCTCTCTCGAGTATAAACCAATGAAATTTTATTAATATATAACACCTCAGTCTACTCACGTTCCTCTCGGATATGCAAGTATTCTTTGGATTGAAACTCACAAGAATTCACTCTTGTCTCTCTCGAGTACAAAGAACAAACCTTTATTGAATTAACGGTGATTACACAATAAAATCCATACACCAACTAGAGTAAAAACATAAGATGAGAGAAAAGAAACTACACAATCAGATTATTTGGCTTCATCTATGCCTTGAAAAAGTGTTTAGCCTTGCATCGGAAGAAAAATCACCATTGTGTTCTTCATATTCTTCTCTTCTTCTCTCCTTTGCTCTAGCCTCCAATAAAGCTCAAAAGTCTATTTTCTGATTTCTCCAAGGTAGCCCAAAACGTTCTCCCATAAGGCCTATTTATAAGAGTGAAGAGAAACCACGAAGTTCCCTTCCAAATCCGAGTCGAAATAAGTCTTATTTCGGTTTTCCACAAACGGTGATCGATCGCTCCGTATTGCCGATCGTTCGCTGTCCGATCGATCGCAATTCCTTCGTTATTTTCCTCTGATCGATCACTTTGCCGATCGATGCCGTATAATACCGATCGATCGTAGTTACTGTCTTGCGCGATTGAAAAATTCCAGTAGATACGATTGATCGTTTTGATTCCGATCGATCGTTTCTTTCAATACACTGCTTTTGCGGCTCTGGCGATCGATCTCATTGATAGCCGATCGATCGTGGTTACTGTTCATGAATTTCAAATGGCTATAACTTTCTGTCCCGAACTCCGAATTGTGCGTGGTTGGTGGCATTGGAAAGCTGACTTCTTAAACTTTTACATGAATCTTGAATCAGTCCAATCTGACATTTGTACACAAAGTTATAATGATTTAACCATTTGAGTTTCTTTTTTCCTCATTTTTGTGTATTACTCTTGTTTCCTACAAAAACCAAAAATTATATTAAAGTAGTATTTATTCTAATCAAACACTAGCATAATCATAAGTTTAGGAGATAATAAAATGCATATTTCATGTATAGATCGATAGCCCTTATAATGTTGTGATGGATTATATGCTGAGTCGAACATTGAGTTGTGATGCTATATTTGTAGGTTGTGTTAGATCTTATATTGAGTTGTGATGATATCTCTTTCAGTTGTGATGGTGTAACTGTAGGTTATGATAGAGGTTGTGACGATATTTCTTTCAGTTGTGATGTAGGTTGTGATGGTGTAACTGTAAGTTGTGATAGAGGTTGTGATTGAGTTGTGATATATGCATGTCAGACATTGAGTTGTGATGATATATTTGTAGGTTGTGATACATCTTATATTGAGTTATGAAAGTGGTTGTGTCGAAGGTACTTGATTGTAAACCAGTTGTGCTTTTTTATACATAGGTTGTGTTAGATATCGTATATTACACTGTGATGGTGTAAATGTAGGTTGTGATAGACCTTATAATGTTGTGATAGATTATATGCAGAGTCGGATATTAAGTTGTGATGATATATTTGTAGGTTGTGATAGATCTCATATGAGTTGTGATAGTGTAAATATAGGTTGTGATAGTGTAACTGTAGGTTGTGTTAAATATCGTATATTACGTTGTGATGGTGTAAATGTAGGTTGTGATAGACCTTATAATGTTGTGATAGATTATATACAGAGTCGGATATTAAGTTGTGATGATATATTTGTAGGTTGTGATAGATCTCATATTGAGTTGTGATAGTGTAAATGTAGGTTGTGATAGTGTAACTGTAGGTTGTGATAGAGGTTGAGATTGAGTTGTGATGATATTTCTTTCGGTTGTGATCTATGTCGAAATGTAGGTTGTGATGTGTGTCATGTTGTCTTGATTGTAGAAGTTCGCAGGCTACTGGAGAACAGACCTGCCACTCTAGAAAGCTTGTCCAACCTTGTGAATTGCTTGATCTTGACTAATATGCAAATGTATTAAGTCAACAAGGGTTTGTGCAAGGATGTAAATGTGATGAAGAATGATATGCATAAAATATACATATTTATATGTCTTATTTACCTATTTGCTAGTGTAGTTTTAATGATAAACATGAATAAAACGGGTTATTTGTGATTAGGATAGTAATTAGGGGATTAATAATTAATTTACACTAATTAACTATTTTAGATGCATTAAAGAATTTAAGGAATCATATTTTTATTATGAGTCTAATTTTAGTTTAGTTTTATTATTGCAGGTTCAAAAATGCGGATTGTAGATCGATAGCAGAAGAGCGCATTAGATGGGTTTTGAAGTGTCAAAGTGACCCAAGTGCTGATATCACGCACATCGAAGATCTGTACCGTTGATGAGCCACTTAAGAGAAGACGGGCGCGAAATTAAAGTACGGACGTGCAGATTTGATCCTGTGGATACGATTGATACAACGGGTTTTATAAAAAAAAGAAAGGAAAAGAGCCGGTTCAATGAACCAGTTCAGTGGAAAGAAAAGAAAATAAAAAAACCAACCCGAGCTAGAGCTCGGGTATTTTGGACGAGAAGCAGAGCGCTCGAGTAATGGAGAAAGGGCAGCGGCCCTAGATTATGGCGACCCTGGATTACGGCGGCCATGGGTCAAGCTCGAAGGTGAAGCTCAACGGCGAAATTCATGACGGCGCCGTAGAAGGTGAGGGATGGAGAGGAACAAAGACAGCGGTCCTGGGTTCCAGTGACTATGAGTCCTATCGAAAACGGTGGCTGAGGAATGACGGCGGCGGAGCTCGAGGGAGATAAGAAAACGGATCAAGGGCGTACTCGATTAGGACTGTGGAATTGTGCTGAAACAATGTCGTGCTAAATTAGGAAGCTCAGAGGCATGTTCATGCTGAAATTGGGTGTTGGATTTTGATTCGGGTTAATCTAAAACAGCAACGGATTTGGGCTCATCGTTAAGGTGGAAAAGGACTCTTCTGTTGTCTATAAAAGAGAGCAAAAAGGAGGAGAACGGATTGTTTTTTTTTTTGGGCTGTTTTGAAAAAAACAGAGTTTCGACGAGGAAGAAAAAGTGGGTCATTTTGGAGGTGATTCGGGTGGCGTTTTGGCCGGAAAACAAGGAGGAGTAGAAGAGGAATCGACGGGGGAGAGAAAGGGAAGAGATAGAGAGGAAAAAGCACAGTTTTTGGATTGATTTTTGGTGGTGAACAGTGTTGCTATAGTGTTTTCGAATTGCTACAATAACTGAGCTATTGGGGAAGATGAACAGTGCGCTGCTACAGTGAACAGTAAATTGTGAACAGTACCCGTGACTAGTGTTCCTGCTACAGTGATTTTTCATATGCAATTTCTTCCGAATCTAATTTTTCTCATGATTATGAATAGCTAAATTGTTTGTCAAAGCTAGAGGTGATATTATTTGATTAGTATTTTTATGTCTATGAAAGAAGTGTTTTATTGCTTATTTGGTTGAATGCGATGTTTTGATAAAGTCATAATCTATATAATTATTTGATTTGTCGTTAACGTAAGGTACGGCAAATGCTTATAATTCCCTGTGATTAGTAGACTAAGCTTGTTAATGATGAAATTTCAATCGAAATCTTTATGTTAATGGTTATGATGAATGTGAATGAAATATCATCTGATTAGGTCAAATCATTATTTGAATCTAATTGAGAAATTAAACAGACATAGAAGTATTAATTAAATAATTGATCCTTGAAGCTCTGATATCTCTCATCGATTATCTTTGCTATCTTTAGTTAGTTTTAATTGAATTTTTAATCGTCATTTTAGAAGTTAATTAAATTACAATTTCTCGACAAAATTTCCTGATAAGAATCTTAATTTGTTAAGCTAAGTAGTATTTAGATTAGTTTGGAGTAGAATAATCCTACATCATTCCCTGTGGTTCGACCTTGGACTTACCAAGAATATATTACAATTTGTCAACCTATTTTGGGGTTTGATCAAAGAACAAACTGGATAGGGAGATAATGTCGACAAATCACAGATGCCATGTACTAGAGGTGGAGATGAGAAAGTTAAAGAAAGTTGTGGATTGTGCAGGTGAAGGGGAAAATGGTCGGACTGAAGAGGCACAACAACAACTGCCTAGAGGAGAAGATCAACAAGAAGAGGACCATGAAGTGGCAGTCGAGGCAGGAGAAGATGCACATGAAGTGGCAGCCAAGTCCACACAAGGCAAAGTCCCCCCTTGCAAGGAGCCCTATTGAGGACCTAGAGTTCCTCGCAATCCCTGCTCCCAAGAGGTTCAAAACACAGGCTAAAAAGACATCACCGTTCAAACTACAAAAGCTTATATTTGGGGTTGATAATGATGAGGAAGATTGTGTCTTCTCGCCTAATGCTACTCCCACTAATAGGGCCAACACTATTGCACTTGCTCACATAATAGATGATCTCCTTGCAGCCCAGTTGGAAGATTCATGAGTCCCTCAAAACAGGGACCTCTCAAACATCTCCCTCAATTCCACTGATGTTGAAGGAGGAGAACCAAGAAGTGCATTTGCGAAACAACCCTCAGTCATCTCCATCGCATCTGATTCGACACTTGCTCTCCCCAAGTATATGTGATTATATCGTGTAGTTCAGGTTGTGACCCTTTATGCATATGTTGTGATACCATATTATAATGATCAGTATAAGTTGTGATATTTGTTGTGATGTTAGTTGTGTATATGTGATTATATCGTGTAGTTCAGGTTGTGACCCTTTATGCCTAGGTTGTAATACCATATTATAATGATTAGTATAAGTTGTGATGTTAGTTATGTATCTGTGATTATTTCATGTAGTTCAGGTTGTGACCCTTTATGCATAGGTTGTGATACCATATTATAATGATCAGTATAAGTTGTGATGTTTATTGTGATGTTAGTTGTGTATTTGTGATTATATCATGTAGTTCAAGTTGTGACCCTTTATGCATAGGTTGTGATACCATATTATAATGATCAGTATAAGTTGTGATGTTTGTTGTGATGTTAGTTGTGTATCTGTGATGATATCATGTAGTTCAGGTTGTGACCCTTTATGCATAGGTTGTGATACCATATTATGATGATCAGTATAAGTTGTGATTTTTGTTGTGATGTAGTTGTGTAACAGTGATTATTTCTTCTAGCTATGTTTACGTATGCTATGATGTGGAGTAACTGACATAATGTTGTTTATGTCAGTCTTTTTGCGCAACAGAAGAGAAGAAGTATGAGGAGTGGAGGCTTGTGCATCTTGATCCGGATGGCGATATTGAATCATTGTACCCCGTGAAAGAGTGACATCGGGAGATCAGTGTAGGATTGAGAGGGCCTAATGGGTACAATGCATTAAGATGCAAGAAGTGGATGCTTCCAGTGCTAAAGAACATACATTGGTGTTTGATAGAAACCAGGCTTGAGCAAAAGAAAGCTTTCATATATGATAGCATGAATAGTAGACCCAATGTGGCAGATGAAATCAACTTGTTCTTGAAGGCTATGAGGCGGCATTCAAAATATGATATGCAAGTCGATTTTGAGGATGGAGCATGGGATAAATAGAAGACAAAAGTGGTAGAGGTTCCCAAGACGTAGGGCAACGATGATGATTGTGGGGTTTTTATATGTTACTACTTGTTGAAGAAGGCGCTCGACGATGAGCTTCAAAGGTTCAACGTCAAAAAGTTTAGAAAATGGAGGGTGTGGTACATAGTCTCCAAGGTCGAGGGCTATGCACCAATTATGTGATAGACTTGATTCGTTTTCATATGACTATGTGGTGTTAGTATGACAAGGTTACATTTGACATTAGTTGTGTCAGCATGTAAGTAACTCGTGATGGACTTATGAGGTTGCATTAGATTAGGACTTTAGGTTGTGATATATTTTAGGTTTGATGACACATGATGTTGTGATTGAGTTGTGGTGACTTATGAATGTTGTAATAGTGTTGAGGTTGTGATTGACTTGGGATAGGCTTGCTGTTGCCACATACACTAACTTCCAGTACCTTCTTCATTCGTTGTGATTGAGTTGTGGTGACATATGCATGTTGTGATACCGGGTTGCATTGAGGTTGTGATTAAGTTGGGATAGGCTTGTTGCTGCCACATACACTAATTTTCAGTACCTTCTTCATTCGTTGTGACTGAGTTGTCGTGACTTATGCATGTTGTGATAACGGGTTGCGTTGAGGTTGTGATTGCACTAGGATAGGCTTACTGCTGCCCAACACTAACTTCCAGTACCTTCTTAATTCATTGTGATTGAGTTGTGGTGACTTATGCATGTTGTGATAGCATGTTGCATTGAGGTTGTGATTGAGTTAGGATAGGCTTGCTGCTGCTACATACACTAACTTCCATTACCTTCTTCATTCATTGTGATTAGGTTGTGGTGACTTATGCATGTTGTGATTGCGAGTTGCGTTGATGTTGTGATTGAGTTGGGATAAGCTTCTTGCTGCTGCCACATACACTAATTCCCAATACCTTCTTAATTCATTATAATTGAGTTATGATGACTTATGCATGTTATGAAGTCTGATTGTGCCCACGGCCATTGCAACGACTGCATCTAAATTGAAGTTTCTGTTTTAATGGTTGTGACGGATAGGACTTCGTCTTCGGTCTCCCCCTTAGCCTCTTGGTTTTTGGTGGAAGGATGAGATGCTCTCCCACAGGTGGCTCTGCACGTACCGGCTTGTCATCATGGGTGATCAGGAAAACTGTTTCACTGTATCGGTGATCTTGGCAATAGAGAGTTGTTTCAATGCCTTCCTCACTTCAACTTAGTCTTTAAAATACTGTCTAACCCCCACCAAGTTGTTATCCCAGACTCTCGAACGTAGTGGTGTTGCCTGACTACTACCACTGGTGGGAAGAGGATTAACCTTGCACTCGTACACACTGTCCTGAGAACTCATGAATGGTCGTTGATCTCCATCATTGGTCACCAGCACCTTACAAAATCTTCCACGGAATAACTCTCTAAAGTCAGCCATTCCCTTATCGGATATCAAGAAAGTCAGCTCATACACATCGGGGTACAAGTATGCAACGCTCAAATTGTTGGGAGGAACATTGAAGGCAACAACAATTTATTCCACAAATGAACTCAAAGTTTCATCCTCTTCTAGTGACAATGCCTTGCTTTTACCTCCAACTATTTTCACAGTTCCACCAAGGCTGGATTCAATACTCCCACAGTAGCAGACCAAAATTTAGAGCTTGCCTGCTTCATCATGGAGTTGCAAAATAAATCAGAAGAATATAACATAGGTCATAACTTACGTAGCAGCGCTATCACAACATAACATCACAACTCATACCAACAGTCATCACAACATTAATTATAGCAATCACAACCAAATTCTAAACTAACACAACTGAATCACAACATTCATCACAACTGAAGCTAATAGACATTACAGCTGAAGCCACATGTCATCGCAACATGTCTAAAAATCAACACAACAAGCGATAATACAACATTCCATCACAACACATCTACAAGTCATCACAACCTATCTACACATGACCACAACCTATTTTACAAATCATAACTTCGTCATCACAACATATTTATATATGATCACAACCTCTTTTACAGTTCATAATTTAAGCTACTTGACCGATCATCGCTACTTAGACATTCAAGCAATGATCAGACAGATCAAATGAGAAGAAAAATAGTAGCTTTCCTACTTACTTTCAATTTTTCCGTTATATGAGTTGCGCCGGTATGTCCACTACCTTCATCTGCAACAACTGTTTGGGTTCTGCCGATTTGTCCACCACCATCATCTTTGCTTTGGATGCCCGGAATGTTGCTGGTGGAGGTGGTTGCCGCCATTGCCATTACTTCCGCCATCTCAGATACGAGGAGAAGTGGAAATCTGAGCTCACCAGAGGAAAAGGGTCGGACTTTAGTGGGGCGTCGATGGGCTGTTGGATGAAGGTCTTTGGAGCTCCTCTAATGGTGGATGACTGCAACAAGCGAGATGAGAAGTGGAAATCTGAGCTCGCCAGAGGAAAAAGGTCAGACTTTAGTGGGGCGTCGATGAACCGCCGGATGAAGATCTTTGGAGCTCCTCTAATGGTGGATGACTGTTACAAGCGAGATGAGCAGTGGAAATCTGAGCTCGCCGGAGGAAAATCGTCGGACTTTAGAGGGGCATTGATGGACCACTGGATGAAGGTCTTTAGAGCTCCTCTACTGGTGGATGACTGCTACAAGGGGAAGGGGAAGAAAGGGGAAGGGGATGGAATGGCCCAACTCCATCTGGCAGGAGAGTTAGGGGTTGTTAGCTCCTCAGTTATGAGCGTTTTGGTCAATGACCATACAAATTTTCTAAAGTTTAACCACTTTAGTCCTGGGGACTAAAATGGAGAAACTTTAGCAAGTTAGTCCAAAATGTAATTTTTCTAATGAAAAAATTTACCAATTGGGAACACTATTCAAAATATTTCCCCATGTATCTGACGACCCACGCAGGTGTTAGCATGGTTTTTTTTAAACTGACCCAAAAGGCGTCAGTTGATGGTAACTGTAACACCCAAAAAACCAGTATGTTACTAAAACTGCTATTTTAGGAAACTGGTCTAAAATAAGAAAGTTTTGCTGCCTGTGTTATTTTGATGATTATGAATGTGTAGAATCGATAAATCAGTTTAGGTAGTACACTAGGGCGCGAGGACTAGCCCTGGCACTGGGCTCAACCTGGTGCTGAGGCTGGCCTGGCGCCAGGGACTGAGTGTACTTGACGCCATGAGTGGGGGCCAGGCGCCAGGGTGTGAGTACAATGTGTTGAGACTCATTTGAATACTTTAATTTATTAAGTTAAATTAGTGGTGTTGTACAAGAGTTGTGCAGTGCGGTGTGGCACATTACATTCGGGGGACATCGGAGCCGTCCATCTAGGTGCCACGCACTGGACGCAGGAGCATCTGAGAGCCATAGCCACGTGGACACAGTGCCTTGGGCATTGTGCACGTGGTTGGTATGATAAGATTTGGTTAGTTGTAGTGGAGAGAGAATCATGGTGTAATGAGAATTTAAATCCTAATTAATGATGGATGAAAGAAAGTAAGTATATTTATGGTAGATTGGGGAATTAAAAGGATTGTCTTTGGGACATGATTAATGGGGGATCATGGCACTTTCCATGTATAAAAGGGATGCCATGTGTCAAAGGAGGAGATCGTGCAATTTGAATGCAATTAGGGTAGTTACCTAATCGGCTTTGGTAAGGAATCTAATTAGTTTAAATCCCTACCATTAAAGAATTGTAATGGAAATTGGTAGGAAGGTTTTGGACGCCAATTAGGGATTGGGTTGGCATAATTTAATCTTAATTAGGAGTGGCAAGATTAAAGATCGTGTTAATCGCTTTTAAATTGGGATGTTACAAACCTTATTTTGGGAAACCAATTGATTTGGCCAAGATCCCTTCCTTTTTAGGAGTGTAACTGATTTGGATAATGGATTGACCACGTCCATAATTGAAGATCTTTCCTTTTTGAAGTCAAGTCGTGGCCCTTGGATTGAAGTGTGATCTACAGTGGAGATTTAACCTAGGTAATTGGGTTTTTGCTATTTAAACCCACCTAAGGAGAGGACGGCAATTCTTTTGAGCCTTGGAAGTCGAGCCAGCAGTGGAGAGCCTTGTCTACTTCTCCAGCAGCATTTGTGGTGGTGGTGTGAGCCTTGATTCGCGAGGAGTTGCGTGCAAGAGAGGTGATACGAAGAAGAGTCACTCGCGTAAAGATTTATCGGGTTTTTCGTAAGAGGTAGGATCATGGAATGTCAGATCGCCGATATATCGGTATCGGACACAAACCGATACGCCGATACCATTAAGTATCGGATTTCAGGTTTTTTCCAAATATCGCCGATATATCGATTTCGGACCGATATATCGGCCTTTTTTGAAAAAAAAAAAAATTTTAAAAAAAATTTTTTTTTTTCAAAATTTTTTTTTTTTTTTTTGGGAAAAAAAACTTTCATGTTTGTTTTCTATCCTAATATGCATATTTTGAAATCTATTCTTTGTTTAAATTAGTATAACTCATTTTAGATGTTAGATTGTGAAAATATATGGTAAAAACTAGTTTTTGACGACCGATATTTTTTTACACAATATCTTCGATATATCTCCGATATTTCGTCTCTTAGGCCGACCGATATTTTACTGATATCCGATACGACATTCCATGGGTAGGATGCTCTTTTTACTACAAATCTATGATATTAATTTTGATGTTTCATGATGAATATGCCGTATAATGCTGATATCAAAGATGATCTATTTATTCTTGGTATTGTTCAATTTGATGAAACACCGTTTGACATTCGGTATGGCTCCATCGAGTTACTCCAGTGCTGTTGCTGTCCAAAGAGACTTGTCATGTTTCGTTCATGCTTCATATTATTCTGGACGTATAAAGTTGTCCACTTTCTTCTATTTCATTTTCTGATTTTGTGATTAATCATGATATGTCTCAGTGTAACCCCAATTGTCGTCATATGTGAAGTCTTGATTGCAAAGTAATGAAATTTATGAGTCATACTTGATGGTATCCGAAGGTTACAGCATACAAAGTCATTCTTGAGTCATCAGATGTCCTATCTTGCAAAAGTTGTCCCTTTTGAATCATATTAACCGACAAGGGGTAAGTTTATGAAAACTGTTTTGTTTAATGATATACACCAGAAGATATTATCATTATAGTAACAATCTTTATGGGTAAGGGTTACTGGATTTCGAAGGTTACTGTACACCAAGTCGTCTCATGAGTCAGTAATTGGTGTGTCTTGATTTAATTGTCCCAATTGCAATTTACAAGCCTAAAAAGAATGGGTGTGTATAAACAGATTTGGAAATAGAGATTTATGTAAGAAAATACTTAATTACAGAATATTGGGGACTTATTAAACACCTAGAAGGGTAAGATACTAAGTCTAAATGGTTCTGATAAGTATTAAATCAAGTAATAAAAGATATTAATTATGCTATGTTTAAGAGTAATGCTCTCGGCTAGAACTAGTCCTGCGCCGATGAACTGTAATAGAAAATGTATAACTAAATGTAGGAAATTCAGAAAATTATGTGGTAAAATTGGTTAGAATCTAGAGACATGGGGCTGTTTGTCATAAAAAGTTTAGATCCGAGTAGGTTCTGTGCAGACCGTGGTAAGCCTAGGAAAGGAGCTGTTGTGCAGATAACAGTATTCTTCTGTGTTGTTTAAACCATATCTTATATTAACCCTATATGATACAACTACTTATGAAATGTATTAAGTAATGTTATCTCCGACGATGGAGTTAGTAATGTCTATAAATTTATTAAATCCAGAGCAAGTGTCTTGCTTAACCGAGTCATTCCTTGTGGTGCATTGCACTACAAATCTGCTATCCTATGAAACCAATCGAGAAATCTTCAATTCTCGGTTAGGGTTTACCTTCTTAAACCCTACCATCTTATTGTTTAGAACATGTAATTCTCATTATTGTCAGAATCAGGAATGGTCTTGATTGGAGCTATGCATGGTGAAGGCGTTTAGTGAGTCATTTTTGATGAGTCTCAGTTTTGAGTCATCCTATGCTTGAATGTTAAAAATTCTTTGGTTACTCCTATGTGAGTCAATCCACATTGGGATATTGAGAAATCCAGTGTACTCCTCTGAGAGTCTAATTTTTGAAGATTATGGTCTGGGTCTCTAGATGAGAGAAGCCTTATTATTTTTATATTGATTCAATTCTACATAAATTGTTTCTCCACTAGGAGTCTTTGATGAATGCTCTTAGAGTGGAATCATAGTATGCCCACGAGCCATTGCTAGATCCTCTATGATCTCAGATATTTGATGAACCTCTGTAGTTTAGCTAATAATGGCAACGCGTGCGCTTTAGACTGTATGATATTATGGAAGGTCTGCAGTCTCCGCCCATTGTGCCCGTAAGCACCGATGGGGCCAGCATCCCTAAACGCATGGCCGGGTTCCTCTAAAGAACCTCTAGGATGTTCTAGTATTGATGTCTATAGGAGAAATGGACTAAATAGAGAGCAAAAATTGTTATCTTCGACACTCTGGATGTTTGGAGTCAGCATTCATTTCTATTTTCTCCCGACACACTATACGATTGGAGTTTTGGAATTTAATATTTGTCTATTTCTTGACCGTTGATGGTCTTTGATGATGATTATTATCCAGGTAAGTAAACTTTGTATTTGCTCATCCTGACCTTATTAAACATGCCTTCATTTCTCTATACCATATTGTCAGTATTCCTATTGCTATTTGTTTGTGGGTTTTCTTGGCTCCTACTGGGTATTTCTTTTGAAATACTCATGCATCTCTTGATGCAGGAATCAAAGTGGAAAAGATCTGATGAGGTACGTTCGATGGAGCTTAATGGTGGAAAGATGATTGAAGTGATTTTAATTTTGTTTTGTTTTATTATCTTGTTCGTGGAGAATTGATCAGCCTGTGTGCTAAATTAAGTTTGATGTTTGGTATATTGTTGAGACTTGATTATTGTAATAATTTAGTTAAACTTGAGATTTTATTATTTAAGATTTTTGTTAGCCGACATTGTTTATCATTCTGGATCCTGTAATTGTCCCCGTTCAGGTCAATGGGAACGAAGTTGATCGAGTATTCGGTCGCGTCCCAAGTTTCAACCTCACTACCTTTATTGTGTTGGTGCTTCCGCGCTCTTATAGAGGTTTTGAAATTCGGGGCATTACAGTAACTAAGAGGCGTCGGTTCAACCTTTACAAATTGACCCTTGTCCAATTTTTCATTGCTCATAGAGAGGCGTCAGTTCTCTCATTATAACTGGAATGCGTCGGTTCAACCGATGCTTTTCGTTTCATTTTTATATCTCGTCGGGCTCGGGCTCGGCTGCACCGAGCCCTAGCCTTCGATCTCCCTCTCTTCTCCTGCGGCGATCAACGTCCGGCCAGCCCCTCATGTCCCCGCGCTCACACTGGCCACCTTCTCCGCCCAGCTCTGGCTCCCCGATGCTTGCCCTGGCCAGCTCTGCCTCCCCGTCGCTCGCCCCAACCACCTCCTCCAGCTATTGCCTCGCCTCGGCCATCTCCTTCTCTAGCCACTTCCTCGCCCCAGTCACCTCCTCGCCTCTCTTCTCTGGCCATTTCCTCGCCTCTTTTCTCTGTCCACCTCCTCACCTCCGGCGTCGCTCTCTTCTCCTAATAGTACGCGATCGCGCCTCCGCGTGTGTGTCTATAGGTAATATATTTTTACTCTCTCAATCAAAGTTAAAAATACATATTGATTTAGCTTTAGCATTGTCTGAAATTGATTGTCATATTTATGTAGTTTTTCTTAGTGTTTGTTAAAGGTTTTGTGAGTAGAGATGGCGGGAGATATTGTTTCATTTGTGCTACGGCATAGTGGCAGAATTGATAGAGGTGAATACGAAGGTGATAAAATCGTAGGATTATTTATTAATAAGCCAAGTACGTACGAGGAACTAGAGATGCAAGTGGCCAATAAAATGGGATAGGACCAAAGATTTTGGAAAATTCGTATCAAGTGTAAGATGCCTCTTTTGGAACAACGACCACCGTACTACCAATTGATGATGACAACTCTATGCAACAAATGCTCTATCTTGCGCCTCGTGTGTGTATACCTTCGTGCTATTTGTAGAAAAAGAGGTGGACATGCCTAGGTTTGCAAATGATGGCGAAGGCGGAAGTAGGAGTTCTCGCAGAAATAGGTCGAGTGGAAAGTTGAAGGGAAAGAGTGTGGAAGATAATGAAGAAGATGATTTGTCTATATCACTAGCGTGCAACGAACCCCAACTTTCGCCTACTTGGAGGTAAGTTTATTTGAAAAATGTAGTTTAACCATTCAGCTTACGATTAAAGGAATTGTTTATTCATGATGTTAGTTTTATTTTGAATAATTTAGGCACACATCTCATGCTCATGAAGCGATGAATCTTGGGATGGCACGAGGTGGTGAATGGTTTGGCACACAAATATCATTTCATAACCCATATACTTACACTAGTTCAAGTGGTTGGCAAGAGGGAAATGTGAATGATGAGGAAGATGAAGGGGAGAATGAGGAAGAGGATGAGGTCAATGATGAGCAGGTGACTAATTCATCGGCTAATGATGTTGAAGACGTACGAGGAGATGATAGTGTGCAAGAGATGGTTCATAATGAGGGAGATGAATTGGTGGACATTGCAATTGCTATGGATAACTTGGATGACTTTGAGGAGGAATTGCCATAAGAGGAGGAGGTGCCATGGGCGTGAATAACAAATGATGAAATAGATGGGGCAACTAATTGGTGTTTGCATGAGGAGACACACTTTGACGAAAGAATATATGTGGGGCAAATATTTCCTAATAAAGATGAATTTGTACACGCATCGAGGGAGTTTTCAATAGCGCATGATGTTCGCTATAAAGTATTGTGTACAAGTCCGACACAATACACAATAAGATGTCAATACCCTGATTGCCCATGGAGAGTACATGCATCAATGAGGAAGGGGATTAATAATTTTAAAGTGAAGACGTTTGGTGGCGAACACACTTGTAGAAATGCTCAGCTAGACACTGGTCACATACAATGTACTGCGGCGTTTGTTTGTCGGCATATATTACCTTTTATTAGAGCAGAAGTATATATCCCACAAGTGGTTATTCAAGAGAGGATTAAGGAGACTTTTCACGTGGATATTTCATACAAAAAAACATGGATGGCAAGGAATATGCCCATCAAAGTAGTGTATGGTGATTGGGTTGAGTCTTATCGATTGTTGCCAATGTACTTGGAGGCAATAATTAATGCCATTCGGGGAACCATTTGTAAGTTGGTGACAAACCAAATGGAAGATGCCGGGTAACGACAGTTTGATAAGGCATTTTAGGCCTTTGGGCCATGTATTGAGGGTTTTAAACATTGTCTCCCAGTCATAAGTGTTGATGCCACTTTTCTATCTGGCAAGTATAATGGAGCCTTTATGGTGGCGACTGCTAACGACGGGCATAAGGGTTTGTATCCTCTTGCATTTAGCCTTGTTTCGAGTGAGGATTACCCTAATTGGAGATGGTTCTTATGTATGTTGAAGGAGCATGTTGTCCTTGATAGGATATCTATCACTATCATATCTGATCGACATATAGAGTTGCAAAAAGTTGTGCCAGAGGTGTTTCCACTTCTGAATTTTTGTCACCGATATTGTATGTGACACATCAAGGCAAACTTTCATAAGAAGTTTAAAAATGATGTATTGACAACATTGATAGTGGAAGCTGCAATGGTGCTTACTGTAGACGAGTTTGATGAGAAGATGAAACTGATCGGTGCAGAAAGTCCAGAAGCAAAATGGCTACTTAGGGGTCATTTGGGGCGTGAAAAATCCCAAATATCCACTCCCAAAAATCCACTGGGATTATCCACTAACCTCATGAGGTGTTTCAGCTGGTTAGTGGATTTTTGGGAGTGGATATTTGGGATTTTTCATGCCCCTAACAACCCCTCAGTGAAGAAGGTGGATTATCCCCTCAATTGTGGTCTCTTGCTCACGATGGTTTTACAAGATTTTGAACGACCACAACAAATATGGTTGAAAGTCTAAATAGCGTGTGGAAGGGGGCTCGATCATTACTCGTGCAAGCCTTAGTGTCGGCCACATTCTACTGGATTGTCAAATTCTTTGTAAAGCGACATTCGGCCGATCTGGCAGTGGCAACCCCATACGCCCCTACTATTGAGTGGAAGATTAAACAACAAATGCATCTTATTGGCAGCATGTGGGCTGAGCAAATCAATTCTCATGCGTATGAAGTGAAAACATTGCGTGGTAGAAAATATGTAGTGGATGCCCGCCATCATACATGTCCTTGCAATTACCCTCAGGTGTACAAACATCCATGTCATCATCTAATTGTTGTCCAATTGAGGCAAAGATGGCCCATCGGCGATTTAGTTGGATATTGGTATACATCTGATGCATATAGAAAAGTGTATGCAGCCAATTCTTTCTGCCTCTTGATCGATGATCTTGGGAGGAAGAGTCACCTATATTTGTGGTGAAACCCCCAAGAGTGACACGAAAACCCGGTCGTCCACTCACTAGGAGAATATATAATGCGATAGATAGTGCTGGCATGACGACAAATGGTCGATCACACTACCATTGTGGGAATTTTAACCAAGTTGGACATAACAAACTAACTTGCCAAAACACACCTTCTACTGATTGGTACTTCCATACATTGATCTTTATATGTAAATTAACTTATTTTTTACCTTCTTTGAACTTATTATTAACTGTTGGTTTCTTTGTAGATATTATTGACCTAGGACCAATTGATCCCTCCGTCCTCACAGAGCAGAGCTTGCATAGATCTGATGGCATATGGAACGGAGAGGTATGTGCACATCCATTAGCTTTTTATTTTTTGATTTTGTGTATAGTTAACTACTGTAACACCCGAAAAATTTGTGTGCTTACTAAAATTGATTGATCTAAAAATACTAAATTTTGATGCTTGTTTTTGCTATGTTTTGCACTTTAGGGTTAAAGTATGTAAAGAGGGCTTTCCAACGCCATTGACGGTGCACAAAACGGAGTTCGGAGCATAAAGTTATGTTAGTTTGAATTTTGGTATGCAATCGGGGTATGCGATTGATCGCCGGAGTGTACGATTGATCTGGCAGGGTACGCGATTAATCGTCGGGGTACTCGATAGATCGCAACGGCGGATTGAATACGAAAATTGCGTTTTGAGTGGATTTTTTGAAAAAAAAGTTACCAAATCCTAACCAAACTTGGAGATTAAGTTCATGAGGAGATTTTGGAGGATTTTAGAGGATTCCTATTGGAGGAAAGAGTACATGATAAGGAAGGATTTGCATAAGAGGTGAAAACTCTAAACTCTATATAAACCCATGAGAGGGGAGGGCTTGTGCGATTCATATCATACCCTAGCTGTACAAATCTTGTGCTTTTCTCCTTCCCACGTTCACCCTTCTCTCAAGCCTCTTCTTGGTGTGAATCTTCATCCAAAGCTTGGTGCGGAGGTATCGCTACGAAGCGAAGAAGGCGAACGATGCGTAAAGGGCGAGACTTTTGTGAAACGAAAAGTAGGATGATTTTACCACTATTCCTTGTGATTTATTTCAATCATATGAATGTTTATGATTCAAGTTCTGATGTCAAATATGTGACCTTGTTTGGGAATGAATATGTGTGGTATTTCAATTCATGAGTTGATTATGATCATGCTCTTATATGTGAAGATGTGGGGGTCAATTGATATATAATATTTAACATGATAAAAGGGTATACTTTGGTAAATCCAGACAATCCTAGGGTCTATAATTGATCTAGGAGGGGAGTATGGTTGTCTGTTAATAATATATTATCATCTATAATGCGTTATTAAGTGAGATAATCGAGTTTAATGAAGAATCTTAATCTCGGCTAGAACTGTTCTGTGCTGACAGTCTGTAGTAAATAATTCATAACTAATTCAAATAAACTCGGAAAAATATGCCGTATGTTGGTTAGAAACTAGACTCCAAGGACTATATATAATAAAAATTTCATAGAGTAATTCAATCTGTGCTGGCGCTGGGAAGAGCCGGAAGTCAACTGATATGTAAAAATAGAATACTGTAATTAGGATAAAAGTTGGAGAAACTTTAGAAAAACATTACCCTATGCTAAAATAAGTATACTATGAAAGTAATATGTGTTATGTAAGATCTTCCAGAAAGAATTACAGCAGAATGGACTAAGTATAATCCTTTAATATCATGGGCTAATAGTGGATAGTTTGGTGTTTAGTAAGACCTATGTGTTTCATGGTTGATATTGACTAGGCTACGTTTTCAATTGGAAGCTGAACCATCATCCCCTTTGACTAAAGTCATAAACCTTGAAGTTTGGATCAATGTTTCTATGACCGAGTTTAGTATTGGAATAGTTCCACCTATGTTAAAGCAATATGTGACACTTCTGTTGTTGACACTTTATTTTAATACTTCTATGGTTAGTTGTGTGACGATAGAGATTAAGTAATCTCATTGTTGCTCCTTTAGTGAGTCAGACTTTTGAAAGAGTGTCGAAATCTTTATTGTACTTCTTTCATGAGCTAATTACTAGAATAAATATGTTCTTCATAGAGGATACCTTTCCTTCAAGTAAATAGTTACATCAGAGATTTGTTATAAAAACCTTGCGAGAATTTGCCCAAGAGAGGTAAATTAGTTTCCCAGGATGAGAGATGGGTAGTCTCAATAGTACCTGAGTGAAGACATTCTTAGTATGCTGGTAAAAGCCATAATAGACTCCGTCCAGTTGAGAGTTGCAGAATACTCAAAAGCACTTGGATTAGGAGAGACTATGTCCGGGTGAGAGCTAATGATACTCAATAGCCCTTGTGTTAAGAGAAACTCAGCCAGGGTGAGAGCTAATGATACTCAATAGCCCCTGTGTTAAGAGAAACTCAGCCAGGGTGAGAGCTAATGATACTCAATAGCCCCTGTGTTAAGAGAAACTCAGCCAGGGTGAGAGTTAATGATACTTAACAGCCCATGTGTTAAGGGAGATTCAGCTAGGGTGAGAGTTAATAATACTCAAAAGCCCCTAAGTTAAGAAATTCAGCTAGGGAAAGAGTTAATAATACTCAAAAGCCCCTGAGTTAAGAGTCCCTGCCAGGATGAGAGTTAATAAGACTTAAAAGTCCCTGAGTTAAGAGAGTATATTTTTGGACCCATGTTAGGTTCCCGCCCAAAGAGATGCATTCCATAAGTACTGATAGAGCCAGTATTCTAGACAGGACAGAGGGTTCCAAGGAGAGAACCTCTAGGATAGTATGGCAAGAAACCACATGGAAGTAGTGTTATATGAGAGTGAGAGTTGTAGCTCCATACGCTTGTGATAGTTGAAGTCTCTATGAATGATGTTTTTCTTATGCACTCTCAATGTTTGGATCATTGATTAATTATATTCTCTCCATACATTCTAGCTGTTTTGGGGTTTTAATGACTGAAGATGACTTCTAGTAATGCAATTCCTTATATTGGATATCGATATTGTTGATTTGTCAATTGTTGTTGAAATCTTATGCATTGTTATACATTGTATCTTTTGTGGTTGTGTGGGTTTTGCATCCTACTAGGTATTTCTTCGGAATACTCATGCATCCTGTGATGCAGGCTTGGATAAAGATTAGATTTGGAGAATGTTGCAGCTGAAGGAAAAGCTCAAGGATTGCAGTCAGAAAGTTACGAAGTTTATGTTGCTTTTGAAATAAATAGCTGTGACATTAATGGCCTATGTGCCAAGAAGTTTTAGTGATTTTATTAAGAGATTTTAATGACTTTTATTTTGGGATAATTTGAGATTAAGAATTTTTATTTCATATGGTTTAATGATATTGATTCATATGACTGAGTGGTTTCAATTACACATCCTTTTGAGATGTTGTGGTTGATTGGTGAATGGGAATTCAGTTGCGTTCACGAAATTCTGCTTCAAGAATTTCTCGCTTTAAGGTCAACTTCCGCACTCCGTCGAGGCTTAAAATTTCGGGGCGCGACAAATACTTTTCTGATTGTAAATTACTTTTCATGTGCATTGAGTGCACTGAACACTGGCAAAACATGCGACATTGGGTAGTTGATGCATGCGTTTTGCCGTACATAGAGATGGGTGGCTTTGGGCAGTTTATGCGCTTAAAATATATTAGGATTGATAGGGCTCTCATAACTGCCCTAATTGAGAGATGGCGGAGGGAGGCGCAAACCTTTCACTTGCATTTGGGGGAGATGATACTACTTGGATTGCGCATTGATGGCATTGCGGTGAGTTGCTCGACTGTGGGCATTGACTGGAATGAAGTATATGAGCACCTTCTTGGATGGGTACCTCTATGTGATGCATTGAAAGGACGAACTCGGGTCAATCTTTTGTGGTTGAGAGAGCACTTCAATCGCCTGCTGGAGGATGCCACAAAGATAGATATCGAGCAACATGCACAAGCATATTTTCTCTCTATACTTGGTTGCACTATGTTTGCCGATAGCAGCAGCAGCCATATGCACCCCATGTATCTCATATTATTAGAGGATTTGCATACCGCGGGACAGTATGCATGGGGCAATGCCACCCTTGCTTACCTTCACAGAGAGTTGGGAAAAGCATGCCAACCCAGCACATGGCTACTCTATTTACTACAAGTATAATATTTGATTCATGTTAGGTGTGTATGTATAACACCCGAAAAATCGGTTTGTTTATTAAAATTGCTATTTTTAGAAACTGGTCTAAAATAGGAAAGTTTAGCTGCCTAATTGAATTTTTGGTTATGCCATGTCATTTGGTATGTTGATTGACTAATTTAATACATGATAAATTGTTTAATTGATAGACCAATTAGGCAGGAAACTAGGGCGCGAGGGTTAGCCTTGGTGCTGGGCTCAAACTGGCGCTAAGACTGGCCTGGCGCCAGAGACTACATATACCTAACGCCGGGAGTAGGACCAGGCACCAGGGTGTGAGACCAGAGAATCTAGACTCGTTTGGGTAACACGAGTAAGTAAGATAAAATATGGAATGTGAGGCGTTACGATTTGCAAGTTATTTACATGTTGACCAGTAGACGGAGGGACCGGGCACCAGACGCATTGGGCGGTGATCTATACATGAAATATGCACTCCTAAACTTATGTTTCTGCTAGTATTAGATTAGAATTTATGCTACTTTAATATAGTTTTTGGTTTTTGTAGGAAACAAGAGTAAAACGCAGAAATGGGATAAAACGCGACTCTAATGATTGAATATTAATAACTTCGATTGCATATCTCTGATGGGACTGATTTAAGCTTCATGTTATAGTACACGAAGTCAGCTTTCCAACGCCACTGACTGTTCGCAATTCGGAGTTCTGAGCAAAAAGTTATGATCATTTGAAATATCGTACGCGAAAGAGACACGATTAAAGAAAAGAACCGTCAAGATGAGATTGGATGGATGAGATCGATACAACGGGTTTTTGTTTAATAAAGAAAAAAAATAAAAAAAGGAAATATGACCGGCCCCGTTCCGGTCCGGTTCAGTTAAAAAAAAAAAGAAAAAGGAAAACCGGCCCGAGCCAAAGCTCGGGCCTTTCGTCCAGAACGGAGGCGCTCGAGCTCTGCTCGAGCGCCGGTGAAGAACAGCCGGCGAGGCTGAGGGCGGCGAGGACAGACGGTGGGCTGAGTTGCGACGGCGACTGTGACGGAGAAGACGGCGATGATCACGGTGGAGAGGTCGGTGGTGAGACTTGACAGAAGAGAAAAAAACAGAGCTCTGTTTTGAGCTCTGTTTGAGAAGAAAATGGCGGTGGGCTGAGCTCGCCGGTGCCGGAGATGGAAAAGGATGGTGAAGGCGACGAAGCTTCATTCGACGGCGAGGCACGGCAGCGGAGCAGCCCACGATGAGAGCCGTGCTCAATTGGGAAAGAAATAAAAAAAAACCAGTCCGCCGGAATAGGAAAGTGGGTGCCGGATTTGGGGCTCGATTTCACTTCAAATTGGACTTGGAATTGTGTTCGATTTAGGACGGGACTGAGGTCTATAAAAACAGATGATTTCTGGCCGGAGAGACGACGGTTTTTGGGGAGAAATTTTAGAGCTTTAACGAAGAAACAGAGGACTGATTTTCTGGCCAGAAAACAGAGCCGCCGGAAGAGAGGAAGACAGCGCCGGATTTCGGTGGTGCTTCGCCGAAACAGAAGGGAGAAGAAGTAGGCCGGAGGAGGGAAGAAAGCTGCGATTTTTGGGCTGTTCTTGAACTGCTACAGTAACGGCTGCGCGAGGAAGACGATGAACAGTGCATGAACAGTACCCGTGAACAGTGAATAGTGATTTTTTGGTGAATAGTGCACAATGACACCAACGAATCAACATCGTTCTCCTTGTCCGATGGCCGGCTAAATTCGCGTCCAAGGCGTAGATGAAGCCCTAGATTTGTGTTATTACTCTTGATTGTTTTATTTAATACAGTTGATATGATTTTGCTTAATGCTATTTCATGAGTTTCTTTTGAGTGCTTGACCATAGACTTGATTGATATGCATGAAATTAGATCTTTTTAATTCCTATGCTTAGCTAAAAGTAGGCTGGTGTTAATTCTATGCCCGACCAAGGATAGGATCATTAGCCCAAATGATAATTCTATGCCCGACCAAGGATAGAATTATCTACATTAATTTTTAGTGGATGAACTCTCGTGTCCGACCAAGAACGTGAGTGAATTCACTGTGATTTGTGTGTCTGACCATGAACACAAATTACCGTATCATGTCAATTTGAGCGTAATAATAATCGAGAGTAGTAATTGCATGTCTAGTGGTGGATTCTCTGCTTTGGCACTTCTCCATATTAGTTAAAATCCAATTTAAAGTAGTTAAATTTTATTGCTTTCTCTAGATTAATTAAATCAGAATTTGCTTTCATTTGAATTTGGTAAAATATTAGTCCGTCCCTGAGGTTCGACAACCCTTTAATACTCACTGTAGTACAATTGCCTTGTGCACTTGCAAGGGTTTAATTTTAAACAATCAGGCGGTAGGGCGCCAAAGAGGGATACGTGGCTCATGTGTGGTCACGAGTATGTGATACGAGTTGGTTAAGACGTATGGTTCGTGGTCTACGCGAGAAGGTGTAGTGTGTGGTGTACACGGGACATCGGGACATATGACTGTGGGACTCGTGCCGTGATGCAGAGACACTAGACGCAGGGCCACATGGGCATAGGCATGGAGTGCCATACTCACGTGGATGATGTGGCACCAAGAGGTTATTAATTGGTTAGAGCGAATCTTGGTGAAGAGATGTGATTTGATCTACTTGCGGTAAATAAGGAAAGTTCAGGGTAAAATCAGTAAGTTACTGATTTGGTTGAGATTAAATAATAGTGTAAATCTTTAAGTTGAAGAGAATATTAGGGCAATCCTCATCAGCCAATCAGAGAAGAGCATCCCATTATGATGGACGTCCAAGTGAATTGGGCAATACGTGGTAGTTTCCTAGTTTGGGACGAGATAAACTCAAATAGGGTATGAATCTTATTAGAGATTTCCTAACTAAATGAGGAAGCCAATGTGTTGGACACCCTTGCCAAATTAAAGGAGAATTTTTATTGGATGGCTGGGTTTGTGATTAGGAAGGGAATCAAAAGAGGAGATATCCTACTTAAGAAAGGATTTGGTACTTAAGCTCACATAAGGGAGGGCCGGCCCATGCTTGGACGCCCAAACCCTAAAGTTTCTTTTGGTTTTGTTCTTTACCTTTTCCCAACATCAATCCAGCAAGCTTCCAAGCCTCTTCCTTGATTCAAATCATTTCTGTTGCATTGGCCGGAGGCGACGTTGCGAAGGGGAGGAGAAGAGCTACGCAAGGAAGTCCGAAACACGCGTATCGAAGTTGGTATGATGATTTTTTCTTACCTTTTCGTCTATAAATTCTAATGGAGTATGAACATCATATTTGAGTTATTATGTGACTGATTTCATGGCCTTGTATTTATGTTGATATCGATTCAAGATTGATTCATGAAGGAAACTTACATGAATGTGTAATATATATGTATATTAGAATCATAGTGTTCAATGTTTGCTCGAACTTCATGTGCAAGCACCTAGAGGGTCTCCCCATACTGGTTGACCATCTAAATACTCAATTTCATGCTTTTGAAGAACAAGTCATTTTCTGTCCATGTAAAATTATCCTGTTATTTGATCGATTTACTTCAAGTCCTAAGTCAAGTATGTCTTATATTGGGTACGTGGCCCAATTCGTAAGTAGAATGTGGACTATTATTTTGAATCATGTAAATGTTGGTGTCACCACTCTCTGATTCCTCAAAATAGCTTTTTGATGATCTGCCAGTTCTTTGCTGGTACGTGCAAGTATCTAGGATTAATTGTCTTGTTTGGATAGTATGTGTATTAATAAGATAACACTTGTACAAACAATCTTGCATGGAAAAATATATCTTAAGATGTAAAAATTACCTAATTCCAGAACCATTAAGGTTCTGTAATTGACTTAGGTAGTAGGTAATTAAAGGCAGAAAGATGTCCTCAATCAAAGTAGAGAGTAATTACACTGATTATCAAATAGGATTAAGACTAATGATCTCGACCAGAACTATTTCTGCGTTGACAAGCTGTAATAAAAAATTCATAACTAATTATAAGAAAATTATAAAAATAATCCGTCAATGGGGTTTAAAACTAGACTCTCAAAAATCATCCGTCAAAATTTCAGAACCTAATTCGAACTGTACAAACCATGGTGGTTGACGAAAGTGGACTGATGTGTGTAAAATAGTACACAGTAATTAGGGTTTAAGACACTAATATCTACTAAGACTAAAGGATATGATAAGACATGGTTATATCAACCTGATTATACATTGTAAGAAATGTTAGTAAGTATTACAGAAAAAGTAATTCAACTATAAGAGTTGATATGGTCGAGTCATCCTAAGTGGGGTTGTGTTCCACATATCTATAGCCTTTGTGTACAGCTTTGAGCCAGTGAAGTTTCCGGATAGGGTTTGAACTCTTGAACTCTATTATCTTGTTTACATTATGGCATTTGAATCTTGTAGTCAGTTGATCTTGGGGGTATTCCTATCTAGGGCTATGCACGGTGAAAGTATCCATGTATCGAAAGACTGTTGACACTTCTTTTGTGAGTCATCTAGTGATTGAAATAGAGAATTCTTCTTGATTACTCCTTTGGTGAGTCAAATACTGATTGAGATATTGAAATCTCATTTGTACTCCTCTGTTAATCAAACGTTGAAAGATTATCAATTGAGTTATTGAATGATGCAACTGATATACATGAAATATACACATTTTTATATCTCTTTTACTTAATTTGTTAGTGGTAATTTCTGTTAAAAATGAATATTTAGGGATGTTTATTGCTGAGTTAGCAATTAGGCTCTCTTTTTCATATACGTTGTGTTGCCCATATGCTAAATCTAATTGTGCAAGTTGGACTGAAAGAAATTTTAGATGTAATTATTCACGTCCGCGAGTCTGTGAAATATATGACGGCCTCCCCTTCACGTCATCAAAAGTTTGCTGAGCTGATAGCTAAATTGAGAATTAATGTGGGAAGGGCGTTAGCTTAAATGTTACCACTAGATGGAATTATACATATCTAATGTTAGAATCTGTTTTGCCATATCGTGATGTGTTTAAAATATTGGAGGAGGAAGATCCATCTTATAAACATAAATCTTTTAATGATGAATGGGAAAATACTACCACTGTTTGTAAGTTTTTGAAGCGGTTCTATGATGTAACAAAATTATTTTGTGGTGTTAATTATACTACAATTCATCTATTTTTGAAGGAAATAGCTATAATAAAAAAAGTTCTACTTGGAGGTACAATTTCTACATCGTATTTTCTCTGTTCTATGTCCTACAAAATGTTAAATAAATTTTATGAATATTGGAGTGATATACCTGTTACGTATGACATTGCTTTGATCTTGGATCCTAGATATAAGAGGAAGTTGTTGAAATTTTATTTGGCCCAGCTACATGGAAAAAAGTTGGGGCACTACGTTTTAAAAGAAGTACAGCTTTGATGCAATTGTTGTTTAATCAATACAAGAACAAAATATGTCCACTTGTGGATAGGGCCTCTACTGAGGTTGTCATTCCTTTAAATGATGAAGAATAAATTCAACAATAGTTGTAAGAAGAAGGATATGCTATAAACAATGACAGTGACAAATCTGAGCTCGGGTTGTACTTTGGAGGGAGCCAAGAAAATAGGGACACTTTGACTTATAGACATTTTTTCTTGGTGAAAAGTTAACTCAATCAAGTTCTTAATATTGGTTGCAATGGCTCAAGACATTTTGATTGTTCTTATTACTAATGTAGCTTCAGAGTCCGCGTTTAGCACTGGTGGGCATATTCTTGACCAATATAGGAGTTCTATCCTGCCTAAGACAGTTGAATGTTTAATTTGCACCTAGGATTGGTTAGGTAGTGATCTACACATGAAATATGCATATAATTATCTCCTAAACCTACGTTTATGTTAGTATTTTATTAGATTTAGTGATACTTTACATAGTTTTTGGTTTTGTAGGAAAATGAGAGCAAGATGCAAAAATGCGGTGAACGTGACTCCAATGGTTAATCTTCATTACTTCGATTTCATATCTCTAAGGGACTGATTTAAGCTTCATGTTAAAGTTCACGACGTCAGCTTTCCAACGCCACTAACCGTTCGCAATTCAAAGTTATGAGCAAAAAGTTATGATCATTGGAAATATAGCATGCGAAAGAGACGTGACTAAAGAGAAGAACCGTCAAGATGAGATTGGATGGATGAGATCGATACAATGGATTTTCGCCTAATAAAGGAAAAAAGAATAGAACTGAACCGGTTCCGTTCCGGTTCGGTTCGGTTTAAGAAAAAGAAAAAAAAACTAAACCCGACTCGAACTGTCGGGTGTTCTAGCATAGCCGAAGCTCGAGCTTTTGCTCAAGCTTTCATGGCGGTCGACAACAGAGGCTGTGTCGGCGGCGAGGACTGTGTCTGGCGGTGATGAACGGCGGAGAGGCGAGGCTCGACGATCGGAAAAACGGCAACTTGCTTTGAAAAGGGAAAACACAGCCCGATTCCAATTCAAATTAGAAATTCGATTTCATCTTCGATTGGGATGCGGATTTGGGCTCGATTCGACTTCAATTAGGACTTGGACTCTGAATCGTCTATAAAAATTAAACTTTTGTCTGAGAAAAAAAAACTTTTGGAGAACCTTAGAGGAGGACTCCCAGCCAGAAAAACAGAGAGACAAATAGGGAAAAGCCAGGTGATTTCGGCCAGATTCCGGCATGGTTTCAGCCAAAAGAGAAGGGGAGGAGGAAGAAAGGAGCGATTTTGGAAGGATTTCACAGCTGCTATAGTGTGCTACAGTGCGCGACTCGCTGGAGAAGACAGTGAACAGTAACCGTGATATGTGAGCAGTGTTTTTTGGTGAATAGTAAATGATGACTCCAACAAATCAGCAGCGTTCTCCTTGTCCGATGGCCAACTAAATTCCCGTCCAAGGTGTAGATGAAACACGAATAAATTGGTTGTATCGTTTTCTTTCTCTCATTTTAACTTTTACCTTAATTGGTATATGGATCTTATTATACAATCACTATTAATTTATTGAGGTTTATTCTATGTGCTCAAGAGAGGCTAGAGTAAATTCTTGTGAGTTTCAATCCGAGGAATACTTGCGTGTCCGAGAGGAATATAAGGAGACTGAGGTGTTATATATTAATAAGGTTTCATTGATTTATGCTCGAGAGATAAATCACAGTTCCATGTTTTAAATGATTTATGTGTTGCGTCCGAGAGAAGAGCACGATATTTTGAATTGACAAGTATATGTCCGAGAGGAATATACTAGCCAATTAGGAATTTATTCAAAAGAGAGAGAGACGATAAGCTGGTTTATTGTGTGGTGGATTCGAAGCCTTGGCGATTCTCCATATTCGTTTAATTAATTAAAGCTTACTGATTTCTTAGATTAAATTAAAAACTACAACTTTCTTTCACATGAACTTGGTAAGATTATTTATCCGTCCCTGAGGTTCAACAACCCTAATACTCATTGTAGTACAATTGCCTTGTACACTTGCAAGGGTTTATATTTAAACGATCAGGTGGCAACATGGTCGTTGGCAGTTTTGGTGATTTGTATGATGAATTTAATAGTGACAAGAGTGAAATAACCGGAATCAAAATAGCAGATAGCTAAGGTATGTTCTTTTATTTTTATTTTCAAAGGTTTTTTAAAAATGGTGTTTCAAATTAGCTTTTAAAATTTTTGTTTTTTATAAAATGAAGTTTTTTTAAAAAATGTTTTAACTCCACCGTTGCCGGTCCCAAGCCCGGATGAGAAAGGAGGAGGGGAAGCTTTATTTTGTAGTGTTATCTTGTGTATGGTTTTCAATTGTCAATCTAGGTTTTCAGCATTTGAAGTTTAGCTATATTGAATGAATGGTTCATCATTAATTAATCTTATGGATTTAGCGATTTTATAGGTTGCTGAGTTGAGTACAATTAATTTATAAGTCTGGATTTTTATTTGAATCACTAGTATAATTCATTCCTTGTTATTCATGTTTGGTGTATTTTTTTGGCGAATGATTAGATATTCGAATTGTTGTTGGACATGTTGGGAGATGGAAAGAACCTATTGCGGAGGTTGAAGTTGCCGCTTCCACAAGATCTTATGGATGATGCATCAATGAAGGTATCCTTTTCGACATAGTTTGGACTTTGGAGTAATGAAGGTATCCCTCCACCCCGGCCAGCGTGACGCCGGTAGCTCATCAGTGCCCTCACCCTCCAGCCCGACCAGCGTGACTCCGAGCTCGAGCTTTTGACTACGATCAGGTTATTTAGGTGCTTCTTTCATTTTGTTGAAGAATTTTAGGCTCTAAAACTTAGTATCAATGTGTTTGTAGTGATTTTAGAATTGAATCTTGAGCTACTTGACACTCTTAATTTGATTTTATGTGACTGCATGCTTGTGCTAGGTGTGGCTATTAGGGTGCTAGTTTTTGCTATCTAGGATCGATGCTTGTTAGTTATGGATATTAGGATTGCTACAGATATTCGCTAGAATTTTCTTCATCATGCTTATTATTTATTTTGAAAATTGTCGTATCGTCGTATCCGTATCGTATCGTATCGTATCATATCACCATATCTATATCGGTCCTTCCTAGATTATCTAACACTTATACATGTTGCCTCTGCTGAACAAACAATATGAAAGAGGCAATGTTGCCTTGTGAAAATCTATGTACAATGATAACACTTTAGTGCAAACTCTAAACAGTTATGTCTAGATTTTTTAACATGCTCGTTGTCTCCTTTTAGCATTAAATCATGTATAGTTTACAATATATCATTGTTTAACAGTTTTCTAGTCCCATGGCAAGGTTAGGGGAAGCTCCTAGCTCAAAAAGTTTATTTACGTTCTATTAGGCTTTCCAAAAGCCCGAGGCCTAACCCTAGCCCAACTAGACACTAAGGTCGGGCTGAATTTTGGAAGTCTGCTTGGGGCTAGGGTCGGGATAGGGCCAGGGTTAAGTTTGTTAGGGCTAGGGCCAACCTCTGGCCCGCAATAGCCTGACCCATTGACATGCTTACCAGCCACGCAGGTGCCATCGTGGTGCTAGCCCTACGCAGGCCTTTTTTTTATACTGACATGAAAGGCATCAGTTCAACTGTCGCCTTTCATCTAAAGTGAAAGGCGTCCGTTCAGTGCCTTAGCTTTCTCATTCAGTCATTCGGTTATAAAGAGAAAGGCGTCACCTTTCATTTCTAAGGCAAAATGCGTCAGTTCTCGTTATAACCGAAAGGCGTCGGTTGAACGGACACCTTTTGTTCTCTTCCTCCTCTTCGGGCTCAGCCGAATGGAGCCCTAACACTCTCTCCCTCTTTCTCCGGTGGCGATCTTTCTTCGGCACCTCCCCCCACTCCTCGGTGTCGCCCATCCTCCCCCCCAGCTCCTCTGGCCAGGCCCTCCTCTCCCTGTGCCTGCCCTGGCCACCTCCTCCTCCCCCCACCTTCTCCTCTGGCTAGCACCTCCTCACCCCCGTGCTCGCCTTGGCCAGCTCCTCAATCCGTCGCCTTTCTTCTCTGGCCATCCTAGCATCGCTCTCTTCTCCGGCCAGCTCCTCCTCACCCCGCACGACGTCTTCTCTGGCCAGACGCTGGTTCTCTGGACAACCTCTCCACTAGTACGCGACTGCGCCTCTGCCCGTGTCTGTAAGTAATATACTCTCAATATCTAAATCAATGTTGCAAATACATACATGTCAGTAAATACATCATCATTTTCTATTGATTTAGCTCTAGCATTTTATCAAATAGATTATGTTATATTTGAGTAGTATTTTGATAGTGTGTATTAAAAGTTTTGTGAGTAGAGATGGTGGGAGAAATGGTTTCGTTTGTGCTAAGGCATAGTGGCAAAATTGTAATCGATAGAGGTGAATATGAATGTGGTGAAATCGTAGGATTATTTATTAGTAACCAAGCACTTACGAGAAACTAAAGATGCAAGTGGCTAATAAAATAGGATGGGACCAAAGAATTTGAAAAATTTGTATCAAGTGTAAGATGCCTCTTTTTAGAACAATGACCACCATACTACCAATTGATGATAACAACTCTATGCAACAAATACTCTATCTTGTGTCTCGTGTGTATACATTTTAGCTATTTGTAAAAAAAAAAGCACGCATGCCTAGCTTTACAAATGATGGCAAAGGTGAAAGTCAAAGTTTTCGAAGAAATATGTCGAGTGGAAAGTTGAAGGGAAGGCTTGTGGAAGATAATGAAGAAGATGATTTGTCTATCTCACTTGCATGCAACGAACCCCAACTTTTGCCTAGTTGGAGGTAAGTTTATTACAAAAATGTAGTTTAACCATTCAACTTATGGTTAGTATGATTGTTTTTTCATGGTGTTAGTTTTGTTTTGAATAATTTAGGCACTCATCTCATGCTCATAAAGCTATAAATCTTAACATGGCACGAGGTGGTGAATGGTTTTGTACACAAACCTCATTTCATAATCATTATACCTACATTGGTTCAAGTGGTTGGGAAGAGGGAAATGTGAATGATGAGGCACACGAAGGGACGGGGTAGGAATAGGGAAGGAGAGTTGACTGAACAATTGTATTCTTATGAGGATTTGTATTATATATTATATTTTAACCTTGTTATAGACGTTTTAATTTATTTATGTGTCAAGTTTACTGATCATATGAGAATTTGTATTATATGTTCTTGTTTATTTTGATTATATTGTGTTATCAGGTTTGAAAAATTTTGCATTTTACATTACGTTGTTGGTTTTTTGAAGTTGTAAGAGAAGGTGTCGGTTTAAGCAATGCCTCTCTCTTTAGTAGAGAGGCAACCGACGCCTCTAGTTAAAGAAGGAACCGATGGAAGATGGACTAAAAATACTAAGGTAATAAAAAGCGTCAGTTGAACGAAAAGGCGTCAGTTGAACCAATACCTTTTAGGTCAGGGTTTAAAAAAACCCGTGCAGGGCCAATGCCACGCTAGCGCCTGCATGGCTGGTCAGATAACCGAATCAAGAATTATGTTTTAACTTTTCCCGATTGGTAATTTTTTAATTATTTTATAAATTCTCTAATATTAAAATGTCAATTGAAACGTCGCTTCAATGGATGCCTTTCGGGCCAGAGTAAAAAAAAAAGATCACGCAAGGCCAGCATAATGCTAACTCCTGTGTGGCATGTTATATAACCAGATCGGAAAATAAATTTCCTTCTTTCCCTTGGTAATTTTTTATTTTATTATATATTAATTCACTGCATAATCCGTCTGTTCTATAATAATTAGCAGGATTTAAACCGTCCATATACACAAACACACATATGACCGTCCACATATGTCCTTACAGACATGGATATACACGAACGGACATGGAAAAAGGAGACTTAAATTGGGATAATGGCTAATCAAGAACAGTGGCCGAGGTTGAAAAGTGGTGTATTGGGTTGCTGCCGAGGCTAGAAAGAAGAGGCAAAGGCTAAGCAGTGGCAGCTACAGTTGAGGTCGCTAGTGGAAGAGGCAGCTGCTTTTAAAGAAGCCACTTCATTATTCAAACCCGCCCCACATCTACCTTCCAAACAGGATGACTAACAAAAAATTGAAAACATCCGCCTGGACAAGCGAGAAGGCAAGTCGCAGGGGGGGGCAGCTCCTTTGCTCCCCCCTACTGTTGCCCGTTGACTCTGCCTGCCCCCCCCCCCCCCCCCCCCCCCCCCCGCGGGATTATGTACAATCAATGTAGTAGTATAGACGGAAATCCGAATCAGCTGAAAAACAAGCATCTTGTTATCCAGAATTAAACATTTACATTGGCCATTTTTATGATGAGTACTTTCATGAAAATAACAACGTTGGCTCTATGTTCCCAATGAAATAAAAAATTTGTGTTGCAGACTCCTCAACCAAATTACCAAGCTGAAATACATTTGTTCTCTATTAAATTAGCCAAATGACACAGTTACCAATGCTTAAGCTGCATCATATCTCAATACGGCCCATTCAGGATCAAGCATCCACCATTTGTACCAAATAGTTACTCCACCAGGCAGAGAGGCATTCCACTCATGTGAACAGGGCAGACCAGATCATTAGAATTTCCATGGAACAGGGAGTTAGTCCCATGAGTAATTTCAGCTGCTTGGGTTGCAAACGCCTACGTCAATAACGGATTGGTGCCTTTGAGAAACAATTAGCAAAGAGGATCCCTGCTTCATAAAAGATCGAAGCAAAACTGTCAACTAATATCTGTAAGTGTTATAAGCATCATCATTTTTTGTTGCTTGGTAAGCTGGAGGGATTGCCCCCTATTTGATAATTCATTAAAGCAAAAAAGACTTGGTATATAGAGACAAATGAGCATACAAATTATAAATGCCATCTCATTTTCAAAGTGAGGTTTGCAATATGGGAGGCAACATGAGGTGAGATTGAGACGTAGGTCTACTGTTCAATATTTACAAGCAAGAGCTTTTTATGAATATCAAACATGCATAAGAGAGAGGTGTAGATCTACTTAGAATAGCAGCGTGAGTAAAATACATGAGATGATGAAAGGCACTCTCAGCTTCATGTTTACAAAGTTTGCAATGACTCTGTGTAGACCCCTCTAACCTGGAGCCGATCAAGTATCAACGAAACATTGTCTTACCAATGAGTTGCAAGGAGCATTGTGCTTAAACCACACTAGTAGCCCAATAGACTTGGGAGGGTGGGACACGAAAAGCATTATGGGCTGAATGAATGGAGAATGTTCCCAAAGATGATGAAGAACATAGAATTGTGTCATGGTTGGTAGTGAGATCAGACGGTAGGAAAATGCAAGCTAAGAGTTGCTGCCTGCGAAAACCTGAAGCACCAAATGACACATTCTCCTCCCCATTTGGAGGAACAGGATTCCTAAGAGGTCCTTTTCCTAGATTGTCAATGATTGGGAAAAAGAAATGGACCTTAATCTCAAACATTAGTACAGAAATTTGGGGGCAAAAGGAGGGACAATATATAAAAAAATTTCGTGAAATGAAAAAAAGTAAATAAAATGAAACTAAAAGAAAGGAGACTTAAAGTTTGAAGAGGCAAGCACCCACCCATCAGTTAGTCATTGTATATTGTTCACTTTTTCCATGAAGAAATTGCCAATTCCCTAGCCATAGTTCTCTAAATTAGGGTTTCACCACATAAAAAAAAAGTAAATAAAAGAGGGACTTGGGTTTGAAGAACTAAGTACTGAAGCGTTCTCTTTTTTAGTGAAGAATAATTATGGGCTTATGGCCACAGTTCCCATATTGGTATTCTACAACAACAAATTTCTGTTAAATCTTCACCTTTCTTAATTTCATTATTATTTAATTCTATTGCAAAGCCAGTAATCCATTAAGGTGATGCATATATTGGGTCTAGAAAAATTAGATAAGTATAAAAATGAAAATGGCTAAGATAGAGCTAACATTCTGTTCAAAGTAGTAAAACTCCAATCCGGGAAAAACAAAACACAATTATGATAGTATCTCCACAAAATTTAGATTAAAAGCCAGTAAAACTACTCTCGAAATCTGTCTCCCATATTTTGCCTATATTCAAGATTTTCTTTGAAAATTTCCCTTCAAAATCTACACTCTCTTTTCAAAATTTGTTGTGACAGTATATTATTTTCTCCTCATTGAACATACAACACCTAGTGAAACAGGGATATTTTCCCTTTTTCAATGCTTGACAAACCAGAAAAATAAAGCTTTTAGAAGTCATAAGTTGCACCTCATGAAGAGTGAGGGAGAGTTAAAATAAAAAAGTAGAAAATTTTTCCTTTCCTTGTTTCCAAAACCAGTTAGAATCACTTTTTTCTTGACATAAACCACTTACGATAGTTACATAACCAAAAGCTTGAGCTGGTAGGAAAAAGTAATCTTAATTATTTATTGTAGATTCCAATGCCTCCGTTGGCCCCTTTACATGCAGGCATCTATCAAGCGCGGCAATTGGAGCACAATTGGGATATAAATGCATCCCAAAAGGCATGAACCAAAGACCCAGGCTCCGATACCATGTTAGATGACCATGTTTCCCAACAGCTCGAATATTTGGGAAACTTGGTTATCTTACATGGTTAGAGCTGTTGGGAAACACAATTATTTAACATGATATTGGAGCCCACGTCTTTGGTTCAAGTCTTGTAAGAGGCATTGATACACCAATTGTGTTCCACATGCCACTCTTGATGGACGCTTGCATGTGAAGGGGGGTGTTGGAATATACTCTACAGCAATATGATTTCCTTCCCCACCAGCTTGAGCTTTAGGGGAACTTGGTTATCTCGCTTAAAACATTTCTATTACTGCAAGATACAAGGTAAATACCTTAGTCCCTGCTACAAGTGTCCCATTAAGGGGGTGAGCCGTACAACCTGTGACACTATCTGATAATGGAATAAACACGTTGTTAACATTCAGACTTATTTCCTCAGCATCAACTTCCTGGCTGAAACCATAAAACCATGAATAAGTAACATCTTATCAAATTTGAAGGTCATAAGACAAAATAGACGATTAAAAAAAAAGGCGTCAAAGGAAAATAGTGCGGCAGCTGCTCACTCAACATGACATGCAGACGTTTTATCAGGGAAAAAATCCAATAGATAGATCCCATCTCCGGATGCTGGACCAACAGCATAGATCTGAGTGACAACATAACAATGAGGATCAAGATGATAACCTTCACTGATGCTACATGCAATGTGCAGAAAATTTGGAGGGAACAAAATAGAATAATAAAATATGATTCAAATATTTTTATTTCTTCCTAAGTCAATTATCCTACATTGGGATTGTATGTCTCAACCATTTGTGTGAGTAAATGGTGCATTTTGCACATGCAAATCTGAGTTCTTAGTATGCCAGCATGAGTAAATTTATTATGACATATTAAAAGCATTATAGAAGCTAATTTCAAAAATGACAAGTGGGCAAAGAAAAAATTACCTACCGAGCTAGTTGGTAACCATGACGGCTTTCTTAAACAAGAAGAAAAGATTGGCATTGCTTCATCATCCCTATTTCCCGCATCAAAGATGTGTAGATTCCAATAGTGAATAAATCACAAGATTATGCATTATATGATATGAGTTGCAGTTCATAGAATCACTTTTTGTGACAGTATCATAAATTTCCCACTTACTGCAAGATAGGTGGAGGACAGTGAACATGTGTCACCTCAAGACTGTGAGTGTTCAGAACACCAGACCTGCAGATAGTTGCAGAAAGATAAGGTTCAAAAATTTTCGTTTCTATTTAAGTGAATTTGCATCAACAACATAATTACAAAAGAAAGATTTTGTGCATGGAAATAGTTAAACAATCAAACCAGCCAAAAACAACCATCATCGTAGATGGAACCACCACAAGTAAAAAAGTGGCACCAGTTACTTAAACTAAAGAGATGCCCTTGCTGTCCAAATCTGTCCATGTTGGGACCTGTCCTAAGGTTCTGGTCTCCCTGTGGGGTCAGGATAGCTAATTAGTGTTTTCTTATGTCATTAAGAACTAAGGTCAATTAGGTCATCAAGTACTCGTTCATTATTGTTTAAATTAGCATTTGATTAGAGATATGGGCCTTAGGCGCTGGTTAGTGAGCTCTTTAGTACTTCCATTTAATATAGGGGCTATGCCCTTATCTCATTTATGGAATGAATTACTGAGCCCCTATCTCCTCTCTTCCCTATTGTCTTCCTCCTCTCCTTTCTCTCCTGATGGCTCGCATGCTATATGCCTGCGCAATGGCCTTGTTACCCTTTTCCTCCAACTTTTCCATCAAATGCCCCTTGTACCTCTGTGGTACACAACGATTCCCAACATTACCTGCATCAATTCTGTACATGATGGTAGTTATGAAGTGCTCAGTTATTAGAATCTGTTATTGACGGCATCCACAACAAATTACATGGTATCTCAACTGCCTGAAGTCAAGTGCATGAATTATATTCTGCCTTAATTGCAAATTTCAATGGCTGCAGCAGCAAAAGAGATAGTTAATTAATTAGGGTTTCAAATTTCAACAGCTTATGCCTGCACCAGCGCCGCCGTCCCTCTCTGCCAGTTTGCACACTTTGTCTGTGGGACTCTGCCGCGAATTATATTTGTTCCTTTTTTTTGCTCAGGGGCGTGAATCCCACTGAGCCTAGTTGAACATTTGGTTTTTATTTGACATATTTTGAGAAAGATCCACATGTCATCAGTTTTCATTTGAATGGGACAAGCTACTCCTATTGGAGTTATGTTATGTCCACTTTTCTGAAAGGCATGAGTATCTGGAAGTACATTACAGGCAAGGCTTATGAGCCCAAGCAACGTGCTAATGTTAAACTGGAAGACTTGGAGGAATTGGAGGCTTGGGAGGTTGATAACAGCAACATATTGACTTGGATTAATAATTCTGTAGCTTTATCTATTGGAGTTCAGTTGGCTAAATTTAAGACAGCCAAGCAGGTTTGGGATTATCTAGCAAAGCTGTATATCCAGCCTAATTATGCCATTGTTATCAGTTAGAGATGGAAATCCGCTCTGCTTCTCAAGGAGATCTTTCTATCTAGGATTTTCATGCTGAGATGCCTATCCTTTGGGATCAGTTGGACCTTATGGAACCTAACAAATTATCTATTGCTCCTGATCTTTACGCTTATAGAGGGAGGCAATGACTCATGTAGTATTGGTTAGCATTGCGGTCTAATTTTGAGGCGTTGCATATACCCATGTTGCAAACTGAAGAAATTTGATTGAAGATCTTTGGTCCTTCCATCGTCTCTCCCAGTGTCTTGGCTACATCTTTTGCTCTTGTTCAGGCTCAGGTAAGACAAAGGCAAGGATAGCCCAGGGTGAGTGCAGCGACTGCCATGAGAAGGGGCATTGAAAGTTCAATTGCCCAAAACGAGCTAAGCAGACAGGGCGTTCTAGGCAACCTGGAGCATTCCCGTCTACTCGTCCCTTTCAGCAGAGCCGAGAATGCGGTATCTCAGGTGGTCGTCCATCAACTGCCCCTGTGGTCTCTCATCCATCCACTGCCACTTTAGTTGCTTCAACATCGTTGGGTTCAAATGCTGAGAACCAGGCGACACTAGCTCATCTCACATGCCTTTTGGGCACTCCTGCTACTTTCTTTTGCCATTTATGTCACTGATACAGGTTTGCCTTATTCTCATGAGCCTGTTATCATTGCTCCTGCTACCTGGATATTTGATTCTGGGGCCACACATCACATGATTGATGGTCCGGCATATGTTGTTGATTGTGGCCCTTCCTCTAAGTTTTCCCCTGTTTGTGCAGCCAATGGCGGCTCTATGTCATTGTCTGGCGTGGGCAATGTGTAATCCCCATTCTTATCCATGTCTAATGTTTCACATGTTCCCCAGTTAGCCTTGAATATTTTGTCTATTAGCTAGCTCCCTGGCCTTGGTTACCATGTTATTTTTTCTTCTTCTGTTCTGTTGTGTAGGACCTCAAGATGGGCTCGCAAATTGGGACCTGTCGTAAAGTTGGTTGCCTTCACATTTTGGAGCAGTTGCATCTTCCACATTCCGATTCTGTTCATTCAACATTGATGGGCTTGAGTTTAGGGTCCAAGTATTTTGAGGGGGGTTCATCAACATCCATCTGATCAGTTCATCGCTGGTGGGACGGTGTCCCACAGCCAAAGTGTGCAAACGTGCAAAGAGGGGAGACAATGGTGATGCAGACAAATAGCAATGGCTGCAGAAGGCAGCAGCGCTGGTGCAGATGGAGGCGTGGTGTTGATGGAACCACCCCCTTAAGATGCATACCATTATAGGACTAGGGATTTTGTGGGAAAAAAATAATCATCCTTTGATTCACTCATGCAGCCTGAATGCAAAAGAAAAGGAGGTTTAACCTCCAAATAGGCTTAGGGTTGCTAATACAAGTAAAAGACTAAATTACCCCTTATACATAAGTCTAGCCTACTAATGACAACTAAATACAAGCACACAATCAAATACTCTAGTAACAATTCGGAAGGTGGGCTAACTATTGATTGGCCTAGTGTAAAACTATAATGGAGTATATAAAACACAGAATGGGGATGGAAGCCTAGGATTAAGGTTTTAGAACATAAAAATATTACAGACTAGATAGAATTTATCAAGGTAGAACTATAGATGGACCCCAGTTGAAAGAGAGTCAAGCTGTGAGCATTTCCATTACTTAGGCTAAGTTATACATAGAGGTGGAGATAGGCAGTCCCAAAAAGGTTTAAAGGCAAATTCTATACCACAGTTAGGCTTGCAACTCTATGGTATATAGTGTTGGGCACCCAAGAAAAGTTCCATAAATAAATGTAGATAAAAAGAGGATGCAAAGGTGGATGCATGGGATTACTAGGAGAAATAAAATTAGAAATGAGTATGTATGTGCGAATTTAGGAGTAGCACCTTTTAGAAGTCAAGCTTAGGATAGATCGATTGCTTTGGTATGGCTCCAAAAGAGACCAAGGGATGCTCCGATAGGAAGGGTTGGAGGTGATGCAAGTGGGTGGCGGAGGCCAAAAGGAGGACTAAAATGGAGTTAATAAGAAAGGGCATAAATATGCTAATAAGCACAAGACAAGAAAGAGTGGAGGCATAAGATCCATGTCCCAGTCCTCGAATCGTTGGGGAAAAGCGCTTCCTGATTACAAATAAGATTTATTTTTGTTTTTATGATAGAAAAGAATTCATGTGTTACTCTGCTTCCATCTAGCCATGTTTGATCCATGAATCTTGGCATTAAAAAAAGATAGAAGAAAACTTGCCAAAAATTCTATGCAATCTACCTTTACCAACCACCTATCCACCGTACACAAAAAGAAAGGAAAAAGAACAAGTTTTAGTTTTCTCAAATCAAACGAGTTTTATATGAGCACGGCTGACTTTGTTTAGGATTAAAGATATGCATTCACAGTTATACTTCTTTGAGAAGTGCATCACAGTTCTGTAGTACATCTAAATATTAGCAAATTTGTAGGTTTTAGATTTCTCTTATGCACTTATGGTATTGCATGCACCATAATCAACGGTGACCAAAAATGCACCTTGCCACATATAAGGATAGACGAGCAATTGCCCATCCCAAAATTTTGGGAATCTCTTAGTAGGGCTATGGTTGAGACGCACATGCCCACACCTGAAAAATCTACCTTGCCCCACCTTTTTACCTTTTCTCTCCTGGAATTTAAAGTAAAGATAGAAAATTTGAGGTTTTGGCTTTATTGGTACTGTTAGGCACACTAGTGCAAAAAAAAAGAACTGTTAGTCACACCATCGTGGAGTGAGAGAGAAAGAGAGAGGATGCCAGAAGAATAGATATGACATGGAACCTGACATAGATTTTGGTCCTTTTCTAAATTTATATACCTGTTTTTACTTAATTTACCTTCATGAATTAATTGAAATAGAGAATTTCAACCCAAATCCCTTCTGAAATAAATTAAAAAAGATTAGCATCATTTTATATTAAAATTATTGTTAGGATAAAGGTCAGGAAAGAGTTAACATGTCTACCGCTTTTCTCTAGTCAGTGTCTGCAAGGCGTCAGAAGTGGTGGTATTGAGGATTCGACAGTGCAAGTTAAATAAGGGGGAGGGTGGGTGATTCAAAGCTGCCTGCACCCTCTACTATTGCATGCTGCCGGATCAAAATCCAACAGCCCATGATGCTGCAGCACAAGCCAACATACATGATCCGGAACACATACTAAGTAGACTTCAAAAGTTAACCTAAACTTTTTTTTTGTCTATGTGCTAATGCCTCCTCCTTAATAAAATTCTGGCTCCGCCTCTGCTAGGGGACGCCACAATGTCTTGCAATCAATTCCATATACTTGGCTGCAGCTTACCATGCACTTCGTATTTCGAACATTATTAGTTAATCTATCAGGAGCATCACAAATGTTATGTCTATTCACTACCTGTGGTTAGATTTGCAGCCCCATTAAGGGCTCTTATGAAGTTTTAGTGTTTGACAGATGCCCAATGCAACATTCAGGTCGCATCATTGTCCTACTGAATCAGGATGCACAAATAGACGACATACCAGAAATCATTTGTGGATATTAAGCACGAAAACTTGATTCAAGAAATAAAAGATGTCTCTAAGCCCCAACAGATGTGGCATTCCAGGAGCCAAAGTGCAGCTAATAGGAGAGAGGTTACATATGGTGTTTTATTATTCTGTTAGACTATATCTTTTCAAAATAACCGGCATGACACCAAATTTTCCATGACACCGCAAAGATCATTAAGAACTACAAATGTCTAGCAGTTTTTTATATTTTTCATTTAAAACATCAAGTGTAAGATTTTTCTCGAGAGACAAACACTTCTACAAATGCAGCCTTTGTAATTCGAGAACATACCAACCATTATCAAGATGGAAAGCCAACTGGTATGGGCAAGATGGATCCAGGTCGATTGAGTGTATTTCCTGAGATACAATATTTGATTGAGCCTGCAAAATAAACAGCAAAAAATGAACCAGAAATGTGACAGGATACCAATGTTTCAAAGTCAAACTGCAAGCCGGAAACCCTTTTGTTAATATTGTAAAAATTATTATGTCAAGCTGAATAGTGTAATTACAATATAGTCTGATGGCAATTTCTTCAAAGTAGAAAGTTTTAATTTTTTATGTAAAAAAAGGTTCAAATGTCAGGTTTTCCCAAGGAAATCCTTTCACATAATACATCTTACAAGCAGATAGAACAAAATCTCCAGCATTCTTTGTAAGTACAAGTAATTTTAGCATGCATCTGTAACAATAGCAATCAACTTTTTCTCCAAAAAACGAGAAGAAAGAGAAAAGACAATCACCATTCTTTTCATCAACATGAAAGACTGATTTTTTTAAGTCAGTCAAAATCATTTTCATAGATAATGAGCAGATAAATGATGAATTTTATTGCTGGAAAAAATTCTGCCTTCAGAAATACAAAAGGCAATATTAACAGAAATAGAAATTGAACTTTTTTTCTCATTGAGTGAAATTTTGCTTCAGTCACCAGAAGACACTTCTCTTCTTAAGATGTCTTAGAGTCTTCATGCTAGACTCTAAATTTTACGTACAAACTAAAATTTTGGCAGTTATTCTTTATGAATTACAACAAAGGATATCAATTTATTAAAACTATTTAGCTGTGTCTTTTTTAAGTTGACACAGCTTCAAACCTTAGGACACACAAAAGTTATCAATAAGTGTGCGTAATATTCATTGATCATATGTCCACATTCTGATGGTGCTTAGGAATAGAAAAACTCAATCAGATAAAAATGTGAACTCCAAAAAGTAAGTAAGCCCAAAACAACTCAAAAAATAAACAAAAATTATTTTACCATCTCATCAGTAGTCAGTACCTTCAAAGAAGTAATTTTTTCCAACAAGCAAGAAAGCTTCATGGATGTCAGAGGAGGATTATATACCTGTTATCAGAGAACTACAAAATGTTCAAAGTAATAGACATAGATAATAATAATATAAGTTATTCAGATCTAATTGCAGCAACAGAAAAACTAAACGATCTCTTATATTGCAGCAATAGGAATATTGACGATGCTTTCAATATTTTTTAATGTGTTTAGAACATTGCAGGACTCAATTTACTGTTTTCTGTTATTAGAATATAGTTGCTCGTATTCATATTTGTCTATTTATTTAGTTATACACTTTACATTGCAGAGGGCAGCCTAAACATTAATGTCTACGTTTTATTTGCAATTAATTAGCCCTGACATAAGTGAAGAGTATTTGCATTATTGGTGTTAGAGCATCATAATCATAATCATAATCAAGTAGTGCCTTTTCCCAACTATTTGGGGTCGGCGACACGGATCTTACTCCTCCATTCCAGCCTGTTTTGGGCTACCTCTTTGAGCATATTTGCACTTATTTGTCCAAGTCCGTAGAGGCTGATTTGAGTCCTCTATTGTAATCTCCTTTCCAGCAATAGAGAATTCTTTTCTTACTCTCCAAAACCCTAGTTTTTGTTATCCTAACATTTGTATAAAACTAGTGTGTGAAATACATGTTGAACTTCAGCTTTTTCGGTTAATAAAATTTTTAATTACCCAAAAAAATACATGTTGAACTTGTTTTGTGCTGCTAGGGGTCTATCACGTAACTTATTAAGGGAAGCTCCATTATATTTATACATATAGATTTCATCTTAGTTTCAGTTTTGGTTATGGTCGGCTGAAAACAAGAGTCCTAATTACATATGGCCTCTTATGTCAAACTTATTTGACCTTTCTCTTCTCATAAGTATATTTAAATCTTTCCAACATCTTAATGAATGATCCAATCTAATTTGCCTCTTCATCGCAATTTTTCTATAAAAGACTAGTTTCCTTAGCTAAATTTAAAATTAGCTTTCTTAATTTAACATAATTTTCCTTAAAAAGAACCTTTTCACCGAGATCTGGCCAGATCTTCGATTTTCAGGCCACAGAGATGGTGGGAGTCACTTCTTGGAGTTTTACCAAAACTGGAAGTGGAAAATGAATTTTCCACCCTCTCGGCGAGATCCCAAAAGATGGCTGCCAAAAAAAGATTCAAGAGCTGCTGCTTCAACTGTGAATGCAGAGCAGTAACAAAGTTCAACTAGTCTGACCTTGATCTTTTCTCGGTTGTTCGAATATGAAGTAAATACATTGATAACCCATTTTCTAATAGCTCGAGCTTTAGGCAACTTAATTTCTAACATCGGTCAACCAAAGAGGCGAGATCTTACAAGTAAAATGATCTTGGTGATCCTACTAAAAGATTTTCTACATGTATTTGACAATCTGAATATATGTTTACATTTAAACACAAAAATGATCATGAGAACGCAATTACACTAATGTAGATTATAGGTTAAGTAGAAAACTTGATGACTAAAAAAAATAAGTTTGAAGCTAAGGTCATCTACTGATTGTTTTCTCCAACCATTTATTAATCTCTATAACTGCTAATTAACACATCGAGTGAGGTCCTGCTAATCATGAAAAAAAAAAACAGAAGTCAAGGTCCTGGTCAACTATATGTATGTGGATATCTACAGGGTTGTTTTTCCCATTCTACATTTTACTGTTATTTTTATTTCCACCGGAGGTATTACGGCTTAGTTAAATTGTATGTCTCATATGCCAGTATTTATGCCAAGATCTCGATGTTCTGTAACATCTGTATTATAAGGCATCTTGATTGGTTCAGCAATTATATTATAGCTTCCATCATAATCATGAGTTTATATTTGATAATTGTTCCACTATCATAATCTATATTGTACAGTGTCCCTATTGGTTAACCTTTTGATTCTAAGGCTTCACTCCACACTTTTTAGCTTGTGAAGTAGTAAGTATGGAGATGTAATCAGCTGGTGAAGGTTCATCAGCGAAGCTGCTAATGAAACCTTCCCACTGATCCATCACAGGAAATCGACATTCAATGCATTAGCGCAGGCACAAGCACAGATTCTGTTTATGTGTAAGGTATGTGCACTGATGTACGCAAGGTCAATTTCCCATGATGGACAGCTTGGAAAGCCAGCACCAACACTAGTGAATCTTCACCAGCTGATCACGTTTTACTGTTAACCTGTACTTCATACTCAACCACTAAAACTTCATCTGCGAAAGAAATGCATCATGTATCGTATGCATATCCCATAAATCATCCATTCTACAAGGACATAGTATTATGGTTTTTTTGCTACAGTTTAATTATTGCTACAAGAATATACTATTTTAACTATGGAGCATGACTCCGTCATGCTTTCATGCTTTCATGATTGCTATCATTCACAACTTACACGTTGTAATTATGCTTCATAGAATTCGCAGGTCTCATTTTTGTCTCTCGAATGGATATGATTAATTTGCAGGTGTCCTTATAATCTGTAAAAAAAATTATAAATCAAATAATTCCAATTTATTGGAAGTGTTTCAATGAATTTTATTCATTGAATTCCGTTAATTAGAATCCATTATCCATAAAAAGGGGGATATTGATAGTGATGTGGTGCATAGGATAAATGCGGGGTGGGTAAAGTGCTGAGGGCCAGGAGTTTTGTGTGATAGGTGTGTTCAAAAAAAGCTTAAAGGCAAGTTCTATAGGATAGCCATTAGGCCTGCAATACTCTATGGAGAGGAGTGTTGAGCACCAAAGAGCAAGGTTTTAAAACTAGACCAAGTCGACCGGTCATCAACTCGGAATTCTTGCGGATTAAGTCCAACTGGGTTTAACTGGGGGTCAACCTGGTTTGACCCGGTTGCTGAAAACATCAATATAAAAAAAAGGAAAAAAGCCCCTCCCCTTCCCAAAACTTTATATGATATCAAAATTTTGCATAGACTAATGTTCCATGTGTAGGAATTTAATGAACAAAAAATCACATTACAAAAAGCAAAACTCTTAAATGAAAAATAAATATTTTTTTTGACAAAAAAAAAGAATATGCGATAGGAGATTCTACCAAGATCAATGTCGAAAGAAAATGAAAGGATGTTGCAAAGAAAAAAAAAGGAAGAAATTAGGTTGGAAAGAACTTCAACCTGACCCAACATGGGTTTGGGTCATGATTTTAAAAACCGGACCGGCCCATCCAGTTCAACCTGGTTCAATCGGGCGGATTAAACAGGGTTGACTGGGTCAATTGACCCAACAACCCCACTCGAAAAACTGACCGGCTCCAGTCGAACTGGTCAGGCCGTTCCTGATTTTAAAACCATGCCATAGAGAAGTCATATAGATAAGTTGAATGTAGCCAAAATGAGAATGCTAAGGTGGATGAGTGAGATAACTAGGAGAGATAAAATTATAAATGAATATATTCGTGAGAGTTTAGGGGTATATTCTTTAGGGGAGAAGCTGAGGGAATATAGGTTGCGTTGGTATGGGCATATGCAAAGAAGACCAATAGATGCCCCTGTGAGAAGATCAGAAGGGATGCATGTAAATGATGCCAAAAGAGGGAGAGGGAGGCCTAAGAAAACTTTGATGGAGTTTATGAAAAAAAATTTGACTTTGCTATCTCTTACAAAAGAGGTAGCTCAACATGCCTAAATGGAGTAAGATCCATGTCGCCGACCCCAAAAAGTTGGGAAAAAGGCGCTACTTGATTATGATTATGATCATGATTATGTTTCAATGAATTTTATTGCTGCCAAATGTTCGCACAACTATTCTTATTGCAAAATTCAGATCCTTGAATGATACTGACTTTGTTGAGAAAACATTTTGAACCAAAAGTGGGGCCATATCCAATCACAACAGCGATGAACGCCACCACGACTTGGAACTCCATCCCAGGGCAACTAGATATTGGTCGTCATTGATGGGAAATGCCTCTACACAGGCCTTTCCGATGAAAGATATTGAGAGAGAGAGAGAGAGAGCTTCCAAGGCTAAAGGGACCAAACCCTGCCATAACAGGGGTGAGGACCCCTTCCACCCAGATCACTATTCACTATCCTAGGAAGACTATCCTGGGTGGTTGTTGCAAGGTTGCCATCTTCACATTTTCCATCCTAAAGAAGCAACAGGACAGTAAGGAAGTCAATTCCAGTTAATTTTGGCAAGACAAAGCCCGTACTAAATCGAACTATGCTCAGCCCAGTGGATGAACAATAGCAATGAGGTCAACTGGAGCAGACACACTTGCCCTCGAGACATAATGGCAACAAGCTATGTGCCTTGCCAGATGACAAAAAGAAGAGCATGATATATACAATAAAAGAAATGAAATGTCAATTGACATCAAATTAGAATATTAGTGAAAACATGACACTGGTTCAGAGTTTAGACTTCACCTCTTTGTGACTCTGGAAAGCAAGGGATGTTTTACCACCTCGAAGATCCCAAGCATAGATGAACCCAGCATTGCTAGCCCCAAAAATAATCTAGAGAAAGTAAATAGAAACAAGAGAGTAGGTACAAGAAATTGTTTAGCCAAAGAAACAGGATAAGGCTTTCTGAAAAAACAGACGAATAGATATTACAAGGTAATTTCAAAAGAATAAGACTTTATACAACAATCAACTGATGAGAGTCACTAGGTGCTCAACTAACCCAATTGTCCAGATTTAACTCAATGCTATTTAGTGGGTTTCCCGAGCTAGAGGCAAGCTCAACGCATGGTTGATTACTGATCCTTCTATCCCATGCATAAACTAACCCGCTTAAAGAAGAAGCAAATACCCTACATCAAAAGCAGTGAGGATTTTATTAGACTTAACTAATGCACATAACTAACAACCATATCTTACTGCAAATGTTCAACATTTGTGAAGTTATATACAAGCTACTGGAACACAGTTTTTTCTTCTTTGTTCTGCATGAAAAAATAGCTATTGAATGTGCCAAATCTTACTACAAAGTCTAGTAAACCTTGAATGTTCTTCAGGCATAAAGGCAATATCAGATAGACCACTAGATCCCACATAGCCATGCATGGAGGTAGGGATTGTCTTTAAGACCTGCACACATCAAAACAAACAGTAACCTTGCGTTGGGAAAAAGAAACAGCAAAAAGAGGACAAGTAGGAATAAAATTCTGGTATAACGGCTTAATTATTCATATGATGCATGCGATTATTTCATTTGATGCAGTGTAAAACTGTCCCCTTAATGTCAAACTTCTCTAAACTCCTTACAGTTTCAAAGAAGAAACATAAGATGGCATTCAACAAAAATCTCAAAACCATGAGTACGATTACAATCAGAATATGAAGAAAAATACAACATTTGAAATGTAATTTTGAAATTTCCATCACCTAAAGCAGTTTGGTCAATCCCATCAAAGGCTAATCTATTTTAGTTACAATTGTAGGATAGTAAGATAAACATGTCTACACGAAGAAAAATATGCATGCAGTAAAAGAGGTTAGAGAAGTTTTCTTTCCAATTTTAAGAAGCTTGAGAGGCGCACTCTAGTTCTCAACAAGGCTATAAAAGGGATTCAAGACATGTGGATCAATGATTTAAGGGAGGTTCATTTTTCATTCCCTCCATCTTGTGAAAAAGAAAAATATATCTTAGAGTATGCCTCTCCATCGCCTTTATTCGACTAAGCGCATGAATTTTATATCATGTCGAGAGGCAATTGAGTGCAACCATTGTTATTTTCTCTAAAGAGAGTCGATGAAGTCGACACCAAAAGCTTTGCTAGTGCAGAGCTACCACCAGAAGTTGCAATTCATGTTTTAATTCCAGAACTTCAATAGTAAAAGGTCTCAGCGGCCAAAAGAGTTGCAGTGAACTACTAGGACACAGGAACTCGGAACGCATATGGATGTAGGCTCAAGTGAAAATGAACCACTATAACTTGGTTTCTGGATCATGTATATATTGCTTGTCTTCCCTTTTTTCGGTATGCTTGCTTATCATTTGCACTTTATCGTAGAAAATCTCGAATTACTAGATAGACTTCATATTTAGTATTTACATGAGAATACTATTCAAACTCCACCACCCCAGTGTTGCCTCTCTAGTAGTACAGGTGCAATTTAGCCCTTTTTTCTGAGGAATAATTTAAACCTTTCCTCAGGGGTTCTTTTCCCACTTTGGAGCCGTAATATTAGAATTTCATTTAGAAGGGCAGTTTGAAAGAGTAACAACCCTAGAAAATTATTGGTGGATATATTGTTGGCAAAAGGTGTTTCTTGACTACAATAGTGATAGTGCTGGAAAGAGGTGGACTTGAACACTATAACAACACTACTGTCAGAAGAGTAGACCAATATTTTGGAGCTTTACCATACTCGTGTAAAGGATAAAGAGTAATGGGAAAAAATGTGGATTGAGAAGTTTTGTAAGACGTAGAGAGAAGATTGTTGAATAACAAGAGGAGAACGAATGATGGGAAAGAGAAAAGGGGAGGAAAGTAGTTTTTACAGAAGAGAAGAAGATCATGGGGAAGACAGAATCGGAGTTGACAAAGAAAACAATGAAAAGTAGGGATACAGCTGCTTTAACATCAACCACAAAATTCTTGCCATGAGCAAACACTAATTTAAAACAATAATTTCTTATAGAAGAAGATTTGATAGATATAGCTGCTTCAATATCAACCACAAAATTCAGTTTCTTATCAGCAGCTTTACATGTACCATTTTATAAGCATGTCATAGCAAAACAAGAAGTTTATAAACCTGGCCTTTTGAGACCAACTTTCTCCATTATAAACTTTATGCCTTATGTCGAGTAATGTTAAGTTCTTTAAATGTCAACTAGTTCAATCTCTTTATTCTAAATTACTAAATTTTTGGCTACTAATCACATCCTACTCCTCATACGCCAAAAGGAAACTCAACGTTATCCTCTTTTGCCCAACCGTAATCCCACCCTTGCATATACTAACCCTACAATTGGGCATCGCAGCAGCATGTTCCTTACAAGGAACATCATAGCCAACTTGCCCACTTACAACTGCAACCAAGTTCCACTGTAGTGCATCCCTTGCAAGGGACACCCTAGCATTAGCTCAAATCAACATGCAAAGTACGCAAAGGAAACGTCTTAGTAGAGAATTTAGTATGAAATATGAATCATGACAAAAAGCAATATTAAGACAAAAAACATATCTGCCACTAAACCTTCCAATGAATCAGATTTTGTAGCTGTTTCTATAAATATAACATACTTGAAACCAATAAAAATACTTCTAAAACATTGGCTACAAGTATAAAGAAAATACATGAATAAAATTATAATAAGCAAAATAAAATATTCTCGATTTCTTGTTAGAGAAAAATGTTATTGTCTATGTCAAAATAATATTGGATAAAACTTACCTCAATCGGTTCAGTAGATATATAACCAATATCAAACAGATGCACTTCATTAGTCCTCATAGAAGCACAAGCAATCTGCAGCAATTGGCATCAAGATTTAAAATATAACTGTATTACATAATGAAACAGAAGAAGATGAGACACAAACCTCATCTTGGTTACTTGTGTTCCATCGAACAACATCAAGTTGTCGATATACAGGAAGGTGCAACACAGGTTTCACTTCTTTCCGAGGTGCATCTACAATAAGTTAAAGGTTATGCCAGCTAAAAGTTAGATTATATTTTTTCTATGTACATGACAAGAAGAATTCCATCAAACGAGAATAATTATTAATAATAGATGACCAGAAATAGACGCGGCAAAGCAATGATGTAACAAATATGCGAATAAAGCAAACAAATTTAACTTACTTAAAGATTGATCACTGCACAGGCAACAGAGAGTTTCAAAGTCATGTACTGTTAAGCACCCAGAAAAAGTACATGATGCCAGATATATTCCCTACAAAACTCAAAGTGAATCTGTATTCTGTCATCTATACAATTTTGCCAAAAAAATTAGGGCAGGGCCTTTTTGTTAGATCTGGAAGAATAGGGAGAAAGAAAATGATGCATAACCTTTTAGTAAGCACTGAAAAAATAGATTATTTACATAATTTCGAGTAATCCAAGCAACAAGTTTGTGAATTGCTCTACTGGGCCTTCCAGATGCATCATGTACTATGTCAGTCTTTTCCATGGCCGACGAACGGAGCCCAGAATTGAGTCATTCAGGCCAGGGCAACTCAACTCCAAGTGTGAACTGCCTGTTATCTCCCTGTTTTCAATGCATCATGTGGTAGCACGCCCAAACTCAACCTTCATCTTTCCTCCCCCTCCCCCCTCTCTTGGCATGTTACACCTGTGAACGCCTTGAAAACAAAGTGATGATCGATTGTTCACAGTTGGGGTTGAGTCGCCCCGGCTTAGACAACTCACCAATGCAGAAGAAGGTGTTGGCCACAAAATAACTGATCCCATATCAGCATTCTACAAACAACAATGAAGCCTTTATGTTACCAACAAAAGGAAAAAAAGTCACCTTATTGTCAAATTCCAGTCCTGAGATTCCTTCCCTGTAAAAAAAAGTAACATTTTAGGCTGCATGCCTACGAAAGTTTACACCTGACGTGCAAGAAAAACTACAAATGTGCGTAAAAATTGCATACTTCAACAATTAGGAAAACATAAGGTAAGGTGAAGTATGATATATAACTAGATGAATCCATTAGTTGGCTGAACACAATGTTTGCAGTACATAATTTTTCACGCAAATGTATTCAACAGAGCATGAGCAAACCAAACACTAAAAAATTGAGCCAGGCAATTTATGAACGCAATTCATAAAAAGCCGAGGGATGCTAGAGGCCTTGAAACTGTATACTGGGTGTTTCCAAGAACTGTCACGAGATGGATCTCAACTTTCAATGTGCTTCCAACCAAAATTAACAGATCATTGAGAAAACCAAACATAATTAGAAAATTGTACCAGGCAATTACTAATGAATGCAAACTGCAATGTGACTATGGAAATGTTGGATGAAGATCTTGAAACTGTCTGTTGGGTGTCTGTTATGAACCATTCCTATTACAATTAGGATCATGGTTCAAAGCTCAGAAAACAAGATTCGAGACAGGGTATAAAATTTTTTAGCCAAAGTCTTGCGATATTTTTGCGGGATATCTTGTGGATATTAAGCAGCCCAGCAGCAGGAGCAGGTTGAAAGCTTTGCTATTGTATTTTAAAGAAAATTTACTGGAAAATCATGCTTTTTGCAGCAGCTTTGCAGTTACTTTTTTCAGCAGCTTGCTTCTTTGCAACAGTTTTGCAGTTGATTTTTGCAGCAGCTTTTTGCTCAGCTGCTTTTTACAGCTACTTGCTGCATCGACTAACTACAGATTTTATTTTGTAGCAACAAGCAACAAACTGGAGACTGAAATTTAAGAGTACTTCGGGTTGTGAAAAAATATTTTTAAGACATTCAAAAGAATGGATTAAAAAGTCATTACAAAGTAAATTCTAAAAACTAAAGAAAATTAAATTGGAAGTCGAAAGAAAAGAAATTATATTAACAATTAATTTAAATAGCTTTAAACAAAAAAGAAGCTTTCATCTTACTCCCTCCATCCTGAAATACCAGCCACATCCTAAGAAAGTGGGTAGTGTTAATAACACTACCCACCTTTTTAGGATGTGGCAAGTATTTCAGGACGGAGGGAGTATTATATTTTCAAAATATATTTTTAGGAAAATAGTAAAAACTTGGATAATCAACAAGGTTAAAAGATGACTTCAACTAAACTCATTATTTTTTTATAGTCAATCAGCATGTTTTCAACCTACATAATTGTACATTATGCTAATATAAATGTATTGTTACGGTGTTATGAACATTTAAAGTTAGTATTGATACTATCTGCATACATTAAAACATACTTAGATTGCCTGAGAACCGAGATTACGAACCTTGATTAAGACTTTAGATGCTTTCCAAGATTAGTTAGAAGTTTAATTAATCCTTGGTCAAGTAAAGGTAGTTGACTTGAATTCATTGCTAGGTATATCCTATTGGAAGTAGGTTATTTTATGCTTATATATATGAGTCTTATGAACTTTCTAATCATGCATGGAAATTCAGAAATAAAGTAGTCTAGTATAGTTATCTCTCCTTGCTTTATCTGCCCTTTCCACAAGAGTGTCTTCAAGCCCCATCATGGAATTTGGTCATCTCAACTTCTAATGTGGTTTCAATCAATAGCAAACCTTTGACCCCTAAAAAAATTTCTCTACAGGGAATGATCCATCTTTTACTATTTGCAACCTTCTCTCTCCCTCTCGATCCTAGCACATTATCTTCTTGCAGCCTTTATAATACGAGTTGTCAGTCATCAAGAGCACTTTCCATCTATTGTGTGCTTGCTTTCGTGGCTGCTGTGATAAGATGACGTTGCTGCCTCCACGACCATTTGTGCCCACAGCCAAATGTACTAGCATTTTTATATTTACCCAATTCCAATACGTCACACTACCTTCTTCCTTCCCCTATTTCTTTTACAAGCTGCCCCCTTTCCCAGTTCTCAATTCTGATTAGCTTTTCCAATTATATTTCTAAATTGGGTTCTGCAAATAAAAATGTAAAACAACTCTGATAATTGATGCTACACATTCACCGCAAAACCATTAAAATCGTTGAAAGACATATTTACCTTTTCAAAAAAGAAAGTTGCAGATCTCTATTGTTAAAATTGGGATGTTGAGAGCTCTGGTGCATAAATCATAATCAGAGCATAACTCAAAGTAGTCCAGAAAATCAATTAAAGAAAAGGAGTGTCACATACAAGCGTTGGGCACCTTCCACCATCATCACTTACGCTGTGACAAAATACTCCAATCTTTCCATGTGTCATGTGAAAAAAAAAACACAGTCAGCAACAGATAGTACGAAGAGGAAATTGTAGACAATTGGAATAATATAAGATCAAAAGAAGGAAAGTACACTGATAACTAAGAGGAAATTGGAGCTTGGTGTGGCCATGCACAACTTATGTTGTGCCAAATTAGAGGAAATTTTATGCACCGATAATATACTTTTCCAGTTATCAGGTACGTTTTTACAAAGTAAGAAAAAAATAAATTGATTTTATAATGTATGTAATTTTCGGCTAAAATCATCAAGAACTCATTTTAACCATTGTAAAATTATCTATATTGCGCTAACATGAAGAATCCAAAAGAGAGCTAACCTTTCACCTCAAAAGTTATACTCTAGTGGCGGAACCACCTTAATGGATGGGTGGTCTTAACCTACCCTATATGTAACCTCTTTATTTCCTCATGAACCCACTCAAAGACCACCCAGGAAAAAACCCTAGACCACTCCAACCCAACTCTCTTCTTTGTCCAACCAAGCCCATTACCCATCCCAACCTGACCCATGCCCATCCCTCTAGCTTCAACTTCTCAATTCCACCTATTTCTTCTTAATTTCAAGTTTTCTCTCCTTAATGGTATTTTTCTTCATGTTGTTATCTGGTTGCCCAAAAACAAATTTGCTGATTATTGGTACGTTAAAATCCTATCTAGTCTGTGGGTATGGAGAATTCCCATCTAACATATAATTGGATCTCGTAGATTGAGTAAAAAATTAAAAAGATCACCATAATCATAATCAAAAAGTGCTTTTTCCCAATAATTTGAGGTTGGCGACATGGATCTTACGCCTCCATTCTAGCCTATTTTAAGCCGACTCTTTTATAAGAGATAGCAATGTCATATCCTTCCATCCAAGTTCTCTTAGGTCTCCCTCTATCTCTTTTTGCATTATATACATGCATTCCTTCTAATCTTCTCACTGGGGCATCCATTAGTCTTCTTTGCATGTGCCCATGCCAACACAACCCAAGGAAGCACATATACGGATACGGTGCACGGGTACGATACAATACAGGTGCGGCGATTGGGCAATTTTCATAAAATCAGTATACAATTTGGGGGAGATAATTGTATCAAAATATTAGGTCTTATACATCTTTAGTTATATTTTAGCTTGGTTCTAGCAATAAAAGCTTAATTACAATGAAAATTTTGCATTTGTTTAATGTTTTGCATTACTTATTTAGGATTTGATGAAGTAATTTATAGTTGGTGTCATGATTTTAAAAACTGGACCGGACCAGCTGGTTTGACTGCGGTCGACAGAACCCAGTGGAAATTCCGATTCCAGAAGGCTAGGTTTCTCCCCGGTCACATGACCCGGGCGGTTTAGTATAACCCGGCCTGTTGAAGCGGCAAACCGCCAACCCGGACCAGTTCAGTTCTAAGTCAATGCATTGACTTTGGAACAAAATATTTGCGTCCAGTGGGATTCGAGCTTGGATACCTTCAAGCACTACTCTAACCCTAACCAATTTACAACCTATGCTATCTTTCATTCTCTGTAAGCATCTCACCCAGAAATATATTTAATATAGATCTATGATGGAGATTCATTAATATAACCACCTGACATCATTTACTGGTTAACCCGCGCTTTGACCACAGTCGAACCAAACCGGCCATCAATCGGGTTGGTGGCCGGTCCGATTTTCAAACATTGGTTGGTATAAAGTTAGGACACGCATGCAACCTTATCGGACGGGGAGACGGGTATGATACAGATACGATACGGGTACAACTCTGATTTTGGAGTATCGGTGTTTCCAAGGAACCTACACTCCCTAAGCTTCTCTCCCAAAGGTGCTACCCCTAAGTTCTCACGCATATACTCATTTCTAAATCCTATCTCTCCTAGTTATCCCACACATCCACCTTAGCATTCTCAATTGGGCTACATCCAATTTACCTACTCCCTCCATCCGGAAATAATATTAACATAAGTTTTTTCAAAATTAACTAAAAATAGTGCATTTGCAAAATCCTTATGTTCTCTGGACCAAGGGAGTATATGACTTTTCTTTGGAGCCCAAAAAGCTGCTCCATAGAGTATTACAGACCTAATGGATGACCTATAAAACTTGCCTTTAAGCCTATTTGGAATGGCGCCTATCACACGAAACTCCCGAGGCACCTTGGACCTTCATGCCCATCTATTTCAACTAAGTTTCTACTTATATTCTACTTTCCTTAAAATTAAACTCCATAAACTTTGTCTTAGTCCTACTTATTTCAAAAACTTTAGATTCAAGAGCTTCCCTCCATTAATCTAGTTGTGCATTTAAACCTAGTTTAGTCTAATCAACTAAAATTGCATCATTTGCAACAAGCATGCATTAAGAAACACTATCCTGTATATGTCTAATCAGCTCATCAATAACTAAAGAAAAAAGATAAGGGCTTAAGGCTGACTTTCGATGTAGACCTAGTGTGACCGAGAACTTCTTGATTTCCCTCTCGATTGTTCATACACTGGTCACTACTTCATCATACATATCTTTTATAGTATTTTTGTATCCTCTTTAATTAAAAGACTGCGCTTGCAAATTGCAACTAAAGTGCAACAAACCCATTTGTTGACCTCTTTTGTCATAGCCATTTTTGCTAAGTTTGTGCCATATGAAACTCAAGGTGTTGGGGTGACATGAATACACGATTCATTGCATGGACGAGCTCTTTGAGATGGTTATTTTTCAACCACCCTGGCTAAAAAATATGGGTTCGTCATGATACTCCCTAAATCCCATATAAACTGTCTGGATTTCAAAAGAACTTGTCCAATATTAATTGTCATATTTCATCTTATCCTTCGCATAGTGAGTTGGTGGATGGAGTATAAGGTTGACAAATTTGGCTTCTTTAAATATTAGTACAATTTTTCAAATGTAGACACTAAATATGGGACGGAGTAAATACTTTATTTGTGTCTTTTTAAAAAAAAAAGTAAAAACAATTAACTAAAGAGGAAAGATACACCAGTGAGTTGATTTTCCACTTTATAATTCTCTAGAAAGATCATGGAATTTTCTTCACAAGGTAAAATGTGGGCAATTGATTCATAAAACATTCAAATCTTCAGAAAGTAGAAAAGAACAATTTAAATTTGAAGAACAAAAAACAGACCTGAGAGTATGATTGGAGTAATAGAGCTGAATCTTGATGCTGATGATTCGAAAAAATTCTGCCCTTTACTTGTGCCAAACTTCTCCTCCATTGCTCCCTGGGGCTGTATCTACATAAGGCACTAGTAACCAATAATCATTCCCAACAAAAATTGAAAAGAAAAGTGAGGAAACTTCGATTAAGAAAATGGACCAAGGAATTGAGGGACAGACTTGAGGAGGGGTGGGGTGGGCTCTTCGGGAGTAGAGGGGCGAGGAAGCAAGTAGCGATCCATGGCCATTGGGCGTGGTCTCTGGTCGATCACCGTAAAAAGTGGATCCCAATTTGGGGGTATGGATGGCGGGAGTAGTCTCCTTGTTTCCCGCCTCTCTGCACGGGAAAAGCGGCTGCCTCGCTGGACTAAAACTCTTTACCGGAGATAGGACTCGAGAGACTTTAACTTAAACCTGACCCTACCCAATATAAAACTCGCAATACCCCCGACAAATCGAGATAGGAACCGAAATTTTAATAAAATAATTAATATAATTATAAAAAATTTAATTAAATAATTTATATAATTATAATAAAAAAAATTGACTTTATTATTTCTTATAAAGGAGGTGGCTTGTTTTAATAAGCCTGAATGAGTAAGATTCATGTCGTTGACTCTAAATAGTTAGAAAAATGTAATATTTGATTATGATTATGATTATATTAATAAAAAAATTTATATATATTAAAAATTTAGGGGTTTACATGGTATATCTCGGGTAGAGTCGATTCTTGGGTATTTTAAAGCCAAACACAACCCTACCCGAGTTAGAAGCAGATTTTTAAATCTTGGAACCAACCCTACTTGAGATAGGACCCGACCCGACTAGGGTCAATGTCATGTCGGTTCCATCTGGGTTGGGAAGGATTGGGTTTTTTGGTGCAGCTCTAAAAGATACTCTACCTTTCTTGCCAAAATCTTATGGGAAAAGTTTAAATGAGATCGGTGCTTATATGAGCCCAAATTAAGTCGTAGTAGATTGAGATTTGAGGGCGCTCCGGATAAGCATGTCCCCATATATTAATCCAACGGCCGAAAAGACAGGTCTCATGCCCCTTATATGAGACCGGTCTGATATAAACATCATCATTATACGCCTTATACTAGCTATATGGGGTCAGTGGCATAGATTATATACCACGTTTGGCTCTTATCGGAATTAAAATGGTATAAAATCCATACGAAGAAACATAGTGACAATTTTTATGTCGGATGCCCTTCCTTACGCAAACCCTCTTATGATAGGATGATGATAAGAAGATTCAACGTCATCATATTTAATCATACACTTTTCCAAATATGTGGATTGGCTTCATGATATGATGATGGTTGCACATAAAATATTAATATAGCCATCTTCCATCACAAAGTTGGTAACAATGAAAACATAGTGGCAATTTTTTTGTCCGATGCTCTTCCTTACACAAACCCTCTTAAGATGGGACGATGATAAGAAGATTCAACGTCATCATATTCAATCATACACCTTTCCAAATATGTATATTGGCTTCATGATATGATGGTTGCACATAAAATATTAATATAGCCATCTTCCATCACAAAGTTGGTAACAATGAAAACCAATTTGCTTTTACATGGGAGTATGGCACTACCGGTCTCATATGAAAGATTCTAAAAAATTATATAGTTCTCATTTTTATAGAAAAAAAGCTTTACTTCGCCAAAATGTGTTTTTATCACAAAAAGAAAACAAGAAGTTAAAGAAAGAAGGGGAATTAACCAAATAATACTTAAAAAAATAATTACCGATCAGGAACAGTTCAAAAATAATTCCCGATCCGGTTATCTGATCAGCCATGCAGGCCGACCCGAAAAGCTCGTTTTAACCGACGCTTTTGAAGCATTTAACTGTTTTTACTATTTTAGTAGGACAAACTTCAACGATGCATATCTCTCTCATTTTAATCCGTTCTTGCCCCTTTTTTTTTCATTCTTCTTTTTTTTTAGTGTTCTTTCTTATAATGATGATATTACAAATATATTGAGCCATAGCATGCTATTTAACATAGTTTTTGTGATTAGAAATGACACTAAAAATAAGAATGAACAAAAAATTGGGCGAGAATGGATTGAAAATAAGAGAGATATGCATCATTAAAGTTTATCCCACTAAAATAGCTAAAAAACAATAGGAGCTTCATAGAACCGACGCCTCTCTCAAATGCCTTAAAATTTGTCCCATTTTAAAGGGGCGATTAAACTTCACCGAATCATATCTCCTTTATTTTGAGTCATTTTTTACCCATTTTTTTGTTCTTCCTTATTTTCAATGCTCTTTCTAATCATCATGATATCATAATGATCTTGATATCCTATAAAAAAATACCACAAAAACTATGATAAATAGCATGTGGTGGCTCAACATCTTTGTGATATCATTATTATAAGAAAGAACACTAAAAATAAAGAAGAATAAAAAAAATAGGCGAGAACGGATTAAAAATGAGAGCGATATGCATCGTTGAAGTTTGTCCCACTAAAATAGTTAAAAACAGTTAAGTACTTTAAAGGCGTCGATTCACTTTAAATAGAAGGTGTCAGGTCGAAGTAAAAAAGTGCCATGCAGGCACCAGCGCCATGCTGGCGCTTGCGTGGCTAATCAGATAACCGGATCAGGAATTATTTTTGAACTGTTATCGATCGATAATTATTATTTTGTTAAGTATTATTTGGTTAATTCGCTGGTGCCTGTGTGGCTGATCAGATAACTGGATCGATAATTATTTTTGAACTGGTCCCGATCGATAATTATTATTTGGTTAATTCCCCAAGAAAGAATCTATACTTTATATAGAAATCTTGATATATATGCAGAGTGTGTTTAGCCTGACCGGCGTTGTTAACCAAATGGTCTTGACCAAACCAAACCGCATAAGATGTCTGTACTATGTTCGAATAGACGATCTAACCTAATACATAGATATATCTTCTATTACTTGTCCTAAATCTTAAAACCAAAATGTATCTTTTTTTTAATTTTGGCTTTCTAGTTCATATCTAGTATCAGATATGGATGGCAAAGAAGGATTATGCTTTGAATCACAAGATTTGCTCACGGTGCTTGGTTAGGAAAACATTTCTGGGGGGCTGATTTTTCTATAAACTGTGAACATCAATTATTATATAAAAACTTGCACTTCGTGTTTCGCCTTGGTTCGCACAATCATCTATAAACCATTTGCCCTAAGTCCCTCACTGGGCCTTGGGCTCGGGCTTATTCTATTATTGGACAACCCTGATTATTCCTAAGAAGTTTCCTATAGTTCAAAACTTGAACTTGATTTCATACGCCATCAAATGGAGTCAACTTGGATATTTCATTTTAGGACTGCAGTCATATTAATCAAATATATTAAAAATACTCATTATTAAAAATAGACCATGCATCACATACAAAGTTTTCAAAATTGGACCGGCCATCGACCAGGATTGATGGCCGGTCCGGTCAAACCGCAGTCAAATTGGATTGACCCGGTTTAGGCGTGAAGAGTGATAAATATATGTTTTATATGATATTAACATCAAGACACTAATAGCTCAAGTGGTTAAGGCTTAGGCATTTCTTATTAAGGCTCCAGGTTTGAAAAAAAATGTAAATCGGCCGAACCGAACTGGTTCTCCACGGTCGGACCGGCCGGTCCGATCCGATTTTGAAAACCATGGTCCCATATGAAAATATCTTCAGATGGCCAAATGGTAAATTGTAACCAATATTGTGAACAAATTCTACTTGAAAATTGATTTGAAAATTGATTCCCTGATGCCTATCTCTTGTCATCTCAACGTGAAACTATTTTATGCATTGCTGGACTCTGCTAATGAAACATTTGTAGTTCTTAATCATAAAAAAAAACATTTTTAGTCCTTACGCTTTAATTGTAAAAGAAAAACTTTTGGGGGTTTAGCACAGAAACCCATTTTTTGTCAGCATTGCGGTTATTTTTTTCTAATTAAGTAGTTAAGAAAAGAAGCCATATGATAGCATCTCTTTTGTTGTAGTGAAATAAAAAATTAATGTAATATGTAGTACAGTTAGGGCTGTAAACGGCGTCCGGATGTCCGTCTCCGCCCGTCCGTTTTATAGCCCAAATGGACATAAAAAATTGTACGTCATGGACACGGACACCCTTGGTGGTCTGGCATCTGACCGGACGCGGCAGCAGACAGAGTGCGTCCGCGTCCAGAGCCGTCCATGTCCGTGATTATTTTAATGTAAGTGGTTCATAGTGTCCGTCCGTCCGTGTCCGTCCATATCCATAACGGACACATGCGGACGGACACATAAAGGTGTCCGGACGAACGGCGGATGGACGGACACCAACTTTAAAAAGAGCGGACAGCTACAGACTTAGCTTGTCTGCGTCCGTGTCCGTCCATTTACGCCCCTAAGTATAGTGGAGATATGCATGGCTAGTTATTACCCATGTACCCTTGAGTTTTAAATCATCGGCACAACAGTGTAACTTTAGTTCACTAAACACGCGGGTAGTCATATGGTAATGCTACTCTATATAATTAGTTTAAAACCCTAATAAGTGGATTTAGGGTTTAATATTTTTGGGTCAAATCGGATTTCGTCTATAAATTGGATTTGATACCCACCGTCGGATCATAATTCAATTACCTAAAAAACTGTTCTCATGCTCCATATATGAGAACGATCTCACATAAACCGATTTGAAATATTATTTAAACTTACCCACTGATTTGACACACTCAATTACCCATTGATTTGATATTCACCCTCGAATCGAAATCCAACGACCAAAAAAATTAGGCTCATGTTCCTTATATAAGAACGACATCATATAAACCATCCTCTCTCTCTCTATATAATATATATATATATATATATATATATATATATATATATATACTGAGAGAACAGTTTGTATGAGATCGCTTTCATGTAGCTTGTATGAGAACGATTTTGTACACTGTCAGATGATGATCTGAGTATCATTTTTTGTTATGACATCTAACCCTGCAACTAACCATGGTTAAGTTGCAGTCATATAAAACCCTACTATTCTGCCCCTGATACAATCCACCGCCACCGCAGCTCATCCGCCGCAGTCTGGACAAACTTCTGACAAGCCAGCTGCTTGTCCGGGTGGCAACTCTCATGGTGACATTCCAACTTTGCCATCTTCGTCGACCATGGAGGCCGCCTTCACGCTCCATGGGCAATCCCTCGCCCTTTTGAATTTCAGTCCTCCTCACCTTTCCACCACACTCTGTGACCCTGTCATGCCAGTTTCTACCATCGACGCGGGACTTGGCGAACCTATGTCGAAGATCTTGAGGCCTGCCTCTATCGACGACTACTGGAATTTGTTGCCTCCATCCACCCATGATATGGGGGGCACCACCATACTTGGCCGCACCTCTACACACAGTTGTGCATCTCTCTCCGTCAGCACGCTCAGGTGTGCCTCTCCCAATCTCCAGTCGGCCTCTGCAGGTGACCTTGGACCCAACTTGGATGAAAGGTATCAGCTTTACTCTTTGTTTCTATTGAAATCTTTTCTCTTTTCTAGATTTTCATCCCAATATTGTGTCGTTACTCAATTTTATGCCTTTAATTGTCACGCCCCAAATTTCCAAAACCCAATATACGCGGAAGCGATAATCCAATAAAGGTTATAAGGGTAGAAAATCTGGGACGGACCGAATACTCGAATCATCACATACCCATTTGCATACATGGGTCTCGCTAGATCGATATGACTTAAACAAAATTCACGTACCTAAGATGTGGTGTAACAAAAATGAAAGTCTACTTATTTATTACAATGATTAATAAGTCTTCTCAATAGAATAAAACGGGCACATAGGCCGCAAGTTCAACAATCATCAACATAAACATCAATGAAAATAAAAGCAACTTGTCTTCTGGACTCCAGCATCCGCCAGTCCCACCGATAAAGCTTTCACTTCAGATCCATCTTAATTCCTGCATCAGAGGATGCATGAGTATTCCATAGAAAATACCCAGTAGAACACAAGAAAACCCACAATGGAGTAATAATGTAAATGTCAAAAGACTCCAGGAAAAAGGACAAGTTCAATAGACTCAGGTTCAGCAAATACGGAGTTCACTTACCTGGAAATCAACCACCATCCGAGACACACAATAGTCAAGGAAAGATAAAATCAATATCAGAGACTCCAAACTTACATAGAGTAGGGAGATAATGCAAGAATATCTGCTCCAGACATCCAAAGTGTCAAAGGTAACAATTTTTGCTCTCAGCTTTGTCCACTTCCCCCATGGACATCAATACCAGAACATCCTAGAGGTTCTACAGAGGAACCCGGCCATGCGTCTAGGGATGCTGGCCCCATCGCTGCTTACGGGCACAATGGGTGGAGATTATCGACCTTCCATAATATCATACAATCTAAAGCGCATGTGTTGCCGTCATCGATTGAACTACAGAGGTTCATCATTATCTGAGACCACCATGGGTCTAGCAATGGCTCGTGAGCATACTATGATTCCAACTAAGAGTTCTCATAAATGACTCTTAGCGGAGAAACAGATATTTCAACCGATTGACACTGAAAACATCTGAACCATCTCATTAAGAGGCTTGAATCATGACTTTCTAAATTCGACTCTTCATAGGAGTGCAAGACCATGTTCGGACATAACCTGAATCAACTCATAAAGGAGTGTTCAATATATTAGAATGATTGAGTCTGGGAACTCAACTGAGACCCGACAAAATGACTCATCAACGATACATGCCACAAGATTCGCCAAAGATCACGTTCTGCCACCTTCACCGTACCTAGCCCTAGAGTTGACAATCCCCGACGCTGAAACGTTTGAATGACATGCTCATAATAGATCATATCATAGACATTGAATACAGGTCAAGCAATGAGGCCTCTTGATCGAAGGATCGTTCAAGAGATGAGACACAAAGGACATATAATTTGGGACAATGTTCTCAGCTATAAGACCCGTGAACAAGCTTTTAGAGTTACTGTTCCCAAGGCCTTAGGGGTCTTATCATACTTAATTAGGGTTTTAAGTATTGTCTTAACCCATAATTCATAGTAATATTAGGGTTTAGGGTTTTTAGAACCAAAAATAGTGTTCTGTCCCAAACAAGACAACCCACTTCAATTGGTCACTACATTCTGTAAAGAGTGAACTAACCTCTAAAATTTTTATCATAAGTATCCCTAGGTGTCTAGTTCACAATCTGATAGACGGCATAATTTTTATATTTTTGTACAATTAGATATCATTTTCTTATTAGGGTTCATTGGTGCAGGATTAGTCCTGGCCGAGAATAATTAACTTAAGTTATATTAATTAACTAATGGTATATACTTTATTAATTTATTAATGACTCTTTCTGACATTATCTTAACATTCTTAACAACTTTTACAGAACCCAAATGGTTTTGAAATTCTTTGATTTAATTTCATTTTTAGTTACCAACTTAACCCCGATTGATGATTATTTCTACTTAATCCTTTATTCACATTATTCCCAAGATGCCATGTATTCCCGGACACCACAGTGAACAGGGACGTCCTGACAAGATGTCAGACCCCATTAGTACGACAGAGTGTGTGTTTTATAAATTTTATGTTAATTAATTCATTGCTTAGCATGGCATGTACTTAGATATACTACCCGTTTAGTGATTACACCATTAAGCTTCATTAGACACAACATACCCAATTATGCCAAGCATTTTCGGACAATATAAGCACCGAAGTGCTATGACATATTCCAAAGTTTTCACCTTTATTCATCAGAGAACAAAGAATAACGAATCACGAACATCTTCTGCATGGGATAGGCGAATAGAATACCAAATTACCAATCGAGCACAAGCAACACATGGATTGACATAAGGACTCATAAAGCAGCCAACTTTCGTTGGATAGCACATGGAAGTGACACTAAAGTAAGACACGAAAAAGGCATATTGATGAAAACATGTGGGGATGTCATCTAGGGTCGGCATGAGGAAATCAAGGGTATACACTTACCTGTACATGATATCACATACAACTCAAAACATGTAACATTCATTGCACGCAATAATAATTCATGTCATACGATTAGAATATGTTGTAGGCCACAAGATCAGCAATAGAGCAACCCATGATCATAAAAAAAATCAGAGAAAGAGGTTGTGGTAAAAAAAAATATCCTACTTGTTTTGAAGCAGCGAACTTCGATGTGCAAATGGCCACCGATCGCACCGCACCAAATCCTCGTCGATCCTCCACACAATGACCACCACAAGGGTATGACTGCTGCTGCTGGTTGGGAAGGGAGAGGAGAGGACGAAATGGGGGAAAGAACTCTCAAGGAGAAGGGTCTAAGGCTGCCCGACTAAAGGGTTTACCGGCCCCTCCCATGAGATCTTTAAATAAGTGAGACCTCTCAATCTCCACCACTCATCATCCCACCATCCAATGGCCATGAATTGACCACCAATGGAGGGAGTGAGGCAATTAGGGACGTGATTTATTCAATCACCCCAATTAGTTACGTACTTAGTTGGTAAGTATCTAAACCGAATCAATTAGTTAGAGGTGGAACTTACCAATTGTCCAAGATCTTCCCAAATAAATCTCATGACAAAGGGCGCCATCCAAGCATATGGAAAGGCCCATGATTCCTCCCCAATCATGTCCATAAATCCTCCCTTAGATATTCCCAATTAGGCTAATTAGATTTCTAAGTATAATTGAAATTCATTAATTACAAATGAGGGGGGTTGCAATTCAAATTGCTCCCACGATTTGGTCCTCTAAGTCGTGGGCACAAGGGATGAACCACGTCATCCATGAGAATGACGCACCAAGCATAGAGTCCACGTGGCTCTAGCTCTTGGTCCTCCTGCGACTTGGAACAAGGTTTTCAGATGAACGGTTTTGATGACTCGCGTACGCAATGCGCCGCTCCACCATGCACGAGTCTTGTACCTGGCAACACGTCCATTCGACTCCACCACAAGTGTAGTCACACACATGTGGCCAGCCCTGCTCTGGCACTCAAGTGGCTTTGGCATCACGTGCATCCAGCCCTTGGCGTCAGACGGGTTTTGGCGCCAGGTCTAGACCTCGCGTTCGAGGAATCTGCCTAATCTGGTTAATCAATCCCATCGACCAACAAACATCAAAATAGAACTCCATACAAGATTGATATACAAGTGTACCATGCTTCAACTAGGGAAGGAAGGGAAAAGAGAAGACAAAGGAGGAAGAGAAAAGGAAATTCTTATTGCATAACCATCAGAGAGGGAGACTCCCTTATAACGAAGGGTGCGGCTCCCTAGGGAGACGTGCCAGCTGATGGGCCACATGCTACGGCTGTCCATCAGTTGGTCCATTTCAATTATGTCATCATCAAAGCCCATTCCCACCCTTATTACAGTTTATTGAGTCGCAAGTGAAAAGCAAAGTAACCTAATGATAAACGTAAAATATACACATTTATATGCTCTATTTACCTATATGCTAGTGTAGTTTTAATGATAAAACATGAATAAAATGGGTTATTTGTGATTAGGATAGTAATTAGGGGATTAATAATTAAATTGTTCTAAATAACTAATTTAGATGCATTAATGGTTTTAAGAAAGTATATTTTTATTATGAGTCTAATTTTGGTTTGGTTTTATTATTGCATGTTCAAAAATGCGGATTGCAGATCGGTAGCAGAAGAGCACATTAGGCAGGCTTTTGAGATGCAGAATAACCCAAGAACAGAGATCAAGTGCAGAAAAAGATCTGAACCGTTGATGATTCACTTAACAAACAGAAGATGGGTGCTGATTTTAAGTATATGACGTTCATATGCGATCCGGTGGATGAGATTCCTATGACGGGTTTTACCCAAATTGAATTGAATCGGTTCACTTGGGTCTGGTTCGGTTCATCTAGAAAAATAAATAATAAAAAGAAAGAACCCAAGACAACGCTCGGGTGTTCTACCAGAGTTTGTTCGAGTAATCGACAGAGAAGGCAGACTCGATTAGATTTGGAAGAGGTGTCCTAAAGATGGAAAGCTACTGAAATAAGGATTCAGTGGCATCGCGTTTGTCAAGGAGAGCACGATTTGGGTTTGAATTGGACTGAACATTGCGATAAATTCGAGTTCGGATGCGATTTGGATACATCTTCATATCAGAAACGGATCTGATTTGGGAGGTTGTAGTCTATAAATACCAGAACTTTTGGGCGGAAAAAAGGAAGGACGCAATAGAGAGAAAAGGCAGCACTGTTTCTGGGCTGTTTTGAAAAAAACAAAGGGAGAAAAACAAAAGTTGGGTCGTGATTTGGGTCGTGTTCCGGTGTGATTTTGGCTGGAAAACAAGAAGGAAAGGATAGCAATCGATTGGGAGAAGAAAGGGGAAGAGATTGGAAGGAAAAAGCAAGATTTTTTTGGGTTGATTTCTGTTTGCTACAGTACCTGCGTATTTGCTACAGTACCGCGGTTTCATGATGAAGACGATGAACAGTACTTCACTATGAACAGTGATATGCTACATTGATTCTGCTACAGTAAAACCGTGAATAGTAAACTGTGAACAGTGTTCCTGCAACAGTATTATTAATGCAATTTTTTTTCCCAAATTCGAGTTTTCTTTTCTTATGATAATGAATAGCTAAATTTTTTGTCAAAGCTAGGGGTGACATTATTTGATTAGTATTTTTATGTCTATGAAAGATATGATTATTGTTTATTTGATTGAATAGAGATATTTGGAAATAATCATAATCTATATAGTTATTTGATTTGTCGCTAACGTAAGGTATGGCGAATGCTTATAATTCCCTGTGATTAGTAGACTATGCTTGTTAATGATAAATATTCAATTGAAATCTTTATGCTAATTGTTATTACGAATTTGAATGCCATATCTTCCGATTAAGTCAAATCATCATTTGAACCTAATTGAAAAATTGAATAGACATAGAAGTATTGATTAAATAATTGATCCTTGAAGCTTTGATATCTCTCATCGATTATCTTCGCTATCTCTAGTTTATTTCAATTGAATTGTTAATCGTAGTTTTTAATTTAGTAGATAATTAAATTACAAATTCTCTACATAATTTCCTGATAAGAACTTTAATTTGCTGAGTTAAGTAGTTTTAAATTGGTTTGGAATAGATTAATTCTACATCATTCCCTGTGGTTCAACCTTGGACTTACCAAGTATATATTACAATTTGTCAACCTATTTTGGGGTTTGATCACCTAACATAGCAAATCCTAGAAATTGAAAGTAATATGTCTAAAGTAGTTCCTGTCTCTGAGCTGGCATACACAACACTCTACCACGCTCCACTTTCACCTTGTCCTTAAGGTGACAAAGTAGGGAGCCGATCCAAGAACTCACCCTCCAGCATCCAGGTGGCGTCATCAAGAGACCGACCTTATTGAGCAACAAGTATCTTCGTAACAAGACGACCAGAGCGACGCATCCGTCACTTATCAACCACAGATGTGGGTGTGAGTACTACAAACTTCAATGGGCCCATCAGTGGAGGAGGCGGGGTGCTAGAAACAAGGGTCGGATCCCCAATAAAGTGATGGAGGCGAGACACATGAAAGACCAGATGCACCAACTAGTCAGCGGGCAAGGCCAAGCGATAGGCCACTGGTCCAATGCGTTCGACAATGGAATATGGACCGTGGTAGCGGGGAGCTAGCTTAGTCTACTCAACCTGAAACAAAGTGGTTTGGCACTGAGGAATCACCGAAACATAAATAAGGTCACCCACCTAAAACTCCCTATCATAATGCTTTTTGTCATACACTTGCTTCATGCGATTTTGCGCGGAGGCCAAGTTGAGTTTGATCTACCGGATAACCTCATCTCGCGTCTGTAACATATAATTAACTTCGGCTACGGAAGAGCGGTGGGGCACATATGATAACACGGTAGTAGGTGGACGGCCATATACCACCACAAATAGAGTGAACCCAGCCCGAGTACGATAGGTCGTGCTATAGGACCATTCCGCCCAAGAAAGAAGTTGACACCACCGACGGGGCTGATCCCCTACAAAGCAACGCAAGTACTGTTCCATGCAGTGGTTAACCACCTCAATTTGACCTCGGACTGTGGGTGATATGCAGTGCTCATATGAAGCTCGGAGCCATGGAGTGCGAAGAATTCTCGCCAAAACTGAGAAAGGAAGATCTGATCCCTATCGGAGACAATGGTGTGGGGCATGCCATGCAACTTGGCCACCTCCCAGACATAAAGCTCGGCTACTGTTTTGGCTGCAAATGGATGACCCAAAGCACAGAAATGCACGTACTTGGACAGACGATCCACCACCACTAATATCACTAATTTGCCTTGCACCACCGGCAAGGCCTCCACAAAATTCATAGACATATCTTCTCAAACATTATCGGGAATAGGAAGGGGATGAAGTAACCCTGCGGGTGAAGTGGTTGCAGCCTTTGCCCGCCGAAGTCCCTGCCATAAGAAGCCCTCATGACCAGCAAAAGGCGTATCATAGAAGTGAGACAGAATGCGCCGTCGGAGGTCAGAGGCATCCGGCACCCACAGTCGCCCTTTCCAAAAGAGGAGGTCATCTTGCCACACAAAGAAAGGTGCGGCCATGGGATCCAAGCGCAGACGAGCAACCAACTCACGGGTGGATGGATCCTCTAAATAAGCCCGCCAAAGATTTAGAATGAACGGGTAATAGGGTATAGAGAGCGCTAAGCAGGAATCCTCCTCAGGGCGGCGAGATAGGGCATCCGCCACAGTGTTTTCCGCCCGCTTCTTGTACACTACCTCATAATCATACCCTAAGAGCTTGTTGACCCACCGCTGCTGAGCCAGAATGGAAACTCGTTGCTCGAGAAAATATTTCAAATGCTTATGGTCTGTGCGGATGAGGAAGAGGCGGTCGAGCAAGTAAGGGCGCCATTTAGTGATGGCATGCATGATGGCTAGCATCTCCTTCTCATAGGCGGACATAGTCAAGGAGCGTTCGGAATGTGTTTTGCTTAAGAATGCACGCCCCGAAATCCCATACCTCAATCGGAGTGCGGAAGCTAACAAATGAGATACATTTCGAGGTAGAGATCCCGGGCACGCGACGGAACAGTCAATTTCACCACCGATTACAATCATCTCAAAAGAATGTGTAACTGATCATTCCCGCAATCAGTGTAATACAATAATAGACATCATTATATAATATGAAATGAATTTACTTAATAATAAAATGGATGACCCAAAGCACAGAAATGCACGTACTTGGACAGACGATCCACCACCACTAATATCACTAATTTGCCTTGCACCACCGGCAAGGCCTCCACAAAATTCATAGACATATCTTCTCAAACATTATCGGGAATAGGAAGGGGATGAAGTAACCCTGCGGGTGAAGTGGTTGCAGCCTTTGCCCGCCGAAGTCCCTGCCATAAGAAGCCACTGAATTAAAATAAGTAGTATGAAGAGAATAAGAATGACACAGAGTTATGAACATTCCACAACATCTGGACTGAACCAAGGTCTACATACCTGAAAGGTTAGTCAACAATAATTTCCAACTCGCAAGTATAGGAAACACTAATAAGGCTCCTAACAAACATATGTGTAAGGAGAGGATAACAATTATATCAAAGGCTCCAGACATCTAAAGTGAAAGAAGTTACAATTTCTGCTCGCTAAACTGGTCGCTCGCAAGTGACTTAAATAATATACCAAAACCATCCTAGGGGTCTTCTCTTTGAAACCCTGCCATGCGTCTAGGATGCTGGCCCACCAGTGCATACGGACACGATGGGCGGAGACTGAGGACCTTCCATAATGTCCACAATCTAATGTATGTACAATGCCTCCCTTCGAGCATAAATATATGTGACCTCGCAAGATCTAGCGATGGCTTAATTGAGCATACTATGAATCCACTTCGGAGAGAGTCTCGCGAGATCTCTAGTGGAGGATACAGTCAAATGTAATATTTCAAATGAATAGAGATCGCAATACTCTAAGATCAGAAGGTAATTTTTAACGGAATAGACTCCCTCACAGAGTATAGATAAAAGTGTCAAAGACTTTAGACAACATATGACTCGCTTATTGGAGTAGCATAAAACATCAAGGCTTCAAAGGCATATGATTCACTCTTGGAATAATAAGAAATTCAAACACTTCGAATCATTACAACTCATCCAAAGAGTACAATGTAATACATGCATACCTTTATGCACAACCCTAGATAGCAATGAAAAACTCATCCAAAGAGTACAATCCCCATAATATTTTATAGTTTTTAATATGAAAATCAGAGACAAGATATCAATGAGTCTAAGATGATTTGAATTCCAAGTAGAACTTCAAACCGACAATTGAACGCTTAATCTTCAAATAACGATTACGGTTCTCTTGACCGAATAATTACTTTACCTAATTGTATTATATTCTCACCCATCCTTATTGTGATATTCCATAAATATATAGTCAAATCACTGATGTTGACACGTTATTTATTTTCATACCATATTACATGATGTTATATGGATATTTAGTGTTTTCTCTCAGATTCAGCTCACTGCCTCCTGCACAATGTGGGTCATGGTCAACCAAGCAATATCAGAACTTCTAGTCTCTGTAAAATGAAAAAAGCATCCGACTTTGGGTGGAAATTCCTATCTAGACACGTAGCATGAAAGCACATATGCATGTATTACAAGAAGCATGGAAAATAAAAACATAATTCATTCATCTCGCAAGAATCAAAGCAATACTCCTAGGTAATAAATAAGAATACTTATCACATCATATGAAAAAGAGAAGAAAGGGGAAAAACCATCCTACTCTTAATTCACCGAAGATTCCGCCTTTTTACGCATTGTTCGTCTCCTCCGCTTCCTCCAAAGCTCCCGGTCCAACCTCTTGAAAAACTCCCTCAAGAAGAAGCCTTATAGGAGGTGGGTGAACGTGGGAAGGAGAAGGAAAACGTCTCTGGACATTCTAGGGCTAGGTTTTCCAGTAGCACATGCCAACTCTCTAGGGTTTATATAGAGTTTGGGGAGAATCATTTCTTAAATCAATTTTCCATATCATGGACACTTCCCACCAATAAGAAGGCCTCAAGATCCTTCTAGAGATGTGCAACTTAAGTCCAGTTGGGATTTGGCATCTTTTCCAAACAAATCCGCCCCAAAATAAGCTAGAAATCGCAAAACCGCAATCGGCGATCGATCAGCGATATGGCAATCGATCATCCATGCCTTTTCTAAGTACCGGGTTACAGCCTATCGATCGCAATTATTGCTGATCGATCGTTTTCTCCGAAACAAAACAATCAATAATCACAGTAACTACGATTGATCGTTTTGATAGGTGGTCGATCGGTTCAATTTGCCGATCGATCGTTTGTTCTGGCGATCGATCGTAGTCACACCCATACAAAATTCAATTTCTCATATCTTTTCACTCCGAACTCCAAATCGCGCATAGTTGGTGGCGTTGGAAAGCTCTTCTCCCCAAATTTAATTCCCATAAAGCAAAACATAATCAAATCAAATATTAAGAGGTCAAATTTTGGTTTTAAATAAACGTACCAATTTCTCGGGTGTTACAAAGAATGCAATAGGTCGTTCCTTCTGAAGTAGGACGGCTCCAAGACCAGCATCTAACACATCTGTCTTGATGGTAAAGGAAAGGCCAAAATCTTGGAGTACCAACACTGGAGTGGTAGCCATGGCCCGCTTCAACAACTCAAATGCCTTTTGGGCCGCCATGTAAATGCCCTTTTTAAGAAGTGCAGTGAAGGGGATAGCAATTGAACCATACTGGCTAATGATGCGCAGATAATACCATGTGAGGCCAAGAAATCCACGGAGGGCCCGAACGCAAGTAGGGGTCGGCCATGAAAGCATAACAGTCACCTTCGAAGGGTCAGTAGCAACCCTTCAAAGGTGGTGTCAGGTTAGATATAATATGGCCAAGGTACTCCACCTGTTCACTGCCAAGCGCTTAAGGAATAATGAATTAGCTCGCAAAATAGAGAAAACAAACCTGAGATGCTCCAAGTGTTCAGCCCATGATGTGCTGTAGATCAAAATGAGGGAGATACGAACTGTTGATGTTTGTCCCATTTTAATGGGGAATTATCGATTACACGATAGCTCACAGTCTCGTGTAATCGATTACACGATAGCTCACTGTATCGTGTAATCGATTACACGATAGCACATTGTATAGTGTAATCGATTACACGATAGCACATTGTATAGTGTAATCGATTACACGAGAGCTCACAGTATCGTGTGATCGATTCCACAATAGCCGAGCTATCGTGTGATTAACACATGATAGCCTATCGTGTAATCCAATGCACGATAGCCTACTTATCGTGTGTTGGAATCGTGTAATCGATTACACGATAGCACTGGTTATCGTGTAATCGATTACATGATAACTTTTTTAATTCGACAAACTTCAACGATGCATTTCTTACTCATTTCTTATCTATTTTGACCCTTTTTTTTCAATTTTCCTCATTTTTAGTGTTCTTTCTTATAATGATGAAAAAATGTCCGAACATGGACTAAAAATGAGGGAGATATGATGGGGAGGGGGGGTCCCTCGGCTTCAGTGCGGAGATGGAGGCGTCAGGGCAAACACCAGAGTGACCGGCTTTGGACGACCCGAGCAGTTGCCCGGGAGGGGTGGCCACCGGTTCCCTTAACTCAACGGGGTGGCTGCGGCGACCAGGGGGGGAGGGCTCAACAAGCGGCGGCGGGGATGGGGGGGCATAGACTCTCTCAGCTCAACGGGTCACCGTCGGGGTGGGTGTACTGACCAGGGGGGACGGACCTCTAGGAGAGAGTTGATTTTTTTTCGTTGAAGAGGCGTGGCAATCGATTCGTCAGCCGAAATCAATTTTTCAGGGGTGAAAGGTGAAAATTGTCACCTATCATGCTGAAGACAGTTGCTCCGGCCAACTCGTCAAGTAACTCTTCAATCACTAGAATGGGATATTTATCTTTGACGGTGATGGTATTAAGTGCCCTGTAGTCGACACAAAATCGCCAAGTCCCGTCCTTCTTTTGGACAAGTAATATCGGAGAAGAGAAAGAACTAGTACTCGGCTGGATGATATCTGTCTGAAGCATATGGGATACTAATCGTTTAAATATTAAAACCTTGCAAGTGCACAAGGCAATTGTACTACAATGAGTATTTGGGGTTGTCGAACCTCAGGGACGGATGAATAATCTACCAAACTCAAGAGAAAAGTTGTAGTTTTGATTTAATCTATGAAAACAGTAAACTTTAGCTAATTAAACAAGTTGTACTTATGCAGAAAAGGACCAAGGCTCCGAATCCACCACGAAATAAACTAGCTTTATCATCTCTCTCTCTATCTGTCTTTTATATAAATTTCTAGTTGATTAGCATATTCCTCTCGGACATATACTCATCAATTCAAAATATCATGCACTCCTCTCGGACGTAACACATAGAGCAATTAAAACGTGGAACTGTGATCTATCTCTCTCGAGTATAAATCAATGAAACTTTATTAATATATAACATCTTAATCTACTCACGTTCCTCTCGGACACGCAAATATTCCTCGGATTGAAATTCTCAAGAATTCACTCTCGCATCTCTCGAGCATAAAGAATAATTCTCAATAAACTAACATTGAAAACATAACAAAGGTCCATACATCAACTAAGCTAAAACTTAAGATGAGAGAAAGAAAACAATACAACCAATCTATTCGGGCTTCATCTACGCCTTCGAAAGAAGTTTAGCCAAATATTCTAAAAAAAACAAGCATCTTCATCTTCTTCTTCTTCTCTCCCTTGCTCTAGCCTCCAAGATAACTCAAGATGACCTAAGATATATTCTCTAATGCCCAAGACGTTCCCCCTTAAGGCATATATATAGAGGTGAAAAGAAACCATGAAACCCCCTTCCAATTCCGTCTCAAAATAGGTCTTGTTTTAAGTTTTGCGAATACGGCGATCGATCGCACTGTTCCCCGATCGATCATGTCTTTTCTTTGATTCTTCACTGCGTTCGGAGATCGTTCACGTAGACATCTTCATATGCCGATTGATCGCGGATCTGCCGATCGATCGTACACTGTTCATTCAAAACTCCAGTAGATACGATCGATCGAAACGAGGTGATCGATCATTTCCTTCATTCGGCTCATTCTTTTGGATCTGGCGATCGATCGGCTATTGTTCCTTAGCGAAAATATTTTATTTCTTTTCTCTTCTTAAGCCAAATGGAGTGCACATCTTCTTTTCCTACAAAAGATAAAAAACTCATTAAAACATCCCTAAATCTAATAAAATACTAACATTAACATAAGTTTAGGAGTTAATAAAATGCATAATTCATGTATAGATCAGATACCATCGCACAATCTCAGCCTTTGTATGCGAGGATAACGGTAGAGGCAGACATTAGCGGGTGAAGTGATCGTTTAAATATAAACCCTTGCAAGTGCACAAGGCAATTGTACTACGGCGAGTATTAATAAGGGTTGTCGAACCTCAGGGACGGTGAATATTTTACCAAATTCAAGAGAAGAAAGTTACAGTTTTTGTGTAATCTAAATAAAGCTATGAACTTTAACTACTAAGCTGAGTTTTAATCAATGCAAAGAATTATCAAGGCAATGAATCCATCACTAGACATGCAAATACTACTCTCAATTATTATTAAGTATACATTGACATGATATAGTAACTCGTGTTCTTGATCGGACACACGAATTACTAATGAATTCACTAACGTTCTTGATCGGACACGAAAGTTCATCCACTATTGTGTAATCAATCCTATCCTTGATCGGGCATAGAATCAATCACAACTCTATTATAATGCAATTAATCTTATCCTTGATCGGGTATAAAATCAATCACAATATCTAATTTCATTCATAATCAATCAAGTCTATGATCAAGCACTCAAAAGAAACTCATGAAATCGCATTAAGCATGAATCATAATCAATTTTATAGAATTAAACTATCAAGAGTAGCAATACACATCTAGGGCTTCATCAAGCCTTGAATAAAAGTTTAGTTACACATAGAAAGAGAGAAAAGAAAAGCCTGTTTATGTAGATCCATCGTCATGAATCCTTCTTCTTCTTTGCTCCAAAAGACTCATTCTCTTACTCCTCTCTAGCCTCCAATAAAGCTAAAAACTTGTTCTCTAGTACTCAAAACGTTCTCCCATAAGGCCTATTTATAAGAGTGAAGAGAAACCATGAAGCCCCCTTCCAAATCCGAGTCGAAATAGGTCTCATTTCGATTTGCCGCACACGACGATCGATTGCTCCGTATTACCGATCGTTCGCTGTCCGATCGATCGCAATTCCTTCGTTATTTTCCTCCGATCGATCGCTTTGCCGATCGACGCCGTATGATACCGATCGATCGTAGTTACTGTCTTGCACGATTGAAAAATTCCAGTAGATACGATCGATCGTTTTGAGGTCCGATCGATCGTTTCCTTCAATACACTAATTAACCTAAGTGCAAAAACAAAGCAAAAATTAAAACATTGCAAAATAAGCAAACCTATTATCCCGATAAATGCAAACTACAATGCTTAAGAAAATTAAACACACGTACTTGGTTCATAATCAACAGGAATATAGAAGCCCTCAAGTAAGTGGTTTTATTCCACACTTTCATCTTGGAAATTTCTGCTCAATATTATATAGCATGATAACATAAATAGTAGAAGTGTAGAACATTGTAGCAATACATTCTAAATTTCTATTTATACAGATCCAGTGTTACCCATTAACCAAAGAACATCAGAATCTACATAGTCATCGTAATATTTAGGTTCATGATAGCACAAATCTGCGCGCCTTCAAGATGCTTACACCAGAATCTACATAGTCCAACATTCTAGATTTGAGAGGATAATACACCACAAACTTTTTTTTTTCACTAGGACTGTGTAAGGCCTGACTTCAAGATGCTTAGGTTTAGCAATGACTCAGGCCAATGACTCCCAGCCAGTTGGGCTTAGGGCATTAGATTTTAAGAGACCGCTTCGGGCCTAAGCATCAGCCTAAGTTAATCCTATAAAGTCAAGCAGCCCCTTTTCTTTCATTTTATTTTCATTTTTTTCACATTTTCATATATTTTCAAGCACATCTTTATTCTGTCCAGGCTGTATTATACTCTCAACCTATTTCCGGTTCCAATCCCTTGCCATAGCCAAGTAAATGGTCTATTATGATCTTTTAAGTTCAACAGATAACTACACATCATCCAATGACTATGACTAAAGACATCCCACTGTACATTAGTATTCAACAAATCTCTAGATGGTATTACTTTATGTAACTAGTGTGTGTGAGTGAATTTTCTTAGTTCAAGCACCTGTTCCAAGAGGACTGTAACAGAAAGGTATGCACAGTTAAGTGTATCTATCCTCCAGTATACTTACTCACACTTCCAATGTAAATTAATCTCCTAAGAATTGTAACATGCATTATTACGGTATAAACTATGAAAACCTAAGAAAAAGTACTAACAAACAACTTAAAACTACTCAAATTTTTATGATTTTTTTTTTAATTTTTTAATTTTTTTTACACAAGTAATATTCCCTCCCCCAAACCTATTATGAACATTGTCCTCAATGTGAACAAAATATAAAAATGACAATGAGCATATAACAAAGAAAATCAGATGAAGGAGTGAATACACCTGAATACGCGGGTTGCCTCCCACCAAGCGCTAAGTTTAACGTCTTCAGCCAGACAAAACTCAATTAGTCCAACTTATCCAGGGTCTTTCAAGCTAACATTCAGTCCCTCTGTGGTCCTACTGCACACATTAAAGTTAATGAAAGAAGTAGCAAGTGGATCAGTAGGACAAAACCATGGGGGTGCACCATCCACCAGAGTATCGATCATATGAACTGCATAATAATCATCTGGCGGTGGATGTTATTTTTGGGCATTAAAAATATTTAGTTTGACATTTAAATTTCCAAAAGACAATTTCAGAACCCCATCCCGACAGTTTATAATAGCATTGGATGTCGCTAGGAATGGACGTCCCAAAATTACTGGAATCTGACTACCAATGTTCTGCACAGGTTGTGTATCTAAGACAATGAAGTCCACAGGAAAGAAAAATTTGTCAACCTGTACCAGAACATCTTCAATAACACCACGGGGAACTTTAATTCCCCGGCAGCGGCGCCAAAAACTTGATCGTTTAAATATAAACCCTTGCAAGTGCACAAGGCAATTATACTACGGCGAGTATTAATAAGGGTTGTCGAACCTCAGGGACGGTGAATACTTTACCAAATTCAAGAGAAGAAAGTTGTAGTTTTTGTTTAATCTAAATAAGGCTATGAACTTTAACTACTAAGCTGAGTTTTAATCAATGCAGAGAATTATCAAGGCAATGAATCCACCACTAGACATGCAAATACTACTCTCAATTATTATTAAGCATACATTGACATGATATGGTAATTCGTGTTCTTGATCGGACACACGAATTACTAATGAATTCACTAACGTTCTTGATCGGACACGAAAGTTCATCCACTATTGTGTAATCAATCCTATCCTTGATCGGGCATAGAATCAATCACAACTCTATTATAATGCAATTAATCTTATCCTTGATCGGGCATAAAATCAATCACAATATCTAATTTCATTCATAATCAATCAAGTCTATGATCAAGCACTCAAAAGAAACTCATGAAATCGCATTAAGCATGAATCATAATCAACTTTATAGAATTAAACTATCAAGAGTAGCAATACACATCTAGGGCTTCATCAAGCCTTGAATAAAAGTTTAGTTACACATAGAAAGAGATAAAAGAAAAGCTTGTTTATATAAATCCATCGTCATGAATCATTCTTCTTCTTCTTTGCTCCAAAACACTCCTTCTCTTGCTCCTCTCTAGCCTCCAATAAAGCTAAAAAACTTGTTCTCTGGTACTCAAAACGTTCTCCCATAAGGCCTATTTATAAAAGTGAAGAGAATTCACGAAGTCCCCTTTCAAATCCGAGTCGAAATAGGTCTTATTTCGGTTTGCCGTACACGACGATCGATCGCTCCATATTGCCGATCGTTCGCTGTCCGATCGATCGCAATTCCTTCGTTATTTTCCTCTGATCGATCGCTTTGCCGATCGACGCCGTATGATACCGATCGATCGTAGTTACTGTCTTGTGCGATTGAAAAATTCCAGTAGATACGATCGATCGTTTTGAGGTCCGATCGATCGTTTCCTTCAATACACTGCTTTTGTGGCTGAGGCGATCAATCGCATTGATAGCTGATCGATCGTAGTTACTGTTCATAAACTTCAAATGGCTATAACGTTCTGTCCCGAACTCCAAATTGCGCATGGTTGGTGGCTTTGGAAAGCTAACTTCTTGAAATCTAACATGAACTTGAATCAGTCCAATCCGACATTTGTACACGAAGTTATGATGATTTAACCATTTGAGTTACTTTTCACCTCATTTCTATGTATTACTCTTGTTTTCTACAAAAACCAAAAACTATATTAAAGTAGTAGTTATTCTAATCAAACATTAGCATAATCATAAGTTTAAGAGATAATAAAATGCATATTTCATGTATAGATCACGAAGCACCTGGAATGATCGGAATTTGATGATCATGTCGTCGCACCAGCGGGAGCGCCTTGGGCTAAGAAAATATATCCTCATGCTCAGCCAAGAGAGTAAGCAGGTCCTCCGACAAACTATCTGGGCGCATGTGTCACGCCCCAGGATCGCAGACCTCGATCGGAGTGCGGAAGCCTTCAACGATAGTAACATCTCGAGGTTGAACCCCAGGCACACGACCGAATAGTCGATAACAAAACCAATTACGCCATCACGAAAGGATGTATAACCGGTCATTCTGCAATTCAGCGTAATACAGCATTCAACATTGTTAAAAATATCAAATGAACCTACTTAGTTTTTATTACAGTAAATAAACTTTCAACAAGGTCAATAGAATAAAATCCAAATTTCTGGCACACATCGGTCCATAATATAAATTATCAAATCAAACAACTAAATAAAAGAAAGAAATCTCTAATCTCTTCTCGTCGTCATCAACACCTTCCTGCTACTACAACCGTCCTGTCTCAATTATCTTTCGCGCCTGCATCAGAGGATGTATGAGTATTTCATAAGGTCTATTTACCTGAAAAGAAAGGTCAGTTAACAACGGTTCCTCGACTCACAAGTATAGGGAAATAATAATAAATAACTTGACTCGAGGCATCACACGTGTAAGGAGAAATAAACAATCATAATACCTCTAGGCATCTAAAGTGCAAAGAGATTCAATTTCTGCTCGTTGAGTACTAACCATGTGGCTACTTACCAGAATCACCTTAGAGGTTCTCCCTTTTGAACCCGCCATGCATCTAGGATGCTGGCCCCATCAGTGCTTATGGACACAATGGGTGGACTGCAGACCTTCCTTAATATCATGCAGCCTAAATGTACATATGTGCCTCCCTTTGGGCAATAAGGAAACCGTGTTCCATAAATATTGGAGATCACTATGGATCTAGCAATGGCTCGTGAGCATACTATGATTCCACCTCAGAAAGATCTTAAAAAAGAACTCTTAGTAGAGAAATAGGTCAATGTCAAACTGGACAATGTTTCAACTATAGCAGAGGTTTCAACTTTATGAGAATAAGGGTAACTCTTACCATAATGACTCATTCATGGAGTATGGATAGAATATTGAAGTCTCATATCAGGACATGACTCACTCTCAGGAGTAACAAGAAGATTCAGATATCTCGGATGATAACAAGGCTCACCATAGGAGTATAGATCAAACATCCAATACTTTTGACACGCATATGTTCATGCATAACCCTAGATAGGAACATTCCAGAAAATAATTAGGTTTATAATATATATATATGTATATATCCAAAGTCAAGATTTTAAAATAGGTCTTTGATGATTTGATTTCCAAGTGGAATTTCAAACTGACACAAACACTTATCTGAAATCAGAAATCTTGGTTCGCTACTCACTTAGACTTACCCCATATGATTAATCTTCTTATTTAACCCACTTTACTGTGATAATCCTTCTTTAATAGTGTAATGAGTAATACTGACACTTTAACTTATTTCATATAATATCATGTACTATTACTTATATATTAGTGTTTTCACTCTGATTTCAACACACTATCTCCTACATAATAGTCCCCTTTTGACTGCTCCCATAGTCTGTACAGTAGGACTTAGACTCCGAAATTTTTAATGATATTAACATTATATGTTTAGTTTCTAACCCCACTGACTTTATATTTTTCCAGTTTTTCTTTAATTAGTTATGATTTATTTATTACAAACTGTCGGCACACAAACAGTTCTGTCTGAGATGATAAATCATAATCTTACTTAACTATTTAGTACAACTAAACCTTATTAGTGTTAATAGAGTATCACAGAAGTAATTACTCCCCACCTAGGTTCATTACATATCCTGGAATATTCTGGAATTACATAAACATACTCTTTTTATCATATCTTTTATCATACATTGCAGTTTTAAGTAACTACCCTTTGAAATAAGGAAAATAAAATCAGGGCAACATTTGTGACTACTTGAACCAACGAAATCAAAGAACTAACAAACAAAGATTAGAACTATAGCCCTCAATATGATCAATAGATATCAAACATGGATAATATTCTCATCTAAGGACACAGCATGAACATATTAAAGAACATACTCAACAATATGAATCGTACAACCAACTATGTATAAAAATTTATTCAAATTAGGATATATAATAAACATTGATATATATATATCAATGTTTATGAATGAATGAATCAATATTCATATATGAGAAGAAAATGAATAGAATAGGGAAAAACTATCATATTCTTTATTTCACCAAAGTCTCGCCCTTACGCGTCGTTCTCCTCCTTCGCTTCGCAACGATGACTCCGCTCCAAGCTTTGGATGAAGACTCAAGTCAAGAAGAGGCTTGAGAGAAGGGTGAACGTGGGAAGGAGAAAAGCACAAGCTTCTTAGAGTTAGGGTTTTGATATGAATAGCACAAACTATCCCCTCTCATGTGTTTATATAGAGTTTCTAGGATTTCTTCTCTAATGTAATTCCTTCCTTATTATGATCTCTTTCCTCCAAAAGGAATCCTCTAAAATCCTTAGATAGACGTCCTCTTCAAGTTTGGTTAGGATTTGAAATCCTTTTCTCAAGAAAATCCTAACAAAAATGCAATTTTCGCATTCAGTTTCTGCTGGCACAAATCCGCGATACCACAGTACTTATGATCAATCGTCGCCTCTGGTGATCGATCGCTACCTTAAATCGCCAAATTTCCAATAAAAATGATCGATCGGGGACAAAGGCGATCAATCGTGTACCCCGCCAGATCAATTGCGTACCATAATTCAAACTACCATAACTTTTTGCTCCAAACTCCGAATTGTGCACCATCAGTGGCATTGGAAAGCTTTATTCGTTTACTTCAACCAAAAATAGCAAAACATAGCAAAAACAAGCATCAAAATTTCGTATTTTAGATCAATCAGTTTTAGTTAGCATACCAATTTTTTTCGGGTGTTACAGCACGTCCACTGTCGTAAGCTACTGGATGAAAAATCCTTGGGGTGCGAATCTAAAGAGTGAACTCATTGCCTGGGTGGATTGCAAAGAGCCCGGCTGCGAACCCTGGATACCATCTGTTCGCTCACCTCAAAGTCCATGATCATGTCGCAAAAGTTCCCCACCACGTCGCCTAGTTTTTGTAGCCACTGAACCCCTAACACCACATCCGCCCCCTTCGTGGGCAATATGAATAAGTCAGTGGTGAAGGTATGTCCCTGAATAGGTAATGAAATATGTGTGCACATTCCCATGCTCTGAAGGTGCTTACTATCGTCAATCAAGACATCGAACGGCTTGGAGTCCGACACATAACATCCCAACCATTGTGCCACCTTGTCATTGATGAAATTGTGGGTGGATCCACTATCGATTAGGACGGCCACCTGTTGCCACTTGAGATAACCTTGGACGCACATGGTACGAGGAGGGAAGGCTCCAGAGAAGGTGTGCACAAAAATCTCCGGCTGCACGCTGTCATAAGGAGACGGTGCCTCCACAGAAGATGCAAAATCCTCTTTGTCGGACTCCTCGACAAGCAAACTGCCTTGAACGGAGCAACAATGGTCGGGTATGAACTTCTCATCACATTTAAAGCGCAAGCCTTTAACGCGCCTCTCATCCATTTGGGTTGGAGTAAGGCGACGGACTGGAGGGCCAGCAAGTGCAGAGGAGCTGGTTCGGCTGGTGGTGTGGTCTGGTGCTGGAAGAGAGGATGGCGCTGGGCTGGTTGGAGGCCGTAGAGCAGGGCCAAATCGGCCTTCCCATCGGGCAAGCTTTTCCTCTTCAATTCGCTCATGACGTACTACTTCCCGCATTGAAGTGCAAGGAAAGTGGCGCATCTCATCTGAAATTTCCAGTTTGAGCCCCCTCTTGAAGGTCCCCACTAAGGCCGGCATTGACCAATCTGGAAGATGGTTGGCAATCTTCATGAATTCAGAATAGTAGGCTCGCACCGTGGTAGTCTGGAGCAGGGTGGAGAGCATTTCTTTAAAATCCTAGAACTCGTTGGGACCAAACTGGATGCAAAGTTTGTCGACGAAAGAGGTCCAAGTCGTGAAGCGGACCTCCTTCTCAAAGCTCTGAAACCATACGGAGGGTCTAGGTGAAACGCGGCTATGCGCAGTCGTTCAACCTCGGAGTGTGTTCCCTGGTAGGCGAAGAACTTCTCCACCTTATAAAGCCATTCCACCGGATCCTCATCGCCATTGTAGCGTGGGAACTGTAGGCGAGCCAAATGAGGTTCGACCCCACCTCGAGGTCCTCCACGATGCCTGGGGTACTCCTCCCAGTCGCCCTCCAACTCCTAGAACGGGTTTCGGGGATGCGTTGTCATTGAGGCATTTAACCAAACACCTGGAGTGCCTCATGTGTCCAAGCCTGGTCGGCCCCCTTCCCTTGTCTGATTGAAGGTGACAAAGTGAACCATGTTAGGAGGAGGATGTGCCGCTGTCACAAACGACGCTTGGCTGCCAGAAAGGTGAGAGCCCAGGGGCTGGGAGGGCTCACCGATCTCCACGTTGGCTGTCGATGGTGTGGGTAATATGGGTGCTGCAGGGGCTGCCTGAAGCTGGGCAACTGCGATAGTGAGTTGTTGAATTTGGTTGGTCATCACTTCGAACATGGATATCACAGAGGCATTAACCAAGTCGCCCACTGGCTTGGGGTTGTCATTTACATTCTCCATCTCTTTCTCGGGCTACATCTTTGGGGCCGTGGTTAGCTGCCTGCGAGGTGCCATGGCAGATCGTTGGGGCTCTGATACCAATGTTGTGTCCCGAAGGGAACACAAGCGGTACCACGCTTCAATGAGGGAATAAAGGGAAAAGAAAAGACGAAGGAGGAAGAGAAAAGGAAATTCTTATTGCATAACCAACAAAGAGAGGGAGACTCCTTTATAAAGAAGGGCGCGACTCCCTAGGGAGACATGCCAGCTGATGGGCCATGTGCCACAGCTGTCCATCAGCTGGTCCATTACAATTATGTCATCATCAAAGTCCATTCTCACCCTTATTACAGCTTATTGAGTCGCAACTGAAAAACAAAGTAACCTAACATAGCAAATCCTAGAAATAGAAAGTAATACGTCTAAAGTAGTTCCTGCCCCTAAGCTGGCGTACACAACAATGGGATTGATACATGGAACAAGATGGCAATGAGTGATCATCCAACTGGTTTGTTTATTGAGAGCTCTTATACAACAGTAAGTGAGATGTAGAGTTGGAGTGACATACGTCAATACAGTTGAGTTCCTTGGGAGGTAAGAAAAGGAGAATGAAGAAAACTTTTAAAGTGGAAGGCAAAAGTGGTTGAGGTAAAAATAAGCTAATGCAACTCAATTCTTCTTTCCTTCTTTTTCCTCCTTTCTTAGTTTTATTTAGCCCGTGTTTCTTATCTGATCAGTTTCATAGCAAAGGCATTAGGAGCTTTTCAATAAGATGGAGATTGATAAATGTCGTTGTTCTTGTTCTGTAATTTGATTCTTACTTTCTCTCTCTATATCCCTATAGACTAAAGTCTATATGTTTCTATTTATGGTGATAATAAAGGCAAAGCTAATGTTTTTTTTACCCAACAAAGGAGGATGCGGTGACATCTACATCTATCTATTCAGAAATGCCTTCTGGTGAATCATATTATGGCAGTAGTGAAAGTCCTTCATTCAGTTGAGGAAAACAAGAAAAGGCAATTCCAGCAAGAGTACGAAAATCTTGACAATAGAAAACATAATCAGCTTTTAGTAGATTTAGAAACAAGTATAAGAACTTTAATGAGTGTAAAGGCTACTAAGAATACTAACTACATGGTCCACATCGAAGAGTAAGAGATGTAAGCTTATTTGTCTTCAGTTTGTGTATTTCTGTCATATATGAATATGCTGTAGTTGAGAAACCAACTTTAGAGACATGGATGCAAGGTGGTTTGGACATATCATGCTGCATAATAGGAAATCATTGGGGCAGTTTCGAAAAATACCTTTCATAATGATTATTTGCCATGAAATTGTTGCATTTCTCAGGATAATGCTGATTGATTCCTCATGTTAGTTCATGCACTTTGGTTTTTTTATGTGTGGTGTTTTTAATGTTGCTAATGTAGTTGAGTGTTCATAGGCTGACATATATCTATATAACTTATTCAAGGGAATTGCTCTTTAGCTTAATGAGGAAAGCACTTGGGAATCATATTCCTAAAAACATGGTGGCTCGACTCCACCAAGAGCCTTGTAAATGCTCTCATTGATCCTTCATATGGTTTAAACAAGGCATGACGACTCAGTCATTGCAAAAAAATGATCATTTGTGCCCAAGCTTTTAGTCCATGACTTTCTCACTATAACTTGCAAAAAAAAAAGATCATTTGTCGCCAAGAATCGATTATCACCCATTCCTCGAGTGCTCTACAAAATTGATTATCACCCTATTGCCAAAGATGACCACTTATCATGACTAAATCTAAGATTATGGGGAAAGCTTATTATTATCTTAACTGAGATTTTTCAGCTGACATAAATGAGTTAGAAGTAGGCATTGTTATAGGAGCCTTTATTGTCTTCGGTGCACCGCTACTCTGGCGTACATATTTTAATCCCCATTACTGTGATTAACATAAAACTCATCACTCTATAAAAGTTTCAAAGCTGGAAGTACAACTCGAGGGCAATAGATTTTTTTTTACTATTACAAGTGCCAATCATGAATGTCTACAAATATAGAAAGAATGGCCATAAATACTGAGTAGATGAATAGCCACTTTCTCTACTAGCTACAAATATTGATGGATGACAAAATTTTTAAGAATGAACAATGCAAACTTATATCTCCATAATTCTTACTATGTGAAATCTTATATTTCACCTCTTTACAAGGGCCTTTTTCTTTGAACTGTCCTTACAAGGACCTTGGTGGATTTGAACCACCACCTCTCAAAAATGGAGTGTCACCCACTGTTGTGCACCCTAGGTGGATGCTCAAAAGCCGGTGGCCAAGAGCAGGGAAGGGGATGAGAGTAGAGAAGAAGGAGATGAAAAAATAGAGTTTCTTCTTTCATAATGAAAATAGGGCAAGACGCCCAATACATATAGGAGCTGAGCCAGACTCTGATGGGCCTTATGGGTCGAAACAACATATAAGCAAATAAGCAACTAAACCAAATAATAATTAGCCTATTCCTAACACGGCCCACAATAGCCTTATTAATTAATGAAATAGCCTACGATCTAAGGAGACGTAACACCCACTTCTTGAGTGCTCTTCCAACTTGAGCTAAAGATCCACCATATAACATTAATTTCAAATGCATTTAGATGTGCAAGCAGATACCAATATTATACACATACCAAAAGAAATAGCAGTATTATAGAACAGCCAAAAGAAATTCCAGTTCTCTCCCTTTGAGCTTGTTCATCGTAGTATTATACACATACCCGAGGCTTTCTCTAGTTGGTCCAGTTTTGCAGAGTAAATAAGTATTACAGGTTCACGGTTGAATTCCTGCATTGGAATCACTTATAGCTTATAACACCAGAGAAACAAGGTCCAGAAAATTATTTCTACAGCCGGATCACAAAGACGAAACTAAAGATGTATAGAAGACATCTTAAATTATTTCACAGCTCACATTTCCATATATTACTTCTTTGTCAGATCCGATTTGCTCAGTCACCAGGCTACCTTCTGAGACTCGACGTTCCAGGGTTCAAGGGAGCTACTTGGTGAAGACCAGGGCATTCACCAAGCAATAGGTTGAGCTTTAACCTGCAAGTTATTCTTTGTAAATTTTCTGAAGCGGTCTCAACGATTCAAAAGATGTACCTTGGATACAAGCCTATGCGTCTATGCCGATGGAACATATAATTTTTTTAGAGACTCTTGGTGGACTCGAACCACCATCTCTTGGGAAAAGATTTTAAAACCCAGGCACTCTGCCATTTGAGCTAAAGAGTCACCAAAAAGTACACTAGTCCATTGATATCCCACGCACAGCTGATTACACAGGCATCAATCTTAGCTTCTTTTTTTTGACAACATCAAATAAAGTACTAAAAAAAAATGCACAACCTCATCGATGTCTTTATGCACAATTCTTAATAGCCTTCTCATACCCTAACATGAAAAAATCAGCACTTGGCACAAAATCAGAAACTGCTGCATTCTTGACAAGCATGTGCAGGACACAATCTTAATCGTGTGCTATGCATTTTAATAAACATATACTTTTATGGTTCGACCTTAGACTCACCTAGTTAATTTTATTCTTCCTACTCTTGGGTAAAGAATATTTAAGTCGTAGCAAGTTTTTGGCGTCGTTGCCAAAGAGCAACTGGAAAATTTGAATATTTAATTACTAGTTTATTTGTAGTAGAGCTAGGCATTGCATAGTCGTGGCAACAAAAGAGAAAAAAATTGGTGTATTATGCTTTTATACCATATACTGTGGACTTATGGTTGATGATGCTTGAGTATTACTTCTATCATGATACTTCAAGGCAAAAATGCCATAGAATTATTTTGGGTTATTGAGCTCGATTCTAACTTGACTAATGAGTCACTTTGACCATGAGATTGGCTGGCTTATTTCCTTCTGCAGATCTAACAAATATTATGGACTCTTACTCAAGCAGATTTTCAATACATATATTTCTTCGATTTGGTATGAAAGAAACAAAAGAACCTTTGAGGGGCTCTCTTCTTCATCTGATTCTTTAGTAAAGTTGATAATTGATCAAGTAAAATTCTCAGCTGAAGCAATCGGACTCAAAAGCTCCATATCCAGCCACTGCTCCTACCTAGTCTATTTCTGGGATTGACTATTCTATTTTAGTATTAATCTTCATATTTTTTATCTACTTTTCAGCATGTTTTCTGATTTTATTTTTCATCTTTTAGATGCTTCTCTCTAGCTTACCTCATGCGAGAGGGTTTTTGGGCTCAATCTCTTGTATATTCTTGTTCCCCTTCTTTTGGTTAATCAAATTTTTGATTACAAAAAAAAATGCTCTGTCATGTAAACGTAAACATGAACAACTGGAAGACAAAATAGCTAGTGTGGTGTTTAACTTTATATGGGTCATCTGGTGTACTAGAAATAATGCCATCTCTTGTGGTACTAAATCAAGCATTGATACTTGTGTTCATTGGGTTGGGGCTCTACATGTTGACTCTAGAAGGCTTGGTGCTAGTTGCCCAAAGTTTAATATTTTTTATGATAAATGGATCAGTTGGTTCTCTCCACCAGTGGGGGTGATTAAACTCAATTTCGATGGTGTTTGCAAAGGTGGACCTAGATCAGCTTTGATCGAGATAGTGTTGAGAAATGAGTTTGGTTTGGTGGTTGCTGGATTTGGGAAGAACATCGGTCTTACCTCTGCTTTGGTTGAGGAAGCTTCTGTTTGCCTAGAAGGCATTAGACTACTTTCCTCCTTTTCTTTCTCCCATATCCTCTATGAAAGTAATAGAGTAGTGGATCCTGAATTTGTAGAGACTCTGGCGGCAGACAAGGCTATTCTTCTAGCAATGTATAGTTAATGGAGGAATGTGGTGTTTGAAGGGATTGCAAAAATTTGGTAGAAGCTTTGGGATGTTTTGAAATCGCTAATTTTATCCACGTTCGGAGGGAAGCTAATGGAATTGTACACTGCCTGGTAAGGCATGCACAACATATAGCAATCTCGGAGGCTTGGATGGGGGAAAACCCTTCTTTTTTAGAGCTGGCTTTGGACTTTCATAGGATCCATGTAATGGATATATAAGCTTTCAGGCTTATTATTTGAATTAAAATAAAACTTCAAATTATGGAAAAAGCCTCAAACTATTTACCATTAAATTGCAAAATATTATGTAGGAATACCCCTCTCTTCTTGACAGTTTTTTGTCTGGATGAATTAAATTTTATTGCAACGAGGGGAAGAAACTACAAAAGAAAGGTGATTAAACACCTATAAAACAATTCTGGTAGGAGAGAAAACAACTTCTAAAATAAAATCTAATCAAAGAAATCAGATAAGTATGCACAATGTTGAAGGATTAAGCTTTTGAATTCAAGTGCATCATATGCTATTTTAACTTGATTAAGAATTCTGCAAGTGACGACATTTGTAGAAGAGATTGATTCTTCAAAAATTCGTTTATTTCGCTCATACTAAACTACTGAGATATAAGCATTGAAGATATGCTTTAAAAGAAGACCAACATATTTATTTGAGTGGTAAAATGATAGAATCCATGATAATTCAGTAGAGAAGCTTCCAACATAATGCTGAATATGGCCTTTGAGAATTAGATCTTGCCAAATGACCTTGCTAAAATTGCATTAAAAAAAGAGGTAATCACGATTTTAATTGCATAAAAGCAAAGAGATAACGATAAATCAATGATATGCCTCTCTTTTGAAGATAACCTAGAGCAAGCCAAGAAATGAAGGACTATTTATATATGCATTTTTTGTGCCAGACAATAGTCCACAGGTCAACAATCGGGGCAGACTAATGAAAGAAATCACAACTGGTCTTGTAAGAAAATTTTTCAGAAGGAGTTCTCCAACCAATTGAATCAATTTCATTAGTAAGAACAGGAACTCGAGGATTTATATATGACATAAGATCCTTAGAATGAGACAAGTCTGCCTACAAATTACAGTGCCCATTAAGGATTGAATATGCATCTATGTCTAAAGTGTCAACCCCAACCTTAAGCATATTTATGTGCCCAAATTTCTTGTATAAAAGAAACTACTCAATCTAGGGATCCGTCCATATATTTGTATTCACCCCATTTCCAATCTTAAAATGACAACCTCCCATCATACCTTGACGAAGAGAAATAACAGAATTCCAAGCATGGGGAGTGTAGGTTTTCCAAATGGAATAATTTTTTAAGTACAAACTCTCTTTACAGGTAAGAACACGCCAAAATAATTTAGACAATCCAGCCAAATTTGAGTCTTGTATACCCCTAAACCCCAAACCTCCATGAATAGGTTTTGAAACCTTTTTCCAAGCAATATTATTAGAGAAGAGGTATGAGTACAACTTTTCCAAAGGAAAGAAGAAAACAATTTTTTCAATATGATGAAGAACCTTTTTAGGGAGTTCAAAAGTACTCGTCCAAAAGAGCTGCATACCATTTAGGACAAACTTAATTAGTTGGAGCCGACCTGCATATGAGAGTAGGCAAGTCTTCCAATCTTAAATGTGCTTTTTGATATTTGAAATAAGAGGTAGACAATGGGTATAAGAGAGGTTCTTGGAGGAAAGCGGTAATCGAAGGTATCTAATAGGGAGCTGACCAACTTGATATCCAAGAATAGCAGTGCAAGCATAGGAAGACGAAAAGAAGATGGAGCTTTCAGAGACATTAGCTTCCAAGCCTAAATAGATTACAAATTCTTCAAACACACTTTTTATTATTGGCTGCCGACTGGATGGATTCCTTTGAGAAAAGAAGGACGTCATCTGCAAAAAAAAGATGGGATATTCGAGGAACATTCTTGATTTGAGGAGGGATAATAGATCTAACAATAACTTTATCCTCTAAAGAAACCGAGAGCGCCTCCATACAAAAAATAAAAAACAGAGGAGAAAGAGGATAGCCTTGACAAAGGCCACATTTTCTAGAAAAGAAACCATAATTACATCTATTTATAATAACACTGAATGAAGTAGTGGAGACACAATCCATCACCCAAGAAATACAAATATTACTGAATCACAACTCCTTCAAATCAAGATATAAGAAATCCCATCTTACCTTGTCAAAGGCTATCCTAAGATCCACTTTCAAACAAATTCGCTTTGGACCAAATTTATAATGAAACTTTCTTACTAATTCATGAGCCAGAAGAATACTTTCATTGATGATTCTCCCCTTAGTAAAACCTATTTTCTTAAGACGAACAAGGAAGGGCAGCATAAGAGAGAGAGACGAGAGGCCATAATAGTGGAGATGCACTTACAAATGAAGTTACTTAATGAAATATGTCTAAAGACATCAAAGGTTTTATCATCTTGAGTTTTAGGCACCAAGGAAAGAAAACAAGCATTTAAAGCCTTGAGCAGTTTCCCATGTCACGCCCCGAAATCTCATACCTCGATCGGAGTGCGGAAGCCAATCAAAGAGATATAAATGGAGGTAGAGGATCCCGGGCACGCGACCGAACAGTCGATTTTCCAACCAATTACAATCATCTCAAAAGGACGTGTAACCGGTTATACCTGCAATCAGTGTAATACAATAATAGACATCAATGAATACTATGAAATAAATTTACTTAATACTAATAATAATCCATTTAAGACGGTCAATAAAATAAACCTATAAGTCTATGGCACACAATTGCCAAAAAATGTCATAAGCATCAATAAAAGCAAAGCAAATAACTAAATAATCTTTAAACTCTTCTCGGCGCCTTCATCTGCCATCCACTATTGCACTTCCTGATCTCACTTTTTATTTGTGCCTACATCAGAGGATGCATGAGTATTTCATAGAAACACTCAGTAGGATGTAAAAACCCACTGAATTAAAACAAGCAGTATGAAGAGAATAATAACAAGGGATGGTGAACATCTCACAACAACTAAACTGAACCGAGGTCTATACACCTGCAAGGTTAGTCGATAACAGTTCCAACTCGCAAGTAAGGAAAATATCAACAAGGCTCCTACTACACATATGAGTAAGGAGAGAATAATAATCATAACAAATGCTCCAGACATCTAAAGTGAAAGGAGTTACAATTTCTGCTCGCTGAACCAGTCGCTCGCAAGTGACTAAACATACCAGAACCACCCTAGGAGTTCTCTTGTGGAACCCTGCCATGCGTCTAGGATGCTGGCCCCACCAGTGCTTACGGACACGATGGGCGGAGACTGAGGACCTTCCGTAATGTCCACAATCTAACGTACATATAGTGCCTCCCTTCGGGCAATATGGAATCACAATTTCATAATTATAAGTGACCTCGCAAGATCTAGCAATGGCATAATTGAGCATACTATGAAACCACCATGGGGAGAGTCTCGCAAGGTCTCCAGTGGAAGAAACAATCATGTAATCAATATGAGCAATATCTCAAAGGAATAGAGGTCACAACACTCTAAGGTCATAAGGTATCTCTTACCATGATAGACTCTCTCAAGTATGGATAGAAGCATCAAAGTCTTTGGTCAACACATAACTCACTCATTGGAGTAGTATAGAATAACAAGACAACTTACACAAGGAGTAACATAAAATCAATACATACCTTTCATGCTCAGCTCTAGATAGGAATTCATCATTCGCATTAGAGTTTTATAATACAAATATCAAAGAGAAGAAACCAAGAATCTTAGATGATTTGAATTCCAAGTAGAATATCAAACCGACATCAACGCTTTTAAAATAGATAGTTATGAATCTCTTATTCAAAGGATTATCCCTCCTAATTGAATTATATCTAACCCAATTCTTACTGTGATATTCCATAAATATATAGTTCGATTACTGTTATTAACATCTTAATCATTATCATACCATATTACATGATAATATTTGAATACTTAGTATTTTCTCTCAGATTCTGCTCACTGCCTCTGCACAATAGTCCTATTCCGACGGCTACTGTGCTCTGTACAGTAAGACTTAATCTCTCAAATTTTTACTGCTAATACCTTCGTGAGTCTAATTTCTAACCCTGCTGATTTTATATTTTTCCGATTTAATTTGAATTACTTATGAATTATTTACCACCGACTGTCAGCACAGAAACAGTTCTGGCCGAGATTAGGACTCTTAATTAAACTTGATTATCTTACTTAATAACACATTATAAATAATAATTCATCAATAACAGACCATATCCTCCCCTCCTAGACCAATTATAGAACCTAGAATTATCTGGAATTACTAAAGTTCACTCCTTTCTTGTATTCTTATATAGATAACATAGTTTGTAAACATTAATACACCCCAAACAAGACAATTAATGTAAGATACACTTTAAAGGCACAAACTCAACGTGGAACATCATCAACCAAACAATAACATAACCTTTAGTCTCTGAAAAATTAATAAAGTATTAGACTTTAAATGTGAATTCCCATCTAGAAGTGAAACATGAATGCACATATGATTTATGATGCACTACGCATAGAAATAGGGACATAACTCATTCATCTCGCAAGAATCCAAACAATAACTAAGGTATTGAATCAAAACACTTGTCAAAAGCAGATATAATCAAAAGAGAGAAGAGGGAAAAACCATCCTACTTAATTCTCCAAAGATTTCGCCTTTATACGTGCCTCTCGTCTCTTCCGCTTCTTCCAAAGCTCCCACTCCAAGCTCTCGCAAACTCCCACAAGAACAAGCCACCAAGGAGATGGGTGAACGTGGGAAGGAGAAGAGAAAGCTCTCTGTACGTTCTAGGGTTAGCACAAGCTAATTCTCTAGGGTTTATATAGAGTTGGGAGAGAATCTATTCTCAAACCAATCTTCCAAATTATGGACACTTTCAACCAATGGGAAGGCTTCACAATCCTCCCAGAGACGTGCTAAACAAGTCCAATTGGAATTTGGTATCTTTTCCAAGCAAATCCACCCCAAAAATACTTCTAGAAAACGCAAACCGCAACCGGCGATCGATCAGCAATACGGCGATCGATCGTCGTATGCACTGTTTTACACTACCACGCTACTGCCGATCGATCGTATTTCTGCCGATCGATCGCTTTATGTGAAGGAATGGTCAAATCTGCTTCTAACTCCAACGTTGTGAAATCCAAAACATGTGATGGGTCTGGCACATACTTCCTCAACATGGAGATATGAAAAGTATTATGTACTTCATCCAACTGTGGCGGTAAAGCCAACCGATATGCAACTGGCCCAACTCGCTCCAAAATTTCAAATGGTCCAACGAACCTCGGACTCAACTTTCCTTTCTTACCAAATCTCATAATTCCTTTTGAAGATGATACTTTTAGAAATACATGATCTCCTTCTTGAAACTCTAACTCTCTCCGCCTATTGTCCGCGTAATTCTTTTGGCGACTCTGAGTCGTTTGTAGTCTCTGTCTGATCTGTTTTACCTTTTTTGCACAGTATTGCACCAATTCTGATCTCAGCACTTGATTCTCTCCAACGTCTGTCCAACATGTAGGGGATCTACATGGTCTTCCATATAGTGCTTCAAACAGTGCCATTCCGATACTCGAATGATAACTGTTATTATATGCAAACTCTATCAATGGTAAATGATCATCCCAATTACCTTTCCAGTCAATCGCACAGGCTCTTAACATGTCCTCCAAGGTTTGAATCGTACGTTCTGATTGTCCGTCACTCTGTGGATGAAATGCTATACTAAAATTTAACTTGGTTCCTAACGCCTCTTGTATACTCTTCCATGTTCTTGATGTAAACCGAGGGTCTCGGTCAGACACAATAGATAACGGCGTACCATTAACCTGACAATTTCTCTGATGTATAACTCTGCTAAACTTTTCGAGTTTTGTTTCCATCTAATCGGGAGAAAGTGTGCTGACTTTGTGAGTCGATCCACTATAACCCAAATCGCATCTCCCTGTCTTTGAGTCTTTGGCAATGCCACAACAAAATCCATTGTAACGTGCTCCCATTTCCACTGTGGAATCTCCAACGATTGCAGCATTCCAGCCGATCTTTGATGTTCAGCCTTTACTTGTTGACAAGTCAAGCATCTTGATACAAACTTGCCAATATCTCTTTTCATCCCATTCCACCAAACTGTCCTCTTTAAATCTTGATACATCTTCGTACTTCCAGGATGAATATTATATTGAGAGTGATGTGCTTCACGCAGAATTTCCTGTCTTAATTCCATATCTTTAGGTACTACCAATCTTCCTCGGAATCGAATACTTCCGTCTGCTCCCTTTCCAAAATCCGTCTTGTCCAATAATTTCTGTATATGAGGGTTCTTCTTTTGCGCTTCAAGGATTTTATCAAATACCACTGATCTTATAGAAATATTCCCAATAAATGATATCCTCCTTGAAGTTGGCCATTCCAAATGACATTCTCCCATTTTCTGCATCAGTTTCCACTCTTGTACTAACATGTGAGCAATTATCCGAGTCCTTCTGCTTAATGCGTCTGCTACCACGTTCGCCTTGCCTGGATGGTAATGAATAGAAAAATCATAATCCTTTAAGTACTCTAACCACCTTCTCTGTCTCATATTCAGGTTCTTCTGAGAAAAGATATACTTCAAACTTTTGTGATCTGTGTATACTTGAAAAGTTTCTCCATACAAATAATGTCTCCAAATCTTTAAAGCAAAAACTACTGTTGCTAATTCCAAGTCGTGTGTTGGGTAATTCTGCTCATGAATTTTAAGTTGTCGTGTTGCGTAAGCCACAACATGTCCGTGTTGCATTAGTACACATCCGAGTCCACTCTTTGAAGCATGACTGTATATCACGAATCCTCCAGTTCCCGACGGTAAAGTCAAGATCGGTGCTGATGTTAATCTCTTCTTCAATTCCTTGAAACTTTTATCACATTCATCATTCCATATAAACTTCACTCCCTTTCTAGTCAACTTCGTCATTGGCAAAGCTAGACTTGAAAATCCTTCAATGAATCTTCTATAGTAACCTGCCAATCCCAAGAAACTTCGAATCTCTGTCACATTCTTTGGTTGTTCCCATTTTAACACTGCCTCTACCTTTGTTGGATCAACTAATACTCCATCTTCTGATATGACATGTCCAAGAAAATTCACCTTGTTTAACCAAAATTCACACTTATTCAGATTGGCATATAACTGATTATCCCTCAATATCTGTAACACAAGAGTCAAGTGAGTTCTGTGTTCCTCCCAACTTGCCGAATACACCAAAATATCATCCACAAAGATTATCACAATCAGATCCAATAAGTCCACAAAAATTCTGTTCATCATGTCCATAAATGCTGCTGGCGCATTAGTCAAACCAAAAGGCATCACCAGGAATTCGTAGTGTCCATACCTGGTCCTAAATGCTGTCTTAGATATATCCTCCTCCTTGATCCTTAACTGATGGTATACAGATCTCAAATGAAAATACTTTTGCTGATTGCAACTGATCAAACAGATCATCTATTCTAGGCAAAGGATATTTATTCTTCACCGTGACTTGGTTCAACATACGATAGTCAATACACAATCTCATCGATCCATCTTTCTTCTTTACAAATAATACTGGTGCGCCCCAAGGGGAAACTCTAGGCTGTATAAACCTCTTATCCAACAACTCTTGTAACTGCACTTTCAATTCTTTCAACTCAGCCGGCGCCATTCTGTATGGTGCTTTCGAAATAGGTGTTGTTCCCGGTATCAATTCAATCGTAAAATCAATCACTCTCTTTGGTGGCAAACCAGGTAACTCATCAGGAAAGACTTCGGGAAAATCCTTCATTACCTCAATATCCTCAATCCTCGGGGTAGGCATCTCAACAGGTGTCACACTAGCTAAATAGGCTCTACAACCTTTAGCCAATAATTTCTGAGCTTTAACAGCTGATATCAAACAATCTCCTTTTCTATACCAGATTCCCTAAAACAATAGTTCTTTCTCTCCAGGAATTTTAAAATAAACTCCCTTTTTAATACAATCCACTAGTGCATTATATTTTGATAACCAATCCATTCCCAAGATTACATCAAAATCACACATATCAATCAGCACAAGATTAGCAAGCAAAATCCTATCTTCTATCAGCACAGGAGAGTTTTCAATATATTCGGTTGCTATCACCGAACCTCCCATAAGAGTAGAAATTATCAAATCATCACTAAGTCTAGACAATGACTTATCTAGACTTAAAGCAAACACCGAAGAAATAAAAGTTTGCGATGCTCCCGGGTCTATTAACACTCTAGCAAAACGATTGAGGATAAGAAAATACCTTCAATAACCTCATCTGAACCACACGCATCTTCGGATGATAGGGCAAAAATTCTCGCCTGAGTCTTCTTATTCATATCAGCCCCAGTCTTCTTTCCACGGTTAGGGCAATAAGGAGAGATATGCCCAACCTCATTGCACAAGTAGCATCTCCATGGATCCGTAGGACACGGCTTCCCTCTATGCGAATCCTGTCCACAAATCCTGCAACGACCTCCATTCATATTACCATTGTCATTGCCTTAAAATTGTTGACGTTGTGCACCATTCATCCGATTCTGATTGAGCATACTATGAAACCACCATGGGGAGAGTCTCGCAAGGTCTCCAGTGGAAGAAAGAATCAAGTAATCAATATGAGCAATATCTCAAAGGAATAGAGGTCACAACACTCTAAGGTCATAAGGTATCTCTTACCATGATAGACTCTCTCAAGGAGTATGGATAGAAACATCAAAGTCTTTGGTCAACACATAACTCACTCATTGGAGTAGTATAGAATAACAAGACAACTCACACAATGAGTAACATAAAATCAATACATACCTTTCATGCTCAGCTCTAGATAGGAATTCATCATTCACATTAGAGTTTTATAATACATTTTTCCAATTTAATTTGAATTAGTTATGAATTATTTACCACCGACTGTCAGCATAGAAATAGTTCTGACCGAGATTAGGACTCTTAATTAAACTTGATTATCTTACTTAATAACACATTATAAATAATAATTCATCAATAACAGACCATATCCTCCCCTCCTAGACCAATTACAGAACCTAGAATTATCTGGAATTACTAAAGTTCACTCCTTTCTTGTATTCTTATATAGATAACATAGTTTGTAAACATTAATACACCCCAAACAAGATAATTAATGTAAGACACACTTTAAAGGCACAAACTCAACGTGGAACATCATCAACCAAACAATAACAGAACCTTTAGTCTCTGGAAAATTAATAAAGTATTAGACTTTAAATGTGAATTCCCATCTAGAAGTGAAACATGAATGCACATATGATTTATGATGCACTACGCATAGAAATAGGGACATAACTCATTCATCTCGCAAGAATCCAAACAATAACTAAGGTATTGAATCAAAACACTTGTCAAAAGCAGATATAATCAAAAGAGAGAAGAGGAAAAAACCATCCTACTTAATTCTCCAAAGATTTCGCCTTTATACGTGCCTCTCGTCTCTTCCACTTCTTCCAAAGCTCCCACTCCAAGCTCTCGCAAACTCCCACAAGAACAAGCCACCAAGGAGATGGGTGAACGTGGGAAGGAGAAGGGAAAGCTCTCTGTACGTTCTAGGGTTAGCACAAGCTAATTCTCTAGGGTTTATATAGAGTTGCGAGAGAATCTATTCTCAAACCAATCTTCCAAATTATGGACACTTTCAACCAATGGGAAGGCTTCACAATCCTCCTAGAGACGTGCTAAACAAGTCCAATTGGGATTTGGTATCTTTCCCAAGCAAATCCACCCCAAAAATACTTCTAGAAAACGCAAACTGCAACTGGCGATCGATCAGCAATACGGCGATCGATCCTCGTATGCACTGTTTTACACTACCATGCTACTGCCGATCGATCGTATTTCTGCCGATCGATCGCTTTACGCAAAACACAATATTCAAAAATTACAGTAACTACGATCGATCGGTTTGGTAAGGCGTCGATCGGCTCTTATGGCGATCGATCGCTGTCACGTTTAATCAAATTCAATTACTCATATCTTTTTACCCCGAACTCCAAATCGCGCATAATAGGTGGCGTTGGAAAGCTCTTCTCACCAACTTTAATTTTCACATGGCACAACACCACTAAATCAAATGTTAAGAGAGTCAAATTTAGGTTTTAATATACTTACTAATTTTCTTGATGTTACATCCCATGATAAAAAAAAATTTAACTGCTGCAATAAAATCCTTACCGATTAAGTCCCAAAAATGAATAAAAAACTCTTTAATGAAGCCATAAGGACATGGAGAGTTGTTGTGGGTGAAGATAAAACTACTTGCTTAATTTCATCATCACTAACAGGCGAGGGAGGAGAGCTGCTTGATCTTTAGAAAGTTTATGCCTAAAGGAAATGGAAGGAGGAAGAGTTGCATATGAAGGCTTAAATAAATTATTAAAATAATCTTCAACTGCAAGACAATAGAATCAACAATATCATGAATCTGGTTTTTTAGATTGTGGGAAGCGACCATGGCATGGAAGAATCTTGAACATCCGTCACCTTCTTGTAGCCATTTAACCCTTGATTTTTGGAGATAAAAATCCTCCTCAATACCCTCTCCAAATATAAAACAACTTTTTCTTGTTTTTCTTTCTGAATAAGGTGTAAATCAGAAGGAGCTTGTATATGTAACATCCAAAAAATCGGTATGTTTACTAAAACTGCTATTTGAGGAAACTGGTCTAAAATAGGAAAGCTTAGTTGCCTATTTGGATTTTGGTCTTGGAATCTGGATGTTGATTTATTGATATGATGCATGATGAAGTGATTAAACAATAGACCAACTAGGCAGGATACCAAGGCGTGAGGACTAGCCCTGGCACTGAGGCTGGCTGGCGCCAAGGGCTGAGTACACCTAACGCTAGGAGTGGGGCCAGGCGCCAGGGTGTGAAGTTCAAAGTGTTTAGAACTCATACGTGACTTAGTAAGATGGAATATGGTAATGCAAGACATTATGATATTGCAAGATGATTACACGTCGATCAGCAGACGGAGGAACCAGGCACCAGACGCACTGGGCGCCAGGGCCACCTGGACATCAGGTGCACCTGGGCACCAGAGAGGGAGACGTGGCTCATGTGTGGTCACAAGTGTGCGATGCGAGTTGGCAAACATGTATGGTTCGTGAACTAAGCAAGTCAGAGTAGCGTGCTATGTACACGGGACATCTAAGACGTGCAACTATGGGACACATGCCAAGACGCAGGATATCTGAACGTCAGGACCACATGGGCACAGGTCCAGGATGTCATGCTCACATGGGTGAGGTGACACATAGTAGTTACTAAGATGGTTAGAGGAAATCTAGGTAAAAAGATTTGATTGGATCTCCTAGTGGTAACTAAGGAAAGACTGTTAAATCAGGAAATTACCCAAGTTGGTTAAGATTAATTAGGAGAGTAAATTTGTAATTGAAGGAGAATATTATGTGGATCTCCAGCAGCCAATCAAAAGAAAGAAAACAATTGGTTTGGGACGTCCAAGTGAAGCAAGAAAGGGTTAGGCAGTTTTCTAATCGGGTGATTGAATCAATTGAGAGATTTGGTTCTAGATTTGATTCCAAATCCAAACTGATTTGGGATTCTATAAGGGAGGACGTCCTTGGCCAAATTGGGAGTGTGTTTTGATCAACGGTTGGGACTAGAAGGTAGGTGGATTATGGGAGGAAAGTGATCTAAGGAAGGAGATATCCTAATTAGAATAGGATTTGGTATAAAAACACATGAGGAGGCCGGCCCCTTACTTTGGACGTCCTCACCTTTTGTGTGGCTTTTGTTTCTTTTCTTCCCTTTTCCCTACACCAAACCAGCAAACTTTCGACCCTCTCTCTTGATCCAAACCTCTTCCGATTCAAGGAATGAAGGCGGCGTTGCGAAGAGGAGGCATAGACGTACGCGAGGAACCAAGTAACACACATGTGCAAGTTTGGTAGGATTATTTTTCCCAAACTCTTGAATCTGAATTTCATACTTTCTTCGAGTGATTCTTATGATACTCTATCTATTGATAATTGTGGATTTTCATGAGAGTTGATGGCTAAATACCAATCTCTTGAATTATCAAGTTATGATGTGTTATTTGCTCAATCATGTGAATATTGATGTTCTAATTCTTATCTGTTACACATGTGATATGTACTTATTATGCATTTCATTAACTCCAAAACTTATGTTTATGTTAGTGTTTGAATAGATTTTATGTTCTTTAATGTTGTTTTTGGTCCTTTGTAGGAGAATAAGGTTTGCACTCCTTTTGGTTTATGAAGAGGGAAATAAGCACAAGAAGCGGCATATGAAGAAACATGGAAAATATACGTAACAGTGTGAGATCGATTGTTGGAGTCAAAAGAGAAACTGTAAGATGAGTGTGCAATCGATCACTGCCTTCTCGATCGATCGTATCTATTGGAATTTTTGTTACGCTGTTTGCGATCGATCGCAACCAAGCCGATTGATCGCCGTATGAAGAAAGCTTGCCGAATGATTGTGGCATGCAGAGAAAATACATTAGCGATGTGCGATCGATCGTCAGATGAAGCCCGATTAGATTGGTTTTATTGTTTCTCTTTCTCTAATCGTGTTTAGTTGATATATGAATCTTTGTTCCATTATTAATGTTAGTTCATTAAGATTTGTTCTATGTGCTCGAGAGAGACTAGAGTGGATTCTTGTGAATTTCAATCAGAGGAATGCTTACATGTCCAAGAGGAACATATGCAGACTAAGGTGTTATTTATGAATAAAGTTTCATTGATTCTATGCTCGAGAGAGATAGTGTCACAATTCCATTGCTTTAATTATTTTTAGTGCTCGTCTGTCAGGATCTCACACCTCGATCAGAGTGCGGAAGCCTTCAAAGATAGTAACATCTCGAGGCTGAAACCCCGGGCACGCGACTGATCAGTCGAAAATAAAATTAATTATGCCATCACGAAAGGATGTGTAACCGGTCATCACACAATTCAGTCTATTACATTATTCAAACATCATTGAAAATTATGAAATGAACCTACTTAATCTTTATTACAGCAACTGAAAGAAATCTCTAATCTCTTCTCGGCATCATCAACACCTTCCTGCTATTGCAACCGTCCTGTCTCAGTTATCTTTCACGCCTGCAATAGAAGATGCATGATTATTTCATAGAAATACTCAGTAGGATGTAAAAAACCACTAAAAATGAATCAAGCAGGATGAAGAGAAATATATAACAAATGAATACTGATATTCAATGACATCTGCACTGAACCTAAGGTCTATTTACCTGAAAAGAAAGGTAAGTCAACAACGGTTTCAGACTCTCAATTATAGGAAAAGAATAATAAATAACAAGACTCCGAACATCACACGTGTAGGGAGAAAATATTAGTTTTACCAATGGCTCCAGGCATCTAAAGTGCAAGGAGTTACATTTTCTGCTCGCTAAACTTACCACTCGCAAGTGGCTAAACAATATACCAAAACCACCCTAGAGGTTCTCCCTTCGGAACCATGCCATGCGTCTAGGATGCTGGCCCCACCAGTGCTTACGGACACGATGGGCGAAAACTGAGGACCTTCCGTAATGTCAACAATTTTAACATACGTATATTGCTTCCCTTCGGGCATAAATAATTGGAGATCTCGCAAGACCTCATAATGGCTCGTGAGCATACTATGATGCAACCTCGGAGAGATTGTCGCAAGGTCTCTAGTGGAAAAATAGGTCAATGATAAACTGGACAATAATTTAATCAACACCAGAGGTCTCAACTTTATGAGAATCAAGGTAACATTTACCATTAGTGACTCACTCATGGAGTATGAATAAAACAACAAGGTCTCTCATAAGATTACAACCCACTTCCGGAGTAACAAGGAGATTCACAGATCTCAGATAATGACAAACTCACCATAGGAGTATGGATAAAATTCTAATACCTTGGATACATACTTTCACGCATAACCCTAGATAGGAACCTCCCAGAAAAGATTAGGATTTATAATATACATATTCAAAACCAAGACTGATAATAGAATCTTCATGATTTGATTTCCAAGTGGGAATTCAAACCGACACTGGACGCTTGTCTGAAAACAGAAATTATAGTTCATTCGGTAACTTAGGATTACCCCATAATATTAATCTTTTAACTTAATATCCTTACTATGATAATCCATAATCAGTAGTGTAATGAATAGTAATGATACTTTAATTCGTCTCATACAATATCACTTAGTGTTATTTAAGTATTAGTGTTTTCCCTTGATTACATAACATTGTCTCATGCAAAATAGTTCCTTTCCGACTGCTTCCGTACTTTATATAGTAAGACTTAGACTCTGAAATTTTTACCGATAAAAGCCTTTTGAGTCTAGTTTCTAATCCCACTTACTTTATATTTTTCTTATTTTTCTTTATTTAGTTATGATTTATTTAATACAAACTATCGGCACAAAAACAGTTCTGTCCGAGTTTAAGATTCCTAATTATAAATATTTCATATAACCATGCCTTATTAATGTTAATAGAGTATTTTCAGACTTATTTACTTCTCTACTAGGCTTATTACAAATCCTAGAATGTGATGAAATTACTTAATTGCACACCTTTATCATGTTTCATATCTTACATAGCAGTCTTAGATAACTAACCCCTTATAACAAGGACTTTTAATACAAGACAACAATTATGACCACTAGAACCAACGAGATTAAAGAATAACAGAACAAGATCAGAACTTTTGACATTAATATGATTAATAAAGGAACAAACTTGGACATTATTCCCATCTAGAGACTAGCATGAAAGTATAAAAGAGCATATCACAATGTGAATAGCAGATAGAATCATGAATCATCAAACTCAAATTGATCAAAGTAATATATATATATATATATATACATATCATAAGAGTGATTGAGAGTACTTATATATCATATAGAGAAAAGAAAGAGAAGAAGAAAAACCATCCTACTCTTTGTTTCACAAAAATCTTGCCCTTTACATGTTGTTCACCTCCTTCGCTTCACAACAATGCCTCCACTCCAAGCTCTTGAAGGAAACTCACACTAAGAAGAGGTTTGAGAGAAGGGTGAACATGGGAAGGAGAAAAGCACAAGATTTTTAGAGCTAAGGTTTTGATATGAATAGCACAAACCATCCCCTCTCATGTGCTTATATAGAGTTTAGGGTTTCTCCCCTCTTAAGCAAATCCTTCCTTATCATGGTCTCTTCCTCCAATTGGAATAGTCCAATATCTTCTTATGGACGTGCACTTTAAGTTTGGTTAGGATTTGACATCCTTTTCCCATCAAAATCATAAAAAAATGGCGATCGATCTCTACTTCCCTTAAGTGCGATTACAGTACCTACGATCGATCGTTACTGACGGCGATCGATCGCACGCACCAACGTTGCAAATCACAGTTGATACGATCGATCGTCACTCGAGATGATCGATCGCATCAGCTTTACTTTCGGTTTTAGAACTGGTCCGATCATCGCATTTGAAAAGTTAATTGATCATATCTTTTTATTCCGAACTCCAAATTATGCATAGTCAATGGTGTTAGAAAGCTCGCTTCGTGTACTTCAACCCAAATCTCAAAACAACAAAAATAAGTATCAAAACTTCTTATGTCAGTTATAGTAAACATACCAATTTTTTGGGTATTACATCCTCCCCTCCTAAAAAGAACATTACGTCCTCGAAATGCAGCTACTCATTCTACAAAAAGATCTGGGTAAGATTTTCTCATCTCACTTTCCGTTTCCCAAGTCATTTCCTTGGAGAGGTTGCTTTGCCACAAAACTTTCACCAAAGGAATAGTTTTCCGTCTAAGCACTTGATCTTTCTTGTCCAATATCTTAACAGGCTTTACCGGGAATGTTAAATCTGCCTCTAATTCCATAGCTGTGTAATCCAAAACATGAGATTGATCAAGAACATACTTCCTTAGCATAGACACATGAAAAGTGTTATGCACTTCCGCCAACTGTGGAGGTAAAGCTAATCGAAAAGCAATTGGTCTAACTCATTCAAAATCTCGGACTTAACTTCCCTTTCTTACCAAACCTCATAATTCCTTTTGAAGGCGATACTTTAAAGAATACATGATCTCCTTCTTGAAATTCTAATTCTCTCCGACGACGGTCGGCATAACTCTTTTGGCGACTCTGAGCTATAAGTAGTCTTTGTCTAATTTGTCTCACCTTCTTTGCACAATATTGCACTAATTCTGATCACAATACCTGATTCTCTCCAACATCCATCCAACATATCGGTGATCTGCACAGTCTTCCATATAGTGCCTCGAATGGTGCCATTCTGATGATAGAATGATAACTATTATTGTACGCAAATTTGATCAACAGTAAATGTTCATCCCAATTACCTTTTCAATCAATCGCACATGCACTAAGCATGTCTTCCAGCATTTGAATCGTTCGTTCTGACTGTCCGTCACTTTGTGGATGGAAAGCTGTACTGAAATTTAGTTGTCCCCAAAGCATCTTGTATACTCTTCCACGTTGGCGACATAAATCTTGTATCTTTGTCAGAAACGATAGACAATGGTGTACCATGGAGTCTCACGATTTCTCTGATGTACAACTCCGCTAACCTCTCGGGATTTTGCTTCCATCTAATTGGAAGAAAATGTGCTATCTTCGTGAGTCGATCCACTATAACCCAAATGGCATCCTTCTACTTCTGAGTCTTTGGCAATGCCACAACAAATCCATTGTGACATGCTCTCATTTCCAATGTGGAATCTCCAATGGTTGCAACAATCTAGCCAGTCTCTGATGTTCTGCTTTCACTTGTTGACAAGTCAAGCATCTCGACAATAACTTGCCTATATCTCTTTTCATCCCATTCCACCAAACCGTCCGCTTCAAATCCTGGTACAACTTTGTACCTCCTGGATGAATGGTATATTGAGAGTTATGTGCCTCTCGAAGAATTTCTTGCCTCAACTCAACATCCTTAGGTACCACTAACCTTCCTCGCAATCGAATACTTCCATCATCTCCTTTTCCAAAATCCGACTTGTTTAGTAACTTTTGCAGCTGAGGGTTCTTCTTCTGTGCTTCCAACACCTTCTCATACATAACAGACCTTATCAAAATATTTCCAAGAAAAGATGTCCTCTTCGTAGTCGGCCATTCCAAATGACACTTTACCATCTTCTAAATCAATCTCCATTCCTGCACCATCATGTGAGCAACTATTCCAGTCTTCCAACTTAATGCATTTGCTACCACATTCGCCTTACCTGGGTGATAATGAATGGAAAAATCATAGTCCTTCAGGTATTCTAGCCATCTTCTCTACCGCAAGTTTAGATCCTTCTGAGAAAAGATATACTTTAAACTCTTGTGATTAGTGTATACTTCAAAAGTTTCTACATATAGATAATGTCTCCAATTCTTCAACGCAAAAACTACTGCTGCTAGTTCTAAGTCATGAGTTGGGTAATTCTGCTCATGAATCTTCAACTGTCTGGATGCATAAGCCACAACATGTCCATACTACATCAGCACACATCCAACTCCACTCTTCGAAGCATCGCTATAAATGACAAATCCACCTGATCCTGATGGTAAAGTCAAAATCGGTGCCAAGGTCAATCTTCTTTTCAACTCCTTGGAATTTCCGTCACATTCCTCATTCCAAATGAACTTCACTCCTTTCCTGGTCAACTTTGTCATTGGCAAAGCCAAACTTGAAAATCCTTCAATGAATCTGCGATAATATCCTGCCAATCCCAAGAAACTTCGAATCTCTGTCAAATTCTTAGGTTGTTCCCGATTCAATACTACTTCCACCTTTGCTGGGTCTACCGACACACCATCTTTTGAAATAACATGTCCAAGAAAATTCACTTTGTCCAGCCAAAATTCACACTTACTCAGCTAAGCATATAATTGATTATCCTTCAAAATTTGTAATACCAATGCCAAGTGTGTTATGTGTTCTTCCCAACTCGTCGAATACACCAAAATGTCATCCACAAAGACTATCACAAAATCATATCCGCAAAAATCTTGTTCATCATGTCCATAAATGCTGCTGGCACATTTGTCAATCCAAATGGCATTACCAAGAATTCGTAGTGTCCGTACCTGGTCCTGAACGCTGTCATGGATACATCTTCTTCCTCAATCCTCAACTGATGATATCCTAATCTCAGGTCAATCCTTGAGAAAACCTTTGCTGACTACAACTGATCAAACAAATCATCGATCCTGGGTAACGAATACTTGTTCTTCACTGTGACTTGATTCAACATGCGATTATTGATACACAATCTCTGTCATGCCCCGAAATTTCAAGCCTCGACGGAGTGCGGAAGTCGACCCTTAGGCGAGAAATTCTTGAAGCCGAAATTCGGGCACGCAACTTAATACCCATTCACCAGTCAACCACAACATCTCAAAAGGATGTGTAATTGAAACCACTCAGTCATATGAATCAACATCATTAAACCATATGAAATAAAAATTCTTAATGTCAAATTATCCCAACATAAAAGTCATTAAAATCTCTTAACAAAATCAGTAAAACTTCTTGGCACATAGGCCATTATTTTCACAACTATTTATTTCAAAAGCAACATAAACTTCGTAACTTTCTGACTGCAATCCTTGAGCTTTTCCTTCTCCTGCAACGTTCTCCAAATCTAATCTTTATCCAAGCCTGCATCACAGGATGCATGAGTATTCTGAAAAAATACCCAGTAGGATGCAAAACCCACACAAACACAAAAGATACAATATATAACAATGCAAAAGATTTCAACAACAACTGACAAATCAGCAATATCGATATCCAATATAAGGAATTGCATTACCAGAAATCATGATCAGTCACTAAGACTCCAAAACAACTAGAATGTATGGAGAGAATATAATTAATCAATTATCCAAACATTGAGAGTGCATAAGAAAAATATCATTCACAGAGACTTCAACTATCACAAGCGTATAGAGCTACAACTCTCACTCTCATATATCACCACTTCCATGTGGTTTCTTGGGAGACTATCCTAGAGGTTCTCTCCTTGGAACCCTCTATCGTGTCTAGAATACTGGCTCTATCAGTACTTATGGAATGCCTCTCTTTGGGCGGGAACCTAACAAGGGTCCAAAGATATACTCGCTTAACATAAGGACTTTTGAGTCTTATTAACTCTCATCCTGGCAGGGTCTCTTAACTCAGGGGCTTTTGAGTATTATTAACTCTCTCCCTAGCAGAATTTCTTAACTTAGGGGCTTTTGAGTATTATTAACTCTCACCCTGGCTGAGTTTCCCTTAACACAGGGGCTGTTGAGTATTATTAACTCTCACCCTGGCTGAGTTTCCCTTAACACAGGGGCTGTTGAGTATTATTAACTCTCACCCTGGATGAGTTTCCCTTAACACAGGGGCTATTGAGTATCATTAGCTCTCACCCTGGCTGAGTTTCTCTTAACACAGGGGCTATTGAGTATCATTAGTTCTCACCCTGGCAGAGTCTCTCCTAATCCAAGTGCTTTTGAGTATTCTACAACTCTCAATTGGATGGAGTCTATTATGGCTTTTACCAGCATACTACGAATGTCTTCACTCAGGTACTATTGAGACTACCCATCTCTCATCCTGGGAAACTAATTTACCTCTCTTGGGCAAAATCTCACAAGGTTCTTATAACGAATCTCTGATGTAACTATTTACTCGAGGGAAAGGTATCCTCTATGAAGAACATATTCATTCTGATAACTAGCTCACGAAAGAAGTACAACAAATATTTCGATACTCTTTCAAAAGTCTGACTCACTAAAGATGTACCAATGAGATTACTTAATCTCGATCGTCACACAACTAACCATAGAAGTATCAAAATAAAGTGTCAACAACAGAAGTGTCACACATTGCTTTAACATAGGTGGAACTATTCCAATACTCAACTCGGTCATAGAAACATTAATCCAAACTTCAAGGTTTAAGACTTTAGTAAAAGGGGATGATGGTTCGGCTTCCAATCGAAAACATAATCTAGTCAATATCTACAGTGAAACGCATAGGACTTGCTGAACACCAAACTACCTATCATTAGCCCATGATATTTAAGTATTATACTTAGTCCATTATGCTGTAATTCTTTCTGGAAGATCTTGCATAACACATATTACTTTCATAGTATACTTATTCTAGCATAGGGTAATGTTTTGCTAAAGTTTCTCCAACTTTTACCCTAATTACAGTATTCTGTTTTTACATATCAGTTGACTTCCAGCTCTTCCCAGCGTCCGCACAGATTGAATTACTCTTTGAAATTTTTACTGGACAGAATATTTTTCCAAGTTTATTTGAATTAGTTATGAATTATTTACTACAGACTGTTAGCACAGAAACAGTTCTGGCCAAGATTAAGACTCTTCATTAAACTCAATTATTTCACTTAGTAACACATTATAGGTGATAATATATTATTAACAGACAACTATACTCCCCTCCTAGATCAATTATAGACCCTAGGATTGTCTAGAATTACCAAAGTACAGCATTTTATCATGTTACATAGCATATATCAATTGACCCCTACATCTTCACATATAAGAGCATGATCATAATCAACTCATGAATAGAAATACCACACATATTTATTCCCAAACAAGGTCACATATTTGACATCAGAACTTGAATCATAAACATTCATATGATTGAAATAAATCACAAAGAATAGTGGTAAAATCATCCTACTCTTAGTTTCACAAAAGTATCGCCCTTTACGCATCGTTCCCCTTCTTTGCTTCATAGCGATGCCTCCGCTCCAAGCTTTGGATGAAGACTCACACCAAGAAAAGGCTTAAGAGAAGGGTGAATATGGGAAGGAGAAGGGGAAAGGTCTCTGGACGTTCTAGGGTTAGGTTTTGCAATAGCACAAGCCAACTCTCTAGGGTTTATATAGAGTTTAGAGTTTCCACCTCTTATGCAAATCCTTCCTTATCATGGACTCTTTCCTCCAATAAGAATCCTATAAAATCCTCCAAAATCTCCTCATGAACATCCTCTCCAAGTTTGGTTAGGAATTGATATCTTTTTCTCAAGAAAATCCACTCAAAACGCAATTTCTGTATTCAATGCCGTTGCGATCTATCGCGTACCCCGACGATTAATCGCGTACCCTACCAGATCAATCGCATACCCTGGCGATCAATCGCATACCCCGACTGCATACCAAATTTCAAACTAACATAACTTTATGCTCCGAACTCTGATTTGCGCACCGCCGGTGGCGTTGGAAAGTTCTCTTCACATAATTTAAATCCAAAGTGCAAAATATAGCAAAACAAGCATCAAAATTTAATATTTTTAGATCAATCAATTTTAGTAAGCACACAAATTTTTCGGGTGTTACAATCTCATCGATCCATCTTTCTTCTTCACAAATAATACTGGCGCCTCCCATGGGGAAACACTAGGCCGTATGAATCTTTTGTCCAACAATTCTTGTAACTGATCATTCAGTTCTTTCAACTCAGCAGGTGGCATCCGATATGGTGCTTTAGATATTGGTGTTGTTCCCGGTATCAAATCAATAGTAAACTCAATCTCTCTCTCTTTGGTGGCAAACCAGGCAACTCATCCAGAAGGACTTCGAAAAAATCTTGCACTGCCTCTATCTCCTCAATTCTCAGGGTAGGCAATCAACGGGTGTCACACTAGCTAAATAGGCTCTACACCCTTTAGCCATCAGTTTCTGAGCTTTCACAGCTGATATAACACAGTTTTCTCTCCTAGATCGAATTCCCTAAAATATTAGTTCTTTCTCTCCAAGAATTTTAAAATGAACTCTCTTCTTAGTACAGTCCACATGGGCACTGTATCTAGCTAACCAATCCATCCCCAAAATCACATCAAAATCACACATATCAATCAGCGCAAGATTGACATGCAACACTTTATCCTCTACAATCACAAGAGAGTTTTCAAGATACTTGGTTGCTACCATCGAGTCTCCAATAGGAGTAGAAATCATAAGATCAAAACTCTATCTAAACAATGTTTTATCTAGACTTAAGGCAAATGCCTAAGAAATAAATGATCGCGATGCATCCGGATCAATCAAAACTCTAGTGAAACTATTGAGGACAAGAAGACACTATTGAAACTATTGAGGACAAGAAGAGTACCTTCAATGACCTCATTTGAAGCCCGCGTATCTTTTGACGATAGTGCAAAGATCCTTGCCTGCGTCTTCTTGTTTGCCTCAGCTCCGGTCTTCTTTTCTCTGTTAGGGTAATAAGGAGATATATGCCCGATCTCATTACAGTGCAACATCTCCTTGTATCCTGAGGACATGGTTTACCCATATGCGAGTTCTGACCACAAATCCTGCAGCAATTTCCAGCTCCATTGCCATTGCCGTTGCAATTTCTTTGAAGCAGCTGACGATTCGGGATATTTGCAAGATTCTGCGGCTGGTGCCTTTGCTGTTTGAAAGGACGATGATTACCACGATGTTTGTTGTTGCCAAAATGCTTATTTCCTGGACGCTTTAGCTTAATTTTCTGATTCTTGACTTGGTTATTCTTTTTCTCCATAGTCCTCTTGTAATCATCTTCCAGGATAGAGGCTAACTCGACTGCTTTTGCTACCTTTGTCAGCTGAGAAGCCAACACATTCGACCTTAAGCCGTCCTTCAACCCATCAACAAAACATTGTGCCTTAACCAATCATTAGGGCAGGCGTTCTTAGCAAACCTCTGAAGTTGTTCAAATTTAGTCTCATACTGAAGCACTGTCATCGAACCTTGCACTAACTCCAGGAATTTCTTCTCCTTGCGTCGCTGAATATGTGGAGGAAAATACTTCTTATTAAAGACTTCCTTGAACTCCTCCCTGGTGATGTCTTGACCAGCAGTAAAATTGTTACGCTTGGCCGACTCCCACCAGAATACCGCCTCTCCGACAAACAGAAAAGTCGCAAAAATCACCTATTTTGCTATAGGCACCTTCATACCTTTGAAGAGCCTCTCAACCTCTACTAGCCAACGCTCAGCCTTTTCCGGGTTATCTTCACTGGAAAACTCTGGTCCAGCTCTCTTGAACCTTTCTAGCATCGGTGCCTTCTCGTTGTTGTTGCTACTACCACCATTTCGCAGTTCTGCAGCTAACTGCCAAACCATGTCCGACATGTTCTGACTCGCACCCTCCTCCTGCGAGAGGTTAGCGGTAGCATTGAGTCGACGTCCACGAATTCTAGAATTTACCATCTTGGCTTGTCTATAGTCAAATTAGAAATTTTACATATAGCTCCATTTTTAATTCATCCATCATTCCTTTGACTCCTAAATAGCAATCACACACGAAAAACACAGCACAAATAGACAACACAAAACAAGCATTAAATCAAACATCTTTTATTCATTCTCAAAATATACTTCCTACACTGAGACCCTGGCATATAGATCAGGGCTTCATTACAAAAGCTTATAAAACTAAGGCTTTCTCTAACACTTCTTCTAAATTCTCACTTCATGGATAATCAACTAGTATCTCTAGGGTAGTCTGAGTTGGAGCAAACACAAACATTGGGCGCCACATGAACTCCCACATCGTCATATGCGGCCATTTGTAACCCATAGACCTGAACCTGTTATGCAGGGTGCTAAAAAGTGTTGTATCCGTCGCAGTCCGCACATGCACAGGGTGATCTCTAACAATCTGGTCTTCTAAGACAAAGCGTATCGGTGAAGATCTGTCCGTGAACTCTACTCGGATCTTGGGTGCTGACAGTTGATCTCCGTTTGCCCCTTCCGCCGGAACATCATTGTCTGTGGCTGAGTCATAATCTAGATATGGGTCATATTCTGGGTCACTTCTAGACAAAGGTCAATCCTGTAAGGTACCATCTCAGTTCCCAAACCTATATTCCCTCTCTTCTAGTCTTCTAGCCACTGCTTAGTAGCCTCCTGTTTATCACTTTCATAGACTCGTCTGCTTCTTGTTCTAGCCATTAACCTATAGAAGAAACGTATTAGTAACTTAAAAGATAGGGTTTCAAGCTCTACCTATGAATCCTCTCACATCTAAAAGTTTCTCTAGGTCCTCATCTACTCCCCCTCAAGTTCTACTAATCTCATAATTTAATAATGTTTAATACTATATTTAGACTGAATCAGAGTTCTGATACCACGCTATCATGCCCCAGGATCTCACACCTCCATCGGAGTGTGGAAGCCTTCAGAGATAGTAACATCTTGAGGCTGAAACCCCGGACATGCGATCGATTAGTCAAAAACAAAATAAATTACGCCATCACGAAAGGACGTGTAACCGGGCATCCCACAATTCAGTCTATTACAGTATTCAAACATCATTAAAAATTATGAAATCAACCTACTTAATCTTTATTACAGTAAATAAACTTTAACAAAGTCAATAAAATCAAATCTCAAGTTTCTGGCACACAACGACCAACAATCTCACAACCTATCAAATCAAGCAATTGAAAGAAATCTCTAATCTCTTCTTAGCGTCATCAACACCTTCCTGCTATTGCAACCGTCTTGTCTCAGTCATCTTTTATGCCTGCATATGAAGAAGCATGAGTATTTCATAGAAACACTCAGTAGGACATAAAAACCCACTGAAAATTAATCAAGCAGGATGAAGAGAAATATATAATAAATGAATAATGATATTCAATGACATCTTGACTGAACCTAAGGTCTATTTACCTGAAAAAAAAACAAGGTCAGTCAACAACGGTTCCCGACTCGCAAGTATAGGGAAAGAATAATAAATAACAAGACTTCGAAAATCACACGTGTAGGGAGAAAATAATAGTTTTACAAATGGCTCCAGGCATCTAAAGTGCAAGGAGTTACAATTTTTGCTCGCTGAACTTACCACTCGCAAGTGGCTAATACCAAAACCACCCTAGAGGTTCTCCCTTCGAAACCCGGCCATGCGTCTAGGATGCTGGCACCACCAGTGCTTACGGACACGATGTGCGAAAACTGAGGACCTTCCGTAATGTCAACAATTTTAACATACGTATATTGCCTCCTGGGCATAAATAATTGGAGATCTCGCAAGACCTCGCAATGGCTCGTGAGCATACTATGATTCAACCTTGGAGAGATTTTCGTAAGGTCTCTAGTGGAAAAATAGGTTAATGTCAAACTGGAAAATTATTTAATCAACATCAGAGGTCTCAACTTTCTAAGAATCAAGGTAACTTTTACCACTAGTGACTCACTCATGGAGTATGACTAGAACATCAAGGTTACTTATAAGATTATAACCCACTTCAGGAGTAACATGGAAATTCAAATATCTCAGATAACGACAAACTCACCACAGGAGTATGGATAAAATTCTAATACCTTGGACACATACCTTCATGCATAACCCTAGATAGGAACCTCCCAGAAAAGATTAGGATTTATTATATACATATTCAAAACCAAGACTTAGAATAGAATCTTGATGATTTGATTCCCAAGTGGAAATTCAAACCAAAATTGGACGCTCGTCTGAAAATAGAAATTATAGTTCATTCGGTCACTTAGGATTGCCCCATAATATTAATCTTTTTACTTAATTATCATGGTCTCTTCCTCCAATTGGAATACTCCAATATCTTCTTATGGACGTGTGATCTATACATAAAATATACATTTTATTATCTTCTAAGCTTATGTTTATGTTAGTGTTTGATTAGAATTAGTGCTACTTTAATATAATTTTTTATTTTTGTAGGGAACAAGAGTAAGATACAGAAATGAGGTGAAAATTAACTTCAATGGTTAAATCATAATAACTTCGTGTGAATATCTCTGATTGAACTGATTCAAGCTTCATGTTAAAGTTCAAGAAGTCAGCTTTCCGACGCCACTGACCACACGTAATTCGGAGTTTGGAGCAGAAAGTTATAACTATTGAAAAATTACAATACAGTACTTACGATCGATCGCCAAAGCAGAGAAACAGTGTTATCGAAGGACACGAACGATCGGCACTCAAAACGATTGATCATATCTACTGAAGTTTTTGGATGTGCGAATACAATAAACACGATCGATCGAAAATAAAAATGATCGATCGGCTAACGAGACGAACGGACGACCTGCGCGACAACGAAGGAATTAACAAAGGAAAGTGATCAATCGGCAAGCGATCGATCGGCTATACAGCGTGATTGATCGGATTGTGCGGCAAAACCTAACTCAAGCCTATTTCGAAATAGGCCTTAAGGGAGAACGTTTTTAGGGATCTTGAGCTATTTTGGAGGCTAGAGCAAATGAGAGAAGAAGAAGAAGAAGATGAAGAGCACAATGGTGATTTCTCTTCCAATGCGAGACTAAACTCCTTTCCAAGGCGTAGATGAAGCTCAATAGACTGATTGTATAATTTTTTTTCTCATATTATGTTTTACTCTAGTTGGTGTATAAACCTTTGTTATGCAATTAAAGTTAATTCATTGCAGTTTGTTCTTTGTACTCAGGAGAGGCAAAAGTGAATTAATTGGATTTCAATTTGAAAGAGCATTTGCGTATCCGAGAGGAACGTGAGTAATCTGAAGTCTTATATACTAATAAAGTTCATTGGTTTATACTCGAGAGAGATAGATCACAATTCCATGCTTTAATAGTTTTATGTATTACGTTTGAGAGGAGAGCACTATATTTTGAGTTGACAAGTGTATGTCCGAGAGGAATATGCTAGCCAATTGGAAATCCTTATTCAAAAGAGAGAGAGAAACAATACACTAGTTTATTGTGGTGGATTCGAAGTTTTAGTCTTCTCCATATTGATTAAATCTCAGTTAGATTAGCTAAAGTACATTGTTTTCTTTAGATTAATTAAACACTGCAACTTTCTCTTGAATTTGGTAAATTATTTTACCGTCCCTGAGGTTCGACAACCCTTAATACTCATTGTAGTACACAATTGCCTTGTGCACTTGCAAGGGTTTAATTTTAAATGATCAACGTGCACTCAAAGTTTGGTTCGGATTTGACATCCTTTTCCCATCAAAAACATAACAAAACGCAATTTGCCTTTTGGAGTCTATACAGTGCGATCGATTGCTGAATCCCTTAAGCGCGAATACAGTACTTACGATCGATCGTTCTGGCGGCGATCGATCACAGCACCGATGGCGATAAATCGTACGCACCAACGTCAAAAATCACAGTAGATACGATCGATCGTCACTCGAGGTGATCGATCGCATCAGCCTTACTTTCGGTATTAGAACTGGTCTGATCGATCGCGTATCCGTGACTATGGATCGCATCCGAAAATTCAATCAATCATATCTTTTTACTCCGAACTCCAAATTGCGCATAGTCAATGGCTTTGGAAAGATTTCTTTGCGTACTTCAACCCCAAATTGCAAAACATAACAGAAACAAGTAGTAAAACTTCTTATGTCAGTTACAGTAAACATACCAATTTTTTGGGTGTTATAACGTCCGAAAGGACTGTGTACAATATTTGAATTGAAAGCATATGTCCGAGAGGAATATGTTGATTAGTGTGTGTCCGAGAGGAATACGGTAATCACATCAACTATGAATTTCATACGAGAGAGAGAGAGATGTTAAAACTAGTTTAATTAGTGGTGGATTCAGAGCCTTGGTATTTCTCTATATTGATACAATTCATTTTAAGTAGCTAGGATTAATTACTTTTCTTAGAATTAAAATAATAATTTTTTCTCTTGAATTTGATAGAATAGTCTTCTGTCCCTGTGGTTCGACAACCCTAAGTACTCACTTTAGTACAATTGCCTTGTGCACTTGCAAGGGTTTAATATTTAAACGATCAACATGCTAGCTTAATGATGGAAAAGTTTGAATTTTTTGGATACATATTGATGCGTGCTTGTGGTCTTATGGTTTTTGACGTTGCTGTCCAATTTGTATCGTCCTAGTTCATCATGGAACTATGACGATCGCATCAAGATGAGTCGTAGTAATTGTTTATAATAAATAATGGTAACTAAAGTGGAATATTACTAGAAGATATCTCATAAATTGGTGTCATGAACCTACTGGTCGTTCAGTGGAACGTTTGTGTTGAGTCAGTTATCTGATCTTGTGTGTTCATATGTCCCTAATTAGTTTTCCAGTTTGCCTAATTCAACAATTAAAAGGGGTAATCTTGTGAGATGAATAAGGATAGCGAAAGTACACCCTAATCCTTGAAAAAATTATTCAAAATCAGATCTAATAAAGTTCTAGAATATATAAGAGATGAGAGATATTCAAGTGTATCACGTAGTAGTTGATGGATTATGGGGTAAACATACTCACTAATTGATTCGAACTATGATGAAGGCACTCGGTCAGAACTGTTTCTGCACTGACGACTTTCACTAAAATATATGTAACTAATTATAAAAAAATCATAAAAATATCCAGTCTATTGGATTGGAAACTAGACTCATAGAACTATATACAGTAAAAATTTCAGAATTAAATTCAATCTGTGCTGACACTAGGAAGCGTAAAAAATAAACTATTATGCAAAGACAGAACACTGTAATTATGGTAACAGTTGGGAAAACTTTATCAAAGCAATAGCCTATGCTAGAATAAGTATACTAAGAACTTTATATTTATTATACAATACTTTTCAGTAAGTATTACAATAGAATGGACTAAGTATAGTACTTTAATATCATATAGTATTATGTTGTAACACCCAAAAAATCGGTAAGTCTACTAAAACTGATGTTTTAGGGAATTGATCTAAATTACTAAGTGCTGATGCTTGTTTATATTGTTTTGTTAGATCTTGTTGTTTGGTGTTAAAGTGTATGAACAAAGGTTTCCAACGCCACTGACTATTTGCAATTCAGAGTTCGGAGCAAAAATATATGTCAGTTTGAATTTTTGGGACGCGATCGATTGCCAGAGTGACGCGATCGATCAGGTCAGTTTTATAGCCGAGAGTAAGTCAGATGCGATCGATCACCGGGTGTGACTATCGATCATTTTTACTATGATTTGCAATTAGTACCCCGATCAACCGCCTTACGAACGATCGATCGTAAGTACTGTAATGTTGCAGTTTTTGGGCAGCAATCGATCGCTGAGACTTGCGATCGATCGCACCAAAGCTTTCCAATGCCACTTACTATTTGCAATTCGGAGTTCGGAGCAAAAAGATATGTTAGTTTGAATTTTTGGGACGCGATCGATCACCAGGTAGACGCGATCGATCAGGTTAGTTTTGTAGCTGAGAGTAAGGCAGACGCGATCAATCACCGGTGTGACGATCGATCATTTTTACTATGATTTGCGATTTTAGTACCCGATCGATCGCCTTGCGAACGATCGATCGTAAATACTGTAATGTTGTGGTTTTTGGGCAGCGATTTTTGGCTCAGCGATCGATCGCACCAAAGCTTTCCAACACCACTGACTATTTGCAATTCGGAGTCCAGAGCAAAAAGATATGTCAGTTTGAATTTTTAGGACGCGATCGATCGCAATTGTACAAATTGTACTAAGCATCGGCAGTGGATTGTCATGCAAATGACAGTACACAGAATTAGGCTTTCTAAACATTATTAATTAGTAAGATTTGAGTAGATGATGAGTTATAATTAAGATAACCTTAATGAATATTGGAAGATTTTGAGTAAGGGTGATTACAATAAGAAAAATTTACTTAAAAGATGATCCGGGTCGAATCAGTCTTAACTGAAGCAGTGTTCTATGTGTCCGCAGTTTTCATATACCGTTTGAGTCGATAGAGATCCAACTAGGGTTTGAACTCTTGGACCCTTGTATTCCATCTACTTGATGACTATCGAATTCTATAGTCAATGCTTTTGGAATTCCTATCTAGGGCTCTGCACACTAAAGATACATGATGAGTGTAACCTGTTGAATTATCTCTTATGAGTCAGTTGATGACCAATACTAAATAAGTCTTTTATCAGAGCTCAGGATGACTTGAACCATAACTCAGTGTGTGACAATCTTAATAACATTACTAATATTTGTTGTGTTTAGTAGTCTCTGATTAGAAGAAGTCGTTAGAGACTAGATAAACCGTTGGAACAGATTTGTAGTATGCTAATGCTATCTCTTGTTTAGGTAATGACTAAAACCAGAAGTGGAAGAGTTTATGAGAGTGAGAAGCGGGAAGCTGCTAAGCAGAATGGAGACAAGGAAACATAGGCTTGGGAACAAAGTCTGATCCTTACATGATAGACCTAGAAGACACCCAAGTACCACCAGAGGATGTGCATTTCCCAGTAGAGAGGGTGGATGGAGAAGGACCACTGTTGCCCAAGATTCAAATAGAGTTTGTAGATGGATCCTCACCAGTGCATTTCGCCCTAGAAGCACGGATTGTTAGAGAACATCCTGTCTATTTGTAGGATGAAACTGATGTGGCACTTTGCAGCACCTTGTATAACTGGTTTAAATCCATGGGTTACAGGTGGCCACATATGACAGTGTGGGAGTTTATGTGGTATCTAGGATTTGAGTTCACTCCTATTAGTATAGCATTAGAAATTTTAGATGATTATCGTTGAGAACTAGTACTTTTGAAAAATTATTAGGAAGCCTTAGATTCATAAGTTCCTCTGTAATAAACCCTGATCTAAATGCCAGGGAATTAAATGTAGTAGTTATCTTTGAATTGAATAAAAGGCTTTGATTGAATGTTTAAGTTGTGTTTGTTTGGGTTGTGTTGGTTGTTTGTGTTGTTTGTGTTTTGCGTAAGAGCTTATCGCATAGGGGTCAATGGATCGAGAGATGAATTAAAATGGAGCTTTATATAAAATTCTAATTCATCTTCTTTCCTTGACTGTAGATAAGAGAAGATGGTGAACTCTGGAGCTCCTGGTCGTCGTTCTAACACTGCCCCTAATCCCTCGCAGGAGGAGGCTGCGAGTCAGAATGTTTCGAATATGGTCAGACAGTTAGCAGCAGAACTGAGGAATGGTAGTGGTAGCAATAGCCACGAGAAAGCACCAACTCTGAAAAGGTTTAAGTGAGCTGGACCATAATTTTCTAGAGAGGATAACCCAGAAAAGGCTGAGCGTTGGTTGGTGGAGGTCAACCGGTTGTTTAAGTGGATGAAGGTGCCTGCTGTTGAACATGTGATCTTCACGACTTTCCTGTTCGTTGGTGAGGTGGTATTTTGGTGGGAATCTGCGGAGCAAAACAACTTTGTTGAGAGGCAAGATATTTCTTGGGAGGAGTTCAAGGAAGTATTTAATAAGAAGTATTTTCCTCCTCATATTCAGCGCCGGAAGGAGAGAGAATTTTCTTGAACTTGTTCAAGGTTCAATCTCGGTACTGCAATATGAAACGAAGTTTGAGCAACTGTAGCGGTTTGCAACGGATGCTTGTCCGAATGATCTAGTGAAGGCGACACAGTTTGTTGATGGGCTTAGAGATGGGTTGAGGGTGAAGGTGTTAGTCTCTCAGCCTACGACCGTGGCAAAGGCGGTGGAGTTGGCGTCGATTTTAGAGGATGATTTTAAAAGGATGCAAGAGAAGAAGAGTGGCTTGCTTAAAAGCCAAGACAGCAAATTCAAGCGTTCGGGTTTGAAGCGGTTCGAGAATGATAGTCGTTTAAATAATCGATCATTCTCGAAGTAGTAGTAGTAACCAAACCGAGCCAATGGGCAGGATAGACCACTTGTGCCAAATCGACAACCTCAGCGGGGCAACGGTCAAGAAGCTGGAAACCGATGCAAGTTCTGTGGACAGTAATTGCATGCTGGGAAGCCGTGTGCTCAAGACACACGGAGGATCTATACTTGCAATGAGGTTGGATATATCTCGCTGTATTGTCCTAATCATGACAAGAAGACAGGAGGGGAGTTAGCAAGAGAGCTCAGGTGCGAGTTTTTGCCTTGACTACAGCAGACGTGCAAGCTTCAGACGATGTTATCAAAGGTAATCTACTTGTCCTTGATAGACTTGCTAGAGTTTTGATTGACCCTGGATCGTCGCGATCATTTATTTTTGTTGTGTTTGCTTTGAGTCTAGAGAAGAAATTGTCTAGACTGAGTTGCGATCTTCTTATTTCTACTTTGGTTGGAGACTCAGTAGTAGCAACCGAGTGTCTCGAGAATTCTCCTGTGGTAATAGGAGATTGAGTGTTAGATGTTAACCTTTTGTTGCTTGACATGCTTGACTTTGACGTGATTTTTGGAATGGACTGGTTAGCTAAGTTTAGCCCTATCGTAGACTGTAGTAAGAAGAGAATTTACTTTAGAATTTCTGGAGAGAAAGAATTTGTGTTTCAAGGAATTCGAGCTAAGAAAGAGAATCGTGTAATACCTGCGATTAAAGCTAAGAATTTGGTAGCTAAGGGTTGAAGAGCCTATTTAGCTAATGTGATACCAGTAGAGAAGCCTACCCCAAGAATGGAGGAAATTGAGGTAGTGCATGTTTTCCCAGAGGTGTTTCCAAATGAGTTGCCTGGTTTGCGACCAAGAAGAGATATTGGATTCACTATAGATTTATTACCGGGAACAACACTGATATCGAAAGCTCCGTATAGAATGGCACCTGCCGAGTTAAAAGAGTTAAAAGAGCAGTTGCAGGAGTTGTTGGATAAACGGCTTATTCGACCTAGCGTATCTCTGTGGGGAGCGCCAGTTCTATTTGTGAAAAAGAAAGATGGATCGATTAGATTATATATTGATTATCGAATGTTGAATCAAGTAACGATAAAGAACAAGTATCCATTACCCAGGATCGATGATTTGTTTGATCACTTGCAGTATGCAAAAGTTTTCTCAAGGATTGATTTGAGATCGGGATACCAACAACTAAGGATTAAAAAGAAAGATATATCCAAGACAACATTCAGGACCAGATATGGACACTATGAGTTTCTGGTGATGTCGTTCCGTTTAACAAATACACCACCAGCATTTATGATTGTATTTGTGGATGACATTTTGGTATATTCAGCGAGTTGGGAGGAGCACAGAAGACACTTGGCACAAGTATTACAGATACTGAAGGACAACCAGTTGTATGCGAAGTTTAGCAAATGTGAGTTCTGGTTGGACAAAGTGTGTTTCTTTGGGCATGTTATTTCCAAGGACGGAGTGTCTGTAGATTCGACAAAAGTGGAAGCAGTTCTACATTGGGAACAACCAAAGAATGTAACAGAAATAAGGAGTTTCTTAGGATTGGCAGGATATTATCGGAGGTTCATTGAAGGATTTTCTAGTTTGGCGTTGCCAATGACCAAACTAACTCAGAAAGGAGTAAAGTTCAATTGGGATGATACTTGCGACAGAAGGTTCAAGGAACTGAAGAAGAAATTGACATCGACGCTGATTCTAACATTACCATCAAGATCCGTAGGGTTTGTCATATACAGTGATTCATCAAAAAGTGGATTAGGATGCGTGTTAATGCAAAATGGACATGTTGTGGCTTATGCATCAAGACAGTTTAAGATTCATAAGTAGAACTATCCGACCCATGACTTGGAGCAAGCAGCGGTAGTGTTTGCATTGAAGATTTGGAGACATTAGCTGTATGGATAGACTTTTGAAGTGTATATAGATCACAATAGCCTGAAGTACATATTTTTTGAGAAGGATTTGAACATGAGACAAAGACGATTGTTGGAGTATTTAAAGGACTATGACTTTTCAATTCACTATTATCCAGGAAAAGCTAATGTAGTAGCAGATGCACTGAGTAGAAAAACAGGGACAGTTGCGCACTTGATGGTACAAGAATGGAAGTTGAAGGAGAAAATTGGAGAATGTCATATGGAGTGGCCAACTTCACAGAGAACATCATTTTTGGGAAATATTTCTTTAAAGTTGATGATATATGAGAAATTGATGGAAGCACAGAAGAAGAATCCGCAATTACTAAAATTGTTAGACAAGGCAGATTTCAGCAAGGGGGCTGATGGGAATATTCAATTCCAAGGACGGATTGTAGTGCCTAAAGATATTGAGTTGCGACAAGAAATTTTACAAGAGGCACTCTCAGTATACTATCCATCCAGGAGGTACGAAGTTATATCAAGATTTGAAGAGAAAGTTCTGGTGGAATGGAATGAAGAGGGACATCGACAAATTTGTATCAAAGTGCTTGACTTGTCAGCAAGTGAAAGCTGAACATCAGGGACCTGCAGGACTATTGCAACCATTGGACATTCTGCAATTGAAATGGGAACACATTACGATGGATCTTGTAGTAGACTTACCGAAGACTCAGAAATAGAAGGACACGATATGGGTGATTGTTGATCGACTTACAAAGATAGCTCATTTTCTTCCTATTCGATGGAAATAGAATCCGGAGAGTATGGCGGAGTTGTACATCAGAGAGATCGTGAGATTGCATGCTACACCGTTATCTATCGTGTCTGAGAGGGATACACGGTTTACATCGTGAACGTGGAAGAGTATACAAGATGCCTTGGGAACTAAGCTTAATTTTAGTACAGCTTTCCATCCACAGAGTGACAGACAGTCAGAACGGACGATTCAGACGCTGGAAGATATGCTTGGGCATGTATGATCGATTGGAAGGGTAATTGGGATGATCATTTACCATTGATCGAGTTTGTTTATAACAACAGTTATTATTCTAGCATTGGGATGGCACCATTCGAAGAACTATACGGAAGACCTTGCAGATCACCTACGTGTTGGACTGATGTTGGAGAGAATCATGTACTGAGATCAGAGTTAGTACAGTATTGTGCTGAGAAAGTTAAACGGATTAGACAGAGACTACAGACTGCACAAAGTCGACAAAAGAGTTATGCCGACATTCGAAGGAGAGAACTAGTATTCCAAGAGGGAGATCATGTGTTCTTGAAGGTATCACCTTCAAAGGGGATTATGAGGTTTGGTAAAAAGGGAAGTTGGGTCCGAGATTCGTTGGACCATTTGAAATCTTGGAACGAGTTGGACCGGTTGCATATCGGTTAGCCTTACCCCCGCAGCTGGCGGGAAAGATCAGGTGTTGTCTAATACTTTTCATGTGTCCATGTTGAGAAAGTATGTGCCAGATCCTTCGCATGTTTTGGACTACTCAACATTGGAATTGAAAGCGGATTTAACATTTCTGATGAAACCTATCAAGATCTTGAACAGGAAAGATCAGGTGCTGAGACGGAAAACTATTTCCTTGGTAAAGGTTTTGTGGCAAAGTCAGCTCTATGAGGAAATGACATGGGAAATGGAAAGTCAAATGAGGAAATCCTACCCTGATCTGTTTGCAGAGTAAGTAGCTGCATTTCGAGGACGAAATGTTATTTTTACGAGGGGAGGATGTAACACCCGAAAAATCGGTATGTCTACTAAAACTGATATTTTAGGGAATTGATCTAAATTACTAAGAATTGATGCTTGTTTAGATTATTTTGTTATATCAAGTTAAAGAGTATGAAAAAAGCTTTCCAACGCCACTGACTATTTACAATTCGGAGTTCTGAGCAAAAAGATATGTCAGTTGGAATTTTTGGGATGCGATCGATCGACAGAGACAAGTGATCGATCGGGTCAGTTTTATGGCCGAGAGTAAGGCAGACGCAATCGATCATCGGGTGTGACGATTGATCGTTTTTACTATGATTTGTGATTTCAGTACCCTAATCAATCCCCTTGCGAATGATCGATTGTAAGTACTGTAATGTTGAGGTTTTTAGGCAGTGATCGATCGCTGAGCCTCACGATCGATTGCACCGGCAAAAATAGTTTCAAATTTTTGATGATTTTGGGATCTTTTTTAGTTGGAATTCTACCTAATCAAGGAGGCCTATTGGTAGAGCGTTGTAGATGGCTGGAAAGTGGTTTTGGATGAATGGTGGAGATTAAAAGTTAATGTAACTAATGGGGAAAGAGATTTAGGAGGAGATTTCCTAGTCGTATTATGATTTCTCTATAAAAAACCATAAGAGAGGACCATGTCATGCACTTGGACGTCCAACCACATGTAATTTTGTTTTTTCTCTTCTCCTTTGCTCGATCAGTAAGTGTTGTCCACGTTTGATCCATGGAGTGAGGCAGTTTTGCGGAGGAAGCGGAGCATTATGCGAGGACTTGTATAACTCATCGTCTAAAGTGGTAGGATGATTTTTCTCCACTTTTCCTATGTGTTTTCTGACCTTGATGATCTTGTGACTTATTATCCATGTGTGATTGATGTTGATTATTCAATAAGAGAAATCTATTTGAATATGCTATGTCTATTCATTCATGAATAATGCTAATTGATATATATATATACATATATATATATATATGTCTAACTTCTCACATGCTAGTGCCTAGAAGGGGTTTCCCTTGCCATTTAACTCTTATGCGACTCAGTATCATGCTTGGATGACCTTTTCATATTGTGTCCAGGTTTTGTTATCTCATTATTTGGTAGGTTTTGGCAAGTCTCAAATCAGGTATATACCGAGAGGGGTCACGAGATGTAAATCGATGGTGTAGTGACCTATTATTGCTATTAATGTTAAATTCCATGTCACGATCCTTTTAAGTTATAAAAGATCGTCTCTTTATGTTATGTCAGTACTTTTCTACTTCATAATTTTGTCTGGAATTAGTGGGCCTATTTGGGTAATGTGCATGATATTAATCTACTATGCGTAGAAACAATTTTATGAAGTGAGTGGTGTCTCAAGATGAGCAATACTACTTGATACTGAAGCCATAATGGTTCTATAACATACCTCGGGAATGGGTAATTATAATTATTACAATGATCATAGGTGATATACAATGAATCTAATACGAATATAACACATTGGATTAAGATAGACTCTCTCGGCCAGAACTGTTTCTGCGCCGACGAGTGGTAATTAAAAATATTTACTTGTAGGACTATTCTATGCCGTCTGTTGGGTTCGAAACTAGACTCCTATGACTATTCTCGGTAAAAATTTCAGAATTAAACTCTAATTGTACAAATTGTAGTAAGCATTGGAAGTGGACTGTCATGCAAATGACCGTACACAGAATTAGGCTCTCTAAACATTATTACTTAGTAAGATTTGAGTATATGATGAGTTATAATTAAGATAACCTTAATGAATATTGGAAGATTTTGAGTAAGGGTGATTACGGTAAGAATAATTTACATAAAAGATTATCTGGGTCAAATCATTCTTAACTGAAGCAGTGTTCTGTGTGTCCACCGTTTTCATATACCGTTTGAGTCTAGGGTTTGAAATCTCGGACCCTAGTATTTCATCTACTTGATGACTATTGAATTCTATAGTCAATGCTTTGGGAATTCCTATCTAGGGCTATGCACAGTGAAGATACATGATGAGTGTAACCGGTTGAATTTTCTCTTATGAGTCAGTTGATGATCAATACTGAACAAGTCTTTATCACTCCTCTGGTGAGTCGATTGCTGATTGAGATATTGAGATTTCATTAGTACTCTTATGCAAGTCAACCCTTGAAAGATGAGAATCTTGAGTTATTTGATACAAGCTATGTTGTTGTGAGTTATCATTCAGTTCCTTGTAAACTGTTTTCTTCCACTAAGAGTTATTGTTAGAAACTCTCTGAGGTGGAATCGTAGTATGCTCATAGCCATTGCTAGATGCATGGTGATTTCCAATTTATATTGAACCTCTGTAGTTCAGCCTATGAAGGCACACGTACATTTTAGACTGTATGATATTACGGACTGTAGCGACAGTAAATTTTATATTGATAAAGTGGAATTTTATTGCTCAAAGGGAGTAATTTTGAGTTCTAGAAAACTTATTAAAATGGATTTTAAAAATTTAAAGTTTTTCCGTCAGACCGATCGATCGCTTTTGTATGGCATCGATCGGAGGACGATCGATCGCGTACACAGACCGATCGATCGCCGTTAATTTCACAATTTTCGGGGGAACCTCTTGGGCTGATTTTGGGGGATCTTTGGAAGACGTGTCTTACCTAATTAGCCCTAATCGACGGATCTAAACCTTAGTAAGTATTTCAAATTTGAAAACCCTAATTAATCGCTAACTGACAATCTATTTAAATGGAGAATTAGTTATGGCAAATAATTAGATTTTTTTTGGGAGATTGTGAACATGATTGAGATGAGATTATGGCCCTTTCCATATGAATGAAGGATGCCATATGTCAAGGAAATAAATTGGGATAATTGTTTTCAATTAGGATTTTTACTTGAAATCGGTTTGGTAACTAAGTGATTTGGTCAAAGATACTTACCAACCAAGGTGTGTAACTGTTGGGATGGATTGATCACATCCCTAACTGAGAGATTCACCCATATTTCTTGTGGATCGTGGCCTTTGGATGATGGTTTGATCAACGATGGAGGTTTGCCCTAGAGATTTAAGCTTTTTCTATTTAAACCCTCCATAAGAGAGATCGGCACCCTTTTTGGTGAGCTTTGGGAGACATGCCAGCAAGAGGGAAGAGAAGCCAGCCTCCTCCTCTGTTCGTCCAAGGTGGTGGTGTGTCAGTTGGTGGTTTTCGTGGTGCTTTCGCAAAGAAGAAGGGTCTCAAGATCGAGTAGAAACCGATTTACGAGCATTGGGTATCAGTTTCCACAAGGTAGAATAATCTTTTACCACAATTTATTTTCTCTGTTTTTGTATGATCATGAGGGTATGATGTTGCTGATTTTATAGCCAACAACATGTTCTATTTACATGTGTTACTATTGTTGTTAATGCGATGAAAGTTATATGCTCCGGTTTGCATATTCTACCGTATTTGATCATATGTATGTGCCAATTCTTCTCATTCCATGCCTAGATGACATCCCCACTTCACTCGACATGAAAAGATATGTCCTTTATGCTCTGTGAATTGTAGTCTGTTCAGAAGTAGTTGTCCATTTTCCTTGATGGTTGTGCATCATGTTGGTTATAAACGTAACCGATTGCCGAAAATCGGAGTGATCCTTTGTCATACATCTTTAAAATGTGAACAAAGTACCTATCTAAGTCTCTGATGTTGAAAAGTCGTAATCTTTAAGTCCAAGTCCAGCATGATAGAATGTTTGTATGTCTAAGTTTAGGTGTCCTAATTATGATTACATGAGACTATCATACTAGAATGCATGTTAGCAAATCAAGTAATGTATCTAAGTACATACCATGCTAAGCAATGAATTAATTAACTTAAAATTTATAAAACCCAATCTATGTTGTACTAATGGAGTCTGACATCATGTTAGTACGTCCCTGTTCACAATAGTGTCCGGGAATACATGGCACATTTGGTATGATGTGAGCAATGGATTAAGTGGAGAGAATCACTAATCGGGTTATGAATTTGTAGTAGAAAATGAATTAAATCAAAAAAATTCAGAACCATTTGGGTTCTGTAAAGGTTGTTAAGAATGTTAAGATAATGTCATAAAGAGTCATTAATTAATTAATAAAGTATATATCATTAGTTAATTAATATAACTTAAGTTAATTGTTCTCGGCCAGGACTAGTCCTGGGCCGACGAACCCTAATCAGAAAATGATAAGTAATTGTACAAAAATCTAAAAATCATGCTGTCTGTCAGGTTGTAAACTAGACTCCTAGGACTACCTGTATAAAAAATTTCAGAGGTTGATTCACTTTGTACAAGAAGTGGTGATCGTTTGAAATGAACTATTTTATTTGGGACAGAACACTGTTTTTTATTCTAAAAACCCTAAACTGTAAAATTACTATTAATTATGGATTAAGACAGTAATTAAAACACTAATTAAATATAATACTTATTAAGAGACTTATTATGCAGTGGAGTGTTCGTTGTTTACTTGTATTGAACTTTTGTACTGGTTTTCACAACAGGCCACAGTTCTCATGGCCATCCTTCCTCGTCCTCTAGAAAAGCTGCAACACAGGACAGATCTGAAGCTTCTTCACCTGGTACTTCATTGCATTCGGCGCGTACCTTTTTGCTGAATTTTACTTTTTATTTACCACTAATACAAGTATCTACTCGTCTTTTCTGGAGTGATCCACTACATTCGCCTCATGTGTATCAGATGGTGGATATATCGATGCGACTAGTGAGAAAGGTGTACGTACATGGAGTAGGGATGAGCCCCTGCATCCTGGAACTACGCCTCAAAAAATGGCAGAGATATTCAGAGCAGGCCTTGACATATACCAACCCTAGTGTTCCACAACAAAATTTTGAACATTGGCAAGGTCCTTCTGTTCAAAATGTGCCTCCCGATGGATCTTGGTACAAAGGAGGTCCTCCACCTGGTCCTTATGGACCGGCAGGTTCTCCTGGGAGATATTCAGTTTATCCTCCACAGTATGATTATTATCAACCTCAGCCAGAGATCCCTGTGAGGCCTGTGCTTAACCAACAGACATCTCGAAGGCCTGGAATTGGGGCTGGTGGATATTGCCCTTGGAAGGGAGATTATTGTCGACCTCATCCGCCTGAATCTTATCCTGTTCCGAGTCATCCTGTGATGCTTGTCAGGTACCCTGGGCCTATGTCACCATACGATGGCTATTATGGTTCTCCACGAGTGAATTTTTGCAATCAGAGTGAAGGAGATGCCCCTGTTACGGGAATGGCAAGTGGGCATGGTCCATCTCTTTATCACAGGTGTCAGAGCCAGAATGCCTATCCTGACTCTGCAATTTTCATGCCAGACCATACCATATTCATATTGGTCCTGCAGCAGCCAAAGGAAAAGTGGATTCTGCTTATGCTCACGATCCTGGCCATCGAGGTCCTTACAAGGTTCTCTTGAAACAACATGATGGATGGGGGGAATCTGATGCAGAACAAAACAAAGAGCATTGAGGACGCATGCAACAAAGTGGACGAGAAAATGTTAGACAAGCTTCACCAAAGTTGAAAAGTGAGTGGGAAGCAGATAGTAAGGGGGGTAAGGCCATAGACTTGAAGTCAGTATCTAGTGATGAGGCTTCTACCTGAGAAAAAAATATGACTCTGATAGACAAAATTGAAGGCTTAAACTCCAAATCTCGGATTTCTGATGCTCGACAGGACACAGCACCACTTCTTCCAACTAGAGAGGACAAAGTAAAACGTTCTAAAACTTCTAATGAGGCAGCTGGTAGTGGTGCATCTACAGAAAAAGCCCACAGGGGGAATATGAGTTATGCATCCTTCTCTAAAGATGCAGTGGGTGGTAATAAAGGAGAAATAAGTGGTTCTGAATTATAATTGGTGCTATACCTAGGCTTGCCGATCCTGTATCTATAGAAGCAGTGAATAAATGTCCCTATATTCTAGAAGGGTAGTTCAGGGAACAGAAGGCAAAGGAGGGAATTATAGAGGAAGGGCAAGGTTTTGTCCTCAGGAGAGTGGTGAGTGGAAAATGAATCCTACACCAGAATCAGACTCATTTCGTTCACTTGTGAAGTCTTCTGAAGTTTTCTCTCAAGAGCTTACTGATAAACATGAGTGAACGTCTCCAACAAGGCAGGAGGTGAATTTGATTCAGCCGACTATGAAGCACAGGTATGCTTTTCTGCAACATCAATTTGTTAATATCAAACTTGCTTTTCCTTGATTAATTTTTTATTTTCTATTTGTTTAGTGTGCGAAACTGAAAGAGATTGCAACTCAGCCAGCTAAGGAAGAGGAGGAGAGGACAAGAGAGCAGAAAGCAAAAGCTCTTGTAAAGTTGGAAGAATTGAACTGGAGGACCATGGGGGATAATGTTCCTTCAAAGTCTGATGGCAGCAAACTTCTGCCTAAGCATGAAGAGGTTCCTATTCAGGAGGAAAGAACAGTAAAAATGCAGTGGTTTGGTTAATGAATAGCTGAGAGTTGGTATGACTCAAACATCAAATTCATCAATTCAGTCTAGATTAAATGTTGCAGAAATGGATGGTGAGTTGGTTTAATTTTAAGTTTTCCAATCTTTGGGTTGATATCGCTTGTGGAATGCTGCTTCCTTATTTTCTTTGTTTTTGCTATTTTTAGATGTTAGTATTTAGGGGCCGTTTGGGGCGTGATTAAAAGCAAAACATCCAGATGGGATGTTTTGCTACACTGTAGCATCTGGATATTTTATATATCCAGCTGAAACACCTCAGGACGTGTTTCAGCTGGATGTAAAAATCCACCTGGATGCTACAGTAGATATCCAGAATCCAGTCTGGATGTTTTGCAATAATCACGCCCCAAACGGCCCCTTAGTGGCCATAATTTGCTTTCTGTTTGAATTGTGTCAGGTGGAATTTTACGCGAAGAAGTCCCATGACAGTTTTGGGCAAAGTTGCAGTTCCAAAGCCAATTAATTTTCCAAGAGTCAAAAGTACTCTGCTACCTTCTTATTCATATTTTCTTTATTTTGATATTTGACCAGGCAGCTCCCAGATGGCTCGGTTTGCTGAAACTGTAGATGAAAATTTTATTGCGTTGGGTGGGTCTGGAAATACAGAACGGCTAGTAAGTTTTTTTACTGTAAGTGATCTATATATGAAATATGCATTTTATTATCTCCTAAACTTATATTTATGCTAGTGTTTGTTTAGAATTATTGCTACTTTAATATAGTTTTTGGTTTTTGTAGGAAACAAGAGTAAAACGCAGAAATGGGATAAAACGCGACTCTAATGATTGAATATTAACAACTTCGATTGCATATCTATGATGGGACTGATTTAAGCTTCATGTTAAAGTACACGAAGTCAGCTTTCCAACGCCACTGACTGTTCGCAATTCGGAGTTCTGAGCAAAAAGTTATGATCATTTGAAATATTGCATGCGGAAGAGGCACGATTTAAGAGAAGAACCGTCAAGATGAGATTGGATGGATGAGATCGATACGACGGGTTTTATTTGATTAAAAGAAAAAAAGAGAAGAAAGGATTAAATCCGGTCCGGTTCAATTAAAAGAAAAAGAAAAATAGAAAATAGAAAACCGGACCGAGCCGAAGCTCGGGCCGTTCGTCCAGAAGCAGAGCGTTCGAGCTCTGCTCGAACGCCGGCGAAGGTGAAGGTGGGTCTTGGCGGCGGCGGGTTTCGACGGCGACAGAGGACATGACGGCGGCAAGGCTGGGCTGAGACGCCGGAGAGGTCGGCGACGATCGAGACGGCGAGGCACGGCGGCGGCGGCGGAACTTGACAAAACAGAAAAAAAATAAACAACTGAGTTCTGTTTGTGACGGCGGCGGAATCGGCCGGGGGCTGGATTTGAACGGCGGATGAGCTCCGTGCGACGGTGGTCCTGGACTGATGGCGACCGGCAATGGCAGCTAGGCTTGGACGAAGACGACGGCGGAAAAACAGAGCGTGTTCATTTGAAAAAAAAACAGAAAACCGTGTTAAAATTGGACATTCGTGCTTCGATTTGGATTCCTATTTTGAATAGGAATTTGATCCAAAACGGAGAAGGCATCGAATTGGACTCTTTAGAATAGCCTATAAAACAGATAACTACAAAGAAACAGAAAAAAATTTCAGAGCTTGGACGGATTTTCTGGCCGGGAAAAAACAGTTCGGAAATTCCAGTTTTTGGGTCGTAGATTCGCCGGATTCCGGCGTGGTCTCGGCCGGAACAGAAGGGAGAAGAGAAAGGAGTCGCCGGAGGAGAAGAAGAGGGAAAAAAAAGGAGTGATTCGGAACTGCTACAGTAACTCCGGCGTACGCTACAGTGCACGGCTGCGCGAGGAAGACGATGAATAATAACCCGTGAATAGTGTTTTGCGTGAACAGTATTTTCTGGTGAATAGTGGAAAATGACACCAACGAATCAACAGTGTTCTCCTTGTCCGATGGCCGGCTAAATTCGCGTCCAAGGCGTAGATGAAGCCCTAGATTTGTGATACTACTCTTGTTTGTTTTATTCAATACAATTGATATGATTTTTGCTTAATGCTATTGCATGAGTTTCTTTTGAGTGTTTGACCATAGACTTGATTGATATGTATGAAATTAGATCTTTTTAATTCCTATGCTTAGCTAAAAGTAGGCTGGTGTTAATTCTATGCCCGACCAAGGATAGGATCATTAGCCCAAATGATAATTCTATGCCCGACCAAGGATAGAATTATCTACATTAATTTTTAGTGGATGAACTCGCGTGTCCGACCAAGAACGTGAGTGAATTCATTGTGATTTGTGTGTCTGACCATGAACACAAATTACCATATCATGTCAATTTGAGCATAATAATAATTGAGAGTAGTAATTGCATGTCTAGTGGTGGATTCTTTGCTTTGGCACTTCTCCATATTAGTTAAAATCCATTTTTAAAGTAGTTAAATTTTATTGCTTCTTCTAGAATAATTAAAACAAAGTTTACTTTCACTTGAATTTGGTAAAATATTAAGTCCGTCCCTGAGGTTCGACAACCCTTTAATACTCACTGTAGTACAATTGCCTTGTGCACTTGCAAGGGTTTTAATTTTAAACGATTAAGTTTTTGGCGCCGTTGCCGGGGACAGCACAATAGTGTACCAGATTCTTAGTATAATTAGTGTTAGAGTAGTTTAGTGAGCCTTAACTTAGATTATTTGTCAGTAGCTTAATTTGTATTTTTCTTTCTTTTTTGCGAGGTTAAGAGAAGACGTGGAATTCTCGCCAACGTGGAAGGGCCATCCCTTCCCCTAGTTTGCATTCTCTTATCCTTCTCTTTTTAGATTAATTTGTGTGTTTGGTGCTTTTCTTTTATTTCTGTGATAGCATGTTATGTTAGTTGTGGCTATTAGGACTGCTAGTTGTCGATATCTAGGGTTGATTTTCTGATTTGTGGATGTGTGATATTTTGGTTCGGTTGATGAATGCATGGTGAAGAGATGTCTTCACCTTTTTATGGATTTAGCCACGAGAACCCATACAGGAGCTTTAATGATTATTGTTCTTCACACACACGTAATCCCCCTCCCTATGAAGTGCCCTACCACTCACGTCCCTTATATGCTGATACTTACAACCGTGGGTGGGATAATCACTCTAATTTTGGCAGTGGCACATCTTCCCTACAATACACAACTCCTTATATGTCGGAACCATGTGCCCTCTGTTTAAGTCCCATTCATACCCCAGTGGAGTGCCCTTTGGCCCATGATTACCCTGATTTTATACGCAAGTATGTTAATGAGGCCCAAAGTCTTCATAGGAGGGAGGACCATCCTAATTCCCCGTGGACACAACTTAATCAGGCCCCTAGACAAGATTTCCTAAGCCAACAACTACCTTACCAACCAGCCTTTAATCCTCAGTTTGGCCAAACCAATCAGAAACCATCCCTAGAAGATCAAATGAGCCAAATGCTAGCCACCCAATCTTCTCTCCTCTCAGCTTTCAGTGCGATGGAAGCCAAGGTGGACACTATAATAGACACCAAATATAGAGAGCTGACAGGTGAGCTGAGTACCCAGGCCCAGATTATCCATTCCCATACACAGGCTCTTGCCAACATTGAAACATAGTTAGAACAATTGGCACAGGCCATGAATATTAACGAAGAATGCATTTTACCTGTTGAACCCCAATATCCAAAGGGCCAATTTTCTGATGAAGGGATCTATTTTTCCCCTGATTATGATGTTACATCCCTTCAGAATGCCCAAAGGTTTGACAATGAGCTTGAGTGGGTTTTACATGCTGATCAAGAGGGTGTAGAAATTAAAGAAGAAGTAAGTACATTACTAGAACCTAGCTTTAAACCTTCTTCTATATCTGAGGAATCACAATCTACAACACTGTCAACAGAACCTTCTATTCTTGAAACACCATTCATACCATCTCTTGACCGATCTAACTCTTTGTTTATTAAAAATAACTTAGACTGTTTCATAGATAGTTTAGTTGATTCACTAATTGAGGAAGCTTTCCCAATTGGGTTGCTAGAAGCGGCCCCTAAGGCCAAAATGGTTGATATGGGGGAGGAGGTTCCCTTTGTATTAAAATTCTCTAATGACCTTCTTTCATGGTTAATGCAGGGACCCCTCTTTCCAAAGCTTCCCTACCCACCACTCCATCCTTTTATTCCACGATGTGCTCCATTCTTAGGCAATAAGGATAGGAGTGTGTGGTGCAATCATTTAATTGATCCAGGTTGATGACCTGATAATATGGCCCCTACAGAGGATCGTGGCTATGTCTGGCTGAAGACGTTAAACTTAGCGCTTAGTGGGAGGCAACCCACGTATTCAGGTGTATTCTCTCCTTTGTCTGATTTTCTTTATTATATGCTCATTGTCATACTATATTTTGTTCACATTGAGGACAATGTTCATAATAGGTTTGGGGGAGGGAATATTACTTTCATAAAAATAAAAATCAGAAAATTAAAAAAAAAATCATAAAAATTTGGTTAGTTTTTAGGTTGTTTGTTAGTATTTTTCTTAGGTTTTAATAGTTTATCCCGTAATAATGCATGTTACAATTCTTAGGAGATTAATTTACATTGGAAGTGTGAGTAAGTATACTGGAGGATAGATACACTTAACTGAGCATATCTTTCTATTATAGTCCTCTTGGAATAAAGTGCTTGAACTAAGAAAATTCACTTACACACACTAGTACATAAAGTAATACCTTCTAGAGATTTGTTGAATACTAATCTACAGTGGGATGTCTTTAGTCATAGTCATTGGATGATGTGTAGTTATCTGTTGAGCTTAAAAGATCGTGATAGCCCATTTACTTGGCTATGGCAAGGGATTGGAACCGGAAATAGGTTGAGAGTATAATACAGCCTGGACAAAATAAAGATGTGCTGAAAAATATGAATGATGAAAATGAGAATGTGAAAAAAAAAATGAAAACAAAATTAAAGAAAGGGGTTGCTTGACTTTATAGGATTAACTTAGGCTGATGCTCGGGCCCGAAGCGGTCTCTTAAAACCTAATGCCCTAAGCCAACTGGCTGGGAGTCATTGGCCTGAGTCATTGTTAAACCTAAGCATCTTGAAGTCAGGCCTTACACAGTCCTAGCGAAAAAAAAAGTCTGAAAAAAAGAAAAAAAATCTGTGGTGTATTATCCTCTCAAATCTAGAATGTTGGACCCGAAGGAGGCGCGCAGGTTTGTGCTATCATGAACCTAAAGATGACGATGACTATGTAGATTATAATGTTCTTTGGTTAATGGGTAACACTGGATCTGTATAAACAGAAATTTAGAATGTATTGCTACAATGTTCTACACTTTCTACTATTTATATTATCACACTATATTATATTTGAGCAGAAATTTCCAAGATGAAAGTGTGGAATAAAACCACTTACTTGAGGGCTTCTATATTCCTGTTGATTATGAACCAAGTACATGTGGTTTATTTTCTTAAGCATTGTAGTATGTATTTGTCGGGATATTAGGTTTGCTTGTTTTGCAATGTTTTTATTTTTGTTTTTGCACTTAGGATAATTAGATTAATAAATACATGTTTGTGGGTAGCATGGCTGCAAACCCTCACGAGACAACACTCGTCCTACTAGGGCCACCAAGAGGTTTAACGGCTTGTTGCATACGCTCAATGCAATCGTGTTCCCTACGAAAGTGGTGTTTACTTTTATGCATTAGTTCCTTAGTTTGTTTTGTTTGATTTTATTTTATTTTGTTTTGCTAGGGACTAGCAAAATCTAGGTTTGGGGGTGTGATCTATATATGAAATATGCATTTTATTATCTCCTAAACTTATATTTATGCTAGTGTTTGTTTAGAATTATTGCTACTTTAATATAGTTTTTGGTTTTTGTAGAAAACAAGAGTAAAACGCAGAAATGGGATAAAACGCGACTCTAATGATTGGATATTAACAACTTCGATTGCATATCTATGATGGGACTGATTTAAGCTTCATGTTAAAGTACACGAAGTCAGCTTTCCAACGCCACTGACTGTTCGCAATTCGGAGTTCTGAGCAAAAAGTTATGATCATTTGAAATATTGCATGCGAAAGAGGCACGATTTAAGAGCAGAACCGTCAAGATGAGATTGGATGGATGAGATCGATACGAGGGGTTTATTTGATTAAAAGAAAAAAAAAAGAAGAAAGGATTAAATCCGGTCCGGTTCAATTAAAAGAAAAAGAAAAATAGAAAATAGAAAACCGGCCCGAGCCGAAGCTCGGGCCGTTCGTCCAGAAGCTCGAACGCCGGCGAATGTGAAGGTGGGTCTTGGCGGCGGCGGGTTTCGACGGCGACAGAGGACATGACGGCGGCAAGGCTGGGCCGAGACGCCGGAGAGGTCGGCGACGATCGAGACGGCGAGGCACGGCGGCGGCGGCGGAACTTGACAAAACAGAAAAAAAATAAACAACTGAGTTCTGTTTGTGACGGCGGCGGAATCGGCCGGGGGCTGGATTTGAACGGCGGATGAGCTCCGTGCGACGGTGGTCCTGGACTGATGGCGACCGGCAATAGCAGCTAGGCTTGGACGAAGACGACGGCGGAAAAACAGAGCGTGTTCATTTGAAAAAAAACAGAAAACCGTGTTAAAATTGGACATTCGTGCTTCGATTTGGATTCCTATTTTGAATAGGAATTTGATCCAAAACGGAGAAGGCATCGAATTGGACTCTTTAGAATAGCCTATAAAACAGATAACTACAAAGAAACAGAAAAAAATTTCAGAGCTTGGACGGATTTTCTGGCCGGGAAAAAACAGTTCGGAAATTCCAGTTTTTGGGTCGTAGATTCGCCGGATTCCGGCGTGGTCTCGGCCGGAACAGAAGGGGGAAGAGAAAGGAGTCGCCGGAGGAGAAGAAGAGGGAAAAAAAAGGAGTGATTCAGAACTGCTACAGTAACTCCGGCGTACGCTACAGTGCACGGCTGCGCGGAAGACGATGAATAGTAACCCGTGAATAGTGTTTTGCGTGAACAGTATTTTCTGGTGAATAGTGGAAAATGACACCAACGAATCAACAGTGTTCTCCTTGTCCGATGGCCGGCTAAATTCGCGTCCAAGGCGTAGATGAAGCCCTAGATTTGTGATACTACTCTTGTTTGTTTTATTCAATACAATTGATATGATTTTTGCTTAATGCTATTGCATGAGTTTCTTTTGAGTGCTTGACCATAGACTTGATTGATATGCATGAAATTAGATCTTTTTAATTCCTATGCTTAGCTAAAAGTAGGCTGGTGTTAATTCTATGCCCGACCAAGGATAGGATCATTAGCCCAAATGATAATTCTATGCCCGACCAAGGATAGAATTATCTACATTAATTTTTAGTGGATGAACTCGCGTGTCCGACCAAGAACGTGAGTGAATTCATTGTGATTTGTGTGTCTGACCATGAACACAAATTACCATATCATGTCAATTTGAGCATAATAATAATTGAGAGTAGTAATTGCATGTCTAGTGGTGGATTCTTTGCTTTGGCACTTCTCCATATTAGTTAAAATCCATTTTTAAAGTAGTTAAATTTTATTGCTTCTTCTAGAATAATTAAAACAAAGTTTACTTTCACTTGAATTTGGTAAAATATTAAGTCCATCCCTGAGGTTCGACAACCTTTAATACTCACTGTAGTACAATTGCCTTGTGCACTTGCAAGGGTTTTAATTTTAAACGATCAGTAAGCCCTTGCTAATTAGTTGTTACATGTTATTGTTGGAAGCATTTTAGCTGTGAAATTTAGCATCATGTGTTTCGAGGCATGTGAATTTTCTATTTTGATTGTGTATCTAAGTTGCCTGTTGCTTATGTTCCTGCAGAGTTCTCCATCCTCATTTACTTTGGGTTCGGGTGATTTTCCAACTCTTATCTCTGAAAAGAGTTATGAGTCGAATGTACGGCAAGGTGCTAAAATTGACTCATTTTACTTATAGTTAAAACCTTACTTTTGGCCTTCACATATGTCTAGAATAAAAAGGTTATCTAGCACTTTACCCAATAACAACAATATTGGGGAATATATGTGATATAGTTTTTGCGTGAGTTTTCCAATACATTTGACATTCTTCAATCAATGTCTCTGTGAACGACTTATATATACCGGATGCAGTAGAATCTCGCAATTCTTTGCATGCATCACCCTTCCAACCAAAATGATTATGCATTACTTTAAAATGGAACGGATGATCTAGGTTTGCCAGCTCACTGTATTGTTTACTTAAGCTCATTCCCGTTAAGGTGGGCCCTGTGATGGAATGCATATATCAACATTTTAATGTTTTGTCGAAAATAAATTTTTCGACATGAACTCAACTCATTGGGGTGGTATCATAACTCTTTTGTCATTGGGGATCTTTAATTAGTTGTGAGCACATGTGCATTCTTTATCAAATGCATGTTTTATGAACTTGTTATTTATTTTTAATGTCACTGTTTAATGAATAGTTTACCTTTTTATTCTTGCTTGGTATAGTAAATATATGAGCGTATGAGTCTGCTTAAAACGTTTCTGGTGACTGTTTGGATGCTTGAGTTGTGTTGAGTATGCTGTTTATATTCTTTGTAGTGTGTAGAATGCACATTGATGCCAATAATTCAGCAAACTACATTCTTGTATAACCGATTTTTGTTTTCCACGGAAGTTTTCTGTGTGATTCACTCCTAAATACTTTTTGAGAGTTAGGGCGATTCAAAAAATTAAATACTCTACGTTTCTGTTATTTGGTTTGTTTTCTTCTTGTTGTTATTGTCATATCTGTTCACATTCTTTAAAATTTTCTTAAAAATAGATACATTGGATGGACTTTCTTTGTTGTTGGCATCAGTAACTTCTCTCTTTTTAAAAATTCTTAATATTCAACTTTTTTTGGATGGTTAAGTATTCTATTCTGTTTACATGCGCCATGAAGTTTCTATCTAACTTATTTATTATGCAATGGAGTTTCATTGTTAACTTGCATTGAATTTTGTACTGGTTTTCATACCAGGTCACAGTTCTCATGGCCATCCTTCCTCATCCTCTATTAAAGCTGCAACACAGAACAGAGCTGAAGCTTCTTCACCTGGTACTTAATTGCATTCAGCTATTGTAGTGGCATAGCTTCTTCACTCTGGCCTACAAATGGTTCTAGCTGCACAAATAAGTGGACATGGGAAGCAATTTTTATCAGCCTCAAGAATTTCAGCTTAGTCCGACATGCATACGACACACGCGTGCATCATCTTAGCACACGCATATGTGCCATCAATCCCAATAATCGAAAGCTCTTATATGATGGCAGATTCCCAGGCAGAAAATCTTGAGATGGATAGAAAAAATGATTTTGTGGACATGGATGTGGACATAAAGGACTGTTTTCTATCGGAAAAATTGTATCGGCCAGGCGGCTCGATAGACAAGTTTACAGGCTGCAGGCCAATGCGTCTGGGCCACTCAAGCTCTAACTCCTCTACATACCCCTACAAAATGTTGCTCGTCAATCCAGCCTGTCGAGCCACCAAGGAAATATCAGGGCTCGCGCACTCGAGGAACATTGCAGTGCAGGGAGTTGTAATCAGCTTGTCAAGCTTCACGCGAGGAACATTGCATCATGTTAAGGAGCGCAGGGAGTTGTCATCAGCTTGCCAAGCTTCACGATTGTAGTTGGCAGTGAAGTTTAGGTCAGTGGGACTCATGGTTGATAGCTGATATATGGAAAATATACACATTTTTATATGCCTTTCTACCTATTTGTTAGTCGTATTTTTAGTTAAAATAAGGATAATTAATGTTTATCTGTGTTAAGTGAATAATTTGGAGTTTAATGAATAAACGCGCTTAATTGAGTTATTTAGATGCATTAATTGGTTTTAATAGATTAATGTTTTATTATGCGTCTAATTATGATTTATTTTTATTTATGCAGGTTTTAGAGCTCCATGTTTCAGATTAACAAATACGCGTCAATCAGCTCATATGAAGAGATCGAAGATCCGGCGGCTGAGATTGATACGGCGGGTTTTAAATAAGAAAAGAAAAAAAAAGAAAAAAAGAAAGGAAATGAATTGAACCGACCGGTTCTGGTTCGGTTCATAAAAAAATAAAAAAAAAGAAAGCAACCCGAGCCCGATGGCTCGGGCGCCTGGAACAGAAAAAGAAAACAGAGCCTCGCTGGGAGGCTCTGTTCGAGCACCGGAGGCTGAAAATCCGGCGACCATGGGCTTCACCGGCGACAGGTCTTGGCGGCAAGTTCAACGGCGATGACGGCGATCACGATGGCGGTCTGTTTATGGTGGCGAGGCCGATGCGGAAGCACCGGCGACGAAGAAAAGTCCGGTGTAAACAGAAAAAGGAAAAAAAAGGGCCGCGATTGGGAAGTCCAAATTGGAAAGATCAGAGGTGTTCTTCGAATGGAAAGTTCGTCGATTGGGAAGGAAATTAGGGCTGGCCGGGTTGTGTTATAAAAGGAGGAGGCCGTGGTGGAAAGGAGGGGGTTCTGCTGTGTGAAAAGGAGGGAGGCGGCCGACTGTACTGGCTCTGTTTTCGGGGCTCCGGCTGTGCAGAAGGGAGAAGTAGGCGGCCGTGGTAGAAAGGGGGATTCTGGACAGTTGGCTGCGGAGCAGAGGGTCGGCGGTGGCTTTTGGATTGTTCGTGCTGAAGGGGGTCGAAAAAGGGAAGCTTTACAGAGGTGGCCGGAATTATTTGCAGCAACAGAGCACTGTGATGCTCGGGAGAGGACTGGACGGTATTGTTCTGTGAGGAGGAAGGTGCTGTTCTCAGAAGACTAGTTGGTGGTGGCTGTTCTGTCGAGAGGCAGAGAGAAGGGTTCGAGGAGAGGCTTTGTGCTGTGGTGGCGACTGGGTTGTGCAAGTGGAAGCCGGATCTGTCGAGAGGCAGAGAAGGGAAGAAAGGGCTCTGTTCTGGCGTTGGATTTGGGAAGAACTGTTGCTGGAGAGAGTGAGGACGAGAGGAGTTCTCGAAGGCACAGTTTGTCTGTGGCAACGAAGAGGAGGAACAGAGTTGTCTTGCTCGAGAGAGAGGCAGACCTATTACTGTTTTTGAGCCGGCTGAGTCAACACGGGAAAGAAGCTTTGCTTTGGCTGGAATTGGGGACTGTCTACTCTGTTCGAGAGAAAGAGTAGAACGGTTGAGGCGTGCAGTTGAGAGACTGTTGCTGAAGGTGGAGGAGAGAGCAAAGCAGGACAGAGAAGCAAGACAGACTGAAAACAGCAAACAGGATTTTTCTTTATTATTTTATCTTTTGTTTAGTTAATTTCTGTGTTTTTAAGTTAGTTGAACAATTGATTGCTTAAAAAGAAAATAAAAATTAGAACTTTACATTTCATTACTACTTGCTACATACTCTAGAATTAGGTTGAATATCTTACTAAGTCTCTGAGGGATCGACCTCGTAGCCACTATTCTGCACTAGATTCGTGCGCTTGCGAGTATCATATTAAAATTTGCATCATGTTTTTGGCGCCGCTGCCGGGGACTACGTAGGATAATTTACCGAATTCTTAGAGTAGTTTAGTTTCAATTTAAGTTGGTCTACTTTTTGTTACTTATTAGTGTTTTGTCTTTTTGTAGGAGTAAGAGAAAACGCGGAATTCTCGCCAACGTTGGAAGGGCCACCCCTTCCCCTCGTTTGCATTCTTTTACATTCTCTTTTAATATTTCTAGGTGCTTGGTATTTTTTTTATATATATTTCTTCCTGTGATTGCATGCTTGTGTTAGTGCGATTTTTAGGTTTGTTCTAGGTATTTAATTTTTAGTGCCGTTAGTTAGTGTATGCTTGGTCGTCGGTCACTGGGTGAAAAACTTGCACCTCTTGACCTAGAAATTGAAAGAACTTTTAAAGCAAGACTCAAACATACAATGGATATTGCAAATCAATTAGATAACATGGAAAATGAGAATGTGAGGAAGACACTAAAAGATTATTCATCCCCCATTCAATTCAACTCACCTTCCTGCATAGTGTTGCCGCTCACCACGGCACACCACTTTGAGTTGAAACCAGGGGTGATGCAACTCTTGCCCACATTCTATGGTTCTAATAAAGAAGATCCCTATAATCATGTTAAAGAGTTCCTTGACATTTGTGCTACATTTAAATTCCAAAATTTCTCTGATGAATCTGTTAGGTTGCGCCTCTTTCCCTTTTCTTTGAAAGAAAAAGCGAAAGCATGGTTGAACTCTTTAGAAGTTGGAACAATTAGGAGTTGGGATCAGTTAGCTGAAAAATTTTTGAACAAATTCTTCCCTGTTCATAAAACTCATGCCCTTCGTAGAGAAATTACAAATTTCATGCAGAAGGAGGGTGAACACTTTTATGAGTGTTGGGAAAGATGGAAGAATTTACTCCTTAAGTGTCCACACCATGGATTTTTAAAGTGGCAACAAGTTCAATTCTTCTATGACGGTTTAACACCTCAGAACCGTCAAATGGTTGATGCCGCTAGTGGTGGGTCAGTTATGATGAAGAGTACCGAAGAAGTATGGGATTTTATTGAGACTCTATGCGAGAATTCTCAGCAATGGGATTGCTCAAGTAGAGTTGACAGAACGTTTCCTTTTCAGAAGAAAGGAGGCGTATATGAGGTAGACAACAACGCACATTTGATCTCCAAGATCGACAGCCTGACACAACGCTTTGATGCGTTGATATCTGCTGGTGGGCCCCAAATGCCATCACATGTCAATGTGTGTGCTAGTTGCTCTAACCCCTCCCATGTCACACAAAACTGTCCTTCTCACACCTCTGGAGTGGAATACAATAGTGATCAGGCTAATGCTATAAATGCCTTTCCTCGACCTGGCAATAACCCATATTCGAAAACTTATAACCCAGGTTGGGCAAGGCATCCCAATTTTTCATGGTCCAAAGAACCACATCAAGGAGGACCTCCAGGGTACCCTCCCAATCAATCTTACCCTCAACAAGTTCAAACATTCCCTACACAACCCAAGAAACCATCTCTTGAGGATACTTTGAATTTGTTCATGCAAAGCTCTCTACAATTTCAAAAAGATACCCAACATTCTTTACATGCCAACTCGCAAGCAATTGCGAAGCTGGAACTTCAAATGGGTCAATTGGCTTCTGCATTGAATGAGAGGGAAAAAGGTAGGTTCCCTAGTCAACCTGTAGCTAATCCCAAAGGACAATTTGAAGTGGGATCTAATTCTTGTCAAGACCAACCTCCAGCGCAAGTTAAAGCCATAACTACACTTAGGAGTGGAAAACAAATTGACAATAATGTTGAACTACCTAAGACTGCCATAGACACAACTGCTAGAAAGGGTGAGGACCAAGAGAGCACCACTAGACCAGACGTGAGTCCTGTTACATCGAAGAAGAGCCTAGAAGCTTCTTCATGTCCTGAGTCTAGCCATATGCCACCCTATATACCCAAGGCACCTTTTCCTCAAAGACTTGCAAAAACATCTCAAGGGAACAAACTTGATGAGACAATGGAAATTTTTAAGAAAGTGCAAATCAATATTCCATTGCTCGATGCTATTAAGCAAGTTCCCGCTTATGCAAGATTCTTAAAAGACATGTGCACCCAGAAAAGAAAATTGAATGCACACAAGAAGGTGTTTCTCACTGAACAAGTTAGCTCAATTCTTAAGTATAACACTCCTCCTAAGTTTAAAGATCCAGGATGGCCCACAATTTCATGCGTTATAGGAGACCATACTGTGGAGAGGGCATTGTTGGACCTAGGAGCTAGTGTAAATTTGCTGCCATTCTCTGTTTATGAGCAACTTGGATTAGGAGAGCTGAAACCGACTACCATAACACTGCAACTTGCAGACAGATCAGTTAAAGTCCCACGCGGTGTTATTGAGGATGTTCTGGTTCAGGTGGATAAATTTTACTTCCCCGTAGACTTTATTGTCTTAGATACCCAACCTGTGCAGAATCCTAGTAGTCAAAATGTGACAGATGCCAACGTATGGGTACATTATCACGTAGGTCCATGATGCCCCTTACCAACATTCTGATTGTTGAACTTTTTGATGTTTGGGGTATTGACTTCATGGGCCCATTTCCTCCATCGTTTGGTTATCTCTATATCCTCGTTGCAGTAGATTATGTTTCCAAATGGGTAGAGGCCATTCCCTGCAAAGCAAATGATCACAAAGTGGTGGTTGGGTTCTTGAAAGAAAACATATTTTCTCGTTTTGGAACCCCTCGAGCAATTATAAGTGATGGTGGTACACATTTTTGCAATTGAGCTTTTGAATCACTCCTGAAAAAGTACTCCATTACTCATAAAATTGCAACTCCATATCATCCGCAGACTTGTGGACAAGTAGAGGTTTCAAATAGAGAAATTAAATGCATTCTTGAGAAAATGGTTCGTCCCGACCGAAAGGATTGGTCTGACAGATTGAATGATGCATTGTGGGCTTACCGTACTGCTTTTAAGACACCAATTGGAATGTCTCCCTATAGACTTGTATTTGGAAAACCTTGTCATTTACCTGTAGAATTAGAACATCGTGCTTACTGGGCCATCAAAACTTTTAATTTTGATATGGACAAGGCTGGAACACTTCGCAAATTGCAACTCAATGAATTAGACGAAATTCGTAATGAGGCTTATGAGAATGCGAAGATTTACAAAGCGAGGACCAAAGTTTTTCATGATCAGTCAATCCTGAGGAAGTCATTTGAGCCCGGTCAAAAAGTTTTGCTCTATAACTCCAGGTTACATCTCTTCCCAGGAAAGCTCCGTTCCCGATGGTCTGGACCTTTCATTGTGCACAAAGTATTTTCCCATGGAGCGGTTGACATTAAAAACCCTAAAGATGGAACTATTTTCAAAGTTAATGGCCAAACATTGAAACCATATTTAGAGGGTTTTACTGAGAGAGAGGAGATTGTTCTCGATTTGGATGAACCTAATGCTCCTACATGATTTTTGGTTACGTCTGGCTGAAGACGTAAAACTTAGCGCTCTTGGGAGGCAACCCAAAACTTTTGGTTTTTGATAGCTTTTTATTTGTTTAATATTTAGGTTGTTGATACATGTGTGGGGATGCTACAATCTAGGTTTGGGGGTGTATTTTCTTTTTCCATATTTTATACTTACTCCTCATTCTTAGTTTGTGTGTTTCAATGCTCTACATCTACCATGAGGCATCTCCATTCAGGTGATTTCTTTCCTTTCACTCCTTTTTCTTTTACTCATCATTGTGATATTTATTTTGGTAAACATTGAGGGCAATGTTTCGTTTAGGTTTGGGGGTGTAGAAAAGAAAAGTAGTATTCCTTTGGTTTCTATTATTTCATTAAAAAAAAAATTAATTAAAAAAATTGAAAAATTGAAAAAAAAGAAAAAAAAACATAAAAATTTACTTAGTTTTAGGTTGTTTGTTAGTATTTTTCTTAGGTTTTGATAGTTTATCCCTTTATGATGCATACTTCAATTTTTAAGAGATTAATTTGCATTGGAAGTGTGAGTAAGTATACTGGAGGATAGAGAACTTAACTGAGCATATCTTTCTGTTACAGTCCTCTTGGAACGAAGTGCTTGAGCTAATAAAACTCACTCACACACACTAGTTACATAAAGTAATACAATCTAGAGATTTGTTGAATGCTAATTTACAGTGGGATATCTTTAGTCAGTGTCATTGGATGATATGTGGTTGTCTGTTGAGCTTAAAAGATCATGATAGACCATTTACTTGGCTATGGCAAGGGATTGGAACCGGAAATAGGTTGAGAGTATAATACAGCCTGGACGGAATAAAGATTGCTGAAATATGAATGCTGAAAAGAAAAAAAAATGCGAAAAATGAAAACAAAATGAATGAAAGAAAAGGGGGCTGCTTGACTTTATAGGATTAACTTAGGCTGATGCTCGGGCCCGAAGCGGTCTACTTAAAACCTAATGCCCTAAGCCAACTGGCTGGGAGTCATTGGCCTGAGTCATTGCTAAACCTAAGCATCTTGAAGTCAGGCCTTACACAGTCCTAGCGAAAGAAAAAAAAAGAAGAAAAAAAAAAGTTTGTGGTGTATTATCCTCTCAAATCTAGAATGTTGGACCCGAAGGAGGCGCGCAGATCTGTGCTATCATGAACCTAAAGATTACGACGACTGTGTTGATTCTGATGTTCTTTGGTTAATGGGTCACACTGGATCTGTATAAAACAGAGATTTAGAATGTATTGCTACAATGTTCTACACTTTTACTATATAAAGTATCATGCTATATCATATTGAGCAGAAATTTTCAAGATGAAGGTGTAGAATAAAACCACTTACTTGAGGGCTTCTATATTCCAGTTGATTATAAATCCAAGTACATGTGGTTGATTTTCTTAAACGTTGCAGTTTGCATTCGAAGGGATATTAGGATTGTTTGTTTTGTAGTGATTTTATATTTCTTTTTACACTTAGATTAAATAGGTTGATTTCATAAATACATGTTTGTGGGTAGCATGGCTGCAAACCCTCATGAGACTTCACTCGTCCAGCCAGGGACACCTGGGGGTTTAAAAGGCTTGTTGCATGCGCTAAATGCAATCGCGATTTCCTGCGAAAGTGGATTAGTTAGATTTCTTTGTTTTGTTTTGTTTTGTTTTGCTCGAGGACTAGCAAAATATAGGTTTGGGGGTATTTGATATATGGAAAATATACACATTTTTATATGCCTTTCTACCTATTTGTTAGTCGTATTTTTAGTTAAAATAAGGATAATTAATGTTTATCTGTGTTAAGTGAATAATTTGGAGTTTAATGAATAAACGCGCTTAATTGAGTTATTTAGATGCATTAATTGGTTTTAATAGATTCATGTTTTATTATGCGTCTAATTATGATTTATTTTTATTTATGGAGGTTTTAGAGCTCCATGTTTCAGATTAACAAATACGCGTCAATCAGCTCATATGAAGAGATCGAAGATCCGGCGGCTGAGATTGATACGGCGGGTTTTAAATAAGAAAAGAAAAAAAAAGAAAAAAAGAAAGGAAATGAATTGAACCGACCGGTTCTGGTTCGGTTCATAAAAAAATAAAAATAAAAAGAAAGCAACCCGAGCCCGATGGCTCGGGCGCCTGGAACAGAAAAAGAAAACAGAGCCTCGCTGGGAGGCTCTGTTCGAGCACCGGAGGCTGAAAATCCGGCGACCATGGGCTTCACCGGCGATGGGTCTTGGCGGCAAGTTCAACGGCGATGACGGCGATCACGATGGCGGTCTGTTTATGGTGGCGAGGCCGACGCGGAAGCACCGGCGACGGAGAAAAGTCCGGTGTAAACAGAAAAAGGAAAAAAAAGGGCCGCGATTGGGAAGTCCAAATTGGAAAGATCAGAGGTGTTCTTCGAATGGAAAGTTCGTCGATTGGGAAGGAAATTAGGGCTGGCCGGGTTGTGTTATAAAAGGAGGAGGCCGTGGTGGAAAGGAGGGGGTTCTGCTGTGTGAAAAGGAGGGAGGCGGCCAACTGTATTGGCTCTGTTTTCGGGGCTCCGGCTGTGCAGAAGGGAGAAGTACGCGGCCGTGGTAGAAGGGGGGATTCTGGACAGTTGGCTGCGGAGCAGAGGGTCGGCGGTGGCTTTTGGATTGTTTGTGCTGAAGGGGGTCGAAAAAGGGAAGCTTTACAGAGGTGGCCGGAATTATTTGCAGCAACAGAGCACTGTGATGCTCGGGAGAGGACTGGACGGTATTGTTCTGTGACGAGGAAGGTGCTGTTCTCAGAAGACTAGTTGGTGGTGGCTGTTCTGTCGAGAGGCAGAGAGAAGGGTTTGAGGAGAGGCTTTGTGCTGTGGTGGCGACTGGGTTGTGCAAGTGGAAGCTGGATCTGTCGAGAGGCAGAGAAGGGAAGAAAGGGCTCTGTTCTGGCGTTGGATTTGGGAAGAACTGTTGCTGGAGAGAGTGAGGACGAGAGGAGTTCTCGAAGGCACAGTTTGTCTGTGGCAACGAAGAGGAGGAACAGAGTTGTCTTGCTCGAGAGAGAGGCAGACTTATTACTGTTTTTGAGTCAGCTGAGTCAACACGGGAAAGAAGCTTTGCTTTGGCTGGAATTGGGGACTATCTACTCTGTTCGAGAGAAAGAGTAGAACGGTTGAGGCGTGCAGTTGAGAGACTGTTGCTGAAGGTGGAGGAGAGAGCAAAGCACGACAGAGAAGCAAGACAGGCTGAAAACAGCAAACAGGATTTTTCTTTATTATTTTATCTTTTGTTTAGTTAATTTCTGTGTTTTTAAGTTAGTTGAACAATTGATTGCTTAAAAAGAAAATAAAAATTAGAACTTTACATTTCATTACTACTTGCTACATACTCTAGAATTAGGTTGAATATCTTACTAAGTCTCTGAGGGATCGACCTCGTAGCCACTATTCTGCACTAGATTCGTGCGCTTGCGAGTATCATATTAAAATTTACATCAATAGCACCGGCTAGCGCAAGTGCCATTATAGAAAATATTTATCATTGATAGATGGACACTAACGACTACGCTAGTGAAGCTTCACCAGCTGGTTATAGCCCGGGCATAGCCTAAAGAATCTTTTTTTTTTCGGGATAATTGAGGTTTTCATTTAACCAAAGGAGGAAAGGGGAATACAAATAGAGAAGATGCACCCTTATGCACTGAGCCCAAACAAAATAAGCCCCCAATGGGAGAGATTTAAATGGCAAACTGTAGCCAATCAACCGATAAAATCATAGGGAGTTTACCGGCTACAACCAGTTTTTGATGCCACACACTAGGGGAGTCATTTCGAGCTCATTGAGAGGGGTGCATCTTAATATCTTGACTTAAGCCGGTGGATAAGGGTGTAAACGGTGTTCGGATATTCGTGTTCTATTTTATTGTCCAAATGTACATAAAAATTTGTCTGTGTCCGTCATGGACACGAACACAGACAACTTTGGTTGTCTGGCATACGAGCGGATCCGACTGCAAACAAGGTGTGTCCGTGTCCAGAGCCGTTTATGTCCATCCATGTATCCATGTGTCTTTGACAATTTTCAAGGCAAATGATCCTTGTCTATCCATGTCTGTGTCCGCAACATATGCGGGCGGACACATAGGGGTGTCCACACGGATGGCGGATAGGGCCTTTGTAACAGAAGCTATAAAAGTTTACTTTTGGGTCTTAGAGCTGAGAACATTTGTCCGTAATTAATCGTCCGGCCAGCATCCCTAGACGCATGGCCGGGTTCCTCTGTAGAACCTCTAGGATGTTCTGGTATTGATGTCCATAGGGGAAGTGGACAGAGCTGAGAGTAGAAATTGTTATCTCCAACCCTTTGGATGTTTGGAGCAGATACTCTTGTGACATCTCCTTACTCTCTGTAAGTTTGGAATTTTATATATTGATTTTATCCTTCCTTGACCTTTGAGAGTCTCGGATGATGATTGACTTCCTGGTAAGCGAACTGCATAATTGCTGATCCCGAGTCTATTTGTACTTGTCTTCAACCTTTGAATCTTTTTGCATTTGAATTATTATTCAATTGTGGGTTTTCTTGTATCCTACTGGGTATTTCCTATGGAATACTCATGCATCCTCTGATGCAGGGATTAAGATGGAACGAAAGTGATCGGCTATTCCTTTTGGTGATGTTGGGCGTTGAAGTTAGAAGACAAGTTACTTTTAATTTATTGTTTATGTTGATGTTTGTGGAACTTGCGGCCTGTGTGCTATTTTATTTGTTAATTGTGGAGACTTGTCGAATAATGTAATAATTAAATTAGATTTCATTTTGTTATTCTATCTCATGTACGTGGATATGGTTTAAGTCTTATCGATCCAGTATGACCCAAACATGTATGTGATGATTCGACTATTCGGTCCGTCCCAGATTCCTACCCTTATAACCTTAATTGGATTATTGCTTCCGCGCATATTGGGGTTGTGGAAATTTGGGGGGTGACATGGATGGTCCGCAGTCTCCGCCCATTGTGCCCGTTAGCACCGATGGGGCCTGCATCCCTAGACGCATAACTGGGTTCCAAAGAGAGAAACTTTAGGATGTTTTGGTAATTATCCACCGGGAAATGGACAGATCTGATCGTAGAAATTTAAATCTCCTTACACTATGGATGTCTGGAGTCAGAGCTTATTGATCGTTTAAATATAAAACCCTTGCAAGTGCACAAGGCAATTGTACTACGATGATTATAGAAATGGTTGTCAAACCTCAGGGACGGATTAATATTTTACCAAATTCAACAGAAAGTAGCAGTGTTGATTCTAGACTAAGAAAACAATGAACTTTTAACTAAATTACTGGGATTCAATCAATATAGAGAATATCAAGGCAGAGAATCCACCACAAGACATGTAATTACTACTCTCAATTATTATTAAGCATAAGTTAATATGATATGGTGACTTGTGTTCATGGTCAGACACACAAATTACAATGAATCTACTCACGTTCTTGGTTAGACACGAGAGTTCATCCATTATAAATTATTGTAGCTAACTCTATCCTTGGTCGGGCATAGAATTATCATTTGGCTAATGATCCTATCCTTCGTCGGGCATAGAATTAACACCAGCCTACTTTTAGCTAGGCGCGGGAATTAAAAAGATCTAATTTTATTCATATCAATCAAGTCTATGGTCAAGCACTCAAAAGAAACTCATGAAATTGCATTAAGCATGAATCATATCAACTGTATAAAATTAAACTATCAAGAGTAGCAATACACATCTAGGGCTTCATCTAGCCTTGAATAAGAGTTTAGTTACACATAGAAAGAAAGAAAAGAGAAGCCTGTTTAAGTAGATCCATCGTCATGAACCCTTCTTCTTCTTTGCTCCAAAAGACTCATTCTCTTGCTCCTCTCTAGCCTCCAAAGTATGTTCTCTAGTAGTCAAAACGTTCTCCCTTAAGGCCTATTTATATGTTTGAAGAGAAACCACGAAGTCCCCTTCCAAATCCGAGTCGAAATAGGTTTTGTTTTAGTTTTTCCGCATACAATAACACTGTTTTGCGGCCCTAGACAATCGATCGCGTTGAATGGCCGATCGATCATAGTTATTGTTCATGAATTTCAAATGGCTATAACTTTCTGATCTGAACTCCGAATTGCGCGTGGTTGGTGGCGTTGGAAAGCTGACTTCTTGAAAATAAAGCTTGAATCAGTCCAATCAGACATTTGCAGATGAAGTTATGATGATTTAACCATTGAAGTGAATTTTCACATCATTTCTGTGTATTACTCTTGTTTCCTAAAAAAACCAAAAACTATATTAAAGTAGTAGTAATTCTAATCAAACACTAGTATAAACATAAGTTTAGAAGATAATAAAATGCATATTTCATGTGTAGATCACACCCCCAAACCTAGATTTTGCTAGTCCTTAGCAAAACAAAACAAAACAAAATCAAACAAACAACTAAAGGAACTAATGCATAAAAGTAAACACCACCTTCGTAGGGAACACAATTGCATTGAGCGTATGCAACAGGTCGTTAGACCTCTAGGTGGCCCTAGTAGGACAAGTTGTGTCTCGTGAGGGTTTGCAGCCATGCTAGCTACAAACATGTATTTATTAACCTAATTAACCTAAGTGTAAACAAAAATAAACAAATTAAAACATTACAAAACACACAACTTATTATCCCGACAAATGCAAACTACAATGTTTAAGAAAATCAACCACATGTATTTAGTTCATAATCAACAAGAATATAGAAGCCCTCAAGTAAGTGGTTTTATTCCACACTTTCATCTTGGAAATTTCTGCTCAATATGGTATAGCATGATAATGTAAATAGTAAAAGTGTAGAACTGTCACGCCCCAAAATTCCTAACCTCAATCGGAGTGCGGAAATCTTCAAAAATACCATCTTTGGTGAGGTCGGTACTTTGGGACGCGACTCGGATAGTCGAACCAATCAGCCAATTACATCATCACAAAAGGATGTGCAATCAACATTACCAGGAACTCTCATAAACAAGGAAACTCATCATCCAATCTCAAAATAAAACCTTATAAATGTAACGAAAGAATCCTACTTAGGGGCCGTTTGGGGCGTGATTAAAAGCAAAACATCCAAATGGGGTGTTTTGCTACACTGTAGCATCTGGATATTTTATATATCCAGCTGAAACACCTCAGGAGGTGTTTGAGTTGGATGTAAAAATCCACATGGATGCTACAGTATATATTAATCACCTCATGCCCCAAACGGCCCCTTAGTTATTATTATAGCAAAGAACATAAATTGCCAATCAAAAGAAATCATTAAAACTATGGCACACAACGGCCAGTAATGACATCAAGTTATCAAACTAAGCAAGTAATTGAAAACTCTCCAATCATCCTCGAGCTTCTGCATCACCTTCCTGCTCCTGCACCCGTCATGTGTTAGTTATCTTTCACGCCTGCATCAGAGGATGCATGAGTATTTCATAGAAATACTAAGTAGGATGTAAAAACCCACTGAAGATGAATCAAGCAGTGTGAAGAGATATAAAGACCACAAAGGATTATGGATATTCAACAATAATTTGGACCGAACCTAAGGTCTATACACCTGAAAAGAAAGGTCAGTCAACAACGGTTCCTGACTCTCAAGTATAGAGCAAGGACGATCAATTATACGACTCCAAACAAAAACCAGTGTAAGAAGAGAATGGTCAAAATAAAGGTAAAATATACCAGAACATCCTAGAGGTTCTCCCTTCGGAACCCGGCCACGCGTCTAGGGATGCTGGCCCCATTTGTGCTTACGGGCACAATGAGCGGAGACTGCAGACCTTCCATAATGTCATACAGCCTAAACGTACGTATGTGCCTCTTTTTGGGCAGTAAGGAATCGCAACTCCCTAAATATAGAAGATCTCGCAAGATCTAGCAATGGCTCGTGAGCATACTATGAATCCACTTTGGAAAGAGTCTTGCAAGATCTCTAGTGGAGAAAGCAGTCATGTGTTCAAAGACTAGAGATCGTAATACTCTAAGATCATAAGGTATCTTTTTCTGGAATAGACTCCGAGGTCTCAACATTCTGAGAATAGAGTAACTCTTACCACAATGATTCACTCATGGAGTATAAATAAAACTTCAAGGTCTCTCGACAATATATGACTCACTCTCTGGAGTATGAATAGAATAGTGAAGACTCTCAACAATATATGACTCACTTTCTGGAGTATGAATAGAATAGTAAGGATCTCAACAACATATGACTCACTTTTTAGAATAACAAGGAGATTCACATCTCAGATAATAACAAAACTCACTATGAGACTAGAAATCAAAGAACCAATACTTTCAGACACATATGTTCATGCATAGCCTTAGATAGGAATATTCTAGAAAACCATTGGGTTTATAATATGAATAAATATATATCCAAATTCAAGATTTAAGGATAGGTCCTTGATGATTTGATTTCCAAGTGTAATCTCAAACCGACACAAATGCTTGTCTGAAAGACAGAAATCTTGATTTATTTGCTCACTTAGACTTACCCTATATGATTAGTCTTTTTACTTATCCAATTTTATTGTGATAATCCATATTAAGAAGTATAGTGAATAGTAATAACACTTTTTAGTTCATATTATACAATATCAGTAGTGTTAATAAGTATTAGTGCACAGTCTTAATTATACACCACCTGTGTCCAAGAAACACTTATTCAAACTCAATATCAGAATACAGACAGATAGGGTTGAGAATTGCATACTCCAATTAGAGACTCAAACCGAATCAACACACAAACAAAGTACTAAAGACATTTTGGATTCTCAAGACACCGTGAATTATATACTCTATATTAATCCTCAACTGAGTTATGACACACTGAGTCTAGACTTCAAATATCACTATTTTAGAAGATGAAAAATGATGATTCGAGTTCCAATTGGAAAGTCGAATCGAGTCAACACTACAAGTGAAGCATACGACTTATCAAATACCAAACCACCCTTCATTAGCTCATGATATTAATTCTTATACATAGTCCATTCTACTGCAATAGTTACTGAAAAATCTTGTATGATATATACAAAGTTCTTAGTATACTTATTATAGCATATGCTATTGCTTTGATAATGTTTTCCTAACTTTTACCTTAATTACAATGTTCTATTTTTACATAACAGCTGATTTCCGACGCTTCTCTGTATTAGCACAGATTGAATTTAATCTTGAAACTTTTACTGTAGATAGTCCTCTGAGGCTAATTTCTAACCCCACTGATTTTATATTTTTTTGATTTTATTTGAATTAGTTATGAATGATTTACTACAGAGTGTCAGCACAGAAACAGTTCTGGCCGAGATTAAGATTCTTAATTAAACTCGATTATCTTCCTTAATATGTAACACCCAAAAAATTGGTACGTTAACTAAAGGTTTCTATTTTAGGAAACTGTTCTAAAATAGGAAAGTTCGTTGCCTGATTTGATTTCTGGTTGTGCGATGTGCTTTGATGTGTTATTTGATGTTTATGATGTGATATAATTTGTTAATCGCATGACTATTAGTAGTAGAAAACCAGGACACGAGGGTTGGTCCTGGCGCTGGGCACAACCTGGCGCTGAGGCCAGCCTGGCGCCAGGGTTTGAGAACACCTGACGCCAGGAGTGGGGCCAGGCGCCAGGGCATGTGTTCAAGTGGATGAGACCTATTTAAATTTCATAATTAATCAGTTAATTTTGGTTTTATATATGGTCCGTGGTCTATACGAGATAGTGTAACGAGTAGTACAACCGCGGGACACCAGAGTCATGTGTGCGCAGGACTCTAGCTTTAGACGCACAGACCTGGGCACAGGGCCATGTGGCCCAGGCCCAGGGAGTCATGTGAACGTGGGTAACTAGCCACAAGGAGATCTTTAGAGGATTGGAGTGAATCTTGGAGCAAAATCTACGATTTGACCTAATAGCGGTAAATATGGTAAGTATCGCGGAGGATCGGGAAGTATCAGTTCGGTTGAGATAATTAGGGAAGATAAATCTTAATTAAAAAGAGATAAATATTTCACTTTTTAATCAACCAATAGGAAGGGGACGTTTAGTTGGTTGGCTTAGATATGGTAGTTTCCTAGTTTGGAATGAGATATGTAAAGTATGATTAAGATTGTAAGCTCGGCCAGTAATATTTCTGTATCGACAGTCTGTAGTAAATAAATCATAACTAATTCAGGAAAAACCGGAAAAATATAAAATTAGTGTGGTTAGAAATTAGACGCATATGACTAACTCCAATAAAAATTTCAGCGTCCATCTTCAATTGGACTGACCGTGGGAAGAGTCGGAAGTGGACTGTTATGCGTATGACAGTGTGCTGTAATTAGGATTAAGATAGTAAACGAATCTTATTAGAGATTTAAAATCCTAATTAAATAAGGAAAACACAATGGATTAACATGGCTGAACGTCCCTTACTAATGAGGGAGACCTTTTAATTGGTTAATTGGGATTTGGGATTAGGAAGGATCTAATTAGGAGATATCCTAGTTGGAGGAGGCTTTGGCTATAAAAGCCAAGGAGGAGGACGCCCATATGCTTCACTCCAAGCTTTGGACGTCTTGTGCAAAGCCCTAGCCCTTCTCCCTTGCCTTGACACTAATTCCAGCAACCGTCTACCAAACACGATCGATCGGCTTCGGTGCGATCGATCGCGGGTGTCTTCTTCATCTTTAAAACCTGCGCGGCCGCGGCGAACGAATCTTATTTTCGCTCGCCACCGCTGCCTCCGACCCCAGTTTGAGCTGAGACTCCGGCCCCCGACAAAATTTTGCATGGAGAATCCATTCCCGGTGTCCGTTTTAGAGATTTCCGTCTCTTTTCATCGCAATCCTGAGCTTTTATTCCGGTAAGCCGAAACGAAAAAAGAAAAAAAAAATTTGATTTTTCTTAGTTTCTGTTAGGTACTTTTGAAATCTGTCTCATACTTGCTCTTAAACTGATTATTGTGATACTTGTGTATGAGTTCAGCCTTTGATTCTCAGCATTTTCGCCAAATCTTATGATTTTTGTGCGTGAACAGTTCTGTTTTTTTTTTTTTAAAAAAAAAAAAGTTTCCGAAAGTGAGACATTCCGGATTTTCGATTCCTCTCATGCATACTTTTGATTGCTGATTACATTGCATGTTCATGATTGCTATCTCCGATTTGTAGTTATTTATTTATTATTTTATTGATTCAAAAAAAAAAGGCTAAGGAGTGAAGCTAACGAGCTGTCTTATGTCATTATTTGTGATATACCTGCTGTGCTGATGATCTATACTTCTTTGTGCATTAGTTATCTTTGTAGTGGTTTTGATTATGACCTTTGGTTTTCAGGAACGATGCCTCAGAAATCCTCTGCTCACAAACGCCCAAGGAGTGAAGCTTCCACTTCACGACATGTTGCTTCCACCCCTGCATCTCCACCTACGGCTACTCCACCACCACGGCCAATTCAATATGAGCGCCAGGTTCTCTTAAATCCATATATTCATGATCTACCAACCCAAGGCTGGATAAAGGCTCGGCCGGATTGGGCGAATTACTTCACCCATATTGCTTCTATGACGAGGAATGTGCATCACTTGGTGCACGAGTATGCCGTCCGAGAGTTCTATTTGAATGGCACTATAGAAGACCATGAGGATCAGGAACAAGTTACCATTCGCAGTTTGGTGTGTGGCACTCCTTTACGCATCCGGGCTGCTGACATAGCTCGAGCTATGGGCTGCGAGCGAGGTACTATTCGGCATCCAGATTTCAGTGGTTATCCACTTCCCATGCATCGCATTGTTACAGGTCGCTTGACAGGGTCGCCCATAGGACCTTGCTTGACCACATATCTCCAGGCCATCAGCATGCTACCGGAGTTCCGATTTGCCTTTCTCATTTTCCAGCATGATGTATGGTCCGCCAGGAAGGAGAAAGTTGACCGCACGATGACTGAGCTACTTTCATTCGTCTTTGGGCGGATGAAACAGATGATGGTGGGGAGAAAGGATGAACGGTTATCGTATCCTTTCATTCTTGAGCGCATATTTCAGACCAGCGGGGTCCGTTTTCCAGAGCATGCACGTTTATCTCGTGGACTCGGTCCGATTGGAGTTGACGCCTTTAACCATATGATCGCCCACACACGTATACATACTTGGCCACAGGCTCGCCGTGCTGAGGAGTAGGCCGAGCCACCTACGAGTCAGCCTACTCAGCAGTCCCCTTGGGATTCTATTCAGCAGCAGATCACTGATCTCACCAGCCATGTGCAGGAGATTCAGGCTACACAGCAACAGATTCTTGCAACCCAGCAAGCATATCAAGAGTCCCAAAATGCTATCACGTTACGCCTTGACTCTATTGTTGACTTTCTCCATGATTGGCGTTTCCCTCCTACGGACGATGGCGATGGCGACGACCAGGACTCTTAGTCCTTTCTTTTCTGGTGGTTTTCCTTCCTCTTTTCTCCTTTACTTATATCAGATCATTGCATTTTTATCTTTTGCTGTGCATTGAGGACAATGCTTGTATTAGGTTTGGGGGAGAGGATGTGCTTCATTGTAAAAACAGAAAAGGAAATTAAAAATAAAATTGAGTAGTTTTTAAAGTTGCTTGTTAGCAGTTTTTCATAGGTTTTGATAGCTTATCCCGTAATGATGCATATTACAATTCTTAGGAGATTAATTTGCATTGGAAGTGTGAGTAAGTATACTGGAGGATAGATACACTTGACTGAGCATACCTTTCTGTTACAGTCCTCTTGGAACAGGTGCTTGAACTAAGAAAATTCACTTACACACACTAGTACATAAAGTAATACCATCTAGAGATTTGTTGAATGCTAATCTACAGTGGGATGTCTTTAGTCATAGTCATTGGATGATGTGTAGTTGTCTGTTGAGCTTAAAAGATCATGATAGACCATTTACTTGGCTATGGCAAGGGATTGGAACCGGAAATAGGTTGAGAGTATAATACAGCCTGGACAAAATAAAGATGTGCTTGAAAATATATATGCTGAAAATGAAAATGCGAAAAAATGAAAACAAAAAATGAAAGAAAGGGGCTGCTTGACTTTATAAGATTAACTTAGGCTGATGCTCAGGCCCGAAGCGGTCTCTTAATACCTAATGCCCTAAGCCAACTGGCTGGGAGTCATTGGCCTGAGTCATTGCTAAACCTAAGCATCTTGAAGTCAGGCCTTACACAGTCCTAGCGAAAAAAAAAAAGTCTGTGGTGTATTATCCTCTCAAATCTAAAATGTTGGACCCGAAGGAGGCGCGCAGATCTGTGCTATCATGAACCTAAAGATTACGATGACTATGCAGATTCTGATGTTCTTTGGTTAATGGGTAACACTGGATCTGTATAAACAGAAATTTAGAATGTATTGCTACAATGTTCTACACTTCTACTATTTATGTTATCATGCTATATAATATTGAGCAGAAATTTCCAAGATGAAAGTGTGGAATAAAACCACTTACTTGAGGGCTTCTATATTCCTGTTGATTATGAACCAAGTACATGTGGTTGATTTTCTTAAGCATTGTAGTGTGCATTTGTCGGGATAATAGGTTTGTGTGTTTTGCAATGTTTTAATTTTTGCTTTGTTTTTGCACTTAGGTTAATTAGATTAATAAATACATGTTTGTGGGTAGCATGGCTGCAAACCCTCACGAGACAACACTCGTCCTACTAGGGCCACCTAGAGGTTTAACGGCTTGTTGCATACGCTCAATGCAATCGTGTTCCCTACGAAAGTGGTGTTTACTTTTATGCATTAGTTCCTTAGTTTGTTTGATTTTGTTTTGTTTTGTTTTGCTAGGGACTAGCAAAATCTAGGTTTGGGGGTGTGATCTATACATGAAATATGCATTTTATTATCTCCTAAACTTATATTTATGCTGGTGTTTGATTAGAATTACTACTGCTTTAATATAGTTTTTGATTTTTGTAGGAAACAAGAGTAATATACAAAAATGAGGTGAAAACGGACTTCAATGGTCAAATTATCATAACTCCGTGTACAAATATCGGATTGGACTGATTCAAGTCTCATGTGTTCAAGATGTCATCTTTCCAACGCCACCAACCACGCGCAATTCGGAGTTCGGAGCAAAAAGTTATAGCCATTTGAAGATTCCGGACAGTAAAAACGATCGATCGCATCCTTACGCGATCGATCGCGTCTTCCGCTTAAAAACACTACATTGGAGAAAACGATCGATCGGACACCAAAACGATCGATCGTATCTACTGGAATTTTTAGCCCAACGCGAAGTTTTGAAGACAGTAAAAACGATCGATCGGCTTCGTCCGGCGTCGTTCGCCATACGATCGATCGGAAGTAATTAACAAAGGAAAACGGCTTCGTTCGGCTGCGTTCGCAAGGCGATCGATCGTGCTACATGGGCGATCAATCGGTGCATACGGAAAACGCAATTTAACCCTATTTTGACTTGGATTTGGAAGGGGATTTGAGGGCTTTCCTTCACCCCTATATATATGCCTTAAGGGAGAACGTATTGGGCACCTAATATTCAACCTTGAAGAACTAGAGCTTTATTGGAGGCTAGAGAGGAGCAAGAGAAGGAGTCTTGAGCAAAGAAGAAGAAGAAGGATTCATGACGATGGATCTACTTAAACAGGCTTTTCTTTTCTCCCTTTCTATGTGTAACTAAACTTTTATTCAAGGCTTGATGAAGCCCTAGATGTGTATTGCTACTCTTGATAGTTTAATTCTATAAAGTTGATTATGATTCATGCTTAATGCGATTTCATGAGTTCTTTTGAGTGCTTGACCATAGACTTGATTGATATGAATGAAATTAGATCTTTTTAATACCTGCGCTTAGCTAAAAGTAGGCTGGTGTTAATTCTATGCCCGACCAAGGATAGGATCATTAGCCCAAATGATAATTCTATGCCCGACCAAGGATAGAATTATCTACATTAATTTTTAGTGGATGAACTCTCGTGTCCGACCAAGAACGTGAGTGAATTCATTGTGATTTATGTGTCTGACCATGAACACAAATTACCATATCATGTTAACTTATGCTTAATAATAATTAAGAGTAGTAATTGCATATCTAGTGGTGGATTCTTTGCCTTGATATTTCTCCATATTGATTAAATCTCAGTTAGATTAAATAAAGTCCATTGCTTTCTTTAGAATTAATTAAACTACATCTTTTTCTTCTCCTGAATTTGGTAAAAGATTAATCCGTCCCTGAGGTTCGACAACCCTTTAATACTCACCGTAGTACAATTGCCTTGTGCACTTGCAAGGGTTTATATTTAAACGATCACTCTCTAGCTTCCAAAGTATGTTCTCTAGTAGTCAAAACGTTCTCCCTTAAGGCCTATTTATATGTTTGAAGAGAAACCACGAAGTCCCCTTCCAAATCCGAGTCGAAATAGGTCTTATTTCAGTTTTGCTGCATACGGCGATCGATCGTTGCCTTCAATAACACTATTTTGCAGCTCATACGATCGATCGCGTTGAATGGCCGATCGATCGTAGTTACTATTCATGAATTTTAAATGGCTATAACTTTCTGTTCCGAACTCCGAATTGCTCTTGGTTGGTGGAGTTGGAAAGCTGACTTCTTGAACTTTAACATGAAGATTGAATCAATCAAATCAGACATTTGCACATGATGTTATGATAATTTAACCATTGAAGTGAATTTTCACATCATTTCTGTGTATTACTCTTGTTTCCTACAAAAACCAAAAACTATATTAAAGTAGTAGTAATTCTAATCAAACACTAGCATAAACATAAGTTTAGGAGATAATAAAATGTATATTTCATGTGTAGATCACTTATTAGTTTTTTTCTCCTTACGCGATGATCGTTTGGAGTCTCGAATTGTTATTCTTTCTATCCATACTTTGAGTTGGTTTTGTCTTTGAGTATGGTTGGTTTCCAGGTAAGGTAAACTATGTATTTCTAGTCCTGATTATGTTGAACATTGAAACTCTTTTCGAGAAATGTATGTCTGTATTTTCCATTCCTATTCTCTGTGGGGTTTTTGCATCCTACTGTGTATTTCTTCAGAATACTGATGCATCCTCTGATGCATGCATTAAAAGAGAGTGAAGCAGAACAGGTGATGATTAATGGAGCTGCTATGGATGGTAGAAGCTTGGAATGGAAGACTTTTATTATTTGATTTATGATTTGACAATTATTGATTGTCCAGCCTAGTGTGCCAAGAACTCAATTATCTTCGATTTGATTATTACACTATCTGCTGTTGTCACACCCCAAAATTTTTGACCTCGATCAGAGCGCAGAGTAACCAAAAAAAGACAGTTCGGAGGCTAGAAACTTGGCACGTGACCGAATACTTGATCTATCGTTACGTTTTACCACAACAAAAGATGCAGGATCATTATGACCTACCATAATCCGATACGTAATCTTATCATAACATTGCCAATAAAAGAAATAATCTACTTAATCCGTTACAGCAGATAGTGAAATAATCATCAAATCCAAAATAATTGAGTTTTTGGCACACTAGGCCGAACAATCAATAAAAGTCAAATCATAAATCAAATAATTAAAGTCTTCTATTCTAAGCTTCTGCCATCCTTAGCAGCTCTAGTAATCATCACCTGTTCTGCTTCACTCTCTTTTAATGCCTGCATCAGAGGATGCATGAGTATTGCCGAGTAGGATGCAAAAATCCCACAGTGAATAGGAATGGAAAATACAGACATAATGTTCTTGATAAGAATTTCAATGTTTAACTAACGATCATCGTGTAGGGAGAAAACAATCAATAAGTTATGACTCCAAACATCCATAGTGTAAGAAGATTCAATTTTTGCTTTCAGATTAGTCCACTTCCCTTGTCGATATTTACCAGAACATCCTAGAGGTTATCTCTTTGGAACCCTGCCATGCGTCTAGGGATGCTTGCCCCATCGGTGCTTACGGACACAATGGGCAGAGACAGCAGACCTTCCGTAATATCATACAGTCTAACACATACGTGTACCTTCATAGGATGAACTACACAGGCTTAATATAATTCGGAGATCACCATGGATCTAGCAATGGCTCGTGAGCATACTATGGTTCCACCTTGGAGAGTTTCTAACAATAACTCTTAGTGGGAGAAAACAATGTACATGGAGTTGAATGATAACTCACAACAACGGAGGTTGTATCAAATAACTCAAGATTCTCATCTTTCAAGGGTTGACTCACATAGGAGTACTAATGAGATCTCAATATCTCAATCAGCAATCGACTCACCAGAGGAGTGATACAAGACTTGTTCGGTATTCATCATTAACTGACTCATAAGAGATAATTTAACATGTTACACTCATCATGAATCTTCACTGTGCATAGCCCAAGATAAGAATTTCCAAAGCATTGAATATAGAATTCGATAGTCATCAAGTAGACCGAATACTAGGGTCCGAGAGTTCAAACCCTAGTTGGAACTCTATCGACTCAAACGGTATACAAAAATTGTGGACACTCAGAACACTGCTTCAGTAGAGAATGATTCGATCGAGATCATCTTTTAATTAAATTATTCTTACGGAAATCACCCTTACTCAAATCTTCCAATATTAATTAAGGTTATCTTAATCATAACTCATCATATACTCAAATCTTACTAAGTAATAATGTTTAGAAATCCTAATCTTGTGTACTGTCATTTGCATGATAGTCCAATTCCAACGCTTACTACAATTTGTACAATTAGAGTTTAATTCTAAAATTTTTACTGAGAATAGCCCTACGAGTGTGGTTTCCAACCAATAGACGGCATATTTTCATGACTCGTCTATAATTAATTATGACTTTTCAATTACCGTTCGTCGGCCGAGGGAGTCTATCTTAATCCAATGTATTACATTCATATTAGATACATTGTATACCACCTAGAATCATTGTAATAATCATAATTACCCAATCTTGAGGTATGTTACAAAACCATTATGACTTTAGTATAAAGTAGTATTACTCATCTTGAAACACCACTTACCTTCATAAAACTGTTTATACACAAAGTAGTTAAATAACATACACATTACCCAAATAGGACCACTAATCCTAGAAAGAATTATGAAGTAGAAGAGTACTGACAGAACATAAAGAGACTATCTGTAACACCCAAAAAATCGGTATGCTTACTAAAACTGGTTGATCTAAAACATGAACTTTTGATGCTTATTTTTGCTATGTATTGCAATTTTTAGTAGAAGTACACCAAGAGAGTTTTCCAACGCCACTGACGGTGCTCAATTCGGAGTTCGGAGCAAAAAGTTATGCTAGTTTGAATTTTGGTATATGACCGATCGCCGGGTACGCGATCGATCATGCCGGCAAAAAACTGAATACGGAAATTGCGTTTTTGTTAGGATTTTCTTGAGAAAATGGTACCAAATCCTAACCGAACTTGGGGAGGACGTCCATAAGAAGATCTTGGAGCATTCCTATTGGAGGAAAGAGATCAAGATGAGGAAGGATTTGTTTAAGATGAGAAAACCTCAAATTCTATATAAACCCATGAGCGGGGATGGGTTGTGCGATTGACATCAAAACCCTAGCCCTAGAAAGCTTGTGCTTTTCTCCTAGCCACGTTTACCCTCACTCTAGGCCTCTTATTGACTTGAGTTTTCATCCAAAGCTTGGAGCAGAGGCGAACGATGCGTAAAGGGCGAGATTTTTGTGAAACTAAGAGTAGGATGATTTTACCCCTATTCTTTGTGATTTATTTCAATCATATGAATGTCTTATGATTCAAATTCTGATGATAAATATGTTGACCTGGTTCTGGAATTGATGTGAGTTTTATTAATGATCATGCTCTTATATGTGAAGATGTATGAATCAATTGATGTATGCTATAATTGTGTACTTGTTTGATCTTGGTGTTACACATGCGGATCCTAGATGAAAAATTGCTTGATTTAAAGCCTTGTTGATGCATTCTTGACTGATGTCAGTTCTGTCCAAAATTTATTGTTCCATATTTGGGGCTTTAAGTTAAGGTTATTAATCTAAGCTTTAGTTATGTAATCTACCATCCAATATTGAATTATATCGGGTTGGTTGCCACCCTAGAATTGTGAATTGATCATGTGGGTCACTAACCAGTAGAGAGGAGAGTCATGACAACCTTAATCAGATGCTGGTATGTTCTGGAGTGTCCAGGAATTATTGTCCAATTGTATATGGAGTCTAAGTCAAGTATAATTTCAATGCTTAAAGGATTGTGATAAAAGTAACCAAAGTCAATCAAGATTTCCAAAATTTGGATGAGCAAGGTTTTGTGATAATGAAATAATATATTGTTATTAAGTATATAGAATCAGTAATTGTTGGGAATTAAACAAGGTAGATGACTAATTTGGTTCACTAATCAAATTAAAATTAAACAGTGTTCCCGGCCAGAACTGTTCCTGCGCCGACGACCTGCTGTATAAAAATCATAACTAATTATAGAAAAATCAGAAAAATATTCCATTTGTTTGGTTGAAAACTAGACTCATAGGATATCTGCAGTAAAAATTTCAGAGAGTAATTCAATTTGTGCTGACACCAAGAAGCGTCGGAAATCAACTGATTTGCAAAGACAGAACATTGTAATTAGGGTAAAAGTTGGGAAAACCTTAGCAAAGCATTACCCTATGCTAAAATAAGCATACTAAGAGTTTAATATGTATTATACAAGACTTTCCAGTAAGTATTACCATAGAATGGACTAAGTATAATACTTTAGTATTACGGGCTAATGGTGAGTTGCTCAGGTGTTCATTAAGTCTTATGTGTTTCATTGTTGATATTGACTAAATGCATGTTTCCAATGGGAAACCGAACCATTATTCTCTTTGACTAAAGTCTTAAAACCTTGAAGTTTGGACCAATGTTTTTATGACCAAGTTGAGTATTGAATTGTTCCATCTATGGCAAATCAATGTGTAATACTCCTATTGTTGAGACTTTATTTTGATACTCCTATGATGAGTTGTGTGATGATAGAGATAAAATAATCTCATTAGTACTCCATTTGAGATTCAGATGCTAAAAGAGGTATTGAAACCTCTATTATACTCCATAGTGAGTCATTTGTGGTAAGAGGTGGTGAGATCTATGTGGTACTCCTTTAGTGAGTCAGTTATTAAGATGAATGTGTTTTCACAGAGGATAGATTTCTATATCTCTGTCTTTGAGTAAGTAGTTGCTCCAGAGATCCTTTAAGAAGGACCATACGAGTCTTCGCCATTAGAGGCAGTTAAATAAGTTTCCCAGGATGAGAGAGGTGAAGTCTCAAAAGTACCTGAGTGAAGACATGTATAGTGTGCGGGTAAAAGCCATAATAGACTCCGTCTAGTTGAGTGTTGGAGAATACTCAAAAGCACTTGGATTAGGAGAAACTCCATCCAGTTGATAGTGGTATGATACTCAAAAGCACTTGGATTAGGAAACCTTGCAAGGGTGAGAGTTAATGATACTCAAGAGTACTTGTGTTAAGGGATTCTGCCAGGGTGAGACTTAATGATACTCAAAAGTACCTGCGTTAAGAGATACTGCCAGGGTGAGAGGCTGGATGCTCAAAAGCACCTGTGTTAAGAGAGTATATCTTTGGATCCTGGTTAGGTTTCCACCCAAAGAGAGGCATTTTGTAAGCACTGATAGAGCCAATATCCTAGACATGATTGGGAGTTCCAAGGAGAGAACCTTTAGGGTAGTCTGGCAAGAGAACCACGTGGGGGTGGTAACATCTGAGAGTAAAAGTTGTAGCTCCATATACTTGTGATAGTTGGAGTCTCAGTGAATGATATTTTTTTTATGCACTCTCGATGTTTGGATCATTGATTAATGATATTCTCTCCATACATTCTAGCTGTTTTGGAATCTTAGTGATTGATTATGTTTTCTGGTAATGCAATCATCTATATTCAGTATAAATGTTGTTGATATATCAGTCATTGTTTGAATTTGATTTATCGTCGTATATATATATTATATCTCTTGTGCTTGTGTGGGTTTTGCATCCTACAGGGTATTTCTTCGGAATACTCATGCATCCTGTGATGCACGCTTGGAGAAAGAGTAAATTTGGAGTGTCACGCCCCGAAATCTCATACCTCGATCAGAGTGCGGAAGCCAATCAAAGAGATACAAATGGAGGTAGAGGATCCCAGGCACGCGACCGAACAGTCAATTTTTTAACCAATTACAATCATCTCAAAAGGACGTGTAACCGGTTATGCCCGCAATTAGTGTAATACAATAATAGACATCAATGAATACTATGAAATGAATTTACTTAATACTAATAATAATCCATTTAAGAAAGTCAATAAAATAAACCTATAAGTCTATGGCACACAATTGCCAAAAAATGTCATAAGCATCAATAAAAGCAAAGCAAATAACTAAATAATCTTTAAACTCTTCTCGGCGCCTTCAATCCGCCAACCACTACTGCACTTCCTGATCTCACTTTTCATTTGCGCCTGCATCAGAGGATGCATGAGTATTTCATAGAAACACTCAGTAGGATGTAAAAACCCACTGAATTAAAACAAGCAGTATGAAGAGAATAAGAATAACAAGGGATGGTGAACATCTCACAACATCAAAACTGAACCGAGGTCTATACACCTGCAAGGTTAGTCGACAACAATTCCAACTCGCAAGTAAGGAAAACATCAATAGGGCTCCTACTACACATATGAATAAGGAGAAAATTATAATCATATCAAATGCTCTAGACATCGAAAGTGAATGGAGTTACAATTTCTGCTCGCTGAACCAGTCGCTCGCAAGTGACTAAACATACCAGAACCACCCTAGGAATTCTCTTGTGGAACCCTGCCATGCGTCTAGGATGCTGGCCCCACCAGTGCTTACAGACACGATGGGTGGAGAATGAGGACATTCCGTAATGTCCATAATCTAACGTACGTATAGTGCCTCCCTTCGGGCAGTATGGAATCGCAATTTCATAATTATAAGTGACCTCGCATGATCTAGCAATGGCATACTTGAGCATACTATGAAACCACCATGGGGAGAGTCTCGCAAGGTCTCCAGTGGAAGAAACAATCATGTAATCAATATGAGCAATATCTCAAAGGAATAGAGGTCACAACACTCTAAGATCATAAGGTATCTCTTACCATGATAGACTCTCTCAAGGAGTATGGATAGAAGCATCAAAGTCTTTGGTCAACACATAACTCACTCATTGGAGTAGTATAGAATAACAAGACAACTCACACAAGGAGTAACATACAATCAATACGTACCTTTCATGCTCAGCCCTAGATAGGAATTCATCATTCGTATTAGAGTTTATAATACAAATATCAGAGATAAGAAATCAAAGAATCTTAGATGATTTGAATTCCAAGTAGAATATCAAACCGACATCAACGCTTTTGAAACAGACAGTTATGAATCACTTGTTCAAAGGATTAACCCTCATAATTGAATTACATCTAACCCAATTCTTACTGTGATATTTCATAAGTATATAGTCCAATTATTATTATTAGCATATTAATCGTTATCATATCATATTACATGATATTATTTGTATACTTAGTATTTTCTCTCAGATTCTGCTCACTGTCTCCTGCACAACAGTCCTCTTCCGATGGTTACTGTGCTCTGTACAGTAAGACTTACTCTCTGAAATTTTTACTGATAATACGATCGTGAGTCTAATTTTTTACTCCACTGATTTTATATTTTTCCGATTTTATTTGAATTAGTTAAGAATTATTTACTACCGACTGTCAGCACAGAAATAATTCTGGCCGAGATTAAGATTCTTAATTAAACTTGATTATCTTACTTAATGACACATTATAAACGATAATACATCAATAAAAGACCATATAATCCCCTCCTAGACCAATTACAGAACCTAGAATTATTTGGAATTACTAAAGTTCACTCCTTTCTTGTATTTTTATATAGATAATATAGTTTGTAAACATTAATACACCCCAAACAAGACAATTAATGTAAGACACACCTTAAAAGCACAAACTCAACGTGGAACATCATCAACCAAACAATAACAGAACCTTTAGTCTCTGAAAAATTAATAAAGCATGAGACTTCATATGCAAATTCCCATCTAGAAGTGAAACATGAACGCACATATGATTTATGATGCACTACGCATAGAAATAGGGACATAACTCATTCATCTCGCAAGAATCCAAACAATAACTAAGGTGTTGAATCAAAATACATGTCAAAAGCAGATATAATCAATAGAGAGAATAGGGAAAAACCATCTTACTTAATCCTCCAAAGATTTCGCTTTTATACGCGCGTCTCGTCTCTTCCGCTTCTTCCAAAGCTCCCGCTCCAAGCTCTCGCAAACTCCCACAAAAACAAGCCTCCAAGGAGATGGGTGAACGTGGGAAGGAGAAGGTAAAGCTCTCTGGACGTTCTAGGGTTAGCACAAGCCAATTCTCTAGGGTTTATATAAAGTTGGGAGAGAATCTATTCTCAAACAAATCTTCCAAATCATGGACAGTTCCAACCAATGGGAAGGCTTCAAAATCCTATTGGAGATGTGCAAATCAAGTCTCAATGGGATTTGGTATCTTTTCCAAGCAAATCCACCCCAAAAATACTTCTAGAAAACGCAAACCGCAACCGGCGATCGATCAGCAATACGGCGATCGATCGTCGTATGCACTGTTTTACACTACCACGCTACAGCCGATCGATCGCTATTTCTTCCGATCGATCGCTTTACGCGAAACACAAAATTCACAAATCACAGTAACTACGATCGATCGTTTTGGTACGGCGTCGATCGGTTCAAGCTTTCTGATCGATAGGCTCTTATGGCGATCGATCGCTTTCACGCTTAATCAAATTTAATTTCTCATATCTTTTTACTCCGAACTCCAAATCGCGCATAATAGGTGGCGTTGGAAAGCTCTTCTCACCAACTTTAATTTGCACAAGGACAACGTGACTAAATCAAACGGTAAGAGGGGCAAATTTCGGTTTTAATATACTTGCTACTTTTTTAGGTGTTACATCCTCCCCTCCTAAAAAGAACATTTCGTCCTCGAAATGCCGTCTCTCAATCTTCATAAAAGTAAGGGTAGGATTTCCTCATTTCTCTTTCCGTTTCCCAAGTCATTTCCTCAGCTAGCTAGTTTTGCCACAAAACTTTCACCAAAGGAATAGTCTTTCGTCTAAGTACTTGATCCTTTCTGTCAAATATTTTAACAGGTTTTACCGAAAATGTCAAATCTGCTTCTAACTCCATCGTTGCGAAATCCAAAACATGTGATGGGTCTGACACATACTTCCTCAACATGGAGATATGGAAGGTATTATGCACCTCGTCCAACTGTGGCGGTAAACCCAAACGATATGCAACTGGCCCAACTCGCTCCAAAATTTCAAATGGTCCAACGAACCTCGGACTCAACTTTCCTTTCTTACCAAATCTCTTGATTCCTTTTGAAGGTGATACTTTCAGAAATACATGGTCTCCTTCTTGAAATTCCAAATCTCTCCGTCTATTGTCTGCGTAATTCTTTTGGCGACTCTGAGCCGTTTGTAGTCTCTGTCTGATCTGTCTTACCTTTTCTGCACAGTATTGCACTAATTCTGTTCTCAGCACTTGATTCTCTCCGACGTATGCCCAACATGTAGGGGATCTACATGGTCTTCCATATAGTGCTTCAAACGGTGCCATTTCGATACTCGAATGATAACTGTTATTATATGCAAACTCTATCAATGGTAAATGATCATCCCAATTACCTTTCCAGTCAATCGCACAGGCTCTTAGCATGTCTTCCAAGGTTTGAATCGTACGTTCTGATTGTCTGTCACTCTGTGGATGAAATGCCGTACTAAAGTTTAACTTGGTTCCCAACGCTTCTTGTATACTCTTCCATGTTCTTGATGTAAACCGAGGGTTTCGGTCAGACACAATAGATAACGGCGTACCATGTAACCTGACAATTTCTCTGATGTATAACTCTGCCAAACTTTCCGGATTTTGTTTCCATCTAATCGGAAGAAAGTGTGCTGACTTTGTGAGTCGATCCACTATAACCCAAATCGCATCTCGCTGTCTTTGAGTCTTTGGCAATGCCACAACAAAATCCATTGTAACGTGCTCCCATTTCCACTGTGGAATTTCCAGCGGTTGCAACATTCCAGTCGGTCTTTGATGTTCAGCCTTTACTTGTTGACAAGTTAAGCATCTTGATACAAACTTGTCAATATCTCTTTTCATCCCATTCCACCAAACTGTCCTCTTTAAATCTTGATACATCTTTGTACCTCCAGGGTGAATATTATACTGAGAGTTATGTGCCAGAATTTCCTGTCTTAATTCCATGTCCTTAGGTACTACCAATCTTCCTTGGAATCGAATACTTCCGTCTGCTCCTTTTTCAAAATCCGTCCTGTCCAATAATTTCTGTATCTGAGGATTCTTCTTTTGCGCTTCAAGGATTTCATCAAACACCACTGATCTTATAGAAAGATTCCCTATAAATGATATCCTCCTTGAAGTCGGCCATTCCAAATGACATTCTCCCATTTTCTGCATCAGTTTCCACTCTTGTACTAACATGTGAGCAATTATCCCTGTCTTTCTGCTTAATGCATCAGCTACCACATTCACCTTGCCTGGATGGTAATGAATGGAAAAATCATAGTCCTTCAAGTACTCTAACCACCTTCTCTGTCTCATATTTAGATCCTTCTGAGAAAAGATATACTTCAAACTTTTGTGATCTGTGTATACTTCAAAAGTTTCTCCATACAAATAATGTCTCCAAATCTTTAAAGCAAAAACTACTGTTGCTAGTTCCAAGTCATGTGTTGGGTAATTCTGCTCATGAATTTTCAGTTGTCTTGATGCGTAAGCCACAACATGTCCGTGTTGCATTAGTACACATCCAAGTCCACTCTTCGAAGCATCACTGTATATAACGAATCCTCCAGTTCCCGATGGTAAAGTCAAGATCGGTGCTGATGTTAATCTATTCTTCAATTCCTTGAAACTTTTATCACATTCATCATTCCATATAAACTTCACCCCCTTTCTGGTCAACTTCGTCATTGGCAAAGCTTGACTTAAAAATCCTTCAATGAATCTTCTATAGTAACCTGCCAATCCTAAGAAACTTCGAATCTCTGTCACATTCTTTGGTTGTTCCCACTTCAACACTGCCTCTACCTTCGTTGGATCAACTGATACTCCATCTTCTGATATGACATGTCCAAGAAAATTCACCTTGTTCAACCAACATTCACACTTATTCAGCTTAGCATATAACTGATTATCCTTCAATATCTGTAACACAAGAGTCAAGTGAGTTCTGTGTTCCTCCCAACTTGCCGAATACACCAAAATATCGTCCACAAAGACTATCACAATCCGATCCAATAAGTCCACAAAAATTCTGTTCATCATGTCCATAAATGCTGCTGACGCATTAGTCAAGCCAAAAGGCATCACTAGGAATTCGTAGTGTCCATACCTGGTTCTGAATGCTGTCTTGGATATATCCTCCTCCTTGATCCTTAACTGATGATATCCAGATCTCAAATCAATCCTCGAAAATACTTTTACTGATTGCAACTGATCAAACAAATCATCTATTCTAGGCAAAGGATATTTATTCTTCACCGTGACTTGGTTCAACATACGATAGTCAATACACAATCTCATCGATCCATCTTTCTTCTTTACAAATAATACTGGTGCGCCCCAAGAGGAAACGCTAGGCCATATAAATATCTTATCCAACAACTCTTGCAACTGTACCTTCAATTCTTTCAACTCAGCCGGCGCCATTCTATATGGTGCTTTTGAAATAGGTGCTGTTCCCGGTATCAATTCAATCGTAAAATCAATTTCTCTCTTTGGTGGCAAACCAGGTAACTCATCAGGAAAGACTTCAAGAAAATCCTTCACTATCTCAATATCCTCAACTCTTAGGGTAGGCATCTCAACAGGTGTCACATTAGCTAAATAGGCCCTACAACCTTTAGCCAGTAATTTCTGAGCTTTAACAGCTGATAACAAACAATCTCCTTTTCTATACCGGATTCCCTGAAACAATAGTTCTTTCTCTCCAGGAATTTTAAAATGAACTCTCTTTTTAGTACAATCCACTAGAGCACTATATTTTGATAACCAATCCATTCCCAAGATTACATCAAAATCACACATATCAATCAGCACAAGATTAGCAAGCAAAATCCTATCTTCTATCAGCACAGGAGAGTTTTCAATATATTCGGTTGCTATCACCGAATCTCCCATAGGAGTAGAAATCACCAAATCATCACTCAGTCTAGACAATGACTTATCTAGACTTAAAGCAAACACCAAAGAAATAAAAGATCGCGACGCTCCCGGGTTTATTAACACTCTAGCAAAATGATTGAGGATAAGAAGAGTACCTTCAATAACCTCATCTGAACCACGCACATCTTCGGATGATAGGGCAAAAATTCTTGCCTGAGTCTTCTTATTAGTATCAGCCCCGGTCTTCTTTCCACGGTTAGGGCAATAAGGAGAGATATGCCCAACCTTATTGCACAAGTAGCATTTTCGTGGATCCATAGGACACGGCTTCCCTCTATGCGAATCCTGTCCACAAATCCTGCAACGACCTCCATTCATATTACTGTTGTCATTCCCTCGAAACTGTAGACGTTGTACACCATTCATCCGGTTCTGCTGCTGCTGCCTTTGCTGCTTAAAGGGTGTCATCCTAAACCTTGCAAACCTCTTCCATGATAGAAGCCACTTCCAATCAGCGCCCTTTTAAGCTATCCATGCTTCCGCTGCGCACTCTGATTCTAATCGCGCTAAAGATTAGCCACTATTGTCAACGGAAGGAGATGAACTAGAATCTCACTCAAGGTTCAATTTTAATTCATCTCTCATTCCTTTGACTCCTAGCGTAAAACACGGCGATACACAAAATAAAACAAACACAAAGCAAGTAAACAATCAAACACTTCTTTTTATAGGGTAAGGTCTTTTCTTCTAGGTACCCTTTTTTCTTTTCTTTCCATCAAGTTCTACTATTTCATCTCATAATTCAGCAATGTCCGTACTGTATTAGACTGACTTTGAGGGCTCCGATACCACGCTGTCACGCCCCGAAATCTCATACCTCGATCGGAGTGCGGAAGCCAATCAAAGAGATACAAATGGAGGTAGAGGATCCCGGGCACACGACCGAACAGTCGATTTTCCAACCAATTACAATCATCTCAAAAGGACGTGTAACCGATTATGCCCGCAATCAGTGTAATACAATAATAGACATCAATGAATACTATGAAATGAATTTACTAAATACTAATAATAATCCATTTAAGAAAGTCAATAAAATAAACCTATAAGTCTATGGCACACAATTGCCAAAAAATGTCATAAGCATCAATAAAAGCAAAGCAAATAACTAAATAATCTTTAAACTCTTCTCGGCGCCTTCAATCTGCCAACCACTACTGCACTTCCTCATCTCACTTTTCATTTGCGCCTGCATCAGAGGATGCATGAGTATTTCATAAAAACACTTAGTAGGATGTAAAAACCCACTGAATTAAAACAAGCAGTATGAAGAGAATAAGAATAACAAGGGATGGTGAACATCTCACAACATCAAAACTGAACCGAGGTCTATACACCTGCAAGGTTAGTCGACAACAATTCCAACTCGCAAGTAAGAAAAACATCAATAGGGCTCCTACTACACATATGAGTAAGGGGAAAATTATAATCATATCAAATGCTCCAGACATTGAAAGTGAAAGGAGTTACAATTTCTGCTCGTTGAACCAGTCGCTCGCAAGTGACTAAACATACCAGAACCACCCTAGGAATTCTCTTGTGGAACCCTGCAATGCGTCTAGGATGCTGGCTCCACAAGTGCTTACAGACACGATGGGCGGAGAATGAGGACCTTCCGTAATGTCCACAATCTAACGTAGTATAGTGCCTCCTTTCGGGCAGTATGGAATCGCAATTTCATAATTATAAGTGACCTCGCAAGATCTAGCAATGGCATACTTGAGCAAACTATGAAACCACCATGGGGAGAGTCTCGCAAGGTCTCCAGTGGAAAAAACAATCATGTAATCAATATGAGTAATATCTCAAAGGAATAGAGGTCACAACACTCTAAGATCATAAGCTATCTCTTACCATGATAGACTCTCTCAAGGAGTATGGATAGAAGCATCAAAGTCTTTGGTCAACACATAACTCACTCATTGGAGTAGTATAGAATAACAAGACAACTCACACAAGGAGTAACATACAATCAATACGTACCTTTCATGCTCAGCCCTAGATAGGAATTCATCATTCGTATTAGAGTTTATAATACAAATATCAGAGATAAGAAATCAAAGAATCTTAGATGATTTGAATTCCAAGTAGAATATCAAACCGACATCAACGCTTTTGAAACAGACAGTTATGAATCACTTGTCCATAGGATTAACCCTCATAATTGAATTACATCTAACCCAATTCTTACTATGATATTTCATAAGTATATAGTCCAATTACTATTATTAACATATTAATCGTTATCATATCATATTACATGATATTATTTGTATACTTAGTATTTTCTCTCAGATTCTGCTCACTGTCTCCTGCACAACAGTCCTTTTCCGATGGCTACTATGCTCTGTACAGTAAGACTTAATCTCTGAAATTTTTACTGATAATACCTTCGTGAGTCTAATTTCTAATTCCATTGATTTTATATTTTTCTGATTTTATTTGAATTATTTATGAATCATTTACTACCAACTGTCAGCACAGAAACAATTCTGGCCGAGATTAAGATTCTTAATTAAACTTGATTATCTTACTTAATGACACATTATAAATAATAATACATCAATAACAGACCATATAATCCCCTCCTAGACCAATTACAGAACCTAGAATTATCTGGAATTACTAAAGTTCACTCCTTTCTTGTATTCTTATATAGATAACATAGTTTGTAAACATTAATACACCCAAAATAAGACAATTAATATAAGACACACCTTAAAGGCACAAACTCAACGTGGAACATCATCAACTAAACAATAACAGAACCTTTAGTCTCTAAAAAATTAATAAAGCATGAGACTTCATATGCGAATTCCCATCTAGAAGTGAAACATGAACGCACATATGATTTATGATGCACTACGCATAGAAATAGGGACATAACTCATTCATCTCGCAAGAATCCAAACAATAACTAAGGTGTTGAATCAAAACACATGTCAAAAGCAGATATAATCAAAAGAGAGAATAGGGAAAAACCATCCTACTTAATCCTCCAAAGATTTTGCCTTTATACGCGCCTCTCGTCTCTTCCGCTTCTTCCAAAGCTCCCGCTCTAAGCTCTCGCAAACTCCCACAAGAACAAGCCTCCAAGGAGATGGGTGAACGTGGGAAGGAGAAGGGAAAGCTCTCTGGACGTTCTAGGGTTAGCACAAGCCAATTCTCTAGGGTTTATATAGAGTTGGGAGAGAATCTATTCTCAAACCAATCTTCCAAATCATGGACAGTTCCAACCAATGGGAAGGCTTCAAAATCCTATTGGAGACGTGCAAATCAAGTCTCAATGGGATTTGGTATCTTTCTCAAGCAAATCCACCCCAAAAATACTTCTAGAAAATGCAAACCGTAACCGGCGATCGATCAGCAATACGGCGATCGATCGTCGTATGCACTGTTTTACACTACCACGCTACAGCCGATCGATCGCTATTTCTTCCGTTCGATCGCTTTACGCGAAACACAAAATTCACAAATCACAGTAACTACGATCGATCGTTTTGGTACTGCGTCGATCGGTTCAAGCTTTCCGATCGATCGGCTTTTATGGAGATCGATCGCTTTCACGGTAAATCAAATTCAATTTCTCATATCTTTTTACTCCGAACTCCAAATCGCACATAATAGGTGGCGTTGGAAAGCTCTTCTCACCAACTTTAATTTGCACAAGGCTCAACACGACTAAATCAAACGTTAAGAGTGTCAAATTTCGGTTTTAAGATACCTACTAATTTTCTGCTTCAAGAATTTCTCACGTAATGGTCGACTTCTGCACTCCGACGAGGCCTGAAATTTCTGGGCTTGACACTATCTTTTATAACTTAAGAGGATCATGACATAGAATTCAACATGAACAATAATAATGGGTCCCTACGCCATCGATTTACATCTCGTGACCCCCCACGGTATATACCTGATTTGAGACTTACCAAAACCTAACAAATAATGAGACAATAATACCTGGACAAAATATAAAAAGGTCATCCAAGCATGATACTGAATTGCATAAGAGTTGAATGGTAACGGAAACCCCTTCTAGGCACTAGCACATGAGAAGTTACACACACACACACACACATATATATATATATATATATCAATTAGCATGATTCATGAATGAATAGACATAGCATATTCAAATAGTTTTCTCTTATGGAATAATCAACATCAAACACACATGGATAATAAGTCACAAGATTATTAAGGTCAAAAAACACATAGGAAAAGTGGAGAAAAATTATCCTACCACTTTAGACGATGTGCTCCATTTCCTCTTCACGAAACCGCCTTGCTCCGGGGATCAAACATGGACAACACTTGCTGATCGAGCAAAGGAGAAGAGAAACCACCAAACTCCAAGTGGTTGGACGTCCATGTGCATGGCATGGTCCTCTCTTATGGGTTTTTATAGAGAAACCCTAATAAAACTAGGAAATCTCCTCCCAGATCTCTTTCCCCATTAATTACACTATCTTTTAATTTCCGCCGTTGATCCAAAACCACTTTCTAGGGACGCTCTCCCAATAGGCCTCTTTGATTAGGTAGAATTCCAACTCAAAAAGATCCCGAAATCATCAAAATCTGAAATTGCTTTTGTCAGTGCGATCACAAGGCTCAGCAATCGATCGCTGCCCAAAAACTGCTACATTACAGTACTTACGATAGATTGTTTGCAAGGCGATCGATCGGGGTACTAAAATTGCAAATCACAGTAAAAACGATCGATCATCACACCCGGTGATTGATCACGTCTGCTATACTCTCGGCTACAAAACTGACCCGATCGATTGTGTTACTCTGGCAATCGATCACGTACAAAAAAAAATTTCACACAAACACAACTTCTTATTATTCCAAAAATCCAAATTTTACAAAATTGATGGCGATGGAAAGCTTTTACCTCAAGCACTTCAATCTCAGCTCCAACCTTCTCATTGATCAACCAACCCACATTAAGGATTCAAATTTTTTGGCTATTACAGCTGTAATAGATTAAGTAGATTATTTCTTTTATTGGCAATGTTACATTATGATTGGATAAATGAATATTGGTCTGTCATGTCGATTTTGCAAATTCTGTTTTGGCAAATGTGATGAGATCGATCGAGTATTCGGTCACACATTCGGGTTTCTGGCCTCCTGAATTTCTATGATTGGTTGCTTCCGCGCTCTAATGGAGGTCAGGAATTTGGGGCATGACATATGTGTTTCACTATTGATATAGACTCGATTCGTGTTTCCAATTGGAAACCGAACCATCATTTCTCTTTGACCAAAGTCCTAAATCTTGAAGTCTGGACCAATGTTTATATGACCGAGTTGAGTATTGGGATTGTTCCATCTAGGGCAAGTATGTATAACACTTCTGTTGTTGAGACTTTATTTGATACTCCTATGGTGAGTCGTGTTATGATAGAGATAAAGTAATCTCCTTGATACACATTTGGTGAGTCAATTGCTGATTGAGATATTGAAATCTCATTACTACTCCTCCGTGAGTCAAACGTTGGAAAATGAAAGATTGATTTCTAGAATGATGCAACCTCTGTTGTTGAGAATTATTATTCAGTTCTATGTTAACTATTTTTCCACTAAGATTCCTTGCGAGGATCTCTCCGAGGTGGAATCATAGTATGCTCAGAGAGCCATTGCTAGATCCAGAGTGATCTCCGATTATATTGAACCTGTGTCGTTCAACTGATTAAAGGCACATACGTACGTTTTTAGATTACAAGATATTACAGAAGGGTCTTGTAGTCTCCGCCCATTGTGCCCGTAAGCACCGATGGGGCCAGCATCCCTAGACGTATGGCCGGGTTCCAAAGAGTGAACCTCTAGGATGATCTGGTAAGTACCCACATGAGAGTGGAAAGATCCGAGTGCAGAAATTGAAATCTCCTTACACTATAGATGTCTGGAGTCAAAATTTGTTAATATTTTCTCCCTACATTTTGGATGTTCAGAGTCTTGGTTATTATTCCTATCTTTCCAAACTTTTGAGTTGGAGTTGTCTTTGATTAAGGTTATTATTCAGGTAAGGTAATCTTTGTGTTTCAATCCTGATACTGTTAAATATTCAATTCTATATTGTGAACTTTTCTTCATTGCTATCCATTATATCCTCTGTGGATTTTTGCATCATACTAAGTATTTCTACGGAGTACTCATGCATCCTCTGATGCAGGCATGAAAAGAGAATGAACCAGAGTAGGTCACGGTTTTAGGAGAGGTGGCTGGATGCACAAAGTTAAAGTTTGGAAGTTATTTAGTATTTTGCTTATAATCAAACTATTGTGAATGGTTGGCCAGTGTGTGCCAAGACATTGATAATTTCCGATGATGACTATTATTTTATCAGCCGTAATAAGACTAAGTAGGATCTGTTGTTTGTCATTTCATTTATATTAATAATATTTTATTTTGAGACTGAATGACTAAATTGGTGATGTCGATTACACATCCTATTGAGATAGTGTAATTGACAGGATCGATCGAGTATTCGGTCACGTGCCGGGTTTCTAGCCTCGTGGTCTTCGATGTTATGGATTCTTCTGCACTCTGATCGAGGCATAAAATTTTGGGGCTTGACAGTATAATTGACACAATCCAGTCTTAAGAATAAACATTACCAGTATCATGAAATGAAAATCTATAAGTTCTAAAAACATCCAACCATAAAAATCATTAAAGGTTTTTGGCACACATGCCATTAATATTACAATTGTCAATTAAATTAAAAGATAAGATCTACGGCTCTTCAACTTGTCGTCTTCAAGCTTTCCTTTATACTATACTCCTTCTAGATCTAGTTCTTATCCATGCCTGCATCACAGGATGCATGAGTATTTCGAAGAAATACCCAGTAGCATGCAAAAACCACAATAGGAGTAGAAGGTGTAACATATGACAAGGAATAGGATTTAAAAGATGACAATGAATAATCAACAATGTCTGAATTGAATCATCAAGATTTCTATTACCAAGGGAATATTATAATTTACCAAGACTCCAAAACATCGAAAGTGTATGGAGATACAATTTCTGCTCTTTGTTATCACCACCCGCAAGTGGTTACTTGCCAAATTACCCTAGAGGTTCTCTTGAGGAACCTAGCCTTACGTACACAATGAGCGGAGATTGCTAGACCTTATGCAATGTCTCAATAGCCTAAAACGTACGTATATGCCTCTTTTTGGGCGGGAACCCTGCAACGTTCCAAAAATATTGGAGATCCCACAAGATCTAGCAATGGCTCTCTGAGCATATTATGAGTCCACCTTGGAGAGATCCCCGCAAGGTTTCTTATGGAGAAACAATCAATAGATGAGTAGTACTTCTCATGACAAAGGTATAAGAACACACTCTGGAATCCTTACAACAAAAGGAGTACAAACGAAGATATTCAACACCAGATGTGTTACATATGCATAGCCCTAGATAAGAACTCATGGAGAAAGACTTGAATCAGACAGACACAATAACAGGATAACTGAAAATTTTCAAACGAACGGAAGACCGTCAGTCAAACACATGATTAAAGGACTTGTGACTTAGTCAAATTTTACTAAATTTACTACTATGGAGTTTAATAACATTCATTAGATAAGTTATATACTTAATTATACACAACCCGTGTTCAAGAGACACTTATCAAGACTCCAATAATCAGAATTGGTATAAGAAGAATAGTGGATTCAAGTTCCAATTGGAAGCTCGAATCGAATAGACACCTCGAATAGTGTACAAAAAACTTATCGAATAGTGAAAACACCCTTGATCAACCCCATGATTATAGTTTTTATAAATTGGTCAATTTTACTGGAATATTTATTTATAAGTCTTTTAATATATATAAGGTTCATCATATGCTTATTTTATGATATAATAACTTGTATTGGTTAAGTAGTAGTGACTTTTAGTCTAATTACAGTGTACTATTTTTACACATCAGTTGAATTCAAACAATTACTACAGACATCATTGTTCGAACTAACCCTTAAAATTTTTACTGAAATTATTCATATGAGTCTAGTTTCAGACCCAAGAAACGTCATATTTTTAGGATTTTTCTATAATTAGTTATACCCATTTTAGTGGAGGTCATCGGCACAGGAACAGTCCGAGTCGGGAACACTGTTCTTAATCCTATTTGATTAGTGAGTTTCAATAACACCTAATCTGTTTAATTCCTAACACTTAGTGATTTCATATACTCAATAACATGTTACCTTTTCATTATTACATCACCTTATTCATCTAACATTTCATTAATTTTGAATGAACTTGGTTTATTTCCTTATCTATATGTGCATACAGTCATATCTCTTATAATAGATCTATCCGAAGAACTGGACAATTAATATAAAACAGATCGAGACTTACGGTTAGTGAACTGACATCAGACATACGACTTCCTTCGACTGATCAGTAGATTTATGACACATGCTGAGAGACGTTCATTTATAATTATCCACTTTGACCGAGAATAATAACTATAATCATCATTAGGGCATTGTAGCTATACCTATAACATGAAACACCAAAGAAACATGACGAATTGATCTGGACAGCAACCAACCAAGCAGAATAGTGGCAAGGAAATAGTACAAAGGATTAGAGTTCTCATCTAAGACTAGCACGTGTAACGGAAGACAATATGAGCACAAGACTTCCATACGATTCACAATTTCAACGAATCATCACACATTGTATCATAAAAGCAATTAATTCAAGGATATGGAATTATAACACCTTAATTCTAATGAAGCGACAATGTTCATACCATCAGAATACCACAACTTAGATCATCCATATGAAATAGGAAATTCAAAGCAAAGTAGTGAAAAAATCATCCTACCTCGTCGATGCAATTCCTTCTTGTGTGGTGACTCGATCCTTCGGCAAATGCAATCCTCTCGCCATTTCCACACGTCAATCAACAACATAGGGAGGGAAAAGGTAGAGAGAAGAAGAGATTTGAGGGAGAGAATAGAGTGAAGAGAGGGAGAGAAGCACGTGAGAGGGAGTAGAAAGGGTCTGGTCGGCCAACAATGAGGGCCGGCTAGTGCTCTTAGGCTTTTAAACCACTAGGGTTTCTAGTTATGATAGAACCCATCTCCACCCTTGATTAAACTCCTACTCCATCTTGTCCGTCTAGTAATAACTTCCCCCTAATAATCTCTAGCGTCCAAAACAATTTTGAAACCAAATCAATTACTACAATTAAGCCACCTTCCATACTTATCTCTCCACCAAACTAGGTAACTACCCATTGAGATCCAAGATTATCTCCACTAACTTGGTAACTACCTATTGAAATCCTAAACTCCTGGCACCCTTTTCACTTCTGGCATCCTAATTAAATGGCAAGCTGACTCACCTTCCTCCTTTAATACTAATTAGGATGCATTCAAATCAATTTTAAACCTTCAATTTATAAGTCATGGCGCCCAATCTAAATTTAATTCAATAGGAATTAATTAGATTAATACGAAAGGATACTTTTTCAAAAATATCACGTGTCAGCCCTCTTGGCGTCCTAATTGATTGGCATGTGCATTAGATTTCCTTAATCAATGCTGAGAATCAATCAAAAAAATCAATCACTGACCTTCCTAATATAGACTTGGCTCCCTTCCCTTTTTGGGTTTAATTCCAATAAGAAAATTGATCTTCCTTCCAAACTAGGTTCTTTAGAATTAATAAAATTGGAAATCAAGAGATCCTCCAACGTGACATGGTGCCCAAGTTACAGATCTAATCACCACAATCCGTTATATTTCCTCCACTCCTTCCTAATTGGCGCCCGAATCTAGTAGTATCCAATTCGGTTATACTCTCCTGATTTACTTGATACTTTCCATAATTACTGCTCATAATTCAAGCACTCACCTTCCCGTAAATTTCTCCAACTGCTAGGAATAACCGTCCCAAAATTTGAATCTATCAAAAAGATCTCGCATCCGGATGCCCTGGCACCCAGGTACGTCTGGTGCCCGGGTGAGTCTGGCGCCCAGAGGGTTTGGTAACTATTGATTCCTTTACTGCAATGGTAACTTCCTGAAATAATCTTAACCTTACGTAGGAATTACCGTACGTTGAATTTACCCTTTAGACAACATACTCACGTTGCACCTAGGTTGCACCCACGTGAACCTATGCTTTGGTGCCCAGGCTCAACCTGATGCCAGGCACTCCTCCGACCCTGACGCTTGGCTCAACCCCAGCACCAGTGAACCATCTTTCCACCCTGATCTTCTGAAAAATCTTGATTATATTGCCACCAAAAGAAATCTTTTCATAATCATACCATCAATTCAATCTTAAATACTCATATTTGGAAACTTTCCTAATTTAGGTCATCCAAATAAAATTATATTTTCTTTTTAATTTTTTATTATTATAAAATTAGTGGTCGTCACATTCCATTTGAGTGATGATTGCTCCATGAATAAGGCTTCAAAGAAGGAATTTCAAAAAGCTCTGCTTCATAAATAAATATATTGGGCAGGTCTAACTACCATTGATGAACTTCATTACCTCCCATCCTCTCTTCATTATGCTGAATGCATTTTAGGTCACAAATAAGAAACCAAACATTGTTAATACTATTCTTTATTTGAATAATGGAGTCCCATAAAATTTGGCTTTCTTGAGATGAGTTGGAAGCATAAATCATAGTTAAGAGAAAACTAAAAGCAGAGTTAAAGTGGGTTGCATAACAATGGATAAATTGACCACTTTCCAAAAGTTTGTCAACTTTAAAAATGGTGGGATTCTAATAAATCAAGATGCGCCCTGAAGGATTAGAAGCATAGTTATGTAGACAGTGCCAACCTCAAATAATATTACCTTGAATCTTGATAAATTTCCTATATTTAATTTTTATTTCACATAGTCCAATAAGATGAATGTTTTGTCTGTGAACTAGGCTGGAAACATGCAACACTTTTGGCCAACGAGATAAACCCCTGACATTCCAAGATGCTAAGGAAGACATTATTTAAAAGAGGGCTTACCCCCCTCATTATTTGCATCTGACGTTGAATTAAGTAGCCTACTAGATTTTCTTGTTCCTGCAACTTTTTGTAGAGAAGACAAAGAGCTTGTAGATGGTGTAGAATTTGTCAGAGTCCTATTCTTGTATTTTTTTTAAACATCAAAGGAGTTTACTAATTGAAGCAGAGGAGCAGAAAAAATTGATGAGAAGATAAGATTTTTAATCCCCGAGAACCAAGCATGGACTAGTTTTGAGATTATTGAGACTTGGCTAACTGGCTAGACTAATGTGACCCAAACTAGAAGTTGAAGAGGATGGCGCATGGGATTTTGGATGGGCCCCACAATCAAAATCTAAAGGAACCTTAATATGGTTTTTATGATGTTGATTCTTAATTGGAGGAGAAGCATACGCTATAGGACTCTCTAGAGAAGGATGAGGATTATCAATATTTGGTTGCATATCAAGATTAGGATAACTTCCAACAATAGGATCTTCACCATCTTGATTATGAGAAACATAATTTTTTTCATGCTTATCTTGACGAGGTTGCCTTTCGGGAGCTAATGATGGGACCAGGCTAATGAGGCAAAGAAACAACCAATGAACAATAAGTTTGTGCCACATCATCATCTTCAACCTCTGGAGCTTCAATCATAACAACCTCCTGCATTGTGGCCAAATCAGTCTCCTGATCTCAAGCTCTTGAGATGACAAAATGGGTGATATGTTCATGCGATGTCTTATCTCTCCAAACTTCTTTAGTAGGATAGGCCAATGCTCCATGGTCAAAGCATTAGCATTTAGAATAAATGACCGACTTCCACTTTATATACTACTTTGAATTTTTTTTGTTAGTCATCATCAAAATCGACTATGACCGTCTCAGGAAATTCATAATAAGAAGCTATCTCAACATAAATATGTGCATAAGTCATTCTGCTCAGAGATACTGTAGGTCCATCCTTGTGAAGAGGGATACCAAGATTGCTCCTTATAAGGCTAAGACTGTCAGTATTGAAATCCTCCACTAGAAGCTCTGGAAGACGAATCCATATTACAATTGTTTTAACAAGTTCCGTGGTTGGCTTCATACCCGACTTCAATGGATGCAAAATAAGAGGATGCACAAACCACATAGAATTAAAAATTCGTTTATAATCTTGAGCCGATGAAAATTTAAACAGAAAGAAACCCTCTACAAGAGACTGCATCTCAAAAGTAACCTTCCAAGCTTTTGTGAAAACTGATTTTAACCAAAGATAATAAAGATGTTTACCAAAAACATATCCAACTAGGCAATTTTACCACTTCGCAACATTATTCTACAAAATATCATCAGAATATGGATAGAAGGCTTGTTGAAAAGATTTGGGTAATGGGTGAGTTTAGTAGAAGGAAAGGCCTTGGAGAATAGATTACTTCAACTGTGAAAGGGAGGGTTAAAGGGAAGAGCCAGAAAGTCGAGGGGAAGTGGGAGAGGAGGCTGGAGCGGTCGGCTACTCTGCCCGACCGCAAGAGGAGGAGGCCGCCAGGATGGTCACCCTCGGGGACCACCTTGCACACACATTCTTCTTGTCAGTTGTGTACCTCAGTTGTGCTCGGCCCAGAAAAGGTAGTCATTTACCTTCTTGTTTCCTGCACACCAACTGCAAGCCGGAGAGTAATCTGTTGCTAGATCCGGCTGCAGGCTGTCAGGTGCAGGAAACAAGGGAACATTTTCTCCCCCGTCCCCACAATATATTTCACCACAACCAAAATATGTTCAAAATCTGTATCAAAACAAGAATTTTCAAATCTGTCATCCTTCCACTTACTATAATATTTGATCCAGGTTACATGCACAAATGCATCTTAAAAAGCAAGGATTCTGTACAAGAAAGCCACTGTCTTCATCATTGTAGTACAGACGGAATTCCCAAGAATTAGCTATTTCTGAAAAAACGAGAATTATGTTATCTAAAAACTAAATGTTCACATTAACCTTTTTTCTGGATATTGTCTACTCTAAATGCTCCTGTTTTTATCAAGCTGAAACACCAAACAACGTTGGGCCTGTGTTCCCAATAAAATGGAATTTGTCAACAGAACCGCTGAAAATCATTGCTATCCCACCTCATTCTCTGTCAGATTGGTCTAATGGCACCAGTTCCCAATGATAGCTGCATCCTCTCTTTTTAGTACATACAACGCTTAAGCCACACAATTCCTCCTTTCAGTCTGTTCAAGCCCCATGACATGGTCGGGTTATTTCCATTTAGTCACATGAGTTGGTCGGGTTACAAACCCCAACGTCAACAAAGGATTGGTGCCTTTGAGAAACGACAAGCAAAGAGGATCCCTGCAAAATAAAAAAGAACCAAGCAACACTATCAACTAATATTAGTAAGTGTTTATAAGTGTCATCATTTTGCAAGAATTCACTTATACACCATCTCACATTAATAGTCCCATTTGGTTTTTCAAACTGAGCTAAAACTAGTTCAGTATGAAAAACCAAATGGGAGTATCTAAGGGAGTATCAGTAAGCTGGGGGAGGGGAGGGGAGGGGAGGGGGGGGAGTATCAGCATACCATCTCACATTATCATAACAAAAAACATAGTAGAAGAAACAAACAAAATAGTACGACATGTGCTCACTCAACATGACATGATGCGATGCGCAGCGAAAGAAACTACAAAGCTGATGTAGATGGTGGAGCTGAATGGAGATCGATGCGGAACTCGTTCAAACAATGTCTACTACTTGCTCTGAATCAAACAAATTCAGCAACAAGCAGACTTCTGAAACTGAATCACTGCAATATAGAGCAATCAGCTAGGGATAAGTGTACGGAAGGGCACACATTCAACAAACACAAAATTGGATTGACACACAATCAACAACTAATTCACTTCCAAATTAACAAGCTTCATTTTCTATTACATCTAAGCCCTATTTATAGGTTTATATAATTTTTAATTTCGTTCAAATTAAGTAAGTGGAAAATAAAGGTAAGATAACTACATTTTCTAGAGGAGTAAATATAAAACAACATTTCCTAGTTATCATAGGGAAGTAAAATGTCAAATGCAGATACTCAGGCCTTAATAAAGAGATAGTTGGCCTATATAATTACTGATCCAAAATAAATGACAAATTTGACTTTTCTTGTAGCTCATTTTCTATTTGTTCTTGGATTTTTCATCAACTTTTGCTTATGGGCCTTGATCTAATCCTGGATCCCAAATAATATTTGGATTCTTTTGAGCCTTCACCGTGAGCTTGAACTTTTTGTCATCGTCACCAACTTTCAGCAAGAATGTAAACTCCAACATGATTCACATCATAGCATGCATGCGGAAGATTTATCAGGAAAAATATCCAATAGATAGATCCCATCTTTGAATGCTGGACCAACAGCATAAACCTGCACAAAAACATAACAATGAGGACCAAGATGACAACCTGCACTGATACTACATGCAATATGCTGAGTTGGAGGAGGTAGAACAGAAAAGATAATATACTTTACATTTGTTTCTTCCTATGTCAATTATCCTACATTGGGATTGCACACCATGACCATTTGTTCAAGTAAATATTGCATTTTGCACATCTGAACTGAGTTCTTTGTACGCCAGCATGAGTAAATGTATCAAGACATATTAAAAGCATTATATAAAGTAGCTAATTTACAAAAATAAGTTGGGAGAAAGAAAAAAATACCTACTGAGCTAGTCGTAACCATGACGACTTTCTTAAACAACAAGAAAAGATTGGTGTGCCTCCATGATCCCTATTTCCGACAAAAAAAATTGTTATCCAATAAAGAATAAGCAGATACACCAGGCTAGGATTGTACGATATGAGTTGCAGGACATGAAGTCCTCTTTTTTCTTTGACATTATCATAAAGTTTCACTTACTGCCAGATAGATGGAGGACAGTGAACTTGCGTCAGCTGAAGACTGTGAGTGTTCAGAACACCAGACCTGCAGATGGTTGCAGAAATATATGTTTCCATAAAATTTAGTTCCTATTTAAGTAAATTTGCTAATAGAAAATATTATACAGGAGAAAAATTTTGTACTGGAAAATGTTCAAACAATAAAAGCAGCCATAAACTAGAGAAGTGTCCCACTATTTAGCCTCGGCTATACGCAAGGAGGAGATAGAGAAGCAATGTGCTATATAATAGATGTGGGCTGCACACTTAGTCCTGCCAGGAGTGTTGTGAACCCGGTTCCAAATAAGTTTAAAAGGCAAATTCTATTGGCCTGCAATACCCTATGAAGCAGGGGGCACATAAGAAAATTCATAGGTAAACTAAATGTCGCCAAAAGGAGGATGCTAACTTGGATGCATGGGATAACGTGGAAAGATAAAATTAGAAATGGTATGCTGGTGAGAACTTAGGAGCATCTTTAGTTGTAAAGCTTATGTTTGGCATGGCCACGCTCAAAGGAGACAAGGGGTGCCCCAATAAGAAGGTTGGAGGTGATGCAAGAGCAGGTAGACAAAAGAGGGAGAGAGAGAGACCTTATAGGGCTTATATGGAATCAATAAGAAAGGATATGAATGTGCTATCTTTTATGGAAGAGTTTACACAAGACCGGCTAGAGTGGAGCTGTAGGATTAATGTCGCATATCATGATTGTGATTATGATTTACATAAAAGTATTCATGTGTTACTCTGCTTCCATCTACCCAAGTCTGATTCACAAAGATTGACACTAAAAAAAAGAGCTTAAGCAACCATATGAGCACTTGACAACAAATTTATTCTTCTTCTTCTTGTTCTAGAATAATAAACACAAAATCTTGATTTATGCGACAAAAGATATTTCTAAGCCCTCTAAGGAGGCTCTTTTTTGTGCAAATCTCACCATTATATCTCGCTTTTTTTTTTGGTAATTTTACATCTTGCCCTTTACTATGCCTTGAAGTATCTTTTTGGAAATACTATGTATGACGCCAAATTTTCCACTGACACCCAAAACTTCAAACATCTAGCATTTTTGTAGTTTTCTATCTACAACCTCCAAGTATACATTGAAATTTTTTTTGAGAAACAAATGCAGGCCATGTCATACGATAACCTACCAACATTATCCAGATGGAAAGCCAACTGATAGGGGGCAAAATGGATCCAGGTCAATTGAGTGTATTTCCTGAGACAATTTTTGATTGGGCCTTAAACAAGAAAAACATAGAGTTACTGGGGAATTATTCTTCACGCAGCTATGAGTTAGTTGGGACTACTAGTCGTCCTTTGAATCAAATTCCTCCATGGGCTCCTCTAATAAAATCTGCCTTTTTGAATAAGTTTTGAACTTTTGAATCTATTGTCTATGATATAATAATCTTCTCAACAATCCCCGATTGGACTACAAAGTTGGCCATAAAGGACTTCCCTCCTTTAGATGAAGGCTCTAGGTGTAGACTTGTCATAGATTCTAGCAATTCTCACTTATTGACCATCATAAAAGTTGCAAGGATATCTGACTTTCTGCTAAGTGCTTCAGCCACCACATTAGCTTTGCCAGGATGGTAATTTATATAGAAGTCATAATTTTTGAGATACTCAAGCCAACGCCTTTGTCTCAAATTCAGGTCTCTCTGTGAGAATACATACTTCAAGCTTTGACGATCTCTAAAGACTTTAAACTGTACACCATAAAGAAAGTGCCTCCACATCTTCAATGCAAACACCACTGCAGCCAGCTCTAGGTTTTGTGATGGGTTATTCCTCTCATGTGGCATCAATTGTCTTGAGCCATATGCTACAACTTTCTCATGATGCATAAGTACACATCCAAACCCTTTTCCAGAAGCATCACTGTATACCACCAAATCCCCTTCTCCTTAAGAAAGAGTAAGAATGGGTGCACTAGTTAATCTATTCTTTAACTCCAGGAAACTGCTTTCACATTTTTCATCCCATATAAACTTTCCACCCTTCTTAATTTGGTCAAAGGTAGGACAAGAGTAGAAAAACCTTCGATGAATCTTTTATAATACTCGGCCAAACCCAGAAAACTCATAATCTTGATTACTATCTTTAGTCTCTCCCAACTGACTATAGCCTCAACTTTAGATAGATCAACAGATATGCTATCCTTTGAAATAATGTCCCCAGGAAGTTAATGCTCTTCAGCCAAAAGTTATACTTGCCAAATTTGGCATACAACTGATGTTTCCTCAACACCGTTAATACATGTTGTAGATGTTTATCATGGTCTTCGAAGGATGACGAATAAATAAGGATGTCATTGACGAACAAAATAACAAACTGGTCTAACCAAGGTTGGTAGATCTTGTTCATAAAATCCATAAAAGTTGCATGTGCATTGGTTAATCCAAGGGGCATTACTAGGAATTCATAATGGCCATACCTAGTCCTGAAGGAAGTCTTAGGAATGTCTTCATCTCGAATACTTAATTGATAATAGCCCAAGCGAAGGTCAATTCAAGAGAAAACTTTAGTTGAATGTAACTTGTCAAATAGATCATCTATCCAAGGCAAGGGATATTAGTTTTTAATGGTCACGTTATTCAATATTCTGTAGTCGATGCACAATATGAGGGAACCATCTTTCTTCTTGACAAACAGAACTGGTGCTCCCAAAGGCGATACACTTGGACGAATAAATCATTTGTCAAGCAACTCTTGTAATTGCTTCTTCAACTCATTCAACTATGCTAGAGCCATACTGTACGATGCACTTTGGACACTAGAGTTGTTCCAAGACATAACTCTATTGTGAAGTCAACTTCTCTTCTAGGAGATCAGCCAAGTAGTTCTTCAAGAAACACATCATGAAACTGAGACACTATTGGTATATCCTCCAAATTTAGTTGAACTGCTTCAAGGATGATCACACTTGCTAGATAGGCTATACATCCCTTCATCAGAAGCTTATGTGCCTTCATGGTTGAGATTATACATGCATTACTTTTTGTCTTCAGTCCTTGAAAAATAAAATATTCTTATCCAGGAATAGTAAAGGTTACCTTTTTCTGCAATCTACTAATGCAGTATATGTAGAAAGTCAATCCATCCTTAGGATTACATCAAAGTCAATCATGTCTAACAAGACAAGATTGATTGGAAGATACTTATCCCCAATACAAATAGGCACTCCTAGAAGATACTCACTCACACTAATAGTGTCACCAACATGTGTCATTACAAGTAATGGTGTATCTAGCAAGCTACAAGGGTGGTTTAAACTTAATGCAAACACACCCAATATAAAAGAAAGAGTTGCACCAGGGTCAATTAAAACTTTTACATACAAGTTGTAAATAGAAACCGTACCTTCCACAACTACATTCTTCTGAACATTTTCAAAAGTAATATAGAGTAAACACGAGCCTGTGTATGCTTGCTGCTTTCACTCTATTGTGCATTCCTTTGCTTTTCAAGGCAAAACCTGACAATGTGCCCCTTCTTCTGCAGAAAAAGCAAATGCGATATTTGGGCTGACAATTCTGCCCTGTGTGAATTTTGCCACAAGAGTAACACTCAGCTGGACCACTTACCCTCAGAGGCTGGGGTTGTGGTCTCTGAGAAAGTGGCCTCTGTTGACTAGCACCATACTATCTTGAGCCTTTCTATCTTGGCTCATAACTCTTCTGCTGTCTACCTTGGGAGTTATGTCTCTAACCAAACCTGTGACTCCCAGCATCAATCTTTAGCTTCTTAGCCTTAGATCTGTAGTCATTCTTGGCCACTCCTACATTAGCCTTTTGCTCCTCCCTGTTTTTGTTATAGTTCTCCTCAAAGATATATGCCTGCTCTACGACATATGCAAATTATGTAGTTATGGCTCCCATCACTTTTTCTCTCAGCCCAGTTTGAAGTCCATAAATGAACTTTTCTATTCTTTCAACATCATACTCTATCTTGGTAGAGAAACCTTCCAATTGTACAAATTTATTATCATAGTCTTGTATAGTCATATTACCTTGCTGAAGGGCCAATAACTCGCGCACCTTCTCTTTTCTAATGTGACTTGGAAAATATTTCCTATTGAAAACTTCCAGGAATTCATCTCATGTAATCTCTTCTACTTTTCTGTTTTCAAAGAAGGTACGTTGGCAGAATTCCACCAGTCATATGCACTATCTGATAGTACAAAAGTTGCTATTCTAACTTTGCTAAGATAGCTTTAGAAATTTTCTCAATGGCTTTTACCCAACTCCTAGCCTTTCTGGATTTTCTTTCCCCATAAAAGTTGGAGCCATTGACTGAAACAATTTTAGAAGTGCTATCTTTTATTTCTCTGCTTTCTTTCCTAAATAGGCACTGTAACACCCAAAAAATTAGTATCTTAAAACCGAGATTTGACCCCCTTAACGTTTGATTTGATCGTGCTATGCCATGTTCAAATTAAAGTTAGTGAGAAGAGCTTTCCAACGACACCTATTATGCACGATTTGGAGTTCGGGGTAAAAAGATATGAGAAATTGAATTTGATTAAACGTGACAGCGATCGATCGCCGCAAGGTCCGATTGATCGGCAAGCTGAGCCGATCGACGCCTTACCAAACCGATCGATCGTAGTTACTGGAATTTGTGAATTTTGTGTTTCGCGTAAAGCGATCGATCGGCTGTTATAGCGATCGATCGGCAGAGGCGTGGTAGTGTAAAACTGTGCATATGACGATCGATCGCCGGTTGCAGTTTTGCATTTTCAAGCTTATCTTTGGGTGGATTTGTTTGGGAAAGATACCATATACCCATAGGACTTGATTTGCACGTCTCCTAAAAGATTTTGAGGCCTTCCCATTGGTTGGAAGTGTCCATAATTTGGAAGATTGGTTGGAGAATAGATTCTCTCCCAACTCTATATAAACCCTAGAGTATTGGCTTGTTCTAATGCTAGAACGTCCAGAGAGCTTTCCCTTCCCCTTCCCACGTTCACCCATCTCCTTGGAGGCTTGTTCTTGTGGGAGTTTGCGAGAGTTTGGAGCGGGAGCTTTGGAAGAGGTGGAAGAGGCGAGAGGCGCGTATAAAGGCGAGATCTTTTGAAGGAATAAGTAGGATGGTTTTTCCTCTCTTCTCTCTTTTGATTATATCTGTTTTTGATGAGTGTTTTGATTCAACACCTTGGTCATTGTTTTGATTCTTGCGAGATGGTTGAGTTATGTCTCTATTTCTATGCGTAGTATATCATAAAATTATATATGCATTCATGTTTCACTTCTAGATAGGAATTCGCATATAAAGTTTAATACTTTATTAATTTTTTAGAGATTAAAGGTTCTGTTATTGTTTGATTGATGATGTTCCACGTTGAGTTTGTGTCTTTAAGGTGTGTCTTACATTAATTGTCTCGATTGGTGTGTGTTAAGGTTTATAAACTATGCTATCTATATAAGAATGCAAGAAAGAAGTGAACTTTAATAATTCCAGATAATTCTAGGTTCTGTAATTGGTCTAGAAGGGGAGTATATAGTATGTTATTGATGTATTATCATTTATAATGTGTTATTAAGTAAGATAATCAAGTTTAATTAAGAATCCTAATCTCGGCCAGAACTGTTTCTGTGCTGACAGTCGGTGGTAAATAATTCATAACTAATTCACATAAAATTGGAAAAATGTAAAATCAGTGGGGTTAGAAACTAGACTCACGGGGGTATTATCAGTAAAAATTTAAGAGTCTTATTGTACAGAGCACAGTAGCCGTCAGAAGAGGACTATTGTGCAGGAGACAGTGAACAGAATCTGAGAGAAAATACTAATATGTTAATACCAGTAAGTGTACTACATACTTATGAAATATCACAGTAAGAATTGGGTTAGAGGTAATTCAATTATGAGGGGTAATCCTTTACTGACCTTCTTTAATGGATTATTATTATTAAGTAAATTCATTTGATAGTATTCATTGATGTCTATTATTGTATTACACTGATTGTGGGCATAATCGGTTACACGTCCTTTTGAGATGATTGTAATCGGTTAGAAAATCGACTGTTCGGTCTCGCGCCCGGGATTCTTTACCTCCAAATGTATATCATTGATTGGCTTCTGCACTCCGATCGAGGTATGGGATTTCGGGGCGTGACAGGCACATTGTTCAACTTGAACTTATATTTTTTGTGCGAGACCCCTAATCTTCTCCATTATGTCACAATCTCTTTAACCTCCCAAGTTAGATGATGATGCACCATGGACAGTCCTCTATTGCCTCCCATTGCTCTCTGCATATTCGTCAGGATAAATCTGATGAGGTGGAGATCCCTCTGTATGGAATTCTCCATCTCTACTTTTGGTGATATTTAAAATTCTAACTGTCCGGATGTTTCTCTTAGGAGGTGCCATCTCAACCTACAGGGTAAAACAACTTATCACTAACTTTTATCCACAACTACAACTAGATATATCATGCTCTAATACTAACTGTCGCGGCCCATCTTTTTAAAACCCTTATTAAATCAGAGTAATAACAAAAAATTAGAGGATTATTCCTCTACACGATAAATCATTAGTTGAAACTCATCGACTAAGCATCTACGCCATGATAATTGGGGTTCACAATTATGGATACTAAACCATATATAAATATAATATTAGAAATGCGAAGTCGATTAACCCAACGCAAGTCCTCCATGTGCAAGTATATAATCCAACTCAAAATATACTAGAAAGTAGTTGGTGTTGACGCCTTATTAAAAAATTCTAGACAAACCAGGAGGTTGAAGTTTACTATGAAGCTTTTTTTTGGCATCCTCACTTTCAAGCCGTCTAACCCTGAGTGCCATGTGAAGTTAGTCTTCCACTGAAGCACTTACCTCACAAGTGGATGCTGAGTATAAAAATACTCAGTGGGATATTGTAATACAATCATCAACAAAACAATAGTTGCATTAACATTTTATGCAGCCTATTACAGAATTTCACTTGATTATTTTATTATTCTTTCAAGCGAAGTCTCTTATTTTTTCCTAAGTTCATGTTCAATGATTAAGTATTTGTCCCATATAAACAAACTCACTGAATGTTATTCCTACAAGATTAGACAACACAAAAATATTATGATTATCACTCCGGCTATTACTGGTAATCACTGTACGCTCTAAATCCTCGACAGTGAATGCCTCAACTATTCCTTACCTCAGACGGTATAGCTGTTGGAAGGGTTTGGCTCCACATCAATTCCTCAACTTGATGTAGATCGGGAGAACGCAGCCCCTTTCAACCTTCTCTCAAGTCTTTCCAAGGATAAAAGAACGTCCCTTTAATTGATTCTCCCTATTTACTCCCTCCGTCCAAAAATACATGCCCTGTCTATACAATGTGTTCGTCCTAAAATCCATGCCTTATATGTTAGTTAATGCACATGGGGAGTACATGGAATAAATAACACCTTTCACAAGACACTTATTTTCAATTAGAAGGAGGCTCACTACAATCTCATATATTCCTTAATAACGCCCCTTTTTTAACATGTGGCAACTATTTTAGGACAGAGGGAATGCTACTTGTACATTGTTGGAGGCTGGACCAAGATTGAACTTTTGGAGACTTGAGAAAAAAGGTTGTCGCCTCAAAGCTATAAGTTCTACTTTGTCATCTAAGATCTTCACGGACCCTAAAAACCTCTAGTTCACTCCCTTGTTTTCTCAATCTCCCTTGTCCTTTTCTCAAGGAGGAATCCAGCAGTTGATGTTGAATGACAAAGGGAGATACTTGAGAATGTCCTTGTTCACCACTAAGGGTGTAAACGGGCCGAGCCGGCTCGCGAGCTTTTCCGGCTCGGCTCGACTTTAGGCTCGGCTCGTTATATTATATATATATATATATTAGTATGTAAAAATATCTATTTATAAGAGATGTCAATAGATAAGTATTATCTTTATCATTTTGTAAATATAACAAATATACTGATATTTTATATGTGCAAGTGCATGGTGTTTTATTTAGTTTTCTAATTTAGACACCGAGGGGATATCAAAGTTTTAGTTTTTAATAAATAAATAAGAGCTTTATTTTTGAACAAATTTAACTATTCATTTTTTGTTGTATTTCACGTGAAAATAACCAAAACTATTAAATTGCAAAGGTATGTTTCGAATGTGACACAACAGTGTTGTGACAACATACTCATCGACACAACAGTGTTGTGACAACATACTCATCGGCCGATTTTTATTAAGGTTAGATTCAAAGACATAAATTGAATCAATACCTTTCTTTTGGAGTCATTCTTTCCTTTTCTGGCAATCTTTCAGAAATAGTACTTTATGCCTCTTTTCTTCTGATGATTTTTATCGTTATGGGTAGCATTATTTGTTTTATGAGCCTTCCCTTTAAAGCTTTCTTTATTTGTATGCCTTTAGCCTCTTGAGAAACCATGTGGACTGAGTTTTGTTTCAGTGCCTTGCACAAGCATATATTTGTCAATTCATTTACTTTTAATTTATCTTTCATGGTATTGTAGTTAATTTGAAATGACCCATAATGTTAATTCTCATACCATCAATGAGAATGGAGACGACCCGCTGTTTGACAAACCTATCCACTCTGAATGTGCGCGATTCATAAGATCCATCGAATGCATGCATAGAGATCTCAGGAACTCCCTCGGGCTCATCATAAGAGGAAGTGCCACCTATGTTCGTACCCTCCTCCATAATTAAAATAGAACCTGGACGCTTGCATTCCCCCTCTCCTCTGCCAGAGAGCTCGGGGGGGGGGGGGGGGGGGGGGGGGGGGGGGGGGGGGGGTGGACAGTTTCCCCCCTCCATCTCGTCGTCCTCGCCGCGGCGGTTGATGGCTTGGGTCACAATCGATGGCGACGGAGAAGAAGCCAAGTGTGGCGATTGTGGAGCTTGACAGCGGTCGATGGCGAACTGAGGGCCATGGGCGAGGAGCAGAGCCGGTGGAGGAGGGTTTTCCAGCCGGCCGACGGCTTCCCCCCCTCCACCTCGTTGTCCTCGCCGCTGTCTTTGTCGTAGCTGCGGCGACCGGAGAGGGCATCCGCAACGGCCGATGGCTCGGGTGTCCAACAATCGAAGAGAGCTCTGTTCAAGTGGCCGGCAGAGATCGACGGCGGGCTGAAGGACGATGACGACTGGGCTCGAGCTAAGGAGGAGTCGACGACGGTGGTCACGATCGACGGCGACGGAGAAGAAGCGGAGGCCGAAAGTGTGGCAACTGTGGAGCTCGACGGCAGCTGATGGCGGGCTGAGGGCCACGGGCGAGGAGCAGAGCCGGTGGAGGAGGGTTTTCTGGCCGACCAATGCGCAGCCGGCGTTAGGTGAGGTTTTGCCAACAACCAAAAAAACTATTTTTTTAAATTTATTTATTCTGATTTGTCACCGCAATCGGCGTGCGACGACATCATAATCGGTTCCATTGCCGGCGGTGCATCACCGGCCGACGGCATAGGACTACCCACGATACCATGAGCAGAGCTCGAGCCTGGGCTGAACCTTCCTGTATTAGGCACTCGAGCTTGAGCTCGAATTTGAAATTTCGAGCTCGAGCTGAGACATGCCCAAACTCGGCTCGTTTACACCCCTATTCACCACCATGCATGCATGGCTGACACAAATAGCTTGAACTATGCACTCTCCATGTTCTACCGTGTGAGATGGAACGTCACTCCACGTTTTCGCTTGTCCTGAAGGTGTAAAGCAAAACTCGAAACTTTTTTATTCCACTGCCCTTACAATAGTACTTAACAAGGTGATCGGATGGATTTTAATAGCCCAAGTATTTTTAGGCTTTAAAATTGTTGGAAATTGATTTAAGAAATTAGAAAGGGAAAAAGTAAAAGAAATTAGTAAGCAACTATCTTCGTGAGTCATCGGCTTAAAGAGTTGTAAAAAGGCTAAATCAAACCCTAAGCTAATTTCCACTTAGACAAAAGCCATATTTTCATGGAGGGAGGTCTGACTTGAGTGATTTGTGATGGAGATGGTGTTATAGACCAGGATTTTGATATTCGATAAACCAAATCAAATATCAATTTATGATTCGGTTTAAACAAGCGATGAAAACAACAAAATAAATCATTTTGGCCTGCAACTGATAACCAAAAAGGAAAACATAACTAGACACCAATTATGATATTATTACATTATCCAAATATACATCATTGTCAAGTGTCTTGAGTCCACAAGCCCAAAATACTAAGTTAAATATTGCATACCACAATATTAAAAAAACAATTAGAAGACAAGACTCGCACTCTGATCTTCAACTAACAACTACCATTGCTATGTCAACTTCCCAAAATGTGACCTGCATCCACACGGATGCATGATTATTTATAATAATCAACAAGAATACTACTAAGCAAATATCAAATTATCAATGTATCAATAACATAGAAAATTAAGTACTCTAAGCTTTCTACTCAATTGGAACTGCGTACATGTCATAACATTCAATGTTGGATTATGAGTTGGAAGGAGAAATAAAATGGATTCTCTAGTTCTGTAATCAGAGTCATAATGTGGTTCCTATTTTAAATAACCGTATAGAGTCTAGATCACGTTCATTTGGAGTAAAGGGAATTGTCAAAATTTTTGAAGGCATAGGTAGAGGATACTACACCATTATAACAGCAGTTTTAAGTCAAGTGAGACAAGCTCTTCAAATTTTTAATCTTAAAAAACAAATCCAGAGACTGTTAGTCTCTCATATCATTTTTGGATCTCTTAGGCATGGTCTTCCTGTCTTTTCTTTTCTTCGGCCTTAGGCCCCCCTTTCTTTTTGTGGTTTTTGCCATTCGGCCAATTGAAGAGTCTGTATAATTTTGTTATCCTATTGCTATCCTATGTACTCTTTTCCCTTTGAGTTAATACCATAATTTCATGAAAAAAAAAACCTAAAGCAAGGGCAAAAGATGTAGCCAAGATAGTGAGAAACCCCAAAAGTTTCAATCTAATTTCTTATGCAGTCAATTGACTAACTTCCTCAATTGTACAAAGAGTGTGTTGCATCATGCCACAGAACCCCTCAATATCAGAATGACGGGGCAACAAAAAATATGTGAGCTATTGCCGCTCTGGTAAGTATAAAGGCCAGGGTCGGCATATAAATTTTCACGTTCCACCAGGGCCAACTTATCCCAAGTAATAGGCATAGCAACAAGAAAATCCTGGACAGAACGATCATCTTGTGAAGCAAAATGAATTTCTATCTCCAGCTGATAACAAGCTTCATTAGTCTAGACATACAATGATGCTAGCTAATCCCAAACCTGCTCGATTGTAACACCAATGGACAAATATACAAAGTATTAATCCAAGTCAATATCTTGTTGTTACGAGCCTCTCATTCATCCAACTCCTCAAAGTTACAAAATTTAACATCAAAACATTTCTTGGACTCTCGTACCCTGCCAATAATGTACTTCAAGAGGCTCCTTTCTTTCGAGAAAGTGGATATAACATAAATTTGACAGTAGCATTAAATTCAACACAACTAAAATATTTCTGTCCACCCCACCTCGTCACCTCTTCATGTCATGAAGAACCACATGAGCAGCATTACGTCCAGGAGCACCCATCACACCTCCTCCTGGATGTGTGCCACTGCCGCAGAGATATAGCCCTTTCAGTGGCGTCCTATAATCAGACCTGAGACATGCATATAAGATGCAATGAAAGTTTATCAATGCCAGTATAGTATGCAGTACATGAAGAATAACATTTTTGTGTACTATGGTATGCAACAGTAGCATACCATCCTTTAACAGGCCGGAAGAGAAACATAGAATCAAGAGTCATGGAACCATGAAAGATATTTCCCCCTGCCAGAGTTATTCAATTTTAAAATAAACATAACATAATATCAAAACAAGGGCTACATATAGCTCCTTAAAAAAAACTAATAAGCATGTTCCATTCGGGTATAAAAGAAACCACTATTGGTATTACAATGTTCACCTGCTAAAAATTTAAACTAAAAAATAAAATGCTATCAATTCACCAAACCTATTCCCTTCAATACGTCCTCCATCCTTAAGGAGCTGTATAGCCTAATGCGGTAGGCTGTACTGCTGCTCTACATATCTATATGGGGCAAGTGATTACAACAATGGAGGACCCAGTGAAGAACCTGTAGCTTCAGTCCTTTAACTAAAAATATTACCAGAGTACACTTGAACTATTACAAGGTTTTACAAATGCCCATGAACTAAATTCTTGCTCTGGGTCGTATCAATTGACTAAAGGTGGAAGGCAAAAACCAATTAAGAGAAAATCAAGTAGTATATTACCTGTCAGACCAAATTCTCGTTCGAGATCTGGTGGGGTCAACATGTCATAGTTAATTATTGATGAGCTAAAGCCTGGTGCATATTCATCAATCAAGGAAAAACATCTTCGAGCAAATGATTCCTGCAACATATGTACCAACAATATGGCAATGGTCCATTTTCTAAAAAAAATAACTTGCATTTATATTGTATTTACATGTTCAGAGCACAAGGCAACAAACAACTTATATACTCCCACTGTCCCACATTAAAAATCCTTTTTTGGGTTTTTAAAATGAACTCAAAATGAAACTGCATTTGCTGTACTACCACAGTGATTCCACTAATACAAATTGTGTTTCCACTAACGTGATGAACTGTATGACTCTATATACCACAGATTCAGGTAATTGTATCCAAATTGATCCAAAGATATACTTCTGGCTTATTTTTTGTCATTGGCAGCTGTTTATTAACTACAATTCTTCCTCCATAAGCTTCTATCTCTTCTTCTTGCATTTTAGCCTAATATAACATAGCAATCTTACATAATCAAATGCCTAATAATATTAACTGTAGAGGCAGTTCTCTGTATTGCTTCTTTTTCCACTTGTATCATTCTGCTTTTCAGAGGTTGATTAGTAATAAGAAAATGCCATCTAAGACTCCTAAAACTATAAAATGCCACTGGTAGGAAAAAACATGATCAATCCAACTTACTCTGACAGAAAGATCATCCCAGCTGCCCTGTGCAAGTTTATATGGGGTGTATTGGACAAAAAGATTAATTACATGCTTGCCTACAAAGAAACAGATAAAAAGCATTTTCAGATACTATTTTAATCCTAGGTTGTCATAACAAAGAGACATAGTACATCGCAAGAACTAATTCAATAATCATAAATCATAACTTCTCTAGCTAGTTAATCAACCCATTGATACAAAAAAATATGTAATTGTCATTAACTTCTGCATCATCTTTGACTTCAAAGTCTTCAACGATTAATTCCATATTCAATGAAAGGTATCCATTTTGATACTCAACATAGAAAGGTTAGTTGTCTACCAAAGCATGATCAACAGCTGATTACTTAGTTCAAACCTAATGTTTAAAGCTGTTCTCTTCAAGATTCAGCTTCTATTTTTTGCTGATGATAACTTTTGACTTCACTTTCACTTCTTTTTTTCGTTTTTACTCTAGTTTGTCATTTGTAGATTCTTTTGCTAAATCATACTTTATTGTCACGTATCACCTGTCTCTCCTCTTTGTAAGGCCCAGTTAGTTCTTTCTTTATGTTTCCTCTTTCTAAAGTATTTGGTCATCATGAATTTATGGTCTTACGCTTTGATAAGCCCACTAGATGGTCAGACAATGTAAGGGCCTATTTTGGTCATTAGAGGCGGCTAATGAAGATTATTGATGCCCTAACCTTCTCCCTCCCTCCTCCCTCGTCCAGGGACTCCCTCTTTTTTCTACCTTCCCATCTACACATAAGGTGCTAGTGGAGAGAATCCCCCATTCCTCCTGGCAATTGTCTCCCTTTCCCCGTCAACCTGCCCAAGTCAGGTCCCGAGTTGTGTGCCAAGCCAGTACATAACATTGGTGTCAGGAGCCCTTCTACCCTTGCTTGCCTACGGTCGCCTCCATGTTGCTGAAGCAGAAGCAAGTGACCTCTGTTTTAGATGCTCAGGATGAACCCAAGCAGCCTCTTGCCAAAAAGACCCTGCCTCGTCTTCTTCTTTGGAGACTACACCGGACGCCTTCATCAAGTTACAAGGAGACAGCAACTCATGCAGTGCCTCACCCAGAAGATGACATAGGGTGCGTTTGGATACTGATAGGGAAGAGTGAAAAAAAAAGTCAGCCTGAAAATTTTCAGGGTGATTTGTAGGTGATTTTTCTTAATTGTAGAAAACCCGTTTGGGAGCCTGAAATTAATCATATAATAGGTGAAAATTTTCACTTTTCTCCGTCAGTGGCTCTATCAGCTCAATAATTATCCAAACACTTTTCAGTATTTTCAGCACCTTTCAGCCTGAAAATTTTCACTCAATCAGTTAGAAATGTGAGTCCATCGATCCCCGAATCCCTATTTAGTGGCACGGCAGGGTTTAACAGCAGTGCCAACAAAGGGTGATGGTGTCCTCTCACCATGCTGCTACTTCGACCCACTCTTATCCCATTCGGGCATGGTTTGCAATTTCGACAATATCACTCTGTCTCGATGGGGGCCCAAAATATTAGGTCATCTCTCCCTTCTCATTTATGCAAATTTCCAAGTGCAAAGATCTCGGGACATATCGACTAGATCTCGGGAGAAAGTTGTCTGCCCAGCTATTGCCCGCCAGCAGGAGGGTGTTGGAGATTACAGACGATGTGGTGGAAAATACTTTTTCAACGAGATATGCCTTGACTGCGTTAAAAACTTGTCCATTTCCTGGAAGAGAAATGCTACTCCCGCTCTGTTACCTGCTCTATCGGGCGCTCTCAAATAAGGCAAGAGTAATGTGTATGGAAAACATATTCTCACAATCTCACATCACCCCAGTACATAAACGCATTTTCTATCATCTTTGAAACTTTTTTTCCCAGATTCCCCTTAGCACATGGTAAGCCTTCTTTTGCCGGAAACACCTGACATAACTTCGAGCTCCATTGGCCACCACACCCTGCAAATGGCAGCTCTAAAGCTCGCCCATCTCCATCATCGTCGGGGAGTTCCTCCACCCTGCTACCTTAGTATAGAGATTGTGGTTCAATGGAGTTCTCCGACCACCCGTTATGTAGTCCATTTCCCATTCTGTGCAGTCGGCAACAATATGCATTCACCACTAGCTTCAGGGCTGGAACTCATTTCTCATTTCTGATAATCAATGGACCGGGACGAGCTGCAAAGCTTCAGCTTCAAGGACAAAGAGGCGAAGATGGAAGAGCGGCAGCTGAAATGCCAGGACGCTCACCGATGTGGTGGAGCTGCTCGGCCAGTCAGGGCCACAACGCAGTTGGGTGGGTTGCTGTAGAAGCGGGTGTGGCCGAGGAGGAAGATGACCTTTCTCAACCCTTTTTACTGCATCCACGGCCCACCTTCGTCTCTACAGCAGCCCTGGAGTCATAGGAGACTCCATTAGTGAAGGAGGCCTGCTGCTAGAAGAGCAGGCGCTCCAGGCTCTAGATCCCTTCCTTGACGGGGTGTCCTCCGATGAGACAGTAAGTGGGCCTCCGGCATTCCATCATTAGAAAATTGGGAAATTTATATAAAAAATCATAAAAAAAAAAATTTTTACCAGCGGGCATAGCATTTCTCTTTCAGGAAATGTTCAGAACAGAGAACTAACAATAATACAATGCCACCCTCTAAATATTGAGGAACAAGAGGAGCAACAGCTAGGAAGGCGGCTAAGTCGCTGAAATTGAAGATAAATGACTTGTTTTGGGTAATAGATAAACATTACCATATGTAAATTCAGGTGCAAGGAGTACATCAGTTTGCATCTCTCCCTCTGAATCATAATAAACTTCTTAAAAATTCTATGTTGTGCAATCTTAATTATGCTTGACCCAGGGTGAAGTATGATGCATCCTTGATCTTTTACGAGTCCATATGCAGGACATTCTCATGCACCTAACCAAGGGGTCGCATATTTCTAAGCTTAATCGAATATTCTACTTGTGGTTGAAAAGTTTATCAAGCATGCATAGTTCTTAGCTCGCCCATATATGGCCGAGATGGAAGTCAAGGACATTGTCTAGCATGTGAAAAAGCATCAACGTCATGTTGCAAATAGTCTAACTGAACACTTCTCCCGACCTTACATAAGAGAGCAGATGATCGTTTATAATAAAAATTTAACGAAATAAGGTTAGATTCTTGATTCCTTGCAAGTTATTAGCAGGTTCAACACTATAATTTCAAAAGGTCCCTGAAATTTTACTTATGGAGAGTAGTAATTAGGCTAATTGTTTCTCTTAAATCTCCCCCTCCGATTACAGAAGATAAACATTCAGAATTTAAGCTCATTAGCAACTTGGACTTGTCCTTTTTTACCTTTCAATAAAGAGAAACATGGTAAAATTCAAGTAGCATTTGTCATACCGTTGTCACTTCTGTTAGATGTTCCTACATACACCTACCAGCGACCTACCACATCCACGTACTACCAGCCACCTACCACATCCACCTACTTCAGCCACCTACTACAGCCACCTAATATTAGTTGGCTTCTTGTTCATGTATAAATAGGCCATAAGAATGTAATAGAAAGCATCAAGTTCTTCCAATCAACACAACTATCATTTTTTCTCTTCCTTTAAATTTCTGTTCAGTTTTCTAACATGGTATCAGAGCCTTGAGATCGGATCAGCCATCTAAATATTTAAATCTGTCTGTCGACTAGCCTGCGGTCTAGTCTGTTTTTGCTTCGATACTATAGCGAAGGTACTGTCACAGTGCTATAGCAATTCTGTTCTGTCATGCTTCCGGTATTTCAGATTCCTCTCTATCTTGGTTGTCTTTGATTCTTGGCCTTCATTGCCGGAGTCAACTTCCGGTATTTCTGATTCCAGCTTCTTCGATTAACATTGGGAAGAATTTTGTTTTCGGCCTTCATTGCCAGAGTCATCCTTGGCCTTAAACACTTGAGAAGATTTACTAATCAGTCTTCATCGCCGAGATCAAGAGTTATCGTTGACCGTCATTGTCGACGTTCTTTCTTTTCATCCTAAGGAGCCGTCACCGTCACGACGTCGTCGTCACGCAGTTATCTTCACCCTTGAATCACCGCTGCAACATGTCAGTAGTATCAAGTGATAACTAGTCACACCATGGGAGAACTACAGAATATCCAAGCGGCATACAAACTTAATGGTAAGAATTATTTAAAATGACCACAAATTGTTTACACCTTTTTAAAAGGAAAAAGAAAATTAAGTCATCTTCTGGGAACTAGACCGAAGAAAAGAGATCCTCAGTTTGATGACGAAGAAGATTCGATGATTATGGCATGGCTGTGGAATTCAATGACACCTGAGATCAGTGATACATGATGTTCCTATCAACCACTAAAGACATATGGGATGCTACTCACCCGACACTAAAAGACCCTTGATGCAACCCAAGTATCTGAAATAAAAGTCAAAACCGGAGTAACAAAACAGTCACAGAGTATGATAATATGTTGAAAAACCAATGGCAAGAACTCGATCACTATCGATGCATCGAGACAAAGTGTCCAGAGGATGCCATAATCCTAAAGAATTATATAAGAAAGGATCGGGTTTATGATTTTTTAGTTGGTCTCAATGTTGATTTGAACCGAGCTAGAGTCCAAATACTTGGAAAAGAGCTCCCAACTATGAATGAGACTATCTCTATTATCCGAGCAAAAGAAAGCAAGAGAAGTGTCATGCATGAACCTCAGAATTTGGAAGGTTCAGCTATGGTAGCTAACAAGGGTAATGATTAGAAGGCAAACATTCCTGGATCACAGGTCCCAAACCGTTATAACAAGGACAACTTATGGTGCACTTATTGCCAAAAGGCAAGGCATACCAGGGAGCGGCGTTGGAAACTCCATGGCAAGCCATCAATGTCTAGCGAAGAGCAAGGAGGATTCAATCAGGAAGAGATTGAAAGATGCACTTGTCCACTGTACAACCAGTTGACAAGAAATCCCTAGAGCAAGGAGGATTCAATCAGGAAGAGATTGAAAGATTGAGAAGTTTTCTGGGAATTCTTGAGAAACCCTTAGGTACCTGTTCATTGGCACATTCAGGTAAGTTTCCTATTTCCATTGGATTGAAAGTCTCGGATGAAACCTTTGCCAATTCTTGGGTTGATCACATGACTCATTCATCACACACATTTAACACATATAACCGTTGTCCAAGCAGTAGGAACATAGCCACAACTGATAGTTATTGAACCATTGTTGCTAGCATAGGAGATGTTCACATTAGTACCACACTTACACTAAAAAATGTGCATCATGTTCAAAAGTTGTCCACTAACCTTGTCTCTATACAAAAGCTCACACAAGATCTGCGTTGCCATGTGACCTATTACCCTACTCAATGTGTATTTCAGGACTAGGATTTTGGGAAGACGATTGGACTTGCTAAGGAACGGGACGGGCTATACTACCTTGAGACAGTGAGTGATCTTACCAAGAGCAAGTCATCCTTATCATTTCTCTATGAGCACCATCTTTCCAATAAAGAAAAAATTGGCTTCATCATCCTAGACTTGGGCATCCATCATTTCGAACTCTTAAGATCTTGTTTCCTTCTCTATTTAGGAGATTAGATGTTGAGAATTTTCATTGCGACATATCTGAACTAGCAAAATATAAGCGTATAACCTTTCCAATTAGCAATAAAATAAGTTTAGTTCCCTTTCATCCCATTCATAGTGATATTTGGGGTCCTTCCGCTATTTCTGCATGTTGGCTTGTGTCTTTCATCAATGAGTCTCTTGGATTTTCTTACTCACACAAATCTGATGTGAATCTAATTCTTCTAAATTTACATAACAGGGTGAAAGATCAGTTTGGTGTCAAAATCAAAAGGTTTAGGTCTCACAATGCTAGAGACTATTTCAATTAAGTCTTAATCCATAAGTCGTCATGTGTAAAACACCCCACAACAAAATGAAGTTACTGGGAGGAAAAATGACGACCTACTTGATACAACCAGAGCATTCTTGTTTAAAAAAATGTGCCTAAATATTATTGGGGGAAGCCGTCCTAACTGCTACACATCTCATAAATAGTCTACCTTCCAAAGTCTTTGGTTTCAAAAGTCCCATGGAAATGCTATCAAAGTTTTATCCTAACCTCAATACTACAAACCATCTCATTCCTAAGATATTTGGGTGTGCCCTTTGTTCATGATCACAATCAAAACAAGGGGAGGTTAGATCCAAGGGTAGTCAAATGTGTCTTTTTGGGGTATCTTCGACTGGAAAGGGACATAAGTGCCACCACCCACCATCCAAAAATTCTTTTGTCTATGCAGATGTTACTTTCAACGAGAGTGAGTCTTACTTCACCTCTCCTTGACTTCGAGGGGAGAATTCCATCATGAAAGATAAGGATCGGGATTCTTTTCTCAGTAATCCCTTTCTCATTAACCTTCAAAAACCGTATCATCCATAACCTTCTCCTCTGAGCCTGAGTTGTCCATACTCCTTGAACCCACTTTTGAGCAAACCAGTGAGCCCGAGATTGCTTTTGAGGATCAAATGACGAGCAAAGTATACTCAAGGAAGAAAGTTGCAGTCCCTGGACTTAAACAAGTCCAAGAATTTAACCAGGCTTTTGGAAATGAGGTAACAGTTTATGATCCTCCTTTATAAACTAAGTCAGAACTTCATAATGAACAAAACATAGATCAATTACTCCCTATTCAAGACCTCCCTATTGCCATTATGAAGGGAACTAATGAATGAACTAAACGTCCTTTGTATCCACTCTCTTATGTTGTGTCATTTGAAAAATTTTCACCATCCCATAAGAGTTTTCTTACAAGCTTGAGCAATATTCACATCCCTACCACTTTATCCTAGGCTTTATCTAATGAATATTGGAAACAAGCTATGAATGTAGAAATGGAGGCCTTGGAGAAGAATAAAACTTGGGAGTTGGTGGATTTGTAGGGAAAAAACCCCTGGGATGTAAGTGGGCCTATACTGTAAAATATAAAGCATATGGATCATTGGAGAGAGTATGGATCATTGAAATATAAAGCAGATATAAATATAAGGCATTTGATGACTTATATAATAGGCCAGGGACGAAAGAAGGGGAGAGGGAGGTATATAAGATAGATAAGTTAAAAAAAGAGAAGTATGGACTTAGAGCAAGCTAGGTGCATTAAAAGTGAAGATCAAAGGGTTTTAGTGAAAGATGAGGAAATTAGGGAGAGATGACTTCAATATTTTGAGTGTTTATTGAATGAAAATTCTAGTAGTGGGATGGATTTTGGGTTTAGTCCCGTTAAAGACAACTTATTTTAGAAGATACTCCATAGAAGATGTAGGAACTGCGCTAAGAAAGATGAAGAAAGACAAAACTCTAGGGCCGATAGAATTCCTATTGAATTATGGAAGGCACTAGGAGGTGTTGGCTTAACTTGATTGACTAATTTGTTTAACAAGATTTGAAAGTCTAAGAAGATGCCAGAGGAGTGGAGGAAAAGTACTATCATACCCTTGTATAAAAATAAAAGGGACATCCAAAGTTGTACACAAACTACAAGGGTATAAAAATTATGGGACATACTATGAAATTATGGGAGAGTAATAGAAGGACGTTTGCCAAAAATAACTAAAGTAACAGATAATCAATTTGGTTTCATGCCGGAGAGGTCAACAATGGAAGCTATATTTTTGTTACAACAGTTAATACAGAGGTATAGGGATAGAAAACAAGACCTCTTTATGACCTTCATAGATTTGGAGTGCCGAGAGAGCTCATTTGGAGTGTTTTGAATAAGGGAGTCATAAGAAGTTACATAGATATCATAAAGGATATGCATGAGGGGTTGTGACTATTGAACGAACTATTGGGGGGAAAGCAAGGAATTTCTGGCTATGGTAGGTCTTGATCAAGGGTCAACATTAAGTTCTTATCTTTTCAATTTAGTTATGGATCAGCTTACTAGACATTTATAAGATGGTGTACCTTGGTGTATGCTTTTTTACAGATGATGTAGTTTTAATTGATGAGAATAAAGTAGGTTTGAATGAAAAATTAGAATTATAGAGGGAGGCTCTAGAATCAAAAATTTTAAAATAAGTAGGATTGAGACAGTGCGTGGAATTTAATTTTAAGGAAGGTAGAACTATAGGTAGTGCATTAATTGAAATAGATGGGCAAGAAGTGCCAAATTGTGATCAATTCTGTTACTTAGGATCCATTATCCATAAAGAAGGGGATATTGATACTGATGCGGTGCATAGGATAAATGCGGGGTGGGTAAAGTAGAGGGTAGCCTCGGGAGTATTGTGTGATAAGACAAGTTCTATAAGACAGCCATTAGGCATGCAATACTCTATGGAGCGGAGTGTTGGGCACCAAAGAGAAGTCATATAGATAAGTTGAATGTAGCTTAAATGAGAATGCTAAGGAGGATGAGTGGATAACTGGGAGAGATAGGATTAGCAATTAATATATTCGTCAGAGTTTAGGAGTAGCGCTTTTAGGGGAGAAGTTGAGGGAATATAGGTTGTGTTGGTATGGGCATATACAAAGAAGACCAATAGATGCCCTTGTGAGAAGATTAGAGGTTATGCATGTAAATGATGTCAAAAGAGGGAGAGGGAGACCTAAGAGAACTTGGATGGAGTTAATAAAAAAGGATTTGACTTTACTATCTCTTACAAAAGAGGTAGCCCAAAATAGGCCTGAATGGAGGAGTAAGATCCATGTCGCCGACCCCAAATAGTTGGGAAAAGGTGCTAATTGTTTATGATTATGATTATAATCATTGGAGAGATCTAAAGGGTATCCTTAGACATCTAGTATGGATGATCTAGAGACGTTTGCCCCGGTTGCCATGATGAACACGGTCAGAATTCTATTATCATTGGCAGCTAATTATGACTGGGCTTTGCAACAACGTCAAAAATGTGTTTTTGCATGGAGACCTAGAAGAGGAGATTTAGATGGAAGTTCCTCTTGGATTTGGAAGAAACCTAGCCACTAATATAGTGTGTAAACTAAAGAAAGCCTGTACGGGCTAAAGCAGTCTCCAAGGGCACGTTTTGGAAGGTTTGCTAAAGTGATGAAGGATCTGGGATATAGACAAAGTGAGGGAGATCATACATTGTTCATCAAGCATTCAGATTCAGGGGGAGTTAATGTTCTTCCGGTATATGTCGGCAACATCATCATGACCGGGAATGATGAAAAGGAGAGACAAGGTTTAAAGCAATACTTGACCAACGAATTTGAAATTAAAGAGTTAGGAAAGTTGAAATACTTCCTAGGAATTGAGGTTGCACACTCTAAGCAGGGAATTTTAATTTCTCAGCAGAAATATATCACAGATCTCTCAAAGAAACAGGAAAGTTGGCATGTAGGCCAGCAAATAGACCAATAGATTCCAATCATAAGCTTGGACTAGCTGAGGAAGATGCTGCCATAGATGGAGTGATGTATCAATATCTAGTAGGGCGACTAATTGACCTCTCCCACACGACCAGATATAGCATATGTTGTGCGCATAATTAGCCAAATTATGCAGTCTAAAAGAGGTTCATCTTTAAGCTGCCAACTGAGTGTTACAGTATCTGAAAGGGACTCCAAGGAAGTGCATTCTGTTTAAACGAAACATGGGGCTAGTACTTGAAGCATAAACCGACGTAGATTATGCTGGATCTATGGTTGACAGGAGATCAACCACCAGGTATTGTACCTTTCTTGGTGGGAATCTGGGGACGTGGAGTAGTAAAAAACAGAATGTGGTGGCTAGATTCAGTGCTCAAGCAGAATTTCGTGCAATGGCTCAAGGAGTTTCTGAGCTATTGTGGCTGAAGATCATTTTGGAAGATTTGAAAATTAAGTGGGATGGCCCAATTAGACTTTCCTGCCACAACAAATCTGCAATCAGCATTGCACATAATCCAGTGCAACACGATCAAACAAAGCACATATAAATAGACCGACACTTTATTAAGAAGAAACTAGATAATGGATTCATATGTACTCTTTATGTGTCTACTGACCGTCAACTTGCAGATGTACTCACCAAAAGGTTTAAGCTGTGTTGCATTTCAAACAAATGTATCCAGCTTGAGGGGGAGTGTTAGAAGTTCCTACATACACCTACCAGCTACCTACGACATACACCTACCAGCTACCTACGACATCCACCTACTACAACCACCTACGACATCCACCTACTACAGCCACCTAATATTAGTTGGCTTCTTGTACATGTATAAATAGTTCATATGAATGTAATACAAAGCTTCAAGTTCTTCCAATCATCACAACTATGATTTTTTCTCGGCCTCCAAATTTCTGTTCAGGTTTCTAACAACCTCTAATTTCTTGTTGGGAAGAAGAAGAACAAGAAGGGTGTTGACAAAGGCTATTGACTTCATTGTGTTTTTTTTACTCTAGAAAGCTAATCCCTAACTGATAACAATTCAAGATGAGTTCTATCTACTAATCCCAGATTGGTTTTAAGATTAATCAATAGTGGCAAGCAGTTTGCACATTCCATGACTTGTTACTTTAGTTTTGATCTACACTGAGGTATCTACTCAAGTCATTTAGGTCTTAAGTTGGAATTAGGCCTGTTCTGAGCCATAATTTAATATGAATTCTTGAAAAGGCAATCTCCTGCAGTAACTTTGATCTGGTATTTATTTGGACCAAAATTCAAAACTTTTTGAGGCCTAACCCTGCAAATACTCCTATAACTCTTCCATCCTTGTATAGAAATCTCATCTCAAAATCCGAGCAGATCACAACAACAAAACCTATGCATTCCCAACAGAAAACAATGGGATCTTGGTCAACTGAAAAGTGTTCAAGAATGTGACAACCAATAAAATTACCTCGACCATTCAAGGAATGGAAAGAACCATCAAACAACAAAAGATTCTATATCATCAAGAATAAGTAAATAAATGCCGAGGAGGTACCAGGAGGTGAAATAGTATTATCCAAAACTGAAGGTATTGTCATTTCAATGATAGGCCTCCGAGATGGAAAGCCGTTCCAAGTATCCTTACAGGCCAAATCAATGTCCTCCATCCTAAAAGAACCAATATAGAAATTAGGAATACATCTTTCCAGGAAATTCTTAGCTATTATCATAACCTCTAATAGTGGAAAGCAAAGAAAAGAAACAAGATGAGAAATTTAGATATGGAAACTACTAAATCTAGCGTACTTTAAATTTGTTACGCATCAAGTCACGAGAACTGTATAGCACATTCCATCAAAGAGAAAAAAAGTCACGTGAATTGTCCTATCTGGAACTTTAGATGATTATAAACTGTGATGTATTAGTCTGACTCAAGTACAAGAAACTACGAAATGTATTACAAAATCCTAAATAATTTATTCTTTATCCCGTATATCAAATTAGCGAATGGTGAACTGAACTACCTTTCAACATCAATATATGTAGTACCCAGAAGCTAAGGAGCAGTCTCTAGTGCACTAAACTGACAACTCTGGAATTGTGTGTGTATCGGGGGGGGGGGGGGGGGGGGGTAAGCTAATCAGCAAGAAGGTTAGGAAACATGCAGTGGAGGCTTGTTCTAGTGATGAGGCTATATACTAAACCATGGTTCATGCGGTTTTTGAAGAAAATATAAACATGGCCAAAACGAAGAGTAGTTCACAGTTCAGGAAGACACGTGTTAATCCAATGCACAGCTATACCTTTCAGCACCAATATGTATAGTACCCAGATGCTGAGGACCAGCCTCTGATGCACTCAACTGACAACTCTGGAACTGGGGTAGTCTGTCCACAGCAATGTTAATTTTTGTTGTTCCCTGTTCCAGCAAGGCAAAACAGAAAAATAAACTGTTACTGTGTAAAGTCGTAGGGTGGTGACAGATTTCCCAGTCACCTCCCAGTACCTGACGCACGAACTTCAAGCAGTTTCAGTCCATTGTTATAATAAAACATGACTTAAGTACAGGAAAAAGATCAAACATTAGTGAGGTAATAATAAACTTCCATAATAAGGAAACAGTCCACTTAGAATTATGGTAACAATTTCGAGGAATTTAATAGCAGGAACAGGATTTTATAATAACTTCAATTCCCACAGAAAAAAGAGGATTGTCAGAAATAGCTCTGGGGCTCCTCATATTAACCGAAATGTGAAGGTTTGGGCTATTGACACTAATAGACCTACACACGTGAGCAGAGCCACACGAGTGCCACAAAAAATTCACAAACCACAATGCCCCCTGAATTACTCAAAGATGCAGGAAAAGGCCACACATTGGAAGGAAACTGAAAGGCATTTATTCCTTACTAAAAAACAAATGAAAAGGTTGGTCTCAACAGAATTACTTGGTCCAAGAAGCATAATGAATAAGCTTCTACAAGTTAAGGGTTCCCATTTAATGGAGTGTTGGGATTCGTTGTGAAATGCAAACAGAGCTGCCCGCCAACCAAACCAATTTTGGATTCGACCAAGGAAAACAGGTTCAATGCGTCACTTGAAGAATGGGTGTGGGTTTCTAAAGAAAAATGAAAAAATTACAGATCTGAGATAAATCCCAATTCTCCAATTCACGATTGAATAACTTTAATTTTGACCAGATTTTTGGGGCTTTTCCCTTTTGGTCCATCAGAGTTTAATGTCAGCAATCACATGCATACATGCAAGCAAGTCAATTTTTTTTCTTTCACCTGTTGTGTGTGCCATGGATAACAGTAACTTTCTGCCATATCAACAGACGTCTACAAGGTTGACTTCAATTGCTTAAAGTAGTGGAAATTACAGAATCAAACATCATTTTCTTTTCAAAATTATCAACAATGAAGTTATAAATTCAGAAGTTTGGACTCAATTATTTAAAGCCACATATTATCAATGCACAATGTGAAACTACAGTTTCAATCAGAAGAAACTCATGACCAAAGTCCATAACAGTGAAGGTCATAATAACTGATCCTATAACAGGTGATAGTGCTTCCCACCCTTGGGTAGAATTCTCCACTTCACCCTTAACCAGACAAGTTTCTGTTACGACTCCCTTAGTATTAGGCTAATATGCTATTTACTTATTTCCTTTAGGCCATGTGGGCCACTTCAGTAAGATTAGGCTATTTACTTATTTGCATAACTTGGCCCATCAGGCCCATCAGCTTTAAGCCCTGCGCCTATATAGAGGAGACGACTTGTTTAGTTAGGGTATTGATGAATGAATTCCTAGTTTCTCATCTCTTTCTTCTCAACTCTCATCCCCTTCCCTACTCCTTTGCCGTCGGCTTTTGTGCATCCTCCTAGGGTGCACAACACTGGTATCAGAGCATTCGATCACTTGTTCCGTTCTCATGGCTCGGAAGAAGGCCTCGGATAACCTGGAGGGTCCCTCGACCCAATCAGATGAGGAGGCGCCGACGGCTCAGGCCCAGGCCGCCCCCTCCGCCACCATGAATCCTGCTCTGTTAAAGTTTTTCACAGACTTTACGACAGAGATGCGATCCATGCGTATCAGTCAACAGGCAATACAACAGACTATGCTCAATCAACAAACCCTGCAACAGACCATGCTCGAGCGTCTGACGCTTCTACACCGCCGCCGGCCTCTAACATGGAGCAGCACCAGAGTACAGCGTCTGCGACGGGCCAGGGGATTCCTCTGCAGGCCCCAGCGTCACAAGGACACCCGTTTACTCCACTGCACGAGGTCCCTCCGCAGGGCCAGGCCTCTGCTATAGCGCAAGGCTCTCCTACGCATCAAGGCCGAACCTTTCAGTCCCCCGCGATGACGGGCCCCTTTGATCCGACTAATATCTTGCCGCCAGGGGCCGCTGGCACTCATCTGCGAGCCTTAATTCAGGCGAGCTTGACGAGAATTGCCGTCATGAACCCACACGGCACACCTACTCCAGCCAGCTGCAGCAAAATCTCGAGTCTGGAGTCCAAAGTCTGGACTAAGAAGTAGTTGATTTTGGGAGGCGGCCTTGATAAAATGGCACAAGACCGGCCATGATCCATTATTTGCCTCTTGCCTGTGGCCAGTAGAAAGCCAGGGTAGGGTCAACCATCGATCCTCCGTTTGCTATACCTCCTCATCAGCCAAGGGGAGATATGCCGCCCTATGGGCCATTCCTTGGAAGGACGGCTCATCCTGGTTTCTCAGATTTCACGTCAGGTATGCCTCAGGTTCCGTTTAATGATGCATCTGGACGGCCCTCGACTGAACCCCGATTGGCCCGACTTCAATTTCCTAAGTATAGCGGGGAAGACAGCCCTATTGATTAGATATATCAGGCAAATAAATTCTTTGAGTATCATGGCACTCATTCAAAAATTGATAAGCTGCGCATCGCTGCTTTCCATTTGACGGGCGATGCCTTAGTTTGGTTCCAGTATTTTGAACGGGATGTGCTTAATCCAACTTGGGTTGACTTTGTCGATGAATTATGTGTGCAATTCGGGCCGAATGATTATGCTGATTTTAATGAAATGCTGGCATCTCTCCGTCAAACTTCCACAGTACGAGTCTATCATCAGGAATTCATGCTTATTGCTAATCGCTTGCCTAATTGGGACCAAGCGGCATTAGTCGGTGCCTTCATGCATGGCTTGCGGGCTGACATTGCGGATGAAATCCGCCAGTTTCGGCCCAAATCTATGAGGGATATCATTGGGTATGCTCGAGTCGCGGAAGAAAGGTTGAATCGGCAAAGACGGGCGGTCCGGCCCCCCCCCTTTCGACCCCCTCCTGGGCTACCGGTCTCTAGGCCCATGCCTCCTAATGCGGTTGTTGCCAGCTCTAGGCCCGGCCCATCTGCAGGAGCCGGCCTGCCCCCGCCTCTTCGCCGGTTATCCCAAGCACAGATGGATGAGAAACGGGCCAAGGGCCTCTGCTTCAACTGTGACGAGCGACATGTTCCTGGTCATCGCTGTCGCACGCCCCCTACAGCTTTCATCTTGGAGGAGTCCTGTCCTGAGGAGGACGATCTTACTGCTTCACCGGTCGAGGATGCTTATGTCGATCCCACGGCTGAGATCTCATTTCATGCTTTCTCGGGAACTTATACCCCTCACACTACGCGCGTGCAAGGTCAGTTAAAGTGCCAGCCAGTTGCTATTTTGATTGATAGTTGGAGTACCCACAATTTTATTAATGATCGAGTGGCGCAACGATTGGGCTGTCACATTGCTCTTGATTGCGCTTTTGATGTTCTTATTGGTGACGGCACCCACATGCGTAGTAAGGGCCTGTGCCCCCGCGTTCCCTTGCATATCCAAGGGTATGACTTCGTGGTGGATCTCCATCTTTTACCCACATAGGGGGCGGATATTGTGTTGGGGGTCCAATGGCTCCAAGATCTGGGGGACGTGGTCTGGAATTTCAAGGATTTGGTGATGTCATTTGGGGTGGCCGATCAGCAGGTTCGTTTACAAGGATCCATTCCAGGAACACTCCAATCGGCCCAGGCTGTTGGTTCTTTCTTTCGGCACTCGGCACATGGGTTTTTGTTGCAACTTATGTCTATATCTGAATCGACCCAGCCTGACCTGCCGGCTGACTTGACATCTCTTTTGGCTGAGTATGAGTCCCTTTTTGCTGAGCCATCCGGTCTTCCTCCTACGCGCGGGCACGACCATCGGATTCCCATACTTCCTGGGTCGAGCCCCGCTAATGTTCGGCCATACCGTTACCCCTATGTGCAAAAGGCTGAAATTGAGCGTTTGGTGACTGACATGTTGGCAACTGGCATTATTCGTCCTAGCTCTAGCTCGTACTCTTCTCCCGTTTTGCTGGTCAAAAAGAAAGATGGGACATGGCGGTTCTGCGTTCACTATCATGCCTTAAATGCTATTACATTAAAGGACAAGTATCCTATTCCAGTTATTGAGGAGCTTCTCGACGAGTTATCAGGTGCAAACTATTTCTCTAAACTTGATTTGCGGTCTGGCTATCATCAGATAAGGTTGCATCCAGAGGATATTCATAAGACTGCCTTCCGAACACATGACGGTCATTACGAGTTTCTCGTGATGCCTTTTGGGTTGACTAATGCACCGGCCACTTTTCAGAGTCTAATGAACGATATTTTCCGTCCCTTCTTGCGCAAGTTCATTTTGGTCTTCTTCGATGACATATTGATTAAGTAACATACTAAAGGTCTGTTTGCAAGAGATCTCTAAAAGAATTTAAATCTAGATTGTTGGCTGGAGACTGTTGTAGCAATTAGGCCTGACAGTATTTATAGCACCTTAGTTTTCTTGCAACCAACCATTCCGATTGTAGAGCAGATAATCTCCTCAGAGGGAGGCAAATTCCCTTCTTTAACGTGCTATAGCAATCAGTTCATACAACCAAGATTGTATCAAGATTCTTTGACAGAGTACCCAAGAAGCAAAGAAAAAGCATTATGAAAAGTTCTGTAAGGATGCCCAAAATAATCCGCTATTCAAACAAGCCCTAAAAATGAAAAGAATTATTTGGGATTGGATATGATAGAATGAGGTGTAGGGTGAGAAAGAGAGAGAAATCTCTGCAATTTAATTACTGAACAGTAATAATTCGAATCGAAAAAGAGATCGACCCAGCCCTAATAAGGGTCAGGCGCCAATTACAAGACACTAATACTGTTACTTAAAGTGAAGGCTGACCAATAAGACAAGTATAGAGCAAGACAAACTTGTCTTGCTCCCACTCCAACGCCCACCTTTCCCCTTTCTTGCAATTGAGGAAGCCCTTGGCCGGAACTGCCAGATTCATGCCGGATTTATTGTCGTCATGGTCAAAGGTGAGGAGGGAGGCACGACCGGAGTCGCCAAATTCTCGCCATCAAATGTTTAGAGAAGGATGATCGGAGGTGCTGCAGAGTGGTTATGTGAATTGTAGCAGGAATCTTTGGGTTGTCAAGTTGTACTCCATTTACGGGCAAGACTATTTGTGCATTGGATGAGTAGTTCACCACACCCGGTTTTATCGACACCACCCCACTATACACGGATGGAGGATATCCAATATCCCTGTATACCATGGGGTGGGAGACTATTCATCCTTGGGCATTTACGGGTGGGGCCTCGGAGAAGGGGTATTAGCCCCCTTATAATTCATGGCTTAAAACCATAAAACGGACCGGCCCGAGCTGGCAAGTTTCCGGTTCAGTCATCTGAAATAGTGTGACCCAGTTGGTTCAAGTTGGCCCAGCAACCCAAATAAACCGTTCTTTTCAAATGGCCAAGTCCAACCTAGCCGGACTGGTCGGGCCTGTCCGGGGTTTAAAACACTACTAATAATCACCTTGGTTTGCAATCTCGGTGAGATCTTGCTTCTCGGTAAGGGTGTCAGAAAATATGCCGTGCAAATAGTCTTGTTTGAGACAATTACATATTTTTTTCCACACCTAACAAAAATCTCACCATCTCGGCAAGAGTCATCTTGCCCGTTTTTGAATTCCAAGTCACCGAGAGATCTTAATGAATTTAGTCAGATCCTGTCTGTCTTTCACAAGAAAATGGATTAATATATTACATTCTTCATCCTGCTTTACAGCATTCCCATATGCATAAAATATATTTCCTGCTTTGTACTCTTACTACACCATCAAGAGTGGAATAGAATATATTCTCTGCACTCCCAGTACACCATAAAGAGAAACAAATCCAATTAACTTTTTACCACTGTGCTTTCACCATAGGCACTCAATCACTTCATGTTTTCACATAGATATACATTACTTTAGATTCTGTATGTTTAACTGTAACTAATATGCTGAAAGCACAAGATGGGTGGCGGACACTAGCAATTTGGTACTTTAGAAAATTCAGTTTGAGTTCAATCGTTTGAAAATTGTAATCCACAAGGACCTGTACCAAGTATAAGGAGCAAGAGAATCATCACAGGCAGAAGCTTAGTCTTGACGTACCGTGAATGCAATAGTACATATTCCTACCGCCGACTACCACAAAGATAGGTTCGTGTGAGGTTCAATTGCCACCAGATTTGAACTATAAGTGTGCATCTTTCTCGTTACTATGGTGAGCATGCTAGAGGGAATTGAAAGGCAAGATCTTTTGACAAAGGGGGGATTGCAATACATCAACATGAAATGATTTAAAAACAAATACTTAGGGTTATGGATCATTGAAATTCAATATTAAACCCTATGCTAGGAAGGAGAACAAGCTAGTATTTGGCGACAAGGCAAAGATGTAATTCTAGAAAATTCATGGATAAGCCCCCCCAAAATTGTAGACTAGTATGCCCAGCAGAAAGGAAATTATTTCAGTTTTCCAGACTAATATCCACAGTCTACAGTTTTACCTAGCATTTTCTTTTTCGGGCAATGGAGCCACCAGGAGATTCAATTTCAGGAAACTGCTTTTTCCTTGGCCCTAAATCAATAGGAGTAAGTATTAAAGTTCGTTTCCAAACTTTCTATAATCTGGTTAGGACAAAATCATATTGTACTTATTCAAAGGTGTAGCAAGTCTTAGACATAGGGGATCTGCTATTATGAAAATCTTCATTAACAAAAACGTTGTGGTTTGCTTCTTATTGTTTTTTCTAAGTTACTCCTTTAATATATATCTTCTATGCAAGGGTAAAGTGTACTTTATCCCCATGATTAATGGTGAAACGTACTGAACCCTTATGACTTATCAAAATCAGCAACCAATATGCAGCTTAATCATTTCAATTTTAAGACTATTTAATCCTTGGGACACCCCTCAACACATGGCAGCCATGAAAAACCATCGGTCTTTTTGGCCAATGGTCACTAGGAAGGCATCGCTGGCACGGTGATGCCATGCAGGACGATTTGGTGATCTAGCGGCGCCGTCTCCACTTCCGAAAGGAGGGGTAAAATTGTCTCCTTTCATAAGTCATGTCATAAGGGTTGAGTCATAGGGGGTTAGAGTGCTTATTTTCATGAGTCATGGAGGTTAAGTGCAATTTCACTATAATTCATAGGGTTCAACTGCAATTTACACTTCATTTTAATCAGACCATAGTCAGTAAAAGATCAAACTGTTTGAATTGACTCGGTGCCATACTTATGCAGGTCAGCACTTCCTACAGCAGAAGCCCATCTCTTAAGTGGTTATTTGGGAGGATATAAAGCATCAGGCTGCTCCCAATGAAAGCTGATGTCCTTCTTGCATAGCCCCTACTCAATAGGCCCTGGCGGGCCTTCTAAGCACGGGTATCTACAAGTGTATTGCAAGAGTATATAAACTTAAGGTACATAACAGTTTGAGAGCAGTTTCTTTTGCTGTTCATTGTAATTTGTGTGAAGAAGCCCTTATAACCACTGCAAGCTCTCTACCAGTATGTTATCAGAAGTAGAAAACATATTAAAAAGGCAAAACTATTATAAGCGACAACTAAACTATTTCCATACGAGCAAATAAACTTTCCTTGATAGAAAACTTACCGAGCTGTAGTCAGAATTTTTTATAGCAGAAAGGAAATCCTCGGGAAGAACATTTGCAGGCAGTAACTTCTGGAAAAAAATATATATATCTGGAACAATCAGATCACATTTAGTGAAGTATATCTTTCTCTCTGCAATGTTAGTTTTAGGCTGATTCAAGTATTTTGTTCTAAAATTTTTGATGGCCGTGTTGCTTAAGAAACACTTACTAGCATCAATTAATTAAGCTAAACAAAATATGAAATAGAGGTGTACCGTAAATGTCACGTGTGGCGTTGTGTTTGACAAAACCACTGAAGATAACACTTCAGTTCCATCCACCAACACTACCTACATAATAACATCACTTTAAGATGAAGAATGATCCACAGAATTAACCCAGAAAAAAATCATGGGATAACTTACACCATTGACAGTGGAAGACTCTTCATTCACAATTAGATGAGCAACCTAAAAAGAAAATATGATATTCAAAGCAAACATTTAAAATTGTATTGGCATAAGAATAAGATTATTAATTCAAAGTAAAGGATGATTGTGGATAATAAGCTCCCTCTGTCCAAAAATATCTGTCCTCATTACAAAACCAAAATGAACTGATTTTAGTTCATTTTGATTTTCTAATGAGGTTAGTATCGTTAAATATTTTCGCATGGAGGGAGTATTTATTCTAGATCATCAAATATTAACGATGTGATAACTATTTAACTGAAAGCTACAAAAGGTAATTCTGTGCATGATGTCCCAGAGAGGCGAGGCCTAAGATGGACATATTTGACTCTTTGCCAATAATGCGAAGTACAAACTAATTTTCCTTTCTGGTTTAAAGGCCATATGGAACAATTCAACTACTCAACCAAATACCTATCTTCAATATAAAACACTCACAAGGACCCCTTACTTTTTTCCAGTGTCTCCTTGGAATTTGAGAATTTTTCTCTACCCACAGGCTCACTGACATTCAAGTATTTATTCTGATGCAGTACACCCTAACCAAATAATTATATTCTAGTAATTTACCAATAATGTATTATAGCATTAAAATCAAACTCACACTTGCATTGGCCAATCCGATAAGCCGAAGCTACTCCTGTTGCATATATTTGATTTATTATGCATGAGAAACCCACCCAAAGGTTCACGTACATATGTAAATATGTATTCTTAAACCCCATTGTGTTATGACACCACCCCATTTATATTCGCACCTCAAAAACAGAGAATAATTCTATTCTCCCCACCCCACCCCTGAGATCGATTTTTTCCACTTCCCACTGACTAGAGATATCTGATGGACAATCACCACTAAGCTGCTCTAAAGAAAATAATAGACCCTTTTTCTATGAGCTTATAAGTGGATGCTGTTATTACAAGACAAGAGAGTCTTGGATTCGTTGGATTGCTCTGGTCAGCCTTTAGCCTTTAATCCACAGGCATCTCATGCTTCGCAATCCATACTTTTCCGTCAGAGACAGTATGATTATGAATTGCTTTTATATTCTCTCTGTTAGAGTACATATTGGTAAAGGTCAAAGTACATATACTTGGCAAGATCCAGGGATTGACCATTCTATTCTCTCTGTCAAGTTTGGAAATAGTGCCATTATTCAATTGGGTGGTTCTTTGAATGATATATCTGACTCCCCCAACAATGGCGATTAGAGTCTTCAAGCTGGTAGGAGTTGCTTCATATGCTGGAAATTCATACTCCTATACTTGCTTTCACAGATGATAGTATTGGGTGGATGTCCGCTACGGGTAAATTCTCTTATAAGCCTACATCGAATTATCTCCGGCATTCCTTGTCAGTGGTTGACTGGTGAAGTCTGATATGGTACAAAAGATATATTATGCGCCAAGCCTTACCTATTGGCTCGCCTTGTCAAGAGGCTTGATGACTCAAGATTACCTCCAAATTAGAGGTTTTTCCTTGACAAATGTTTGCTTCCTCGGTGCCGCAGTTTCCGAATCAAGAGATCATATCTTCTTCGAATGCAAATTCAGCAAAGTGATACGGCGCAATCTTCTATGCAAATATCACATTCAACACTTTGTTGGGAGCTTTCACCATGAGATAGACTATGCTCTCACATTCAGCACTTTGTTGAGCTTTCACTATGCAAATGTCTCTTGTATGTTCTTGTTCCCCTTGTTTTTGGTTAATAAAATTGTTAATTACCAAAAAAAGTAAGTGGATGCTGTTATTGCTCTGAAATCCTTAATGTTGGTTTAGGAATTACACAATAAGATGCTTTTTGTGCAAATGTGAAAGGAATTACATTCTGATGCATGACTTGATTTATTATACGGCTGAAGGGGTTGAAAAGATAATTTTGTGTTTCATTAACACAGAGGAAGAAAAGTAAATTTCGAATCACAAGGATAACCCCTTGAATCCACAAGAGGAGATTCTAGCAAAGAGGAACTAGCATATTGATTCAAGCAAATATGTCTTGCCCATAGGGCTTACATTCCTATTATAGAGTGCAAGGAATACTATAGTACATTTATAGAATTATCCATGACCTAGAACATTCTACTCTTACCCTAATCTAGAACTTCCCACTTACTACAACTACTTCGAGACTTTTCGACAATTTAGAATATTACAATTATTTCTGGACTACTCCATAACCTAGAATATTTTACTAACTGGTGCTTCTAGAAACTTCAAAAACATGGACTTATGAAAACATTTGACTCTTGAGCATTGGCCCATGGGCCGTTATGCATCCTACATCAGTCACCTCCTCTTGAAGAGAAATTGAGATCGAGTTTGACTCGAATAGAGATGCCACATTGATGACTTTTGAGATGTGCATATTCTCCTGCATGTGCCAAAAGGACTTGGCTACTTGGCGCAACACATTTGAAAGGTCAATCACTGGATTGAATCTCTCTTGGCGCATACAAAATGGACTAGAATTGGATCGCCAAATGAATAGTCCAACAAAGTTCCAAAGGATGATCCAAACCCATCAAGAGACAGCCATTGCAGTGAAATCAAGCAACTTGAATGGCCAGGAATGGTAATGGCATTAACTGGCAGGTGGGCCAAGCTATGTTGGTGCGGAGAAAGAGACAGCATAAGCACTGGGAAGGGAGAGGCAAGCCAGTTTTGGTGATGGACAAGAGAGGGTGTAGATCGGTTGGATGGGGTGGACTCATTTGGAAGAAAAGGAAGAGGAAAAATGATAGATGGCGTAGCAATGTGGAGTGGGGTCATGACAAATTGGGGTGGGACAATACATATCCTTGTAGTTATATGAGATATATAAGAGTAGAAAGTTCTTAACAATAGCTGAACAATCGCACATGTGAACCGTTTGCCTTCTTATTTGTTTGTAATTTTCACATTCTCATATTCTACTTCTTCGGTGTTATGCAATAGAGAATTCCCCTCCTCTCATTCCTGGTTCTCATTATTCTAATTATCAGCAAAAAAGGCATCTCACTATTCTCACATACCTAACAGTCAAATTTTACCAGAGTCGTATATGCTTTATGCCTGAGATGTGTATGCCAACAAGTCTAATCAAGTGAGACTGAAAGACTAATTCATAATCATAATCATAATCAAGCGTCCATTCAGGCCTATTTTAGGCTACCTCTTTTGTAAGAGATAGTACAGTCAAATCCTTTTTTATTAACTCCATCCAAGTTCTCTTAGGTCTCCCTCTCCCTCTTTTAGCATCGTTTATATGAATCCCTTCTAATCTTCTCACAGGGGCATCTAATGGTCTTCTTTGTATATGCCCGTACCAACGCAACCTACATTCCCAGCTTCTCCCCTAAAAGAGGGAGAAGAGCTACTCCTAGACTCTCACGAATATATTTATTTCTAATCATATCTCTCCTAATTAAACTGAAAGACTTTAATTACTCCTACTAAAGTTATGTGATACATAATTCCCTAATGTGGAAGTTAAGGAACATGGATGAAGCAACCCAACCAATATTCACAATTATTTGTCCCAGCATTACTAAAAACCAAATTCAATGAGGGAATTAAATGCACTAATAACTATCATCATTATACAATTTATGAATTGATTATGTCAGTTAATAGGCTCATATGTCTAAGAGTCATGATAAAAGGGTGAATGGATTCCCATTTTATTAAGATCATTGTCAATTAAATGTTCAAATGATTATGTTTTGCATGCAATCACAACCAATATTACTCTGCAACGCTTACCATCTAACTCAACAACCTCAGAGTTGGACACAACTACAATAACTTATTTCGTCACTGATTCACTTTTTCTTAGTGTTAGAAGAGACAACGAGTTGGCCTACTGTCTCCATCAAGCACCGTCCTACAGCAACCTACCTACAATCACTTTGTTGTCATTGTCCACCTAACAAGCAGCAATCAAATTGCAGCCCACAGCTGCCGACAACCTCATGGAGGCGCTATATACGGCGCCAAATGGAGGCGCCCCCGCCACTACGTGGACCTTTGTTGTTTTGTCTTTTATATCTACATTTGTTTGTGTTTTTGTCTTTAAACAAGTGTAGTTGCTTATAAAGGGCAATGAACCCTCCCACAAGATACACAACAATACAATACAAAAATAAGTTTCTCTTGTCTCACTCTTCTCATCTCTCCTCTTTCCCTCCATTTTCAAATGAAAACAAGCTTTCCAATTTCTTACATGGTATCTGCGCTTGGTTCGTGAACACTAGGGAGAATTTTTTCCAGCCTTCATTGCCGAAGTTATCCTCAACCTTCATCGCCGAGATCAAGAGTCATCGTCGACCATCATTTTCGGCATTCTTTCTTCCCGTTTAAAGGAGCCGTCACCCTCACGATGTCGTCGTCGCGCTGTCGTCTTCACAAAGCCACCCTTAGAACCATCGCTGCTACATATCAATAGTATCATAAACTCCTACCACCAACACTGCTCAATCTGATGAAATGATAACTAGTCACACCACGGGAGAATTATAGAATATCCAAGCAGCGTACAAACTTAATAGGAAGAATTATTTGAAATGGTCACAGATTGTTCGCACCGGCCCTTGATGCAGCCCAAGTATATGAATTAAAAGTCAAGATCGGAGCAGCAAAATAGGGAAACAAGACAGTCATGGAGTACGCCTAAATGTTGAAAACTCTATGGCAAGAAATTGATCACTATCGATGCATCGAGATTGTGTCCTAAGGATGCTGTAATCCTAAAGAATTATATCGAAATCGATCAGTTTATGATTTTTTAGTTGGTCTCAATGCTGAGTTCGACCAAGTTAGAGTCCAGATGCTTAGCAAAAAGCTCCCAACTTTGAATGAGACATCTCTATTATCCAAGCAGAAGAAAGCAGGAGAAGTGTTATGCTTGAACCTCAGAATTTGGAAAACCGACTATGGTAGCTAAAGGGTAATGATCAGAAGGCAAACACTCCTGGATCACAGGAAGACAGCTTATGGAGACAGCTTATGGTGCACTTATTGCCATAAGGCAACGCATACCAGACAGCAGTATTGGAAATTCCATGGCACGTCATCAATGTCTAGCGAAGAGTGGGGCTACAAAGGACAGCTGAGAAGTAATGGGCAAGCACACTTGTCCACTGTACAACCAGTTGACGAGAAATCCCTGGGGCAAGGAGGATTCAATCAGGAAGAGATTGAAAGATTGAGAACTCTTCAGAAACACTCAGGTATCAGGGAAGTTTGATATTTCCACTGGATTGAAAGATTCATATGAAACCCAATTCTTGGGTCGTAGACTGGGGTGCCAATGATCACATGACTCATTCATCGCACACACTTAACACATATAACCCATGTCCAAGCAGTAGGAAAATAGCCCTAGCTGATGAATATAAAGGAGATGTTCATATTAGCCCCACACTTACTCAAAATGTGCTTCATGTTCCAAAATTGTCCACTAACCTTATCTCTATCCAAAAGCTTACACAAGATTTGTGTTGTCATGTGATCTTTTACCCTGCTCACTGTTCACTGTGTATTTCAGAACCCAGATTTGGGGAAGACTATTGGACTTGCTGAGGAACGGGACGGGCTATACTACCTTGAGGCAGCGAGTGATCTTACCACGAGCAAACCATCCTTATCATTTCTCTCTGAGCATCATCTTTCCAATAAAGAAAAAATTCGACTTCATCATTGTAGACTTGGGCATCCATCATTTAGAACTCTTAAGATCTTGTTTCCTTCTCTATTTAGAAGATTAGATGTTGAGAATTTTCATTGTGATGTATGTGAACTGGCAAAACATAAGCGTATAACCTTTCCAATTAGCAATAAAAGAAGTTTAGTTCCCTTTCATCTCATTCATAGTGATATTTGAGGTCATAATATTCCTAGTATTTCTGGAGGACGTTGGTTTGTCTTCCAGTGATCATTGTACTAGAGTCTCTTGGATTTTCTTACTCAAACACAAATCCTATATGAGTCTAATTCTTCCAAATTTCCATAACATGGTGAAAAATCAGTTTGGTGCAAAATCAAGAGGTTTAGGTCTAACAATGCTAGAGACTATTTCAATCAAGTCTTAACTCCATACTTTCAATAGGAAGGGATAATCCATGAGTCGTCATGTGTAAACACCCCACAACAAAATGGAGTTGCAGAGAGGAAAAATGGCCACCTACTTGATACAGCAACAGCATTTTTATTTCAAAAAAAATGTGCCTAAATCTTATTGGGGGGAAGTCGTCCTAACTGCTACACATCTCATAAATAGAATACCTTCCACAAATACCATATTATAGAATACCTTGGGTTTCAAAAATCCCACATAAATACTATCAAAGTTTTATCCTAACCTAAGTACTACAAACCATCTCATTGCTAAGATCTTCGGGTGTGTGTCGTTTGTTCATGTTCACAATCAAAATAGGGGAAAGTTAGATCCAAGAGCAGTCAAATGTGTTTTTCTGGGGTATTCTTCAACTCAAAAGGGATATAAGTGCTACCACCCACCATCCAAAAAAAATTTTATCTCTGCAAGTGTTACTTTCAACGAGAATGAGTCTTATTTGACTTCTCCTTATCTTCATAGGGAGAATTCCATCATGGAAGATAAGGATCGGTTTCTCATTAACCTTCAAAAATCGTCTGAACCTGAGTCATCCATAACCTTCTCCTCTGAGCCTGAGTTGTCCGTACTCCCTAAACCGACTGTTGAGCAAATTGTTGAGCCCCAGATTGTTCTTGAGGGTCGAATGACCGGCAAAGTGTACTCAAGGAAGAAAGCTGCAGTCCCTAGACTTATACAAGTCCAAGAATCTAACCCGACTTCTGGAAATAAGGTAATAATTACTGATCCTCCTTTACAAACTGAGTCAGAACTTCATACTGAAAAAAACATAGATCGGAACCTCCCTATTGTCGTTAGGAAGGGAACTAGGGAATGCACTAAACATCCTTTGTATCCACTCTCTTACGTTGTGTCATTTGAAAATTTTCAAACATCCCATAAGAGTTTTCTTACAAGCCTGAACAATATCCGCATCCCTACCACTTTATCTGAGGTTTTATTTAATGAAAATTGGAAACAAGCAATGAATGTAGAAATGGAGGCCTTGGAGAAGAATAAAACTCCAAGTTGGTGGATTTTTTGCAGGGAAAGACTTGTGGGATGTAAGTGGGTCTATACTGTTGAATATAGAGCAGATGGATCATTGGAGAGAAACAAGGCAAGATTGGTGGCTAAAGGGTATACTCTGACATATGGTGTGGACTATCAAGAGACGTTTGCCCCGGTTGCCAAGATGAACACGGTCAGAATTCTGTTATCATTGACAACTTATTATGACTGGGATTTACAACAGTTCGACGTCAAAAATGCATTTATGCGTGGAGATTTGGAAGAGGAGATTTACATGGAAGTTCCTCCTGGATTTGGAAGAAATCGAGCCACTAATAAATTGTGTAAACTGAAGAAAGCCCTGTACGGGCTAAAGCAATCTCCAAGGGCATGGTTTGGAAGCTTTGCTAAAGTGATGGCATATAAACAAAGTCAAGGAGACCATACGTTGTTCATCAAGCATTCAGATTTAGGGGGAGTTACAGTTCTTTTGGCATATGTAGACAACACCATCATGACCGGGAATGATGAAAAGGAGAGAAGCTTCAAAGCAATGCTTGACAAAAGAATTTGAAATTAAAGAGTTAGGAAAGTTAAATACTTCTTAGGAATTGAGGTTGCACACTCTAAGGGAATTTTTATTTCTCAGCAGATATATATCACAAATGTTATTAAAGAAACATGGGAGTTGGCATGTAGGCCAGCAAATACACCAATAGATTCCAATCATAAACTCGGACTAGCTGAGGAAGATGATGCCGTAGATAAAGAGATGTATCAACATCTAGTAGGGAGACTCATTTATCTCTCCAACACAAGACCAGATATAGCATATGCTGCAAGCATAATTAGCCAGTTTATGCATAGTCCAAAAGAGGTTCATCTACAAGCTGCCAACCGAGTGTTACAGTATCTTAAAGGCACTCCAGGGAAGGGGATTCTGTTTAAACGAAACATGGGGTTAGTACTTGACGCAAACATCGACACAGATTATGATGGATCTATCGTTGACCGGAGATCAACCACCGGGTATTGTACCTTTCTTGGTGGGAATCTGATAGAGGACATCACGTGAAGGAGAAACGGAAGGGAAAGAAGGATAAAATGGATAAATTACCGCCAGAAACATCGGACGATGGACCATAGCATCAGCACCATAGTTGTTCAGCATTGGCACCGAACAAGGAGTTTCTCCATCAGCAAAGAAGAACGTAGTTTTTTTCTTCAAATCATCGTCTTCTATTTTTCTTGATGTTAAGGCCTTTAATAGGCTTATTACAAAGAGAGTTCTACTTCAATAAGGAAATATAAAACAAACTTAAAATTTGCCTAAAATAAAAAACAGGAATAAAAACTTATTTTAACTAGAATTCTCTATAAAAGCAATTGCGATATAAAACTCATAATTAAACTAGGAAACTTCTAATATTAACAATCTTCCATATAATGACTACATCATTCTCCCGAGGTCGGAGAAACTATACCCCGTCGAGTTTGGCTCGCGAAATGACGAGAATGCTCAAGCAAGTCTGGCTGAATATGAATGCGCTAGCAAATTGTTGCTTGAAACTTCAAAATCCATTAACTTCAGATCTACATTAAGCAAGAGCGCATCCACGGATCCATGTTCTCAAGTTGCAGGTTTTTACATGGGCCACCAAACTAATAGCAGACGACGCGTGAAGGAAGAGAAACGGAGGGGAAAGAGGGATAAAAGGGATAAATTTTTCTAGAATCACCACCAAAGATTACCACCATAATCAACACCTGACGATGAACCATGGCATCGGCACCATGGTTGTTCAGCATCATCACCGAACTAAGAGTCTCAATCAACAAAGAATTACTCATAGAGTTTTTTCTCCAAATCATCGTCTTCTATTTTTTTTTTTATGTTAAGGCCTTTAAATAGGCTTATTACAAAGAGAGTTCTACTTCAAGAAGGAAATATAAATCCTATTTTAATTAGAATTCTCTACAAAAGCAACTGCCATATAAAACTCATAACTAAACTAGGAAACTTCTAAAGTTAATCTTCCATGTGATGACTCCATCAGATTCTGGTGACATGGAGAAGTAAAAAATAGAATTAGGTGGCCAGAACCGGTGCTGAAGCAGAATTCCGTGCAATGGCTCAAGGAGTTTGTGAGCCACTATGGTTGAAGATCATTTTGGAAGATTTGAAGATTTAGTGGGATGGCCCAATGAGACTTTACTGCAACAACAAATCTGCAATCAGCATTGCACATAACCCAATGCAACACTATCGAACAAAGCACATAGAAACAGACCGACACTTTATTAAGGAGAAACGAGATAGTTGATTGATTTGTACTCTTTATGTGCCTACTGACCGTCAACTGGCAGATGTACTCACCAAAAGTTTAAGTAGTGTTACGTTTCCAACAAATGTATCCAAGCTGGGAATGGAAAACATCTATTCACCAACTTAAGGGTTGTCTCCATCAAGCATCGTCCAACAACCACCTACCTACAACCACTTTGTTGTCATTGTCCACCTAACAAGCAACAGTCAAAATGCAGCCCACAACTGCCTATAGCCTCATGAAGGCGCTGCATACAATGCCGAATGGAGGCGTCCAAGCCACTACGAGGACCATTGTTTTGTGTTTTGTATTTATCTTTGTTTGTGTTTTTGGCTTTAATCAAGTGTAGTTGCTTATAAAAGGGCAATAAACCCTCCCACAAGATACACAACAACAATACAATACAAAAATAAGTTTCTCTTGTCTCACTCTTCTCATCTCTCCTCTTTCCCTCCATATTGAACTGAAAACAAGCTTTCCAATTTCATATAGTTAAATAATTATAATAACAAAAACAAGAAGCAAACTAAAAAAAGTAGTATCTAACAAGTTCAAGACTTCATGCATCAACAGGGGATATTGACAGCTCTAGATATCAGTACTCGCAGTAATAGTATAATACCAAATGCAAACCCCTTTCTAAATTCAATAAGAAAGAAACAAAATTATCACAAGTCAAAACCTCTGCATTTGTCATGATATGAGCACCAGCTTCCTTTGCAGCACTACTTAATGCCAAGGATATTGACCCCATCCCACCTTCCACATACCTATGGCATGAATAATTTAGCACGTAAATCCTCCTTTCCAACAGTTGCTTTTCAGTTTTACACAAAAAGCTAGTAACATACTTCAAAACTTTTTTGGGGGAAAAAGAGTAAAAAACAAAAAATCAATATAAGAAACTTCTAAAAATCAGCCAAGAAGTTTGAAGATAGCATATACTTAATCATGATCAACAGTAAAAAATAGTATCAAGGAAAGGATAGATTGTACTTAACAGCCCCCTCCCCCTCTCTCTCCCTCGCTCCCGTGCTTCAGAACTTCTGCACACAACCTTATAGCATTTCAGTCTCAGCACAAGACTTACCTGTGAAGATGTCCCCAAGCAACTAGCTTAAGCTGCAAATTGTTAGTTTTTTATTTTTTTTTTGCTTTTTTTCTTGTAATACTGCTTCCTTCTTCATCCAGACCATTTTATCGCCTTCTCCTTCTGCACAAACAGCTACTTCATCCACACTATTTCTTTGGCCCTATTTCAGGTGGTCTTGGGCAAACTATTGTCATCAAAGCAGAGAAATGTGTCACATTGAATTTTTTAAGGCTAGTATGGAATTAGAAGAATAAAGTTGACGGCCTGATTTTCAAGGATCAATAAATGGGGGTTATGTGTAGGTTTTCGCAATATAGAGGGTTCTGGCCATAATTCATGGGTAGCAAGTGCAATTTACCCTAAAAGAGAAGAACTTGAGGCTATCTAATAGCAGCCCAATTGATTCTGAGATGCTGTTTGCATCTTACATTGTGAGAGTCTACGGAATGTTCTCCTTATAAATATACTTACCTTTTTTTATTAAATAATTGAATTAACTCAAGAGGGAAGAGAAACAAGAGAACAAGACTATGCAGCTCCCGTACAAGAGAACAAAAGAGACAAAAGGCGACAGTCCAACAAAGGGAGGTCAGACCTACAAAAACAATGAAAAAACAGAGAGTACAAGGCACGAGAGATCAATCCTTTCAAAAGCCTAGTAAGAAGGAGCAATGCCGAAGAAGCTGATCTTTAAGCACAAAGGCTTCTAGCAAATGCCTTGTTTGGTGTATTAAGGCTTTATCAACACAGTGAGGCTGTCGAAACTTTTCTTCATAAATCCAGCTGTTCCTCTCACCCCAAATGTAAGTGATATAAGTGGAAAAAGCGCATGTTTATTCTTCTGGATAAATTGAGAGATCCAAATAATTTCCTATTTGAGCTCTAAAGCAATTGTTCTGATTTGGTACTTGGAGAGAAGAAGTTTCCAAACCTCCTAGTACAGACATGTAAAGAATATATATGGTCTCTTGCACAAATAATGCACCTATTAGCAAGCTGAAATCCTCTTCTGATTAGATTGTCTTGTGTCAGTATCCCATTATTCATCATCAGCCAAGAAAACCAGAGCATAGCAGTTGATCCGGAATCTGCGCCAAATTAAGTTGTACCACTCTACTGTTTGGGAGTGATTTCAAACAAAGTCTCAAGTTGATTTGAAAGAGAATTTTTTATGGACAGACAACCATCAATAGGAGTCTTCCTCATCCGTTCAGATAGGCGCCTGTGGAAAACTTCTTGAGAGTGTATAGTTGCAAAGATCCTGGAAGACTAACTTCAACAAAAAAGTAAGAATTTATCCTCCAGACAGCCATTCTACTGATAAATGGTTCTTCCACCAAAGCGAAGGAGTAAGGGGGATAGGCAGGCCCAAGGGTCCAGCGACACATAGTTACACTCTCATATTGAGGTTAGTATTAATCCCAAATATGTGTTTGCCCCATCCAAGTTTGTGTGGTGCTACCAATCAAGCTCATATACTCACATTCTGTTTGGACATCTCTAGAACTAGTTTTTTAAGTTTCTCAACCAATAATGTTTTTTTTTTTGCATCTATATGGATAGCGTCATTTGTGCATGTGGTAGGTCAGTTAATTCTTTGACTCAATGAATTATATGGCATGGTATATTAAATATCACATAATTTGTGCATGTGTTTGGTCAGTTAATACTTTGTACCCTATGAACTATATTGCATGCACATGCTGACCAAGATTTGTAATCTTGGTTCTCAGTCTAGTCTCGGCAAGAGGAGATCTCGGAGACATCATGTAGAAGGATCTCGCCATTTTAGTCATTTTAAGAAAAGTTCTTAACAAATAATTTTGACAAGCTAAAGATAGATTCACATATACGGACTCTGCTCCCAAATAAATACAATATAATACAAATAGAGACTATGTAATTTATTAAGTACAAATCCTTTAGATACACCTAAATAAATTATATAAGTGAAAAAATATTAATAGTACATATAGTGATGTGGGCAACCACACCTTCCTGAACACGATCTGATTTTTTACTATTTTTATAAGTCAGAGCGAGGGAAGCGATATCAGAGATTATGCGATCTCTTACGATACAGTGTTTAACAGTTCAGAAAGCCTGATTACATTGTCGTTTGCCCCAATGAGATCTCGCCATCCCAGTCATTTTAAGAAAGGATTTTAACAAATAATTTTGACAACCTAAAAATAAATTCGCATATACAGACTCTACTCTCAAACAAATATAATATCATACAAATAGAGACCATGTAATTTATTAAGTAGAAATCCTACATATATACAGAAATAAATTATATCAGTGAAAAAATCATTTTCATAGTACCTAGAGTGACAGAGGCAACCACATCTTCCAGAACATGATCTGATTTTTATAAGTCAGGGCGAGGTAAGCGATATCTCACCGAGACAAGCAAAATATTGCCGAGATTATGTGGAGATCTCTTACGATACAGTTCTTACAGTATTAACACTTTCGAAATCCTGGTTACATTGTTGTTTGCCCTAATGAGATCTCGTGAGATTCCATTCCACGTGCATGTCCCATACTTTAAGCCAAATAATTTTCTTTCAATGTCATTTTTACGTTCTTTTTTCCTAAGCATAAAAGATAACTTGCCATAGGCATGATTCCGCCAAAAAAAGTGTAAAATATTCTTTAAATCGTCTTGTGTCTTAGTGAAGGCAAGGAGATCGAGATCTCGAGAGATTGCGAACCACGAATCGTCTTGTGTCTCGATGAAGGCAAAGAGACAGATTTCGGAGAGATTGCAAACCATGAATCTCCATCTTGGTTTCGACCTCAGTCAGCTGAAAATAAGACGTCTTGTAGAAATCTCGAAGAGATTGGGAAAATGATCTAAGATGATTTAAAAAAAATCAAATATTACATACAAAGTTGATGTGTATGTATCTGTATATCTAAAACTTATACACACTAAATAGTAAATACTACACTAAAAATCACCAAATTGTTTACTTCTTAAAAAATTATGCATCACTGTTTGCAATCTTGGATCTCCGTCTCGTCTCGATTGGCCAAAGAGGAGATCGAGGAGAGATTCCGGAGAGATCTCGAAGAGATCATTTAAAATGATCTCGCGGTCTCAATGATTGTAAAAAAGACTACCAACATATAGAGTGGGCAATCTAATTATATTTTAATGTATAGAGCATCAATATTAACTTCAAACAATTATCACATCATAACAATACATTTATATTCACATAAGGTATGCTTATCTAAGGATAAAACATGCCATAAAAGAAGAATGAGTTTTGATAAAATTATCTATTAACCTTGTCAATTATCCAAATTTATACTATTTCCTCTTAATACCCATATACCACATCGTCAAGGTTTGTCCACAACTTTATGTAACTCGTATGGTCATTACTCACACTATAATATTAGTAAAATTTGGTTTGTATAATGTTATATAAATATGGAGAGAAGCTTTAGAATCAAAGGATTTTAAAATAAGTAGACCTAAGATAGAGTTTATGGAATTTAATTTTAAGGTAGAACTATAGATAGAACTTCAGTTGAAAGAGAAGGGTATGAAGTATCAAAGTGTGAGCAATTCCGTTATTTAAGATCCATTATCCACAAAGAGGGAGATATTGATAGTGATGTGGTGTATAGGATAAACGCAGGGTGGGTAAAGTGGAGCATGTTCCAAATAGGCTTAAAGGCAAATTCCATAGGACAGCTACTAGACTTGCAATACTTCATGGAGCGGAGTGTTGGGCTCGAAAGAAAAACCATATAAATAAATTGAATATAGCTGACATGAGAATGCAAAGGTGGATGTGTGGGTTAACTAGGAGATACAGGATTAGGAATGAGTATGTCCGTGAGAACTTAGGAGTAGCACCTTCAAGGGAGAAGGTTAGGGAGTGTAGGTTGTGTTGGTATGTGCGCATGCAAAGAACTGTAGATGCCCCGGTGAGAAGATTAGAAAGGATGCATGTAAATGATGCCAAGAGGGGGAGGGAGACCGAACACCCCGTTTGGGAGTGCTTTCGTTCCTGGAGCATTTTTGTTCTCATAATTTAGTACCCTCTCCATTTTTGTCCCAAAATCCAAAGTTGTTCCATTTCACACTTTACCCTGTTTGGCATAACTATACAAACTTCTAACGAATCTGAAGCATCCACTCCCCCATCTTCTTTGTCACAATCCCTCCGATGCTCTACTCGTTGTTGTCCTTCCCACCCCACCACTTGGGCAATCCACCCACACAGCAGCATTCTCCATCCATGCACTTCCCTCCAACTCCCTCCCCATGCTCGGCTCTAGGTGCCATGTAATAGCTCAGCCGTTCCTAAAACGGTCCACGAACCCAACAATTCAGGCTTGCTTCGTACTCCTCCAGCGTCTCCACCATCGGGTGGGTTCAGCAACTTGGCCGGCTGCGATGCCCGCTCCACTGCCTCCTTCGTTTTCGACCAAATTGTACAATTGGAGCATATAGTTGTACCCGGAAGCTCGACTAGTCCAGCTCCCTAAATGGGGCCAGCATGGAAATTAACTCAGAGTCGAAATCCAGGAGCCGAGCGAAGTCACTGAAGCAATTCCCAGTCGCCAACAGTGATTCAGACAGGGAGGGGCCGGGATACCCAAGATCGGGATCTTGGAGAACTTGCCGCGGGTCGCCACCCACCGGACAAGGGACACTTTCCACGGCACAGAAGTGGATTTGATCAGGACCAAAACATAGGAAGAGAGGGACCAGAACGAAGGGCAGTAAGGGAGAAGATGGGGGAAGAAAGTGGGCAAGAGCCGATAGCGTTGAATACGATGCCCCGAGCCAACCCGCACGTTTTCCAGAGAGAAATAGGTCGAGGGGTGTTTTAAAGTTGGAAAAGTTTTGTGAAGGGAACTGGGTTGCGGTGTATTTTAGGAAACCCATCGCCAAACAGGTTTTGGGCCCCTTCACCGTCTCCATTTCCAAAACATGGGAAGAAAAACTCTGTAAAAGCGCTCCCAAACAGGCTGCAAGAGAACTTGGATGGAATCAATAAGAAAGGATGTCTCTGCTTTCGCTTACAAAAGACACGACACAAAACAGGCTAGAATTGAGGTGTAAGATCCATGTCGCCGACCCCAAATTGTTGGGAAACGGCGCTACTTAATTATGATTATGATTATGATTATGATTATGATAATGTTATATAAAGTATTATAATGTATGAACATAAGTTTTAGAAATATACTATGATGAAATCTTTTTCCTTCGACTCTCAATTAATTTTTCTTTTCTCTCAAATGACTATTTAATATATTTTTTCACCATTTCATTGAATGCAATTGGTTGCTTGTTGCCAAAAAAGAATCTGCCGTTGCTTGCTGCAAAAGCAGCATCAAGCTGATGCAGCAAGCAGCTGGAAAGCTGCTACAAAAGCAACTCCAAAGCTGCTGCTGCCAAAAACATTTGCAAAGCTGCTGCAAAAAGCAGTTGCAGTTTGCTGGAAAAGCAAGCTTTCTTTGATTTTTTTTCTTTTTTTTAATACAACAGCAAAGCTTTCAAGCTGATGCTTAAGAATCTCAAATGATCTCAAAAATAACAAGAGATTTTGTCGAAAAAAAAGAAAAACAGGGGAAAATGATTCTCCCCCATCTCGAGCCTTGTTTTGTGATACAAGACTGCACCGAGATTCTGTACCATGAAGTAAACATAAAATATATTCTGTATAACACATTCATAAGAATGAATCACATTTACAGAGAAATATATTCTCTTTAAAAGTGGTAGTGCATGTGAATTGCAAAGGAAGCTCACGGAAGGTACTATGTACAAATTCTCATAGGAATATATTCTCACAACATTCAACTCATTACTATATATTCTCATAACCTTATTAGGAGTCTCATTATAATGTGAAAAGTATATATATCATCATCAGCATCATCATACGCCTTGTCCCAGCTATCTAGGGTCGGCGGCATGGATTATATACCGCGTTTGACTCTTATCAAAATCAAAATGGTACAAAATTCATAAAAAGATACATAGTGGCAAGTTTTTACGCCGATGCCCTTCCTGACGCAACCCTATGAAGAAGGGAATAAAAAAGAAGGATCGGAATAAACTTTTTTCAATAAAATTTAGAACCAAGATTGTGCAAGATTTATCGAGATTTCTCCGAGAAATGGAAATTTCAATGCAAACAATGATGCTGACATGTCTAAGTGATAAAATGCATACGGAGCACTTTTTCAGGATAACAATCACTGAACCATACAAAGTAGACAACTTAGAGATTTAAGACAAAGTTGCAGATAATTATGACAACAATGATATAAAGAAAAAGATATAGACTAGAAAAATAAAAAATAGAATGAGAAGGTATGTGTACATACGACCAAACCCCTCGATTACCATCAGTTTCTCCCATTACATGATGTAGCAAAACATATCCACTACCTGGGGTATGCACACTTGCCTGAACATAAACAACCGAAAAGATCTTGACATACATTAAGAATAGTATGTACAATTCTTGATTATAATATGCTCCCAAGTAACATGGCACTCGTAAAAGTAATGTAATTCTAGTGTAAACTTAAGTTGTAACAAAGTCAAGATTTGTGAGAAAAAATCAAATGGTACATAAATTGGTTATAAAGCTCCTAAAGATTATTACAAAGTTGTTTTCCAATCTAGAAAGTCATGTGTTTCCTACCTTACCAGTAAATTTTTATAATTATGGTATTGGAGGCATATTTCGGAAGATAAGTTTTCTATGCAAATAATATATTATGAAGGAAATTGGCTAAGATTCTCCCCAATTTACTCTTATAGAGGCTTAGTCACAAAACATTTCTGAAACAAAGTTATCAAGAATGCTAAGAAAGCACTCTTACCATACTCCCAATCACGGCATCTGTTGCAAGTGTTGCCTTCAAAATGTCTGACTGCAAAAAAAAATCGATTGGCAGAACAACTTTCAACATCCCATCTAAATATAAAGCACCATTATATAGCCATTTTAGCAAGATAAAGAACCAAAAATCATACACATCATTATAAAGAAAATAAATACACCGCCAACAAGTTAAGTGAAAGAATCCTATATATTTGTCTCAACAGTGTACGTAATATTTGTTGACAATCAATTTTATATGGCTTTGTGTGTATGGTGTGTATGTAGATAGACAAATAAAATGTAGTAACTCATGTAAGGGTGTGATATGTATTATTGTACTGTAAATAGGAAAGGGACTGGGTAGTTACTAGAATTTGTGGTAAGTTATGTAACCGTAGGGAACTGATTGGTGTACTCTGTAACAAAAGCACAGTTAGTGTATGGAAGAAGGATGTTGATGATTTTCTGTAAAATTGGACTTGTCCTTGAGGTCTTGGTTTCCCTGTAGGAAAACCTACGTATCTTGATCTCTTATGGCATTTTCTAGTTCATGATTCTATCCCTAGGAAAAGGTTCCTATCAATAAGCCCCATTAAAAAATTCCCGAGGGACAAACCAAAGAATAGATTAATTCCAGATAAACGCACCCTCACATTCTACATTTACAGAATTTTTATTAATTTAATAGTTGAAATACGGCATGGAACAATCTGCCCAAGAATCTTCAGGAAAAAATTTTGATCCTCAACAAATTCAAGGAAAATTCATCATCATCATCATCATCATCATACGCCTTATCCCAGCTATCTGGGGTCGACGGCATAGATTATATACCACATTTGACTCTTATCGGAATCAAAATGGTACAAAATCCATACAAAGAAACATAGTGGTAAGTTTTTACGCCGGATGCCCTTCCTGACGCAACCCTCCGAAGAGGGGACAAAATTCAAGGAAAATTGTATTACTTATAAAATTAGCTTTGGCATTGCTCATGTTATCTTTGCATCTTCAAGCTTATTCCAATTAAAAAGTATTAATTGCAAGACAGATTCAAAAAGGCATGTATTAATAAAACATTCTCACCAATCTACAGTGGATTACTTCAAGGAACCATATTCTTAAAGCTATGCGTTACAAATAAACAATGTAAGGAAGAAAATTTGCTGTCTACATCAGCTCAATTGAGCCATTTTTACAAAGATTTATATGTATAAAACATCAATGGAGAAATATCAAGGTACAATTTGCAAACAGAAACTTAACGTCTCCTTAAAAAGCTCATATATTAAGATTGCTCATACAAGAAAGACAAAAACACAGAAGCAAATCACAAGACGTATCAGAAGATTTCTCAACCACAAACGAGATTCAAGAGATTGAGGATAAATCTTACTACATTTCAGCAGAAGAAAAGCATCGGAACTATAACATGAATATGACAACGAGAGGATTCTTTAGTAACATTATTTTTAAAATAATTAAAATCAACGCTACCTCAAACCAGTTGTTCAAAACCTTCGAAGCTGGGGAGACTAGTAGTTCAACAAAATCCCTATCACACAAATGCAGCACAATTTTATAACTTAGGGGAGAGAGAGAGAGAGAGAGAGAGAGGCAGAGAAGTGAAAAGAAAAACAGGATGAAGAAAGCAAGAGCATCTTACTCATCCATTGTATATCCAACTCACATTATATCCTCCTTTCCAAGTAGAAAAGCTTGCCGAATTAAACGTGCCCAAAATAATGACTTCTGCAACTTATCAACCAGCTGATCAGAAAATGAGAGAATATCACGCCGGGTTTCAGGAGTTGATAAATCTAACAGATAATCCATAATGTTGCCAAATTTCTCCAACTGCTTTTCATATCTGGTAGATATAAAAAGTTCTTGTCAAGGACAAAGTAAAAACTATTAAATCAAAACAAATAAACATTTATAAACGAAGTAGGAATTGACTCTTGAAACACTATTTTCTGTTCCTTTGTTTCCATTATTCCTATTTATCATTTTTTTTTGTAAATTATGGACCAACATCACATGTACTCCCCCCCTAAAATGAAGCCTGTCTGCATTTGAAAAAATGCAAATCCAAGATTAGATGGCTGGATGATAGAGGACGGCACGTGAAGGGAGAGGATTGGAGGGGATGGAGGGATAAGAAGGATAGCGGACAGAAGGATACGGAGGCCAGTTGGCCATCTTCTAGAATCACCACCAGAAGGGCTGCCGGAATCACCACCGGACAGCAACCACCGGATTCGTCACCGGGGCTTGTTGGCTTCGGCACCAACGGAGACCTCCATCAACAGAGAGAAATAAGATATTTTTCTTCAAATCAACGACTACTTTTCCATTGATCTTGATGCCTTTAAATAGACTTACAATATGTTTCTAAAAAGGAAAGTTACAAGCCAATCAAAATCCAACCCTAATAAAAACGGGATAAAAATCTTTTCCTAAATAAAGTAATATACCTAAACTAGGACTCAATTAGAATAATTTGATTATATTAGAACCTTACTAAAATAGGAAATTACTAGAGATATCCGCATCATTCTCCACCAGTGAAAGAAACTCGACTCCGACGAGTATAACTCAAGCGCCTAGGAAAACACATAAACGCTTGAAAACCATAAACACGTTGACAATGCACTGTGGCTGGTTCGGCTAAAATGAACCCGAACCGAACCAAACCCGGGGTCATTTTTTTTTTTAAAATGGAAACCCGGGCCAACCCTTCGAGAAGGGAAAACATTTGATGCCCTAAAGCAAAGGGAAGGAAAGAAAGGGGAAAGGTGGACTGCTGCGGCGGCGGCATGGCGACTGCGACGATGGCGACCTGGGCTCAATCCGGCGGAGGTATGGTCGATTGCGGCGGCAGCAGGGTGGCAGCGGTATGGTGGAAGATGGCGGCATGGTTGACCGTGGCTGTGGCGATGGCAGAGCAAGGCGGGTGCCTGGTGGTTGTAGCGGCGGTCGTGGTGGGCGATGCAGATCGTCGGCCGCGGCAGCGCAGAGGTAAAAATGATAACTTTGGACACCATCGGTGGAGGAGGCGGATCGGGCGGAGGGCGTCAAAGGTGAAGCAGAGCGTCACCGGCGGACGAAATGACCCTCCAATCAGTGTCGGCGTGGTGGTAGTGTGCACCATACACGACCGGAGCAGAAAAGGTACGAACTTTGGCGCCGAAAGAGAGCTTGAGGCCATTGAACAAAAAAGAAAAGGTACTGCCAAGGAGGAGCGGCGGCCATGGAGGGTAGAACTTGATCTGAGAGTCAAGAGACACTTTCACGAGTTGATAGTCGATGCGAGGCTCTTCCGGGTAAGGAAAAATCATTCCTTTTGACACGTTTTCTTGTTCCATGGTGGCCGGGGAGTTTGCTGTCTCATGTGCCATTGTGGCTGGAGAGTCGGCGACACATGACTGATGGACCGACACAATGATCTCTTCGTCTGGTTCACATGGCGCTTGGTCATGGATGGTCAGCACAGACACACACGGCTGATGGATGTGGAGCCCAGGAAGTGTTGGGCTGGCAGATGTGGAATTTGGGACAGCCGATGGTAGGCGAGAGCATAGGCGTGCGACGCGAATGTTGATCTTGGCAGACTCGCGGACGAGCACATCAGATTTGGCATTCAGAGCCTCCAATTTGGCATTCAGAGCAATTGATTGTTGGAGTAGGAAATCCCATGTGACAGGAGAAGGAACGGGGTGCAGGTTGTTTGATGGGCCACCAAGTTGATAGCGGACGGCACGTGAAGGGAGAGGATTGGAGGGGATGGAGAGATAAGAAGGATAGCGGACAAAAGGATACGGAGGCCAGTAGGCCATCTTCTGGAATCACCACCAGAAGGGCTGCCTGAATCACCACCGGACAGCAACCATCGGATTCGTCACCGGGGCTTGTTGGCTTCGGCACCAACGGAGATCTCCATCAACAGAGAGAAACAAGGTATTTTTCTTCAAATCATTGACTACTTTTCCATTGATCTTGATGCCTTTAAATAGACTTTCAATATGTTTCTATAAAGGAAAGTTACAAGCCAATCAAAATCCAACCCTAATAAAAACGAGATGAAAATCTTTTCCTAAATAAAGTAATATACCTAAACTAGGACTCAATTAGAATAATTTGATTATATTAGAACCTTACTAAAATAGGAAATTACTAGAGATATCCGCATCACTGGATTTGTCTGATATGATAATAAGGATTCTTAAGGAGGCTTCTCATGCTTTAGTTTGGGCAACCAAACTATTCTCTCATGCTCACCACCTGCTATTCTCTCACGCTCACCACCTGCTAGACTTTCTACACTTAAGCAAGAGAAATCAGAATGCCTGCAAGTCATGGTGTTCATCGTCTTCTGCAGACTCCTCCTCGCCTTGTGCAGACTCCTCGCCCCCATCACAACCGCGACTGCTTGTATGAGTGTCTTACCGGTGATTTAACTAGCAAAGGAGGAAGGGGAGGATCTGACAAGCTTAAATTCCCTCGGAGACTTCCACATCAGTGGCAGCTAACCGATTGACCCACCCTCAACTTCCCCAGGTTGGTTTCCCGTACATCCACCACCCATCTATCTGGGTGATGCAAACACAGGTGCTTTTCAATCCTCACTTCCATCTTCTGATCCAAATCTGACCAAGCTGGCACAGATGTGGACTCTCTGGTTTGATCCACAGCCACCACCTCCACTTCGAGTCCCACACAAAGACCACGGACCATGCTCCACAAATCACCCATATCAGCCTCGCAAACTGACAAATCACCATAGGGGCAGGTGGAGCAGGACCAGCGCCGCACAGCTCTCCGGGATGTCGACAAGGCCCATGGCCCTCAACCAGCAGCAGCTTTGGTGGTGGTGCTGAAGGATGTAGCACTGGTGGTGGTTGGTAGACACCAACTGGACCCGGCCCCATGAAACAAAGAACCCAAGTTTACCATCAGAGACAACTGTGGAGTGTGTGCTGACCCGTTGTCGGAAGATATAGGCATGTGCTAGGGCTATTTTTCCACTGCCGGCTGTCGTCGCTATGGTCGTCTTCCTCAGCGGGCGGTCACCATTTGAGGCGAGGGTATGACCTTTCATCAGTTCACGGCACTTCTGAATCTACGACACAGGATTTATCTAGCTTAAGAGGAAGGCTTGGAAAGAAGGAACTCACAAGCTTCTCACAACAGAGGGCTTGGAATGTTGCAGGCCCAACAGTCCAATAAATTTGTCATTTTCAAATGCAGACATGTTTCACTGGACAGAGGGAGTATATGGTGATTTTACATCTTGTCGAAATCCTTACCAGAAACACTCAACATGAAAGGAGGTTTGACAAACCTGGAAGGGGTGGATAGGGTTTAAAACAAATTTGTGAACCATTCCAAACAAATTTCAAAATGTTCCACTTCGGAAAATGAAACAGATAATACAATTTAGGAATACAAAGGGGTGTCAAATTAATCACAAATTAGTTTAGTTAGCTTCCTATAGAAAAACTGAAAATAAAGAAACACAATAAGCACATTTGTTAAGTAACCACTTGTTAAATATACACTTCAAATTAATTTGGCAAACAACATGAAAAGTAATAAATCAAGAGTTAAAAGTTTTTTATAGGAGACAAAGGCAGAATAATAATGTTTGTTGACTAGGTTCACAATCAGCCAAGTGATCTCTTATCTCACATCATTTCAACCAGAATGAACTCTACACAATACTTACGCTTAAAATATTGGCAGAATGACCACTACAACAATACTTACACTTAAAATATTGTCAACTATACTCATGAACCAAATAGATAAACCATTGCCAAAAAATAAATTAACATATATATAAACATAAAATCAAACTATGACTGAGCAAGGGATGAACTTATACAGAGGAAACGTGTGTATGTTTGGTGGCTTATTATCCAAACTCCCTCTCCCAGATTCCCACCAACATCTCCAGATTTAACATGGTTTAAAAACTAAACTGGTACCACAAAGAACAAAAGGCCAAAAAGAATTACTCCCTCCGTCCGAAATTACCTATCTGCATTAGAAAACCAAAATGAACTGATTCTAGTTCATTTTGATTTCCAAATGCAGACAGGTAATATTAGGAGGGAGTATAATTCTTTCAACTATAATATTCATACATTTTTAATTTTTTAAAAACTAAAAGCCGCAAGTATGGAAAAAGTGGGGATAAAAGGTCTGAGAAACAACAGCAAAACGCCTTACCACTATTTGAACTAATTTACTAAAGCTCCATTCTGCCATTTCTCCACCATTAAAACATTTCTACACAATCATTTCATCTCCACAGCCGTTCACGTTTACTCTGATCTCTTGAAAGACTTATGGCAAAATATTGGTTCTAACTCCTTTTGGAGATCTCATCTGCATTCAACTGCCATGTGAGAGAGACTACTCTCAAGCTCCTTCCACGTGGTCATTCTCTATCCAACGGACATCAGGGCAAAACCCATTTGCACAATTCCAGGGCGTGTTCGGGTAAAGAAGTGGCTTCTTTTACAGCTGCTTTCCCATTTATAAATCATCTCATCGGCTGCAAGAGAAGCGTCTTTCCTGATTCTCCTCGAGGAGAATCTCGGGAAAAGCAGCTTCAAACAAAGCGCTTTATATTCCCAAACATGCCCTAAATGTTGTACCTGTAACTTCTACCCGTTGAATACTACCCACTCTCTACACGGCTAGCGTCATTGCCTTTCAAAAACTTTTCTCTCAATCTACCCAAAAGAAAACATAAAGTGGGATAGACAATGTTTTCCATTTTAAGCAATAAATTCAGCAAATAGTTAATTACACGAAAGAGAAGGCAAAATTTAACAGGAGAACAAAGTTAAACTAGGTAACATAAGCAACTCACCAGAGCAAGAAGGAGCATCCTAAAGCAAACAAGAAGACTACCTTGGATAAGCTATGGCGTCCTTGTTCGAAAACTTCGTTATTTCCGAGTGATTAAGGCCTGGATCATGTCCCAAAAGAAGATAACGTCCATCCAAACAAGGAGTAAACGAAGAAGGATTACGTTTCAGGAGCTTCAACCCATGTTTCTTTAACTCGAGCTCCCTAAAAGAAATGCAAAATTAATCCAGCAAAAGAAAACAATAAACCAAAAAACAGGGACTTTGAAACAGTAACAACAACAGTGGAAATCGACAATGCAGAGCACCAAGCACCTAATGATGGCGGGTCGAAGGAGCGACTGCAGATAACTGCAACGAGAGAAGCGAAAGCCTGGTACCAGCTCCTCCGTGACGGAAGCACCGCCAATGACGTGGCGCCTCTCCAAAACCGCCACAGAGAGTCCTGAGCGCGCCAAATAAGCAGCCGCCGTCAGGCCATTGTGGCCTCCCCCAATCACCACCGCGTCCCATTCCCGTTTCTTCTTCCAAGCAGCCGAGCAAAATCCCCGCCGCGACATTAGCTGACTCAGATGATGTTCAAAAGCTTCCACTGATCGATGCCCTAGCGCAGTCACGCATCGATCAGTAGAGAACCAAACCAGTCTGTCCGCCCAACACCGTCAATCTATGGTGGTTACGCGCAACGGCGCAAAACCTCTAAAATGTGTATGAAAACTTTGCGTTTCTGTCCGCCCAACACCATCTATGTACGGTCGTACTGGTACGGGTAGTTCACGGACACGGACAACCGTCCGTCCGTAATTAAAGTAGGTGTTGTCCAGATAGTCCGGTCCGTACTTATCAGAAAAAAAAAATGTCCGTGTCCATCCGTGGTTGTCCGCAGACGTCCATGGATACTTATGGACAATAAGCTAATGTGATCGAGCTAAAGAATTAGGAACTAGACATGGTGGATGTGCTTATTTCAACATAATTGCATAAAAAAATAGAGAAGTTCAGCCCCTTTTCGCTTTTCTGCTTCTCCACCCAAAAGTTCGATGGGATCAGCAACTCACAAAAATAACACACAAGAATAAATAAGAATTTTGCACCAAAAACAAAAGAAATAATGAAAGAAGAAGGCAAAAGAAAGACGCTAACCCAACAAACACGACAAGTTTAAAGAAGACCAAAGAAAGCATTTCAAAATAATGAAATTTTTGCCATTAACGTGCTACAAAAAAAGGTAATTGCAGATCCATTAAAAGCTGCTTCTGTCTTTGCTTCTTGCTCCTACACTTGTTCTACAGCTGTGTGGGTGTGATTTTTCCTCCTTGTTGGCTTTCCATTCTGTTTGTTTTTTTGTCTTCATTTACATACCCAAAATCGCCCCCTTATCTTCTTCTTACAAATTACTATTTTCAACACCCCAAAAAAGCCCAGAAACCCAACGTCTTGGCACCATTACTACCGAGCAATCTCAGCCTGCAAGGCGGAGTTGTAATTCTACAGCCCTTCGCCGAGGGAAAAAAAAAGAAATTAGGGGTGAGGGGCGTACCTGAGGAGGAGCGTCGTAGTCAAAGGAGCTGCCGGAGACGATAGAGCACGCCCGAGAAGGGTACCATGACGGAGGAGGGCCGGTGGTCACGGGGAGGGAGAAGGGTTAGGTGGTGGGCATGGGCTATGGCCTCTGGCCTATGGGGTTTTGTTACAGGGTAATGGATACGGACGTCCGCGGACACCGAGAGTATCTTGTTCGTGTCTATAGCACCCCTAGACCGGACAGAAAGTTCCCATCCGTGTCCGGTCCGTACGGACGGATATGGACACGAACTATACGAACATGGACACTAACGGACCAATGGACACCCTTAGGTAAGGGTACGCGCTACGGCGCAAAACTTTTAAAACATGTATAAAAACTTTGGGGGAATTTACTAAATAATAATTAAAAAAATTATCGATCAGAAAAATTTGAAAAATAATTCCCGATCCGGTTATCTGACCACCACGTAGGCGCCAGCATGTGGCACTGGCCCTGTGCAGGTTTTTTTTTTACCCTGACCCGAAAGGTGTCGATTGCGCCTTTCATCTAAAATGAAAGGTGTTTGTTCAATCGACGTCTTTTGGTTATAAAGAGCAATGTGTCGGTTTAACTGATGTCTTTAATTGCATTAGAGCTTTTCTTCAATTATTCGGTTATAAAGAGAAACTTTTAAGGAAAAGGCATCAGATGAACGGACGCCTTTTGTTTTTTAAACCCCCTCCCCTCCCTCGGGCTCGGCCGAACCGCGCCCTAACACTCCCTCCCACTCTCTCTCTCTCCGGCGGCGATCTTTCTCCGGCCAGTCCTCCCCATGCACAATTACACAACACAAGCAAATCCTGTAGCAGTCCTAAAATCCACAACTAGCAAGCATCGATCCTAAATATCTACAACTAGCACGACATACAATCACAGAAAGAAGGTAAAAACGTGCAACACTAAACACTCAGAATTATACTAAAAGAAAGGATAAGAGAATGCAAACAAGGGGAAGGGGTGGCCCTTCTAACGCAGGCGTGAATCCCAAGTCTTCTCTTAATCGTGCACAAAAAACAAAACACAATTAAGCTACTGAAATGTAATCCAAATTAAAACTGAACTCTAAAACTAAATTACTCTAACTAAGGGGCCGTTTGGGGCATGATTAAAAGCAAAACATCCAGATGGGATGTTTTGCTACACTGTAGCATCTGGATATTTTATATATCCAGCTGAAACACCTCAGGAGGTGTTTCAGCTAGATGTAAAAATCCACATGGATGCTACAGTAGATATCCAATATCCAGTCTGGATATTTTTGCAATAATCACGCCCCAAACGACCCCTAAGCTAAGAATTTGGTAAACTACTCGCGCCAAAAACTTGATCATTTAAATATTAAACTCTTGCAAGTGCACAAGGCAATTGTACTATAGTGAGTATTTAGGGTTGTCGAACCTCAAGGAAGGATGATTAATCTACCAAATTCAAAAGAGAAAGTTTGTTATTTTTATTTAATCTAAGAAAAATAATTAAATTTAGCTACTTCAAATAAGTTGTGCTTATATGGAGAAGTACCAAGGCTCCGAATCCACCACAAAATAAACTAGTTTTATCGTTTCTCTCTCTCTCTTTTATAAATTCATAGTTGATCAGCATATTCCTCTCGAACATATGCTCGTCAATTCAAAATATCATGCAACTCCTCTCGGATGTAACACTTAAAATAATTAAAATCATGGAATTATGACACTATCTCTCTCGAGCATAGATCAATGAAACTTTATTAGTAAATAACACATTAGTCTACGTACATTCCTCTCGGACACGCAAGTATTCCACGGATTGAAATTTACAAGAATCACTCTAGTCTCTCTCGAGCACATAGAATAACTCTCAATAAAGTAACATTCATAATATAATAAAGGTTCATACATCAACTAAGATAAAATTAAGAATAGAGAAAGAAACGACAAAGCCAATCTACTCAGGCTTCATCTACGCTTTAGATAGAAATTTAGCCGGACATCGGACTAAAAGAACACTACTGATTTGTCGGAGTCATTTTCACTATTCACCTACACTATTCACAAAACACTGTAGCAGAAACAATGTAGCAACATTGTTCACCATAGGGGTATTGTTCATCGTCTTCCCAAATCGCAGTTACTGTAGCAGCACTGTAGCGTTCTTCGTCCAAAATCTCTCATTTCTCCTCCCTTTTCTCCTCCTCCCCTCCGGCTAACTCCACCTCTTCCCTCTCTTCTTCCGGCCAAAACCACGCCGAAAAGCTCTCTATTTTTTCGGCCAAAAATTCTCCTCCTATTTCTCTCTAGCCTCCCTTCTCTGCTTCGATCGATTGTTGTTTTTATAGGCAGATCGAAAGTCCTCTTGCTCCTCCAATTTCATGACCAAATCCCAGTCGAGCACGATTCCAAATCCGACACGATTCCTTTTGTGAAAGTATTCGAGATAAACTTGGATTCTGAGTAATCCAGACACAAATCCAAGTTGAGCACACCTTGATCAAGCCAAACCCCTCGCCACGACCATCTCCTTCATTTCTCAATCCTTACAGTCGAGATCCGCCATGACTGCTCTGTCTTCGCCCTCAATTGCAGTCTCACTGTCATGATCTGCCCACCATTATCATCACCGTCGTCTGTTTCACCATGAAGCCCAGGACCACCGTCATCTTCTCCTCCGTCGTCGATCACATGCGCCGTCGTCGTCAAGCTCGAGCCCAAGCCTCACCACCGAGACCCATCGCCGCTAGCTACCATTAGCGCTCAAGCAGAGCTCTGCTCTCTGTTCTGTTGGGCTGAAACAGACACCCGAGCCATCGGCTCGGGTCTCTTTTCTTTTCTTTTCCAGACCAAACCGGACCATTGAACCGGTCGGTTCAGTCTGTTTTTTCTTCTTTTTTTATTCCATCAACTAAAACCCATTACAATGACTTCATCCGTCGGATCTCCGATCTTTTCACAGAACTCATTTGACGTGCATTCATTTTTGGCAATGTGAATCTGGAACTCTTAAGTCCTACATAAATAAATCAAATCTAAATTAGACGCGTAATAAAATGTAAATCTATTAAATCCAATTACTACATCTAAATAACTCAATTAAGCATATTTATTTATTGAACTCCTAATTACTTACTTAACACTAATAACTATTAATTATCCTTATTTTAACTAAAATTACGACTAACATTTAGGTAGAAAGGTATATAAAAATGTGTATACTTTGTATATATCAATATACTCTCAATCTCTCAATCATAGTTGAAAATACATACATGTCAGTAAATACATGATCATTTTTTATTGATTTAGCTCTAGCATTGTATCAAATAGATTATGTCATATTTGAGTAGTATTTTGTTAGTGTTTATTAAAAAGGTTTTGTGAGTAGAGATTGCGGGAGAAATGGTTTCGTTTGTACTAAAGGATAGTAGTAGAATTACAATCGATTGAGGTGAATACAAAGGTGGTGAAATCGTAGTATTATTTATTAATAAGTCAGGCACTTACGAGAAACTAGAGATGCAAGTGACCAATAAAATGGGATGGGACCAAAGAATTTGGAAAATTTGTATCAAGTGTAAGATGCCTCTTTTTGGAACAATGGCCACCATACTACCAATTGATGGTGGCAAGTCTATGCAACAAATGCTCTTTCTTACACCTCATGTGTCTACATTCGAGCTATTTGTAGAAAAGAGGTGTGCATGCCTAACTTTGCAAATGATAGCGAAGGCGAAAGTAGGAGTTCTCGAAGGAATATGTCGAGTGGAAAGTTGAAGGGAAGGCTTGTGGAGGATAATGGAGAAGATGATTTATCTATCTCACTTGCGTGCAACGAACCCCAACTTTCGCCTAGTTGGAGGTAAGTTTACTAAAAAAATGTAGTTTAACCATAACTTACAGTTAGTATGATTGTTTCTTCATGATGTTAGTTTTGCTTTGAATAATTTAGGCACACATCTCATGCTCATGAATCTATGAATCTTGGTATGGCACGAGGTGGTGAATGGTTTGGTACACAAACCTCATTTTATAACCCTATACCTACACTGGTTCAAGTGGTTGGAAGAGAGAAATATGAATGATTTGGAAGACAAAGGGGTGAATGAGAAAGAAGATGAGGTCAATGATGAGCAGATGAATAGTTTGGTGGCTAATGATCTTGAAGGCGTACGAGGAGAGGATAGTGTGCAAAAGATGGTTCATAATGAGGAAGATGAATTGGTGGACATCGCAGTTGCTACAGATAACTTGGATGACTTTGAAAAAGAGTTGCCATATGAGGAGGAGCCGCCATATGCGAGAATCACAAATGAGAAAATAGATGAGGCAATTAATTGGGGTTTGTATGAAGAGGCACGTTATGACGAAGGAATATATGTGGGGTAAATATTCCATAATAAAGATGTATTTGTCCACGCAGTGAGTTTGTTTTCAATAATGCATGATGTTCGCTATAAAGTGTTGCATACAAGTCCAACATATTACACAGCAAGGTGTCAATACCCTTACTGCCCATGGAGAGTACATGCATCAATGAGGAAGGGGATTAATGATTTTAAAGTGAATATGTATGGTGGCGAACACACTTGGAGAAATGCTCAGTTGGACACTGGTTATAGACAATGACCTGCAGCGTTTGTTTGTCGGCATATATTACCATCTATTAGAACAGAAGTAGATATCCCACAAGTCGTTATTCCAGAGAGGATTAAGGAGACTTTTCACGTGGATATTTCATACAAAAAAGCATGGATGGGAATGAATATGACCATCAAAGAAATGCATAGTGATTGGGTTGAGTCTCATCGATTGTTGCCAATGTACTTCGAGACAATAGTTAATGCTAATCCGGGAATCATTTGTAAGTTGGTGACGTACCAAATGGAAGATGTAGGGTGTCCACAGTTTGACAAGGCGTTTTGGGCCTTTGGACCATATATTGAGCGTTTTAAACATTGTCTCTCAATCATAAGTGTTAATGTTATTTTCCTATCTGGCTAGTATATTGGAGCCCTAATGACGGCGATTGCTAACAATGGGCAAAAGGGCTTGTTTTCACTTGCATTTGGCCTTGTTTCGGGTGAGGATTACCCTAATTGGATATGGTTTCTTACGTATGTTGAAGACACATGTTCTTGATAGGATATGCATCACTATCATATATGATCGACATAAAGGGTTGTAAAATGTCGTGCCGAAGGTATTTCCACTTCCGAATTTTTGTCACCGATAATGTATGTGATACATAAAGGTAAACTTTCATAAAAAGTTTAAAAATGATGTATTGACAACATTGAGAGGAGAAGCTACAACGGTGCTTACTATAAAAGAGTTTAATGACAAGATGAAATTAATCGATGCAGAAAGTCCAGAAGCAAAAAGGCTGCCTCTCAATTATGGTTTCTTGCTCATGACGGTTTTACAAGATTTGGAATGACCACAACAAATATGGGTGAAAGTCTAAATAGGGTGTTGGTTGGGGGTCAATGTTTACCCCTGCAAGCCTTAATGTTAGCCACGAATGGCCGGATTTAGAAGGACTACTCGATTTAGGAAGAATTGGTTTGGAAAGATTGCTGATTTGGGGGGAGAAGAATTGTCAGTTCTTCTATAAAGAACAGAGCAACCGAGAGCAAAGGGAGTTGACCAGTCGGAGAAGAAGACCAAAAAAGGAGTTCTTTTTATTTTATTTTGTTTTTCCAATTAAAATTCTTGTTTTTTTTCTGTTCTATTTTCATTCCGATCATTGTACTACTTTGAAGAAGGAGTCTATAACGAACTGTGCTGTGAACAGTAGACTGCCCGAGGGAGACAACCGAGTCGAGCAGTTTTCATTTTTGCAGTTCTTTTGCAATTTTTAATTTCAGTTTTAGAGTTTTATTTTTCACTTATGTAATTTAATTTCGATTGTAATTCCGGAGATTCAAGTGCAAGGAGTATCACTTTGTGGCTTATTCAAAGGAAGATCAAAGTTGTTATTTTTACTTAATTCTCCAAGTCAAGTAAGTTATTTCTTTTAATGTCAATGAGTTTCATTATTAATTTTGCATGCGTTTTTATTAATATGATTGGCTAGATTCACTACTACGGCTAGGATGAGGATGTATAAGTGCAGAGAATTCCGCATCTGTGAAAGTTGATATTTTTCTCCTAGACTTGTGCGATAATGTTTATGTGTTCCTGTTCTTATTGCTTAGATAATGTTTATGTGTTCCTGTTCTTATTGCTTAGTAAATTACGGATATAACATCAATCATGTTTTTAATATGATTTGGGATTACTGTTGTTGATGCATGTTGGTATTATTTGTTTAAATAACAAATCGGATACTAGTTGTGATTTACTCGTAAGTGGATACATCTAGTGATTTAAATTTTTAATTTAAGTAGCATAAAGGGCGTGATTTTTGTTTGAATAATTATGCGTCAAAGTAAGATCTTCCGTAACAACGTGAATATGATTCTAGATTGTTACGAGTATTTTGGAGAATTATAAATAATTGAAAGTTTAGGATTCTCTATAAATTACTGCATGCCGATTCCAAAGCCTTAGTATTTTGTTAATTTGATAAAGTTTAGATTTTTATTTCGTTAATTGATTTAATTAGTCGTTAGTTAGTTAATCAATTTCTATAAATTTCATAATTTATTTAAGGATTTAGTTAGGGTTTGATTAGATTTCCGCCATACAAATCTATGTGGGTTCAACCTCGTAAAATTGTGCAACTGTACTCAAATCCGATTCGTACACTTGCGAGTAAAATTAAGAGATTATTTAAAACAACAACAAGCATAGAAAATTTTCTTCCCGTTATGTTATTTGTGTTTCTCTAGGTTTTGGTGAGGGTCAAAAGGGATATCATTGCTTTGATCCAGTCGTCTAGAGATTGTATGCCTCTCATCATGTTGTGTTTCTTGAGCGTATACCATTCTTTCATATACCTGTAGTTCTGATAATCTAACCAAGTATGATGTTATTCACCTTAATCCTTTCTTTGAGTAAAGATAGTTTAAACAAGTTCCTGAGCTTCCGAAAATTATAGTTCAAGATTATCCGAAAATTGTGGATCAGATGGTGAATGGTGCATTAGAATTAAATCTATCTTCTACATCGTGTTTGATTAGAATTATTGCTACTTTAATATAGTTTTTGGTTTTTGTAGGAAAATAAGAATAAGATACAGAAATGAGGTGAAAAGTGACTTCATTGGTTAAATCTTCATAACTTTGTGTGCATATCTCTGATTAGGCTGATTCAAGTTTCATGTTAAATTTCAAGAAGTCAGCTTTCCAAGCCACTGACTGCGAACATTATCGCACTTAAAATGATCGAAGCAGAAAGTTATAACCAATTGAAAATTATGAACAATACTTATAATTGATTGGCACTTAAAATGATCGATCGTATTTACTGGAGTTTTTAAGTTTTTTGGATGTGCGAAATACAGTAAACATGATCAATCGGTAAAAGAAACGGTTGATCGGAAGTCGAGATGAAACGGACGATCGGCACAACAGCGCAGAAATGAACGAAGGAAAGTGATCGATTGGCAAGCGATCGATTGGCTATACGGAGCGATCGATCGGTTTGTGCGGCAAAACTATATCAAGCCTATTTCGACTATGATTTGGAAGAGGACTTCGGGGTTTCTCTTCAAACATATAAATAAGACTTAAGGGAGAACGTTTTGGTGGATCTTAAGCTATTTTGGAGGCTAGAGCAAAGGAGAGAAGAAGAAGAAGAAGATGAAGAAATTGATGATGGATTCTTTCTCAATGCGAGGCTAAACTCTTTTCCAAGGTGTAGATGAAGTTCAATAGATTGGTTGTATAGTTTCTTTTCTCTCATCTTATGTATTATTCTAGTTGGTATATAGATTTTATTGTATAATCACTGTTAATCCATTAAGGTTTGTTCTTTGTACTCGAGAGAGACAAGAGTGAATTCTTGTAAGTTTCAATCCAAAGAATACTTGCGTGTCCGAGGGGAACGTGAGTAGACTGAGGTGTTATATATCAATAAAGTTTCATTGATTTATACTCGAGAGAGATAGATCACAATTCCATGTTTTAATCGTTTTATGTGTTACGTCCGAGAGGAGAGCACTATATTTTGAGTTGACAAGTGTATGTCTAAGCGGAATATGCTAGCCAATTGGAAATCTTTATTCAAGAGAGAGAGAGAGATGATACACTAGTTTATTATGGTGGATTCGAAGCCTTGGCCTTCTCCATACTGATTAAATCTCAATTAGCTTAGTTAAAGTTCATTGCTTTCCTTAGAGTAACTAAAAACTGCACTTTTTTCTTGAATTTGGTAAATTATTTAACCGTCCATGAGGTTCGACAACCATTTAATACTCACTATAATACAATTGCCTTGTGCAATTGCAAGGGTTTAAATATTAAACGATCAATCGACTTGATTGCTAATCTTCCACCACCTACATCAGTTAAGCAAATACAGTCTTTCCTTAGCCATGCAGGGTTTTATAGCCGATTCATCAAAGATTTTAGAAAGATATCACGTCCACTATGTCACCTTCTAGGTCAAGATGTGCAATTTGAATTTGATGATTCATGCAAAGAACCTTTTACAACACTAAAAACCCTCATTTCTAACTCCCCCATCATTAAGCCCCCTGACTATACACTGCCCTTCGAGATAATGTGTGATGCTTCTAATTTTGCTATAAGGGCAGTGTTAGACCAACACATCAATAAACTTCCTCATGTTATATACTATGCTAACAAGACACTCACTGATGCACAATTAAATTACACTACCACAGAAAAAGAGTTGCATGATGTTGTGTTTACATTGGATAAGTTCAGGTCATATCTCATGGGAAGTAAGATCATTATTTTCTCTGATCATGCGGCCTTGCGGTACCTTCTTTCCAAGAAGGATGTCAAGCTAAGGCTGATTCGTTGGATCTTACTCCTGCAGGAATTTGATTTTGAAATTAAAGATAAGAAGGGTTCTGAAAATATCGTGGCTAATCATCTATCCCGAATTCCTACCCATGAACTGCACAACCATGAACCTTTGAGGGATTCCTTCCCTGAAGAGCAGCTTTTTGCTGTCTCCATGCCTGTCTTTTAGTCACTCTCTGTCACGCCCCGAAATCCCATACCTCGATCGAAGTGCGGAAGCCAATCAATGATGTACATTTGGAGGTAGAGAATCTCGGGCGCGAGACCGAACAGTCGATTTCACCACCAATTACGATCATCTCAAAAGGATGTGTAATCGGTCATGCCCATAATCAGTGCAATACAAATACAAACATTAATGAATACTATGGAATGGAAATTTACTTAATAATACTGATAATAATGATAATCCATTTAAGAAAGTCAAATCAAATAAACTTATAAATCTATGGCACACAATTGCCATTAAATGTCATAAGCATCAAATAAGCAAAGCAAATAATATAAACTCTAAGTCTTCACGGCTCCTGCGACCGCTTCACTACCGCAACTTCCTGATCTCAATTTCCATTTGCGCCTGCATCAGAGGATGCATGAGTATTTCATAGAAACACTCAGTAGGATGTAAAAACCCACTGAATTAGGACAAAAGTATGAATAGGATAAGAATAACAAAGGTTTATGAAGATGCCGCAACATCTGGACTAAACCAAGGATTTATACACCTGAAAGGTTAGTCAATAATAATTCCAACCCGCAAGTAGGGAAAACAACAATAAGGCTCCTACTACACATATGAGTAAGGAGGGAATGATAATCATATTAAAAAGCTCCAGACATTAAAAGTGAAAGGAGTACAATTTTTGCTCGCTGAACCGATCACCCGCAAGTGACTATACCAGAACCACCCTAGGGGTCCTCTTTTTGGAACCCTGCCATGCGTCTAGGATGCTGGCCCCACCAGTGCTTACGGACACGGTGGGCGGAGATTGAAGACCTTCCGTAATGTCAACAATCTAACGTACGTATGTTGCCTCTTTTTGGGCAGTATGGAACCGCAGTACCACAATTATTAGTGACCCCGCAAGATCAAGCAATGGCATAATGTGAGCATACTATGAATCCACTTCCGGAGAAGTCCCGCAAGACCTCTAGTGGAGGAATCAATCAAATAATCATGATGAATAATAATTCAAAGAAATAGAGGCCGCAACGCTCTAACCACATAAGGTATCAATCACCGGAACAGACTCACATACAGAGTATAAGTGGGAATGTCACACAAAGAGAATAACACAATCCATACATGCATTCATGCTCAGCCCTAGATGGAAATTCATATAGGTCTTATTGAAATATATAAATCAGAGACAAGGTATTAATGAGTCCTAGATGATTTGGATTCCAAATGGAACCTCAAACCGACACAAGCGCTTTATCTTCAAATACATGATTACGGTTTTCTTAACATAGGTATTACCCATCCATTATATTAACCATAACCCAACCTTACTGTGATAATCATAAGGATATAGTCTAGTATTAGTTACTAGCACGTCATATCATCTTCACATCTTATTAAGTGGTTTTACTTAAGTATATAGTAATTTCACTTAGATTCTGCTCACTGTCTTATGCACAACAGTCCCCTTCCGGCGACTCCCAGACACTGTACAGTTAAGGTTATCTTCTGAAATTTTTACTGAGAGTACCCTTGTGGGTCTAGTTTCTAACCCCACTGGTTTTATATTTTTCTGATATCATATGAATTAGTTATGAATTATTTACTGTCGACTGTCCGAGCAGAAACAGTTCTGGCCGAAAGTGGAACACATGATTAAACTTTAATATTCTTATTCCGAACCACTTATAGATGATAATATACTCATGATAGATGATAGTACTCCCCTCCTAGATCAATTACAGATCCTGGAATTAACTAGAATTACCAAAAGATTCCCTTTTTATCATGTTTCTCCCCATATAACACAATCTTAGACCATAATACCTTTCAATTAAGTCAATTTAAGCAAAACGATCATTAAGACATAAGACTCAATCATTAGACATCATAATCAAAGCAATATCCGAACTTTTATCTTCTGTAAAATTAATAAAGCATCCAACTTTGATTTGATTTACCATCTAGACATGAAGCATGAAGGCATATATGCATGTATCGCAATACACATGGAAAATAAGGCATAAATCATTAATCCCGCAAGATTCAAAGCAATTCTCCAAGGAAATCAGTAAGAATACTCATCATATAATGTGAGAAAAGAATAAGAAGAGAGGGAAAAACCATCCTACTCTTTATCACCAAAAGACGTCGCCTTTCTACGCGATGTTCGTCTCCTCCGCTTCCTTCAAAGCTTCCCGATCCAAGCTCTTGAGCAATTCCCACTAGAAGAGGTCTTCTAAGAGGGGGATGAACGTGGGAAGGAGAGGGGAAAGCCTCTGGACGTTCTAGGGTTTAGTTATCAAAAGCACAAGCCTAGACTCTATGGGTTTATATAGAGTTTTTAGAAGATCTTTGCCCAATCAATTCTACCATATCTTGGGCACTTTCCACCAATGGGAGAGTCCCTAAATCACCCTAGGAACGTGCAAGATAAGTTTAGTTAGGATATGACATCTTTCCCAAACAAATCCGCCTCAAAATTAGGTTAGAATTCGCCAAACCGCAACTGGCGATCGATCGGGCAATACGGCGATCGATCGTCCTGCGCTGTTTACAAACTGCGCGATGGCGCCGATCGTAGCCGATCGAAGCCGATCGATCGTGTTCCATAAGCCGATCGATCGTTTCCAGCGCGATCGATCGAGTTTACTCAATTTCCCATATCTTTTTGCTCCGAACTCCAAATCACACAAAATTGGTGTCGTTGGAAAGCTCTTCTCACCAACTTTAATTTAAACAAGCACCACACGGTCAAATCAATCATTAAGAGGGTCAAATTTCAGTTTTAAGATACTTACTAATTTTTCGGATGTTACACTCTCATGCCTGTGGTGGACACTTTAGTGGAAAGAAAACTCCGGCCAAAGTACTTCAAAGCGGTTTTTATTGGCCAACTTTGTGTAAATATGCCTATGCTTATTTTCAATCTTTTGATAGGTGTCAAAAACTTGGAGCTTTGTCTAAAAGAGGTATGATGCCCTTACAATCCATTTTGATTGTTGAATTATTTGATGTATAGGGTATCGATTTTATGAGACCTTTTCTACCATCTTTTGGTCATACATATATTCTTGTTGCTGCTGATTATGTGTCTAAGTGGATTGAAACTGTTGCCACTAAGACTAATGACTATAAAGTAGTGTTCGAATTTCTGAAATCTACCATTCTTAGCAGGTTTGGAATTCCTCGCCTTATAATTAATGATAGAGGTTCTCATTTTTGTAGCAGGTTTTTTGAGGCTCTTCTCAAGATAGCAGTTTGATTGTTATAGAACAAGAGCATGGAACTTGGAAAAGAGAAGCTGTGTGCGAAGAAGCATTTTCACAAAGGATGAGACTTTTCAGCCCCCTCCTTCTAAGTAACTCCCTTTTTTATTATTTGTGTTTTTAAAATCCATTTTTTTTCTCTTCCTCTCAGTAACACCCTCACTTCTTCCCTCCTCTCACCTCATCCATGATTGTAGAAACCCAACAGCCGCCTTGTCTTTCCGGCCTCCTCCCCCATGAAGATCTTCCCACCTATGCCTTCCCAACCAGATCTGGTAGCAGTGACGAAGCCGCAGCAGCCAGTCTCTGATTGGCATGGCCATGCCCGCCGCAGCGGCCAGTCTCTGGCGACGGCCTGCTCGTGGCTATAGTAGCCAGAGCCTGGCCTCTGCGATCTGACCATTGCCACCAATCAACGTGGCAGCCAGGTTTTGCCATGTCCATGGCCACTGTGGACAGCCGCTGCCCCAACACTAGAACATAACGCTAAATGAATAAGGACATTTTTTTTTTGCTTCTCCATGCAATGACATTGTCACCAGTAAAGGTAGAATAACTGCTTGTATAAAGGCAATCATAAATACTGCCTGCCCTTTCAACATCACAAAATCCAACAAGCTGATGGCATCTATGAAGCCCATGTTATTGGTATAAAAGAAGGGTAAAGAAGAAAGTATTAGTCGTGTCAATCAGCTAAACTAAATTAAGTAAAACTTCCTGCATCATGTAAAGTTTATATTGCTTGTAATGTTTTTTCTTACGGTTGCTGTGGGTAGGAGCTCGTCCAAAAAAAAAACACTAAACTCCTAGCTCATTTTTCTCTGCATTAAATGTTAATGGGCTTCCTCCTGGTTGCCATGACCACAAACAAATACACTATGGAAATGCAGAAACAGAAATGGGAAAGATTACCTCAGAAAAAGCTAGGAAAATTGGAGACTGTAATAAAAATTTATAGAAAATTGGTACTGGGTCCTTTGACCTGTACTTATCTGTTAATTAATCCAAGGTAAGTAAAAATAGTTTCATAAGGGCACAGTGCTTGTGTTTTTGGACCAAAAAAAACCCTAGGGTTCGCCCATCCTGCCAGGTTTAATTTTACGGATACAGTGCTTGTGTTTCTGGACAAAAAACCTAGTGTTCACCCTTCCTATCAGTTTAATTTTTGGGTAAAAGAAAGGCAATGGCAGGCACGCACGCCTAGCGCTCGGCTGGCCTGGCTATAGCTAGCGTAACCAGTTCTGGCCAGATACCAGGCGGCAGGGGTTTAGAAAGGTGGAGAAGGGATCGTTTGAAAAACTGAGGTGGAGGTTTATTTGTGTCTAGATTGCTATTAATAGTTTAGCTGTTAGTTTTGGGCCTGTATCCAAGAACTCCTGATTTTTATGACTAGGTATGTGTAGACAAAATCATGGTGGACACAGTGGTCAGGCACTTCATCTCCAAATTTAGTGGTGGCAGGTTTGAACCTCAGTACCTGAACCAACATTTGTATTTGTGGGCTTCCAGGTTCTACTAAAAATTTGTTTATGGACTGTTCCTGAGACGTTTCCTAGAATTCTGAGTTTTAGTCCTTCTTTATAAATGCTATGTCTGTTTGACTTGGCATTTCTGTATTTACAGACTGGCCAATGAGTTTTAAAGTCTCAAAAGATAATGCGATGAGTCATATTTGTCCAAATTTATTATCATCTTGCTCCAAAGGCAAGTTACAAAGATTCTCTGCGGTGTGTTTATGCTAACTTGTATTTGTTTTACCCCTCTTATGTTGTTCTTGCATCATTTAAGTTAAATTTTTAGCTAGAGAAACATGTGATATGTTTTTTCTTATTCATTTTGTGCTTTATATAAATTTGTAATGTATGTAAGATTACCTCAAACCAGTTTTGTATTTTGGAATTTGTAGTATTAATATCTGTATGGTCATTGATCTATACATGAAATATGCATTTTATTATCTCCTAAACTTATGTTTCTGCTAGTGTTTGATTATAATAAATGCTACTTTAATATAGTTTTTCGTTTTTGTAGGAAATGAGAGTAATACACAGAAATGAGGTGAAAAGTAATTCAAATGGTTAAATCATCATAACTTCGTGTATAGATATCTGATTGGACTGATTCAAGCTTCATGTTAAAGTTCAAGAAGTCAGCTTTCTAACGCTACAAACTACGTACAATTCGGAGTTTGGAGCGAAAAGTTATAGCTATTTGAAGATTGTGAACAGTAACTACGATCGATTGGCTATCAATGCGATCGATCGCCTCAGCCGCAAAAACAGTGTATTGAAGGAAACGATCGATCGGACCTCAAAACGTTCGATCGTATCTACTGGAATTTTTGATCCACCCAAGATAGTAACTACGATCGATCGGTATCATACGGCGTTGATCGCCAAAGCGATCGATCGGACGAAAATAACGAAGGAATTACGATCGATCGGTAAGCGAACGATCGGCAATACGGAGCGATCGATCGCTGTGTGCGAACAATCGAAATAAGACCTATTTCGACTCGGATTTGGAAGGGACTTCGTGGTTTTCTCTCCAAACTTATAAATAGGCCTTATGGGAGAACGTTTTGGGCTATCTTGGAAACCCTTGGAGAACCTTTGAGCAAAATTGGAGGCTAGAGCAAAGGAGAGAAGAAGATGAAGAACATGATGGTGATTTCCCTTCCAATGCGAGGCTAAACACTTTTCCAAGGCGTAGATAAAGCCCAATAATTTGCTTGTGTAGTTTCTTTTCTCTCATCTTATGTTTTTACTCTAGTTGGTGTATGGATTTTATTGTATAATCACTGTTAATTCATTAAAGGTTTGTTCTTTGTACTCGAGAGAGACAAGAGTGAATTCTTGTGAGTTTCAATTCGAGGAATACTTGCGTATCCGAGAGCAATGTAAGTAGACTGAGGTGTTATATATCAATAAAGTTTCATTGGTTTATACTCGAGAGAGATAAATCACAATTCCATGTTTTAACCGTTTTATGTGTTGCGTTCGAGAGGAGAGCACTATATTTTGAGTTGACAAGTGTATGTCCGAGAGGAATATGCTAGCCAATTGGAAATCTTTATTCAAAAGAGAGAGAGAAGTGATACACTAGTTTATTGTGGTGGATTCGAAGCCTTGGTCTTCTCCATATTGATTAATTCTCACTTAGTTTAGTTAAAGTTCATTGCTTTCTTAGATTAAATCAAACTACAACTTTTCTTCTCTTGAATTTAGTAAAATATTAATCCGTCCCTGATGTTCGACAACCCTATTTATACTCGCCGTAGTACAATTGCCTTGTGCACTTGCAAGGGTTTTATATTTAAACGATCAGTCGTTGTTTCATATTTGGAAATATTCATATTTGGGAATATTAGTAACGTCTGGGACTCTGAAGGGTGTTCAGAAACAATGAACTTATGGACTCACAAGAAGGCCCTCCCTTTTTATCAATAGAAATCCATTCTGCAGTTTGTTATCTAATTGGATTTTTTTTGTTCTTTCTTGCACTGTGCAGACATTTCAGGGAATAAAGAAATTAGTTGCAGTATTGTAGCTGTTTTTGATGGTCATAATGGTGTTGATGCTAGTGATATGGTGTCTGGGCTTCTATTGGAATTCTTTCTGCTTCATTTTTATTTCCTTATTGATGGAATATATTCTAACATATTCAAGCACTCGAGTGGAAGATTATCATATGCTGCTGAGCATGACACTATTTTTCAAGTGTTAAACTTTGATAATAGTAGAAAAGCGGATAGTTGGAATCATGAAAGGTGAGTTTTGGGATTCTCTTTCTTGAGTATGCACATGCAGACAAGGGATAATTTGCCTAAAAAAATCTCATATGAAGGATGGATGGCGTTGTATGTGTTGTACACAGGCTTAGTTGGACCTGTGCATTAAATAGGTCTAAAAAATTCACATACCTAATCATTTTTATCATTGCACTTTAAATTGAGTTCTAATTATTACCAGTCAGTTGTTTACTTTAGCTTTAAGATTTTGTTTCTTTGGAATTGTGTGTATTTATGGAACTAGTTCTTGATAGAAGTGCCAATATTGTTTATGTGCATGCGCCAGTAGTGTCACTATACCTCCCCCTTTGAGGCAAACATGTGTGGGATTGTAAACATCAATTAGTTTCATTTTATCTTGTATGTTTTAGTTCATTTGTTTTTCTACTGGATGAACTAATAATATACATGCAGAAGGAGGATTTGTGTTTTTGGAGATGACATAGTGGAGGGATGCATAAGAGGTTGAGAATTAAAATGCTCTTAAAAATAAACCATTGGTTAAATTATATTGTGTAGCAATCGTGCCTCAATGATTGGTGCAAATAGGGAATAAATACAGATGTTGCACCTAGGATTGGGGCTGGGTGGTTGAAATAGAAAGCAAGATTAGGGATTCTGTGTGTTGTAAAAAGGAGGCAAGAATGTATAGGGTAGCAGTGAAAGCAGTAATGTTATGTAAAGGTGTTGGGAAAGCCATTATAGAATTTAATTGTGGGAGTCTAAGAATGCTAAGACAACTAGGTGTTGTTATCACTATTGGTATAACATCCACGTTAAGTAGCTCCACTAGCATAATGTATTAACTATTATCGCATTTCTATGAGGTTGAATACTTGAAGTATGCTCCCCGACTTGGCCAAATCATAGTCCATTTTCATGACAAAATGATATGTTGTGAAATCCTCGTTATTGGCTCCTTTAAGTCATCTTGAGCCTTCTTATCTTTTTCTTAGAGGTCTATGCAAATCCCTCATTATGTCTTCTTACAGTTGTTATTGGTTGTCTCCTTGCAAAATAGTTGAACCATCTGAATCAACCTTGGCTTACAATATCATCCAATCAGGGCTACTCCTAAGCTCTCCCGAGTTTGGTCATTTCTAATACAGTACCGAGTAAGAAAAAAAAAATGCAGTAGCTTTCTACTTATCTATCTTAATATTCTTATTTTTTTTCCAAATTTGTCTTGAATAAGTAGCCTTTCCTTGTTGGGCAACAATTTGGCCGTATAGAATTGCTGGTCTCATGCTGTATAAACTTTTTGTTCTGATTTTTTTGGGGGCCACCTATCATGCTTATAAGTAGATGTGATCAAGGCTTGAGGTAATGTTGAAGGAAGTGCAAGAAAAGATCTGGTGATATATGAATTGGACGTGAAGTGGTCTATCGTTTGTTGGCAGAGCAGAATCCATTTTCTCGGAATCTGGTCGGGTGTGTATGTGGGCAACCCTACTGTTTCCCCTCCCTTTTTGCCTTCTTTCCTTAGTTTTAGAATTTTTTCTTAACCTAGTATTTTAGCAAGTCAAAATTAGCTCTATTTGGTTAAAGTTGAATACTTATAAAGTTAAACTAAGCTTTTTATTGTTCTCAAATTAGAATTATAGCTTTAAATTAGTGGAATCAATAAGGAAGAAGTTTTATAAGTTTGTTTAACATGTAACCGGGTAGGGGTGTGTGGGTATATACCCTACCCGACCCTATTTGGTAATGGGAAACATTTTGAAACCTTTTTTCAAGTGGGTCGGGTTGGGTTTGCCAGTCGGTTTGCCTTTTGGCAACCCTAATTTTCACCAAGCTCATACAGTTGTGTTGATTATGACATCTTTATGCTTCTGTTTGTATAGTTGACTGGGAGAGGAAGTCTACTTAGACACGCTAGATAGATGGAAAAAGTTGTATAAGTACAGACATCATAATAATTATCCCTTTTGCTCATTGTTACTCATTTCATAAGTGGATAAACATCTTTAAAGGAAAATTACATGCAATGTTGCCACCTTATTGTACGAATGGTGATTGGTATGAAATTTTGCGATACTGCATAGTGATTACTATTCTTTTTAATCTACAACAAGTACCAGCTTTGGTGTTGGCTGCATTGGTCGTATTTCACCTTGCACCTTAGTTACACTTGACATGGGTAGGATGGTTCTTATGCTTCTTGGTCAGCCCTTTTAGAAGGGAGAAACACATAAGAGTACGAAGTATCATAAATTTTATACCATTTTGAAAAAGCTCTCTAGTTGTCCAATATATGTGACATGCATTCTCTTATGTACAGATACATAGGGCTGACCTACATGTGATTCCTATCTTTTTTCAGTGTATCTATTTCCGTGAGAGTTTTTTTTTCTTCATAGGTGTCTGTCACCCTGCACATTTCTTCTTTGCTTATTTTTTATTGGCATGCTCTGCACATTTATTGTGTTAGATGTTGAGATGTAATGTCCATAGTATATCTGGCTTTGTTATAGCTCCTTTTTTCCTAGTATATCTGGCTTTGTGACAGTGCCTTTTTTCCTTGAAAGTTGAGACGAAACATGCTAAGGAAGGAAAAAGAGAGAGTTTCCCCATTACAAGATTTAAGTTAGTGTGAACAAAAGAAACAATATAAGTTAGTGAGCCTTTATTTTCTACAGTTAGCATTTCATTTCACAGAAATGTGTAAAAATATCTGACTATTTTATTTAATTTACATGCAGATCTAACTGGTTTACCCTTGATTTTTGATGGGTCATTTCACATGGAAATCCTGAAAGAATCACTGCTGAGAACCATACATGATATTGATTTGGCATTTACTAAGGTGAATACTGATTTGGATGATGGTTGCCTTGAAATCTGATTTCCTCTAAGATGTAGTTGTACTATCATCAGCCTACTTTATTTGTGTTTTCCATTCTACCTTTCTGGGCTTTTCTTTTATGTAGGAAGCTTACAAAAATGGTCTTAGTTCAGGAACTACTGCAGCAGTTGCGCTAATAGCAGATGAAGGCTCTTTTATGCTCCGAAGGCTCCTCTCCTCTTAGTCATGTTAAAAGTTAACAGCTTTCCTCTACGTTCACTTGTAGGTCCACACCACAAACTACCTTTGCATCAGATGCAGTCTTTTGGTGTTATTCATCATTGTAAATCATGCTCTCTGCAGGAAGGCTCTCTATGTATAATGGGCGGAAGAAGCATAAAATTGCTGTATCAGTCGCCAAAAGTTATGGAAAATTAGCTAACTTGCCAGCCAGTGACACTTTGATGTATTTCTTTCCTACGGAGCTGACGCAAGATCACCACCCAGATAGAGCAGATGAAAGAGCCTGGGTGGAAAATGCCGGTGGTTATGTTACTGAATGGGGTGATGTAGCTCGTGTTAATTTAGAATTGGCTTTTTCTCAAGCTATTGGTGATGTGTCTTATAAAAGATGGCTTGCTGAACTGTGAAATTTAGTAATATGATTCATTAATTGATGATAGTTACATTGTTTGTGGTGGATTGTTTGGAAGATTAGGTAGTTGGGTGCTTTGTTGAATTTATATGGATAATTTTATTGTTCACTATTTTACTCTTGTATTTTGACTATTTTAGGTATGGGGTAACCTCTGTTCCTGAAGTGAAGGATTGGCAGTCTCTCACCAAAAATGACAGTTATATAATTGCTGCATCTTATGGGATCTTTGAAAAGATGACAGCACAGGACATTTGCCATCTTTTATGGGATATGCACATGGATATGGAATTCTTTGATATGGGAATCCAACCTTTGGCCAATTACATTGTAAACGCTGCTTATGAAAAAGGGAGCATGGATAACTTAGCAGCTGTTGTTGTCCCATTGTCTATGTTAGAAGAAAGATGTGATTTAGGGAAATGTACAAATATTCCACTTAATGGACCACAGGGTATGTCTCCGCTAAAGCCAGGTAATATTGAATTTCAAATTTGATAATTTTTGCAATTATAACTGTTTTAAGTTACCCTATGGTCTCTGGAGAAGTATCATTCTTTTCTTTTTTTTTTTAATGAAAGGAGAAGTATATTTATGTTTGTTTAAGGGAGTAATGAGTTCAATCTGAAAAGTTAGTTAATCTCCCTCACTTCAACAAGTTTGTTGTAGATTGCTAATTTTTAATATAGTTGGTCCTCCACCTTACATGAGTATGATGCTGAATTTGATTAATTATTATTAAAATTATGACCATGAAGTGCCTTTTCCCAACAATGTGGAGTAGGTGACACGGATCTTGCACCTTGACTCTAGCTTGTTTTGTGTTAACTCTTTTGTATTTCCTCTCTCCATTGAAGTCCCTCTGCATTTGAAAAATCACGGGTCCATCACATTGACTTCTCTCTCATGACCAAAAGCACGGGATGTGGAGATTCTTTTTTTTGTATGGGCCATAGAGTCCATTAAATTTCACTCATTTTCAAATGCAGATTGGCTTCATTGGAAGGATGGAGTAAGAGATTGATTGTTTAAAATTAAACCCTTGCAAGTGTACAAGGCAATTATACTACGGCGAGTATTAAAGGGTTGTCGAACCTCAGGGATGGATTAATCTTTTACCAAATTCAAGAGAAGAAAAAGATGTAGTTTAATTAATTCTAAAGAAAGCAATGGACTTTATCTAATCTAACTGAGTTTTAATCAATATGGAGAAATATCAAGGCAGAGAATCCACCACTAGACATGCAATTACTACTCTCAATCATTATTAAGCATACATTGACATGATATAGTAATTCGTGTTCTTAATCGGACACACGAATTAATAATGAATTCACTAACGTTCTTGATCGGACACGAAAGTTCATCCACTATTTTGTAATCAATCCTATCCTTGATCGGGCATAGAATCAATCACAACTCTAGTATAATGCAATTAATCTTATCCTTGATCGGGCACAAAATCAATCACAATATCTAATTTCATTCATAATCAATCAAGTCTATGATCAAGCACCCAAAAGAATACTCATGAAATCGCATTAAGCATGAATCCAAATCAACTTTATAAAATTAAACTATCAAGAGTAGCAATACACATCTAGGGCTTCATCAAGCCTTGAATGAAAGTTTAGTTACACATAGAAAGAGAGAAAAGAGAAGCCTGTTTATGTAAATCCATCATCATGAATCCTTTTTCTTCTTTGCTCCAAAAGACTCCTTTTCTTCCTCCTCTCTAGCCTCCAATAAAGCTCTAGTTCTCCAAGGTTGAATGCCCAATACGTTCTCCCATAAGGCCTATTTATAAGAGTGAAAAGAAACCCTTACGTCCCCTTCCAAATCCAAGTCGAAATAGGTCTTATTTTGGTTTTCCGTATACGGCGATCGATCGCTCCGTATTGACGATCGTTCGCTATACGATCGATCGTAATTCCTTCGTTATTTCCCTCCGATCGATCGCTTTGCCGATCGACGCCATATGATACCAATCGATCATAGTTACTGTCTTGCGCGGATCAAAAATTCCAGTAGATACGATCGATCGTTTTTGGGTCCGATCGATCGTTTCCTTTAAAACACTGCTTTTGCGGCTATGGCGATCGATCGCAGTTATATACGATCGATTGTAGTTACTGTTTATAAACTTCAAATGGCTATAACTTTCTGTCCCGAACTCCGAATTGCGCGTGGTTGGTGGCGTTGGAAAGCTGACTTCTTGAGACTTGAATCAGTCCAATCCGAGATTTGTACATAGAGTTATGATAATTTAACCATTCGAGTTACTTTTCTCTTCATTTCTGTGTATTACTCTTGTTTCCTACAAAAACCAAAAACTATATTAAAGTAGCAATAATTCTAATCAAACACTAACATAAACATAAGTTTAGGAGATAATAAAATGCATATTTCATGTGTAGATCTGAGATAGCACTAAATTTCATTTTGTATCTCAGTTTTACCTTGGTTGCTTTGAATAAAGAAATCTTGAGGTGATTATGAATCCCAGTCACAATCTGATTCTAACGTGAAAAATTTAAAGCAAAAATATGCAACACCTTAAACAACAAAATTAACATAAAATCATGAATTGGAGCTAAAAGGAAGCTTGACCAATTGGAAAAAAACACAGTCAACGAACAAGCTACATCTTATAATATTATAATCTAAACATATCATTACTTTTAACCAAAATGTAAATATAATACCTAATATCGTTTTGCTGAGACAACTATACCACCTTAATAACATTTCACAGATTGTGGAATCAAATCCATCATATTACAGAAATGTAATTAGCATCTTAACACAAGTTATCCAGCATGAAACAATCCCAATAACAGGAATGGGCTGTAAGTGTCCACTCGTTGCCTAAAGCACTTTTTTTGTCTCGTAATAAAAATTACTCACCTCCATAATGTTCACTAATATAAAGAAGGGGACATGGCTGTTTGTACACTTGAGGGTAATTGCAAGAACATGTATGATCGTTTATATCCACCGCATATTTTCTACCACGCATTGTTTTCACTTCATACAAGTGAGAATTGATTTGGTCAGCCCACATGCTGCCAATCAGGCGCGTTTGTTCTTTAATCTTCAATTCAATAGTAGGGGTGTATGGGGTTGTCATAGCCAACCCGGCCGAATGTCGCTTCACAAAGAATTTGACAATTCTGTAGAATGTGGCCGACACTAAGGCTTGCACAGGTAATGATCGAGCCCCCTTCAACACGCTATTTAGACTTTCAGCCATATTTGTTGTGGTCATTCCAAATCTTCTAAAACCATCATGAGCAAGCGACCACAATTGAGGTGATAATCCACCTTCCTCACTGAGTAGCCATTTTGCCTCTTGACTTTCTGCACCGATAAGTTTCATCTTTTCATCAAACTCGTCTACAGTAAGCACATATGCAGCTTCCCCTATCAACCTCGTCAATACATCATTTTTAAACTTCTTATGAAAATTTGCCTTGATGTGCCGGATACAATATCGGTGACAAAAATGCGGCTCTGGAAACACCTCTGGCACAGCCTTTTGCAACCCTTTATGTCGATCGGATATGATAGTGATAGATATCCTATCAAGGATAACATGCTCCTTCAACATACGTAAAAACCATCTCCAGTTAGGATAATCCTCACCCGAAACAAGGGCAAATGCAAGAGGGAACAAACCCTTGTGCCCGTCGTTTGCAGTCGCCGCCAAAAGAGCTCCTCCATACTTACCTGATAGGAAAGTAGCATCAACACTTATGACGGGGAGACAATGTTTAAAACCCTCGATACATGGCCCAAATGCCCAAAACGCCTTCTCAAACCGTCGATATGTACCATCTTCCATTTCGGTCGTCACCAACCTACACACGGTTCTCGGATTGGCATTAACTATTGCCTCCATGTACATTGGCAACAATCGATAGGACTCAACCCAATCACCATAGATTGCTTTAATGGCCATATTCCTTGCCGCCCATGCTTTTTTATATGAAATATCAACATGAAAAATCTCCTTAATCCTCTCTTGAATAAGCACTGGTGGGATATCTACTTCTGCTCTAATAGAGGGTAATATATGCCGACAGACAAACGCCGCAGTACATTGTCTATGACCTGTGTCTAGCTCGGAATTTCTACAAGTGTGTTCGCCAGTATATGTCTTGACTTTAAAATCATTACTCCCCTTCCTCATTGATGCATGTACTCTCCATGGGCAGTCAGGGTATTGACATCTTGCTGTGTACTGCGTCGGATTTGTACGCAACACTTTATAGCGAACATTATGCGCTATTGAAAACTCCCTCAATGCGTGTACAAATTCATCTTTATTGTGGAATATTTGCCCCACATATATTGCTTCCTCATGATATGTCTCCTCATGCAAACCCCGATTTATTGCCCCATCTATTTCTTCATCAGTTAGTCGCGCCCACGTGGGCTCCTCCTCGTAAGGCAATTCTTCCTCAAAATCATCCAAGTTATCTGTAGCAATTGCGATATCCACCAAATCATCTCCCTCATTTTGAACCATCTCTTGCACACTATCCTCTCCTCGTACATCTTCAACATTAACCTCAGGTGAATTAGGCACCCACTCATCATTTTCCCCATCCTCTTCCTCATTAATATTTCCCTCTTGCCAACCACTTGAACCAGGGTAAGTATAGGGGTTACGAAATGATGTTTGTGTGTCAAACAATTCACCACCTCGTGCCATGCCAAGATTCATCGCTTCATGAGCTTGAAGATTCATCGCTTCATGAGCTTGAGATGTGTGCCTAAATTATTCAAAACAGAACTTATATCATAAATAAACAATTCACTTAGTCGTAAGTTGAATGGTCAAACTACATTTTGTAAATAAACTTACCTCCAACTCGGCGAAAGTTGAGGTTCGTTGCACGCTAGTGATATAGACAAATCATCTTCTTCATTATCTTCCACACGCCTTCCTCTAGAATTTTCTCTCGACCTATTTATGCGAGCACTCCTACTTGTGCCTTCGCCGTCATTTGCAAACCTAGGCATGCGCGCCTCTTTTTCTATAAATAGCTCGAAGCTAAAGACACGAGGCGCAAAATAGAGCATGACATGCATAGAATTATCATCATCAATTGGTATTATAGTAGTCCTTGTTCCCAAAACAGGCATCTTGTACTTCATACGAATTTTCCACAATCTTTGATCCCATCCCAATTTATTGACCACTTGCATCTCTAGTTCATCGTAAGTACTTGGCTTATTAATCAATAATCCTACGCTCTCACCGCCTTCGTATTCACCTCTATCAATTCTACCACCATACATCAACACAAACGGAAGCATTTCTCCCGCCATCTTTTCTCACAAAACAATTAACAAACACTAGCTAATTATTTTCAAATTATACAAAAGCTAAATCAATACATCAATATGTATTTTAAACGGATATTAAACGTATATTACCGGTGAGACGGAGCGGGGTCACGACTGGCCGAGGTGTCCGCGGAGAGAACGGCGACGACGGCGTCGGTGGGGCGAGAGAGGGCGACGGCGGCGTCGGTGGGGCGAGAGAGGGCGACGGCGGCGTCGGTGGGGCGAGAGAGGGCGACGGCAAGGCGAGAGAGGGCGACGGCGGACTTGTTCGAGAGAGGGCGACGGCGGCCTCGTTCGAGAGAGGGCGACGGCGGCGACGGCGAGAGAAGGCGACGGCGGCGACGGCGAGAGAGGGCGACGGCGGCGACGGCGACGGCGGTGAGAGCGAGAGAGGGCGACGGCGGCGAGGGAGAGAGAGGGCGACGGCGGCGTCGGTGGGGCGAGAGAGGGCGACGGCGGCGAGGGAGAGAGATGGCGACGGCGGCGAGGGCGACGGCGGCGGCGAGTAGTTAGGGCTCGGTGGGGAGGAGGCCGAGCCCGCGCGGCCACGGTTATATACGAAATAAAAGGCGTCGGTTCAACCGACGCCTTCCTGTTATAAAGAAAGGCGCCGGTTGAACCGACGCCTTTCTGTTATAAAGAGATTTTGCTAAGGTAGTCAAAGACGTCGGTTGAACCGACGCCTCTCAGGAGGCGTCGGTTGAACCGACGCCTTTTGGGTTAATTTTTAAAAAAAAAGCCACGCTGGGCGCCTGCGTGGCTTGTCAGAACACCATTCCGGGAATTATTTGCTACAGTGCGCTATTTTGGTAATTTTTTTTTTTTTGATGATTTTTTATATAAAATCCCCTATAAAGAAAGCCACATCTTGTAGTCTCATTACCTAAACTAGCCAATACTTGTTAAGCAAAAAGTAAATATAGCACCTTAGTATCATTTCGCTGAGACAGCTATACCACCTTAATAACATTTGACAGTGTGGAATCAAAAGAATCATCTTAAACAAACGTAATTTGCATCTTAACACGAGTTGTCTGGCATGAAACAATCTGAATAACAGGAATGGGCTGTAAGTATACTGTCGTAGCCTAAACCAGTTTTTTGTCTCGTTATTTATATTATTTACCTCCATAATATTCACCAATTTTAGCTCTAATTTTCTGTTCCATTGAATGAAAACAATCTGAAAGCATATTTTTTATAATTTGATTGCAGTCTGCCTGCAAAAGTCCCTTTAAACAGGAAACTCCGATGCAGTATATAACATATTTTAATAGCATATGTCTAGCTAGACACTGCTCCTAAATAGAAGGATTAACATCATGCAATATGCAAGAAAAACTACCCCGGGTATCAGAAATCAGAAATACATATAGAAGGCTCAGAAATAAGAGAAACCCTTCAATCCATCTAGTCCCTAACTCATCAACTTTCTTTATAAGCATGATGTTAACCCTCACCAGATCCTTGGATCTCTAGTACCTCCATTCCGTACCAGGCTTCTATAATTATATCTAATGCCAGTAAAGATTAACCTTTAAAACCTGAACCTGTCTGTTAAGATTTTAAACTTCACCTTTGAAACAAGCAAAATTTTCACATTTAGAACCTAAACAACCTCTGGATTCACTCCATGCTTCTCCTCTTTACCATACCATATATCATTAGATCCTACTTTCAAACTCAATCTGCCTATCCTTTTAAGTTAAAAAAAAAGAAAGAGAAAATGGTCCATGGCTGTGTCAATAATACTACACGATTTGGAATTTCCTTAACAAGCTGCTCGGGTTTTATCTTAAATAATTGGTACCTGTAAGGCCACACATTAACTGGTGCAGCCTCCATGATAAGTTTGATGCGTTGATCATGACAATGGCTGGCGGAAGGCTTTGGGATTCTGATAATTGAGGAATACTTTCTAATGTAAGATTTACTGACTTTTTGTGCATCATCTCCTGGCTGATCATGAGGAGAATCTAATGCTGGTGCCAGTAATTGGTGTTATCTACTGTGTCCCAGTTCAACTTTTTAACATAAAAGAATCTTGCAGTCTGTCTGTCTCTCTATTACTATTTTTCTGCAGCTATTTACCTATGTTCAAGTCCAAATATAATTATGGTTTTCATCCAATGACTTAATTCTGTTCTCTTTCCATGTCAGCTGATGATGTCTTTGGTTTTGACTCAATCCTCATATCTGTGGATTATTTGAAAAGGATGACAGCAAAATTTAAAATGGCGATGGTAACATAGAAATCTTACCTTATACACAGATAAATTATTTTCTTTCCTTTTCTAATTTTGAATTACAGTGTTGGTACTGTAATATATATTGCTACACAAGTAATTATTGGAGATAAAACTATCTTGTGATATTGTGTTAGAGTAGGGATTTTTGTATGGATGATAGCATCTTTTGTTTTTCCAGTTGCTTTTCACCTTTGGTTTGTTCTGTCCTGAATGTGCTAAATTTCTGTATTACTTTGTAGGTTGAGGCAGAACATGACAGAATTGGTTGCTTCTTTTTGTCTGAAAATCTTGAGGATAATGTGGACTACGTTTTTGGAGCCCTGGATTGTGGTATAAAAAATCAAGAGTCTATTACAACATGGGGATTTCCTGACACTATTGGACAATTCTATCATGGTAACATTTTCCTAGTTCAACTCATCTATTCTCTTCGTCTGAATTTGTTTCTTTCATTGGCTAATAGCTTTAGGCATTTGTTAAGAATGTGTGACCATGTCTATGTATCATTGGAATTCTTCTGAGTGAGAGTTGGCAAAAAGTAAAGAAAGTTTTTTGTAGGACATGTTTTTATGTGGCAAATATAGGATTAAGTTTAATTATATTTCCACAGTTCCTTTTTGCTGCTTGCACCACCTACCTTTTCCTCTAAAATGCTTTACTTACATGGAACTGTTTAATAATGTGGTTCAATGGTTTGATATGAATACATTGGGCCATCCAGTAGGCCACTATGGGGATACGTCTTTCTTCTTTCTGGTTAGTTTTACCAAAAGCTTATTTAGTTCATAGATACTTTTAAGTCTTAATTAGTTATATAAGTTAATATAAGATGTTACTCCTTCCCTATAAGCTTAAGTGTTTTTGGTATTAAAGCAATAATGTCCTAGGTATAATTTCCTCAGGATGCAGTGTCCCCTCTTTTGTGGATGCATCCGTCTGTGTGTCTTGAGTTCACATGCAATGCTTCATTCAAAAGTGGCAAAGTCTTAGTTGAATATAGTTAGTTCCATTCCAGTAACAATATTATGCAAACAAAAAGAATATTTGATGGGTTTTCTTATAGGCTTATGCATTATAAAGGTCTCTAGTAACCAAACTCTATATTCCTTTGAAAATTATGGAATGATTTTTCATTCTTCCCAGTTAGTATCACGATTAGTTGGGGCCATGTACTGCTAAATTATTCTGATTTCTCTTGTTTATGGGGAACCAGCTATGACAGTTTTAATTTCCCTGCTTTGAAAGGGAGAGGGGGAGAGAGAGAGAGGTGGAGGTGAAGAGAACTTGGAGGGCTTTCAACCAAATTATCTTGTAGGGTATTTGAACTAATTATAGAACCTAATGTTTCAGCATAGAAACTTAAGTAGTTTACCAACACAATGCTTGCTGTAAGCCCACTTTAAAGATAATTTTTACTTTCTAAAAATCATTGTTGTTTAATATGCCCCTACAGTGCTTTTTTTTTTATAGTCAAGACTAGTCAAAGCTTTATTCTCCTGTTTATGAGGAGACTAACTTTAAGCTTCAGAAGTAAGTCATTTGTCAAGCTGGGTGATCACTAGTCTGATATTCTGATATTCGCTTTTTGTGTACCATTTATGGTGCATCAGCATGTAGGATCTATTTTCATTTTCTAAGTTATTTGGTCATATAATTATGTTTTAGTACTTTTTTCTTTTTTTACACATGCATTTTAGTGCTTATGCTATATTTGTTCTGTGCACAAAGCCGCAAACACAATTTAGTTGTCACATGACTAAATTAACAGCACTAGTCTGATATTTCCTTTCAGTGTCCCTCTTGTGATACATTCTCATGCAACAAAATCACTTTTACTTTCTATATGTTTTTACTATGACTTTCAATGTTTATACTAATAACAGAGTTTGCATATTTACAAGTGGAGGCACCTTAGATCCGCATAGTAACAATTTATTGCATTTTTGGCTTTGGAAACAACAAAGACCAGTGTACATATCCAGCAGAGGATTTTTCCATGTTTATGGCCTCCTCAAGTTACTCCCTTTTAACGACACGTGTTTTAACTCTTCAGAGTCTGCTGGATACACTCTAACAGACTTTAGGTGAGTGAATTCAAATTTATCCTATATTGATAACTTTATTGCCTCTGCTGATCAGGCAAATACTGAGAATGATGAAACTAAAGGATGATATGAAATAGAAGTGAAAGTGGATTTAGTTGTTTGTTACAAGGTTAAAAGTCGGCTTGGTTACCTATTGCACTCTCTTAAGTGATTGTCAGACAAATAAATAAAATTTTGTATTATTGTCTCCTTCTAATGACAATACCAATATTCATCAAGCTCCACCTAAGTTCTTGGGTTCCTTTAGGTGCTGCCAAAATGTAGTCTGGATGCACTAATAGTTACAGGTGCAATTCTGTTGATTCATGGTTATGGAAGAAATACATCTCCAGTAAGGCAATTGAGGAAAAGGATACCAACAGAAAAGAGCAAGTGAAGTCCTTCAACCCCCAAAACCCCTTATAGTTTAAAGGCCCTTCTATGTCAGTATCAAACTTGTGGTCAATTTTTTTTTCTTTTTAGGTAATGTACTTTTCATATGATTCCTATATATTGATATTCATTTTATCCATTAGGTATATGCTAAAAAAAGATTTGACCTTAGATCCTAAGGTGAAGTTTGGTTGGCTATGCACTGGAATTGCTCACAGTGTGAGATTGCTTTGAATGGATCTACTACAGTTGGCAATCTTTGGTTTGGGTCAGATGGTTATAATACTGAGCCGGGATCATACTCTTCTACCAATCATGCATCTATGGAATCCGGCAATGGTGATTTATTTATTTTAAAACGGATTATGGTTTGTGTTCATTCTACATCTTATTGTCCTTAGATCGGCTATGACTTGCCTTGGTTTCATGGAAGGTTCTATGGCACTCACATAGATGATCAAATTGAATCCATTACATGCAGGCCCCAACCGCACATGGGTTTTTTGGAGATGGGATCTGTTCGGTTTAAAGTGAGGAACTCCAAACAGGTGGGGGGCTCCAATTTTGGTTCCATTCAGACTTGTAGACCCCCTTCATTTTGACAGTTAAAGTTTCAGCCTTCTTCAATTCTAGCAAACAGCTGAGAATTGTCTGGCTTTACATGCCAAGAAGGAGGTCCACTGGTCGAGTGGGACCAAATTTGGTGAGCCCCCTTGTTTGTAGTCCCTCCACTACTTTTGGCCTGTATGGGTGGTTAGGTTGTGAGTGCTCACGGGATAATTTTCCTTGCTCCAGTAAGGTTCATGTATCCTAGATAAACTTGGTAGTATATCAGTTTCTCTAGCATCCCAAATAAAACCAGTGGTTGAAAATAAATAAAACCATAGCTGGAGAATGAATTTTCTAATCTTGTGAGAACTTAGTATGATCTCATAAGCCTTTTCAATCTTGTTGATTTGGAGTTTTTGTGTTTTTCAAATCCAACGGGATTCTTGCTTAAAGTTGGTCCCTCATTCCCATATCCTATTTGGTTTTTCAAAATGAAGTGAATTATTTTATTTGGGAATACCAAATGGGACACCTATTGTGGCGCAAAGGGAGTAATGTGCACCTTTCCCAAGTCGCATTCAACTTTTTAACAATATCATATCTATTTCAGCTTTGAATCTGTTATCGACTGAAGATGGTGAATTATGGTTAGGGATGCCACCGGGGCCGGGTTTTTACCCGACCCGACTGGACCCGGCCTTATTGGGACCGGTTCTGGGAAACCTTACACAGTACCGGTTCCGTTTCCGGGTTTGAAAGAGGAACCAATGCACCTGGTCGGGGCTAGTTTGGGTATTATATTAAAACCCGACCTGACCCGATACATAGGTATTCAACTCAAGTTAGGTCTCTCTTCTTTCTTCGCCTCATCTGCTCGATTGCTTGCTGCCGTTGTCAACCCGTTGGAGTGTCACAATTTTTCTACATCCAAACGTAAGTCACTAATCACCAATCCATAACCATTGTTGTAAATGACTCCTGTTGTTTTAAGCTAGTAGTCATTTCTAACCCATTTTATGCATTGAGCAATTTTAAATTTTTTGTATCTATTTTCATCTTTGTTAATTTATTTTTTTCATTTTTTACTTGAGGCTAATTTGATTTTGTTGGTATCTTAAAACACCATTCTACTGAGGTTGAAACAATTAAGGTGATGTCCACCGATTAAAGTTTGTATTGAAAGTCTTCTTTTCATTTTTTTTCTTTTGGTGCCATTTTTTAGCTTGAAAGAGTGAAAAATAATTAAAATAATCAAAGTGTAATATGCAAGTTTGAAAAAGAATAAAAATAGATAGAAAAATTTTGATTTGGTATCGGGGCAGGGCGGTTCTGGGTCCAAAAAATTGGACCCGTAGTGGGTCTGGGGTGGTTCCGGGTTTGAAGAATTACAATGGTTCAGGGGTCGGGTTTGCCAAGAACCGACCCAAACCCGCCCCGGTGGCATCCCTAATTATGGTTTGAGAGGTAGAAGCAAAACTTAATACTAATGCAATAATGTTTGAATGAATAGATTCAAACTCACGATTAGCTTTTAGTAGGCATAGAAAACCAATGTCACTTAAGGGAAGGGCAAACCATAAGATATATGAGGACCACCCTCTATAAACAACCAAATAAACTACAAGAAAATACTCTAACGGTTATGACCAAACTATTGGAGCCACTCTTAATTGTGATGTCCGACCCATCAATTTTCTTTTTGCTTTTGGATCGGTAAAAATTCTGTTAAGCTCAAAGAGAGAGGGGGGGGGATACAAGAGTCAATTGAGAAAAATTACAAATGTCATTGCTTAATAATAAAAGAAAAGTTTTCTACAATTTTTATTAACTGAGGCACCGAGATGATATAGAGCTCATCAGTTTTCTTAGATAGTTGTTAGTTGCTTGATTGCATCAATTAGTAGGATTGCTGTTTAGCTCTTTATTACTGACTGGTGTTGGGCTTGTTTTTGTAATAAAACATAAAGTGGCCAAACTATCTCAATTGACAGTGTTTTGGGCTTTTAGACCTGTCTGGGTAATGGGCCTAAGTCAAAATACCCATTAAGTTGTGTTTTTGAGTGGTAGATCTGAACCATTGGATGACCTATAGATGGACGGTCAGGATTCTAGGGTTCTTACAGTGGTGTCCTGGTTTAGTTATAAATACACCATTAGCCATCCTAATACGGTGTCTCAAGTGAGATTGCTCTCAGCCAAGTTCTAAACCAGAAACACGTGGTTCGGAAGACGATTAGCAGTTCTAATGGCTACAGGTATGCCTAAGTCTTTTGCACTAAATTCTATCAATTGGTATCAGGAGCACTCGGTAGATTCTAGTACGCTTCCGCTATTTTTTTTTTGCTGTGCATCTGATGGTGATGATGGCCGTACGGGTCGCAGAAGTAGTCCGGCACAGTCCGGCAGCGTATAATCTCACCGGCCAGAGCCGCCGCCGCCAGGCGTTGGGCTCTGGCCGGCGCCGCCGCTGCGAGCAGACGCACCGGCCAGAGCTGCCGTCGCTGGCATTGGGCTCTGGCCGGCACAGCAGCGGCACCGAAAAGGGCCGCCGCCGACGACGGATATTAAACAACAAAAAAAAAAAGCTGGTGGCTTTCCGCCATCGCTGGCCTCGTCGTAAAAGAAAGGGCGGCCCAAAAGAGCCACCGCCGGCGACTGTGGCGGCTTTCCGCCACAGTCATTAAAATAAAAAAAAAAAGGAAAAGTGGCGGCTTTCCGCCGCCGCCGGCATCGCCGTAAGAAAAGAGGGAAAGGGCGGCCCTTTCGGCCGCCGCCGGCGACTAAAGCGCCGGATCAAGATGTTTTAAAAAAAATACCTTTCGGCCGCCGACGGCATCACCGCCTTAATGGAGCCCGTGGCGGCGTCGTCCATGGCCACCGCCCTTGATGAGGTCGCCCTCGCCGCTCTGGCTGCACCCGCGGGCTCGATCGCCGTCGCGATTGTCCCGAAGGCGGCTGTTGCTGCCACTGACGGAGGTAGATGGCCACGGCGGCGATCGCTTGTGGCCGCCGAAGGAGGAAGGTGGCAGCGGCGACGGTGACGCCCACACCATGCCGCCGCCTTCTTCAAGCTTTAGGGCATCCTCTCGAAGAGGATGACCCTCTAAACCGGGTCACCTGATGACCCGGCCAAACAGGTGACCTGGTTTGGGCCAAAAAAAAAAGGAATTTTTTTTTTACAGTCATGATTGCATGTATGTTATGGGTGTATTTTAATTATCATGATTAAGGTTTTATCAATGATATGGGCCGGCCAGGGGATTATATTGTAATCGTATGTTTTATCAATTTTTTTTTAAATTGTTGAGCGCACCACTTATGTAATTTTGAGAGAAAGTGTACATAATATCTATTGTAAGCGACACCAGACTTCAAGGACCACGTCTGGAGGCGGATGCAGTCATGAAGAATCAATGTATATTTTTCTATTACAGGGGCTTATAGCTTCCACCTTGTACATTTTTTTTAAAAGGACTGTATAAGGACTTTGGACTATATTTTTAAATTGTGGTGTGTGGTGATGGATCCCCTGGCCGAGTCCCAAAAGCCTGATGACAAAATTGACATTAATGCCCTAGTCAATTTTGTATATTGATATTGCATGATTGTCGGATAATTAATTGCATTCCTTTTGTTATTTCACAAATGGTGAATAGCACAAATTCAGTTCCCACGTCCGTTGAGATGATTTAGGAGTGGCCAAAGCATCCTAAGTCATTTTGTCAACGTGTGAATCATATAGAATGCTACCATGGGGTGCATAGATTCACATACATTAAAATATTGTGCTATCATCAAATTCTGATTATGTGACAAAGACTGTCATCCGGCCCCAAAGGGAGGTGGTAGTTAGCGTTACATAATTAGGATAAGGTGGAGGGTTATATATTTTAACATGGGTGAATCCCTATGCCCAAAGGTGTGGGTTTTTCCTATAATGTTTTCTGTATAACCCACTAGCCTTATCATGAGACAAATGAATATTTGTTTCTATACAGCTTAGTAAATTTGATGCGGATTGCAACCTTTGCCCAAAGGGAGGTTTTCAATTTTACTACATGATTTTAGCATTGGCTATTTTCATATTTATGTTATTGTGCCTTGCCCTCTTTTGATGTTTGCATGTATTTATTCCTTTATTGCAGCTTATCCGTCTCTTTTTTCTGACCCTAATCAGCACCTTCCGTTATTGTCTGGGGACAATTTTAAGGATTGGAAGGAAAAGATACTTTTACTATTAGGGTGCATGGACTTGGATTTGGCGTTTCGTATGGATGTACCCACCACTCCTACGGAAAAAAGTACGCCAAGTGAGGTAGCATCTTTTGAAAAGTGGGAGCAGTCTAACCGCTTAAGTATGATGCTCATGAGGTCTCACATAAATCATAGCATTCGGGGATCCATCCCAGAATGCGCTACAGCCCAAGAACTTTTGAAAGCTATTGAAGCTCAATTCAAAAGTTCTGATAAAGCCTTGGCCAGCACCTTAATGTCCAAGTTGTCATCCATGAGGCTAACAGATGACAAAGGGGTGAGAGAGCATATCATGCAGATGCGTGATATTGCTATCAGTTGAACAACATGAAAATAAAGATAGATGACACTTTTTTGGTCCACTTCATTCTGAACTCCCTGCCTGCACAATATGGGCCATTCAAGATTTCTTACAACACACATAACACTCAGTGGTCAGTTAATGACCTTCTGATTATGTGTGTACAGGAAGAGGGGAGACTTAAGCAAGAGAAGCTAGAAAGTGCCCATCTAGTTTCTCATAAAGGACAAAAGAAGGTAAACCATGGTGCTCCTAAGAACAAAGCTGGTAAAGGTGTGCCAATAAAGTCTACTGGTGTCACCAAGGAAACCAAATGCTTTTTCTGCAAGAAGACAGGACACATGAAGAAAGGTTGCCCTAAGTATCAGAAGTGGCTTGCCAAGAAAGGAGGTAATTTCATGTCTTTAGTGTGTTATGAATCTAATTATGTTGATTCTCATCATAATAACACATGGTGGATTGACTCCGGTTCTACAATCCATGTTTCTACTGTCATGCAGGGGTTTCTCAATCTAAGGAAACCAAATGATGGAGAGCACAACATCTATTCTGGCAATAAGATGTATTCGAAGGTTGAAGGTGTGGGGACATATAGACTCGTTCTCCATACAGGATACACCTTAGATTAGAAAGAGTTTTCTATATTCCAAGTTTTTCTAAAAACTTAGTTTCTGTATCAAGACTAGTACCTCATGGCTTTAATTTTCAGTTTATGAATTCCTCATTTCTGATTCTTAAAGATTCAGTCACCATTGGTTCTGGTTCTTTGATTGATGGATTATATAGACTCTCTTTGCATGTTTCCTTCGAACAATCTATGATGTCTGTGCAAGGAAGTGTTATTAAAAAGAACTCCTCTATGTTATGGCACAGGCGTTTGGGGCATATCATTTGAATGTAATTGTGTTCTTTTGAAGATGGGCGACTGTGGGGTTAGTTCCAAGGATCGAATTTTTGTTGTTGTTTTTGTCGTTATGATTTGGTTTGCTTTGTTCCATCACTAGCTGTTTCTGGGTGTTTTTGTGACGTTGGTTGGACTAGGATTTGGTTTGTCCTCCCATTAGATGAAAGTGTGGCTGGTTGGTGCTTAAATTTGCTAAATTTTGGGCTCAATTGCTCAACACATTGTTTGAAACTTTATGTTAGCGTTATTGGATGCTCTTTCTATGATTAGGGTTTTTCTAGATTTGTGTAATTTTAAATCTGCTCTTGGATATTATGTTCATATTGACAAAGGGAGTGGTACTTCCAAAAAGGAGCAAACTTTGGAGATGGAAAGGAGAATGGAGGGAAGGGGAACTGACCTGTTTTAAAAATTTGCCAACAGAGAGGGAAGTGCTAGCGATTAGGGCAGCAACTGTGGAGAAGAAGCGCGGGGAGCGGTGAACAAAACGGGGCGAGGCTCCGGCGTCGGAAGCCAGCGCTGCTGCCCAACTGCTACGTGTGATCCACGTTTTGGTCGCGTTGGCAGCTCCTTATTATGGGTCCCACGCCCCTGGCCCTGTCGATGGTGCACACGCTATGCGCGTGCGCTCAGATATGTTTTGGGTGCCAAACAGTTCCAGTGCATGTTTGTAGCGCGTGCGTCGTCGATTTGAGATCGACGACTCATTGGCTCTCTAGTATAAATCTGGCGTTGTCATGCCGTTTGTAGCCAATAATTTCTCCATCATGCTCACGACATTAAGGGCCACGACGGTTTTTATGAGGCCTAGCGGATTGTGGGGACATATATTGGGTGCCCCTGACACACTAAGCACTAGGGAGCCATCCATTTGCAGGATCAACGGTGAATACTAAAGTACACATGAAAAGCGTGTGTACCATTGATCCTGGATATCGACGGCTCCCAGATGCCTTGGCAGAGAAATGATGCTGTCTTACCACTGTAACCAATAATTTCTCTTCATATGGGCCCATGGTTAGAGAGATTAATAAAAGAGAACAGACTAGGCACCCTCTACTACTACACGCATATGCATCCTGATCGTCTCAGAAATTCTCTAGATATTTATGTGAGACAACAACCTCACCAAGAGCCGGATTATAACTCTTTTAGGGGAAATTTTATGCATCAATCTTGTGAAAAAATTTGATATTAGTGGACGTGCAACCATATTAGCAGCCTTAGCAAATACATTTCCAAGTAGAAGGTACCTCTCTGGAGATCTAATTGGAATGCGAAGGCTATATTTTGGACACTGAGACAAACTCTCGACGAATGGCTGTAGTGTTGAGGCGTTTCGTCGAACATGTAACGGCCAGGGGTGGCCATAGGAATGCTGAGGTTGTTGAAGCTACGACATAGCTTGGAGAGAGTGATGATCCTTCAATAGGCGGAGGTGGCTGTGTCGATTCAGTCTGGGTTGAGATGGGTTGCGCCGTGACGACTGTAGCCTTTGAAAAAATCCGATATTTGAGCAGTGCAGACAGACACAGGGACAGCGTTGAAGCCGACGAGGTGGCTGTGGTCGGCGAGGTGACATGTCGGAGATGTCAACCGGGGCGGCAATGGCGGAGCCAGGGTGGCAGTTGGCATGGGTGGCCGAATCTCCCGAAGCTATGGCGGCAGTGAGGATGGAGTCCGTCGTGACTAATGGAGACTCCTTCTCGTCGAGGGTGGTGGCACCATCTGTAAAAGTGGCAACTTGGGTCTTGATGGCAAGTAGAAGGGACTCCGGGGTGGGGAGGCCCAGTCTCGAGGCGGTGATAGAAGGTTTGACTTCGCCGGGAGGAGGATCGCGGTGGTCGTGGTGGCGGCTGGGCTGATGGAGGTGACCGTGATGCCAACCACGCAAAATATATGGGCGACATTTCTGGCAGCGGTTGGGAGTAAACCGGAGGGGAAGGATCGCAGCCCCAGTAGGGCATGGCCAACGGATCTACATATGGAGAGTCTACCCATTTTTCGGCTCAAACGATAGTGGCGATCTGAGGGCAAGGCGCGGATGGCGGAGTGGAGAAGCAACTGTAATGGGTTTCGTGTGACGGTGGCGGTGGCTGTGGGTAGCCCCACTACAGCTAAAACGGAGCGAGGGTTGGATGTTGAGGGTGGGAGGCAGCCATGAAAGGTGCCCAGGTGGAAGGACAATGATGATGATGTGAGTCCCATTCCAACTGGGAGGAAAACCAGGTGGCACCCTTGCACAGCTGGTAGGGATCTGTTGCATCCCCGCGTGGTCGATAAGGAATAACCGCCTATGATACCAATGTTGTGTCCCAGTATAGGATACGAACAGGGCCATCTTGGCTAGAGTAATTATTTATACTAATGGAAAGTGCCATCTCCAGCCTTCCTTTTGATGTCCAATCTCTATCCCACATATTGCTATAGTTTCCCCTAATTAGGAATTCCCCAAAATAATTTCATTAAAACCGGATTTGTGATGAATTTCAAAATTCCCTTTTCTCCTTGATTTGGTCATTTGCCATAACCAACCAAATCACGTCTCATCACACATGTGCACATGCCCCCAGGCATGTGCACACATGGCTCTGGGACCCTGCATTGGCGCTCAGTGGTTGATCTAACCCAAGCGAAGGTTTATAAATTGTAATATATACTCGGTAAGTCCGAGGTCGAACCACAGCGAATGATGTAGGATTATTCTACTTCAAACTAATTTAAAACTACTTAGCTTAACAAATTAAAATTCTTTTCTGGAAATTTTATAGAGAGATTGTAATTTAACTAACTACTAAAATGATGATTAAAAATTCAATTAAAATTAATTAGAGATAGGAAAGATAATCGATGAGAGATATCAAAGCTTCAAGGATCAATTGTTTAATTAATATTCTACGTCTATTTAATTACGCAATTAGATTCAAATAATGATTTGACCTAATCGGAAGATATTTCATTCACGTTCATCATAACCATTAACATAAAAATATCGATCGAAAATTTATCATTAACAAGCATAGTCTACTAATCACAGGGAATTATAAGCATTCGCCGTACCTTACATTAACGACAAATCAAATAATTATATAGATTATGACTTTTTCCAAAACATCGCATTCAATCAAATAAGCATTAAAAACTTCTTTATAGACGTAAAAATACTAACTAAATAACATCACTTTTAGCTTTGACAAAAGATTTAGCTATTCATATTCAAGAGAAAAATCAGATTTAGATTTAATTGCATCGAAAAAAAATCACTGTTGCAGGATCACGGTAGCAAATCACTATTCACAATTTACTATTCATCATCTTCTCCGAATTGACAATACTGTAGCAAATTTCTTGTGCACTGTAGCAAATTTCGAAATCACTGTTCACCGGATCAAAAACCCGATTTTTTCTTCTCCTTCTCTCTCCCTTCGATTCCTCTTCCTCCTCTTCGTTTTCCGTCTTCAATTCCGGCCACGAACACGAAGAAACGAGCTCTGTTCTTCCTCTAAAAAAAACGTCCAGAACAGTCCCAAAATCCCCCCAAAATCCCGTATTCTCTTCTTCTTCGATTCTTCTTCTATTTATAGGCTTCAAGATAGTGTCCTCTTCGCGTCAATTTCTTACTTGGATAAACCCAAATCCGCCGCTTTAGTCGAGCACGACTCTGTTTTTAACAGAGTCCCGATTGAGCTCGGTTTCTCTGTTTTCTTCTCCTTTTCAGTTTCCGGCCACAGCACGATTGCCGCCTAAGCTCTTTCCGATCAGCCGTTCGCCGTCTTGCCCTTCCTCCGCCATCGCCTGCCGCTGCTGCCCCTTGCCGGAACCCAGAACCGCCCAGCCGTCCTCTCTGTTATGCTCCGGTCACTTCAGCTCGAGCTCCGCCATCCAATGGCCACTGCTGTCGCCGTTGTCGTCTCTTGTCGAAGCCGCCGGAATCCAGAACCCCAGCCGTCCTCAGGTCCGCCCAGCCGTTTCACCGTTTCGAGCTTCGCTGCCGTTCTGTTTCCGCTCAACACCCCGATCATCTGGAACACCCGAGCCGATGGCTCGGGTTGTTTTATTTTTTTTTTCTCTGAACCGAACCGGACCGGTCGTTTTAATTCCTTTTCTTTTTTTTTTCTTTTAATCAAATAAAACCCGTCTTAACGATCTTAACCGCCAAATCTCATCCGAACGTCCGTATATTAATTTCGCGCCTGTCTTCCTTTAAGTAGCTCATCAATGGTTCAGATTCTTCAATACGCGTGATATCAGCTCATGGGTCACTTTGGCATTTCAAAACACGTCTAATGCGCACGTCTGCTAGTGAACGGTGATTCGCAATTTCAAACCTGTAAAATCAAAACCAAACTAAAATTAGACACATAATAAAAATATGATTCCTTAAATTCAATAATGCATCTAAAATAATTAATTAGAGTAATTTAATTATTAATCCCCTAATTACTACCCTAATCACAAATAACCCATTTTATTCATGTTTTATCACAAAAACTACACTAGCATATAGGTAAATAAGGCATATAAATATGTATATTTTATGCTTATCAGTGGTCCCTGGCGCCCAACACATCCGGCGATCAAAGCTTCTCCGACTTCTGGTGCGCGCGCAAAACTTACCAAAAATAAATTCCCAATCTACGAAGGTCCAACTTACAGTATTAGAATAATTTGAACAAGTCCCAAAACATCGTACACGCACCCTGGCACCTGGCCCTCACCCCTGGCGTCAAGTGCGCACACACCCTGGTGCCAGGCTAGCCTCAACGCCAGGGCTAGTCTTCGCGCCCTGGTAAATTGCTTAATCTGGTTTACCAATTCTACACATTCATAATCATCAAAATAATAATTCTATACACCATATTATAAGATATCACCAAAAATCAAAACTGACAGCAAAACTTTCCTATTTTAGACATGTTTCCTAAAATAGCAGTTTTGGTAATCTTACTGATTTTTGGGTGTTACACAAACTAAATTCGATATTTTTTATTATAGGTGCAATTCACCGTGGGGAGTGGTAGTATGGTTTGTTCACCTATTAGATGTCAGTTTTGGAATCCACGACAAACTGTAAATGAGATAATCCCAAATGAGTCACACTTAGAAAACAAACTCAAACTTCAACAAAGAAGTTGAGTGGTTGATGTGAGATAGCTCCTAAAAAAAACCCCGCAATGGTTACAAGCAATGATTCTAATAGTAGAGTCAATGCACGAGATGAACTATCAAACTGAACCTTACTCTAATTGGTAGGTGGGGCAAACCAACCAACTGGATTTATTTTCTTGATCACAATTTGAGTCCCCCGGGCCTCAGCTAGGCGAATAGACCGAGTATCCCCTAACAAACATTCCGTTCCTAGAATAACAACTATCATAGAAATAGCCTTTTCTTCAAAAATCAATTCATTTCTTGTTTTCCATAACATCCAGATAATATTGAGATACATGTTGAAAGCACTTTGCCATGCAAATCCATCAAAAGACTTTGGGTGACTTCTATCCCAAAGCTTTAGAGGGTGGTTTGGGAGCACTTTCTTAAACGATTTTTTATTTTTCGCAAATTGAACATGACATAATCCCCATGAATTATAACAAAAAAACACTTATCCACCATGTATTATTAAAACCATGACATAATCGTTGTGCCCTAGCAGTGGAATTTAACTGTGAAGCTAAAAATTTGAATTTTGGGATTACCCCTTTCACTTATCTTCTCATTTCCAATAAAAAAACCTCATTCCATTTTCTCCTCCCTCCTTGTCTAAAAAAAATCAACATTTTCCGTCTTGCACCTTGCTCCCCATTCTCCTAGAGCATTTTCGAATCTAACTCATGCGCACTTGTCGTTTGATTTATTAAACAAGGGTTAAGTGCAATTTATAAATAATACATAGGGGTATTAAAATTCGGACCCTTGTGCTATGCATGAAGCTCATGTGGCTAGCTCTTCAATCCAAGTCAATTGCATTTGTTACTATTGTGTATATAGTTATGTCCCAAAGCCACTAGGCATGGCCATGGTTCTTCTGTTGGGCTCCAGCATTCCTTTCTTAGAATGGTTGCCAGTTTTCTTGTAGCAACTACCATTGCCTTTTAGATGGAGGATGTTGACGAATATGAGACTCTTGAAGTTGTACATTTTCCAGTTTACTTCATTTTTAGCTTTTTTATGATCATGATATGATATCCTCAATTTAGAGCAGGATAGCTAAATTATTATTATGGAGGAGCATTCTTAATTACCAACATATTGATAGACAAGTACCCCTGCGATGTGAATGGGTTGGTAAAAACCATATTGGTTGTTGTGTACTTTATTACTTAATTTATTTTTTCCCATTAATTATTTGAATTGGAAATCCAAAATGAATTGAAATTAGTGCAAACAATTAATGCAGGAAAGAGAGAATACTATTATTTTCTTTCATAAGGAACATTAGTTGGAATATCAATTCATACCCTTTATGTTTTTAACATAACCCGAAGACTATTGTTAAAAGTTACTAAAATATTGCTAAAGATATGAAAAGTAGCCTCTTTGGGTTATCGTTAGAAAAAAAAAGTGTAAATAGCCATTCCCAAATGATGAGGTCTCAAGTTTTCATCATATTACATGGTCAATCAGTTAGGAATTTCATACTACCTGGAGTTTCTGGTGAAATACCATATCACCCAAAAATGCCACATTTTCTTTCTAAAATACCCTCCTCGCTACCTTTTATGGTTTTACACACCGGTCACGTGTTGCACACTAAAACATGGGGACCTCCGAGAGAATAAATATTTATAACAACCACCCATTAATGCTCAAACCGATTGGGGCTGTCGGAGGAGAGGAGATAGAGTAGCAGAGCCGAGAAGTATTCATGCCGAGATGCAAAGTACTCTTTGCAAATTCATCATCCCCGCCAGTAGGTGTCTCAAAAAATTTAATATACCTTCATAAGGTTAAAGAGGAGAAAAAATAACGAAGAATATAAAAATAATGAGACAAAATAGATTAAAAATAAGTAAGATATAATTTTGAGAATTTTGTTTTAGAAGTGTGTATTTATATACACGATTTCATTGCAAAATCGTGTCATCATGTACACGATAGCACTACCTATAGGCAGTGGTATCATGTGCATGATGACACAATTTTGTAGTAAAATCCTATATTTAAGTATATGCTTTTATCAAAAAATTTAAAATATCATATCTCTTATATTTTATCTATTGTTTACTATTTTTTTTTGCCCGCCTCTTTATTTTTTCTCATCTTTATCTTTATGAGGATATCCTAAGGGCTTGTTTGGTCCTTAAAAGAAATAAAGTGTGGATATGTCATTTTTACTTAAATAGTAACCATAAAGTAAAACCAAAGTGAGTGCTAAATATACCCTAAATTTCTTGAGTGCTAAAAACATATAAAAAATAAGTAATATACAATATTTTAAATCTTCCCCTAAAAGCATGTACTTAAATACACAATTTCACTACAAATCGAGTGCACGATGAAATCGTGTATATAAATATAAGCTTTTAGGACAAAATTCAAAATGTCATATTTCGCTTATTTTTTATTCGTTTTTGCCTATTATTTTTACGATCTTCATTATTTTTTCTCCTCTTAACCTTATAAGGATATACCAAATTTTTTAGATACCTATTTATGGGGATGATGAATTTGCAAAGTGTATTTTGTAATATGGCCACGGGTATTTTGAGCATTAATGTGTGGTCATTACAAATATTTCTTTACTGGTAGGTCTCAACCTTTGGATGTGGGGCATATCTTTGGACGTATAAAATAGTAAATGGTGGTCAGGAGGGTATTTTGAGAAGAAGAGGCGGTGTTTCTCGGTAGTATGCAATTTTAGCAGAAACTCAATTTTAGCATAAACTCAATGTAGGTATTACGGAAAAACCTCAAGACCCATCCGACTCAATTACAAGCAGGTCATATAGGCCGAACCCATACCTTGACCCAACCATGGTTTTAAAACTTGAACCGGGGCCGGCCGGTTCGACCTGAGCTGGTTCCTTTTCATGTCGAGTCAGCCAGATATTTTGGGTAGATTGACTAGACCGACTGGTCCGGCAGCCCCCCCCCCCCCCCCCCCCCAAAAAAAAAGGGAAATTTATATAACAGGGTATAAAAAAAATTTTAAAATGCCACACTGTAGAACTTATTTGCAAAAGAGGGTATCTGACAAGCCACGCTGGCGCCTGCGTGGCATTTTTTTTAAACTGACCCGAAAGGCGTCGGTCGATCCGACGCCTTTTGCAGAAATGTTAAAGGCGTCGGTTCATTATCTTCCACACGCCTTCCTCTACAGTGTCCACTCGACCTATCTCTGCGAGCACTCCTACTTTCGCCTTCACCATCATTTCCAAACCTACGCATGCGCGCCTCTTTTTCTACGCATAGCTCGAAGCTAAGCACATGAGGCGCGAAATAGAACATTTGTCTCATAGAATTGTCATCATCAATTGGTATTACGGTAGTCCTTCCTCCATAAACAGGCATCTTGTACTTCATACGAATTTTCCACAATCTTTGGTCCCATCCCAGTTTGTTTACCACTTGCATCTCTAGTTCCTCGTAAGTACTCGGCTTATTAATAAATAATCCGACACTTTCACCGCCTTCGTATTCACCTCTATCAATTCTACCACCATACATTAAGACAAACGGAACCATTTCTCCCGCCATCTCTTGTCACAAAACTTTTAATAAAGAAACACTATCAAATACTACACAAATATAACATACTTAATTTCATACATATTTCAAACATATATTAAAAATATATATTACCTATAACGACGTGCGCGACGGGGCGATGAGGTGGCCGCGAGGACGGGGAGGCGGAGCGATGAGGTGCTTCAACAAAGAAGTTAAGTGGCTGATGTGAGATAGCTCCTTAAAAAAACCCGCAATGGTTACAAGCAATGATTCTAATAGTAGAGTCAATGCACGAGATGAACTATCAAACTGAACCTTACTCTAATTGGTAGGCGGGGCAGACCAACCAACTGGATTTATTTTCTTGATCACAATTTGAGTCCCCTGAGCCACAGCTAGGCGAATAGACCGAGTATCCCCCAACAAACAATCCGTTCCTAGAATAACAACTATCATAGAAATAGCATTTTCTTCAAAAATCAATTCATTTCTTGTTTTCCATATCATCCAGATAATATTGAGATACATGTTGAAAACACTTTGCCATGCAAATCCATCAAAAGACTTTGGGTGACTTCTATCCCAAAGCTTTAGAGGGTGGTTTGGGTGCACTTTCTTAAACGATTTTTTATTTTTAGTAAATTGAACATACCCCCCTCCCCCTATGAATTATAACAAAAAAACACTTAACCACCATGTATTATTAAAACCATGACACAATCGTTATGCCCTAACAGTGGAATTTAACTGTTAAGCTAAAAATTTGAATTTCGGGATTACCCCTTTCACTTATCTTCTCATTTCCAATGAAAAAACCTCATTCCATTTTCTCCTCCCTCTTTGTCTAAAAAAAAATCAACATTTTCCGTCTTGCACCTTGCTCCCCATTCTCCTATAGCATTTTCGAATCTAACTCATACGCACTTGTTGTTTGATTTATTAGACAAGGGTTAAGTGTAATTTATAAATAATACATAGGGGTATTAAAATTCGGACCCTTGTGCTATGCATGAAGCTCATGTGGCTAGCTCTTCAATCCAAGTCAATTGCATTTGTTACTATTGTGTATATAGTTATGCCCCAAAGCCACTAGGCATGACCATGGTTCTTCTGTTGAGCTCCAGCGTTCCTTTCTTAGAATGGTTGCCAGTTTTCTTGTAGCAACTACCATTGCCTTTTAGATGGAGGATGTTGACGAATATGAGACTCTTGAAGTTGTACATTTTCCAGTTGACTTCATTTTTAGCTTTTTTATGATCATGATCTGATATCCTCAATTTAGAGCAGGATAGCTAAATTATTATTATGGAGGAGCATTCTTAATTACCAACATGTTGATAGACAAATACCCCTGCGATGTGGATGGGTTGGTAAAAACCATATTGGTTGTTGTGTACTTTATTACTTAATTTATTTTTTCTCATTAGTTATTTGGATTGGAAATCCAAAATGAATTGAAATTAGTGCGGACAATTAATGCAGGAAAGAGAGAATACTATTATTTTCTTTCATAAGGAACATTAGTTGGAATGTCAATTCATACTCTTTATGTTTTTAACATAACCCGAAGACTATTGCTAAAAGTTACTAAAATATTGCTAAATATATGAAAAGTAGCCTCTTTGGGTTTGCTTAGAAAAAGTTAGTGTAAATAGCCATTCCCAAATGATGAGGTCTCAAGTTTTCTTCATATTACGTGGTCAATCAACTAGGAATTTCATACTACCAGGAGTTTCTGGTGAAATACCATATCACCCAAAAATGCCACATTTTCTTTCTAAAATACCCTCCTCGCTACCTTTTATGGTTTTACACACCGGTCACGTGTTGCACACTGAAACATGGGGACCTCCGAGAGAATAAATATTTATAACAACCACCCATTAATGCTCAAACCGATTGGGGCTATCGGAGGAGAGGAGATAGAGTAGCAGAGCCGAGAAGTATTCATGCCGAGATGCAAAGTACTCTTTGCAAATTCATCATCCCCACCAGTAGGAGTCTCAAAAAATTTAATATACCTTCATAAGGTTAAAGAGGAGAAAAAATAACGAAGAATATAAAAATAATGAGACAAAATAGATTAAAAATAAGTAAGATATAATTTTGAGAATTTTGTTTTAGAAGTGTGTATTTATATACACGATTTCATTGCAAAATCGTGTCATCATGCACACGATAGCACTACCTATAGGCAGTGGTATCATGTGCATGATGACACAATTTTGTAGTAAAATCCTATATTTAAGTATATGCTTTTATCAAAAAATTTAAAATATCATATCTCTTATATTTTATCTATTGTTTACTATTTTTTTGCCCGCCTCTTTATTTTTTCTCATCTTTATCTTTATGAGGATATCCTAAGGGCTTGTTTGGTCCATAAAAGAAATAAAGTGTGGATATGTCATTTTTGCTTAAATAGTAACCATAAAGTAAAACTAAAGTGAGTGCTAAATATACCCTAAATTTCTTGAGTGCTAAAAACATATAAAAAATAAGTAATATACAATATTTTAAATCTTCCCCTAAAAGCATGTACTTAAATACACAATTTCACTACAAATCGAGTGCACGATGAAATCGTGTATATAAATATAAGCTTTTAGGACAAAATTCAAAATGTCATATTTCGCTTATTTTTTATTCGTTTTTGCCTATTATTTTTACGATCTTCATTATTTTTTCTCCTCTTAACCTTATAAGGATATACCAAATTTTTTAGATACCTATTTATGGGGATGATGAATTTGCAAAGTGTATTTTGTAATATGGCCACGGGTATTTTGAGCATTAATGTGTGGTCATTACAAATATTTCTTTACTGGTAGGTCTCAACCTTTGGATGTGGGGCATATCTTTGGACGTATAAAACAGTAAACGGTGGTCAGGAGGGTATTTTTAGAAGAAGAGGCGGTGTTTCTCGGTAGTATGCAATTTTAGCGGAAACTCAATTTTAGCATAAACTCAATGTAGGTATTACGGAAAAAACTCAAGACCCATCCGACTCAATTAGGAGCAGGTCATATAGGCCGAACCCATACCTTGACCCAACCATGGTTTTAAAATTTGAACCGGGACCGGCCGGTTCGACCTGAGCTGGTTCCTTTTCATGTCGAGTCAGCCAGATATTTTGGGTAGATTGACTAGACCGACTGGTCCGGCACCCAAGCCGGAGACCGAGCCCCTCGGCCTCAGCGATCGGGTCAACTCAGGAATTCGAGACGATGACCGGTCCTGTTTTTTAAACCTTCGACCCAACAAGTTCCGAAGTCCGCTCTGCCCAGCCAGCCAATGCGCTCCCAAGTCCCAAGACGAGACGCGCTCCCTTCTCCCCTCGCCGGGGGCCATGACTTCGCCGGCCACCGCCCTCCTCTCTGCCGCCACATTGCCCGCGTCCGCGTCTCCTAAGACGGCGCCCTCGGATGTTATCCGGCCCGAAGGTCTACCCCATTCCGTACAATCTGGCTTCAACTTGCCGCAAGGCGATTTCCGGCGAGACTGTGGCCAAGAGCGCGGGTCGCGGGGGTAGAGGTTTATTGCCTTTGGCCGTCCGCCAGAGAGCTCATCCAATTGGAGTGGGGAAGGCTGGGACTTACTGAAAAAAGGGGCATCGTCAAGATCCATTAGAACCATCGCCCCTTAAGGAACATCGTCAAGATCGGCATCTCTCCTATTTTCTTCAGGTATAAATCGACTTCTATCCTTCCGGGCTCAAGTGTTGGTATTTTGGGCATCTTTTCCTCATTTTCTTTCAAATTGTTTCTTTCGGCCAGTGTTCATCTGCTCTTTCTTTTGTAAATTTCATTAGCTTTGTCGGCTTTATTTCTTTAGGTCTCGAGCTTGATTTAACATTAAAATGATCTCTCTGTTTTTTTTCCTGGTTTAGGTCTTTCACATGATTCAGTTCTTCTTTGTTGAAAAGGTGCTTTTGCCACCTCCCCCACCCCATTTTATCCCTGCAATCAATTGTTTTGGGCAGTCAAAGTCTAAGTTTGCTGTATTCTTGTGATTTCCCTGAAATTTGCTATTCAAATGCAGTATTATGTGATTCAGTGGCATATGTGGGATATTTTCGTCCAAATGATTCATTATTTTTGCTCCTCGTAAGCCTAATTTGTTTTGGAAAAGCTATAATTATTGTTGAGAGTATGCTTGTCAGAACTCAATCAATATTGAAAAATGTATCTTCTGTGTATGGGGTAGTAGGTGCAGCCAGTTCTCTTTAGTATGTTAGGACAACATTGGGATTATTCAATATTTTTGGTTCATTATACAGCTTGGACTTTGTCTTTAAGGATAAAGTTCGATTTATCATTATGTTTTTGAAATGCTTCTTTTCTCTTTTTTTCTAATAATGATTTTTGAATTTCTATTATTCTTACTGGATTCTTTTCTGGTGCCTTTGTGGTGAGGAACAATGTTTACAGTGATGTGGATGATACCATTTCTTGTTTTCTTACGTTGTTAGCTACTTGATTGTATCAAGTTGAATTTTATGTGCAATAATTATTACCTAGAATTTAACTTCAAGAACAATTTTGTGCTAATTGCATTTTTACGTTGACAAGTTGATATTTTTCTTTAGTGAATAGAATTTGGTGGATAGAAGTACAACACCATCATGATGTATGTTTTTAGTTACAAATTTCATGGCTACTAGATACTGCTATTGTTATTAGTGTGTCCCTGTAAATATGAATCTATACTGATGGAACAGTGTCTTATTTATTCGATATGCTATAATGGTGCCAAGACTATAATAGACTATATGGGCTAGATTTGAAAATTGGTTGTGGTTCTTGACAATATAAAACTAGTATTCTAGGCTGAATAATAATAATGAAGGTACTAATTTTGGAGTATAAAAGCAATTTTGAGATGGAAACTTGTTTTTACCTGCTTATGATAGAGTGCCTGACCTTGCAGGAAGCATAATGGTACAGAACTTTCTGTTCTAAATCTTGTTGCGCAGAAATGCTTTTAGCACCACTGAAAACTAATTTTTGATTTTGAGAGTGGTACAAACTATATTTTAATTTGGATTTTCCTTGCAACTACATCTACTTTAATGCTTCTATGGTTTTTCAGATTGGCTTTTTCTTGCTTAGATGTAGAACAATCTGCTTAGAGCAAGATTAGTAGCTTATTCTTATTTTTTGGATGTTAATTCTTGGCTGATCCATAATTTTATCATTGAGTGGCCACGACACTACAATGGAACCGTTGGTAAAATCTATTTCATATGAGTATAGTGTCAGGAGACTCTAAACAATTTTTCATCGGGTTAGGGAGTACAATTGAATTATTAATACTAAATGTTGTATGTATTAAGTGCAAAGGAGAACCATTGTAGACTAAATTTTATTTTATGAATTCTCTTTTATAGAAGGAAAATTATATAATTATGAATAGACCATCTGTTTCTTGATTGACAAGTCTCTCTATAGTATGTTAACGGAAGAATTGGATACTGATCCAAGGAGGCTAGTGTAGAATGACCGGGAGTTTCAAGTAAATATTGGAGGGAAAACGCAACCCAAATTAATATCATGAAATGTAAAGGGTAAATTGGCTGAGCTCATCAGTTAATGGACCATTACTGTCTAAATTTGAAGGTTTTACTCATCAAATTAGGCAAAAGTAAATCTGAATTTGTACTAATGGAACAATGTCTTATTTAGTCAATACGCTAGAATGGTGATAAAACTATGGCATACTATATGGGTGCTAGATTTGAAGATTGGTTAAGTTTCTTGACAATATAAAACCAATATTCTAATCTAAAAATAATAATGCCCATAACTTATTTCTAGAAGCATGAGCACAACTTGAAGATTGAAACCAATTTTTACTTGCTTATGATGGAGTGTGTGACCTTGTAGGAGCATAATGGTAGAAAACCTTATGTTCTAACTCCTATTACAGATTTGCGTTCAGCGCCACTGAATACTAATTTTTTATTTTGAGAGTGGTACAACTACATTAAATTTAGATTTTCCTTGCAACTCCATCTAAACTAAATTCTCTTGCTATTATTTAAACATTCCTCATAACTAGATTTATTTAATAATTCCTCGTAACTAGATTTTCCAAGTATGATAGTTTACTGACTGATTGGTGTTTTTATTGCATCTTTCAGGTTTTTATGATAATATAGTAATTCATAAAGAGCACTAAGGAAGATTACATGGGCGATAGTTAACTCGATGGTCGACGCGCTGCAAGCTTTGAAATAAGACTCAAATGGATTGGACCACTTCTAGTGGATACTAGGGAAATCAGGTAGCTGCTGATTAAAGAGACTCACCATCAAAATGAATGTACAATGTCTACTTTGTGGGGCCAACAACTTCAAGGAATTCAACGTGAGAAGAAAAAAAGAAAGAAGTAATGTTAACTGAGGGAAAAGCTGATACAAGACATGTAAGGTGGGCCATACAGTTTTCACTTGAAGCTGAAGCAAAGCATTTTTTGGTGCTGGCCTTATAAAGGAACGACAACATCCAAATTGGAGTCTCCAAAAGTAGCAGGATTAGAAAAAAAGGTTCTTGCCATTTTCAGCCAGAAATGGAATAGAAGGAGATCCTGAACCATCGAGATGATTTTCCAAAGTGCTAGCATGAGCAGCAGCAGACGATGTAGGAAAGTTTTCCATTTTAGCCACAATTAAATCGATGAGCACGGCTTGGTGGTTGAGAACAGAGCTATGGTTCTGAACTGCAATGAAAAGGGGGGGTGCATACTGATTTGGTAGCCCAGACAGAATGAAAACTGCCAATGGAGGGCCACAAGGCTGAGAGGCTTGGCCATTCGGCCAAGCAATATACATGGAGGTGAAGAAGAAAACCGAAGCAAAGCACCGAGTCATCGTCGTCACGCATTGGGGAAGTAGAACTCAACACCACTTTAATATGAATTTGAGGCTTTTTTAGTGTTGTTTATTATGGCTTTCAAATTAATTGCTTAGTATGATGGCTGATACTCTCTAGGCTAATTATTGATGCATGCATGTTTTGATCACCATTGCTAGCATTTTTTCAGTTGTCCACTTAAAAATTAGCTTGCTGATTGTAGTACTAAATGAGCTGAGAATTTCTTGTTTTCCATGCGAGTTATTTTGGTAAAAATGAATTCTTTTGCAAGACTAATCCTGCTGCCAAACTGATTCTGATTAGTGTTACTTATTTTATTGCCTAAATTCTGCTTTACTAAACAAAAAAAATTGCTGTTTTTGAGTCAGTGTTATTTTTGTGGTCTTCAAAGGGTTTTTTATTAGTGCTCCTATAGACATGTACCTATTTTTAATGAGACCAATTTAACCTAGTTAGTGCAAGTAAAAATGAGTTGTTAGGTTGATTTTGTAGTATATCCTTTCTATGCATACCTCAGTTTTTAGAGAGACTAATTTACATAGAAAGTGTGAGTGAATTAATTTGAGGATGGAGACACTTAAATATGCAGTTTTGATTCTTATACAATCCTCTTGGACTTATGTGCTTATATTTTCTAAAATCACTCACACACATCAGTACACATAGAAATACCATCTAGAAATTTGTTAACTACCATTTTTAGTGGGATGTCTTTAGTCAAGTCTATTTTTGAAAACGTGGTATTTTTAAAACTTCAATGATCATGATAGACCATCTGCTTAGCTTTATGGTGGAGGTGGTTTGAAAATAGGTTGAAGGTATAATACACCAGAAAAAAAAAGAAAAAAAAAAGAGGTTTTGTTACTATCTCCAATGAGTAACCGGGCCTTTGTGCCTCAGTAAGCTGAAGGGTTCGCGTAAAAAATTGGAGGTTAGAACAAATTCTCTAATGAAAAAAAAAAAAAGAAAAAAAAGAAGTTTGTTACTATCTCCAATGAGTAACCGGGCCCTTTGTGCCTCAGTAAGCTGAAGGGTTCGCGTAAAAAATTGGAGGTTAGAACAAATTCTCTAATGAAAAAAAAAGAAAAAAAAAGAAAAAAAAGAAGTTTGTTACTATCTCCAATGAGTAACCGGGCCTTTGTGCCTCAGTAAGCTGAAGGGTTCGCGTAAAAAATTGGAGGTTAGAACAAATTCTCTTATGACTGCCAGCCATTGCACAGTCGGCTGAAAAAAAAATAGAAAAATGGTGTATTATGCTTTTATACCCTATACTGTGGACTTACGGTTGAGGATGCTTAAGCATTATTTCTATCATGATACTTCAAGATAAAAATGCCATAGATTTATTTTGGGTTATTGAGCTCAACTGTAACTTGACTTATGGGTCACATTAAAATGTGTGGAAGACAGAAATTTAGATTGTATGTCTATTTGTTCTGCACCTTTGTTTTTTGAAAAGTAATTATATATATATTGAGCAAATATTTCCAAGATGAAAGTGTGGAACAGAACCACTAATTTGAGCGTCTTTGTGCTTCAAATTGTTTATTTCCGCAAGTATTAGTGCTTAGTCTCTTTAAAAGTTGTTATGTGTATAAGAAAAGATATATAGGGTTTTATTATTTTAGGTTACATATTTGTGGCTAACGTGGCTGTAAACCCTCGTCCTACTAGGGACACTGAGAGGTTTAACAGCTTGTTCATACGCTTGATGCAATTGTGCTCCTTACGAAAGTGGCACTTACTTGTCTAGTAGTAGTTTCTTAATTTCTTTGCTTTATTTTGTTTTGTTTTGCTCGAGGACTAGCAAAATATAGGTTTGGGGTATTTGATAAACATAGAATGTACGCATTTATATGCTTCATTTACCGATTTGTTAGTGTAATTTTCCCGTTAGAATAAGGATAAATATGGGTTATTAGTGTTAAGCTAGTGATTTGGAGTATAAATTAATTTACTTTAATTAAATAATGTAGATGTGTTAATTGCTTTAATTTAATTATATTTTTATTGCGTCGTCTATGATGGAATTTGCTTGTATTGTAGGTTTCAAGAGTTTGAGTTGTAGAATGGCCAAAGTTTTAATCTGTTTCTCAGCTCAATATATTGATGGCTTTTAGTACTCCATATTGGAGTTTTGTTATGTTGGTTGCTCATAGTCTCTTGCATCTCACACGTATAATTTTAAGTTTTCCAATCTTTGGGTTGATATCACTTGTGGAAAGCTGCTTCTGATTTTCTTTGTTTTTATTATTTTTAGATGTTAGTATTCAGTGACCATAATTTACTTCAAGTTTGAATTGTGTCAGGTGGAATTTTATGCAAAGAAATCCAATGGCACTTTTGGGCAAAGTTTGCAGTTCCAAAGCCAATTAATTTACCAAGTCAAAAGTACTCTGCTGCCTTCTTATTCATGATTTCTTTATTTTGATGTTTGACCAGATGGATAAAAACTTTCCTGTTACTTTTTAGGTTGGACGAAGTGTTTATTTTCTTCTTTCTTGTTCCTTTCTTGAAAATGTTGTCCATTTTGAGTTGTGCCTTATTTTTTTCTTTATGTACAGTGGGGTAGTCAATTATTATTCTTAACTGGACTTAACATGTTTTGGTGAATATGTTAGGGGGACTATTAGTTGGGGCAGTCGATCATCACCAAATCAGAACACTTGGGGTTCATCACCTGCATTGTCCTCATCACCTACTGCAGATGGGGCTGTTTGTCCTGCTCATTTAAATGGTCGACCTTCTTCTGGTGGCAGTGGTATTCGGCCATCAGTGGCTGGAAGTGAGAGGTCACATGCATGGGGCATGAACTTGAGACCATCATCAGTATCTGGATTAGTGGCCTCATCACATTTGTCTGGGTGATTGCGTCCTTGCAGTGCAGAAACAAGGCCAGGCAGCTCTCCCAGCTCTCAGTTTGCTGAAACTGTTGCTAAAACTTTTATTGCGTTGGTTGGGTCTGGAAATACAGAATGGCTGGTAAATTTTTTTACTGTAAGCCCTTGCATGCTAATTAATTGTTACATGTTATTGTTGAAGCATTTTAACTGTGAAATTTAGCTTCATTTTTTTTGAGACATGTGAGTTGTCAATTTTGATTGTGTATTTAAGTTGCCTGTTGCTTATGTTCCTGCAGAGTTCTCCATCCTCATTTACTTTGAGTTCGTGTGATTTTCCAACTCTTAGCTCTGACAAGAATTCTGCGTCAAATGTATGGCAAGGTGCTGAAGTTGAATCATTTTACTTGTAGTTTAAACCTTACTTTTGGCCCAGTGATGGAATGCATATACTTTGTCAGATGTCAACATTTTAATGTTTTATCGAAAATAAAGTTTCCGACATGAACTTGACACAGTGGAGTGATATCGTAACACTTTTGTCATTTGGGATCTTTTACTAGAGCACATCTGCATTCTTTATCGAATGCATGTTTTACGAACATGATATTTATTTTTAATGTCACTGTTTGATGATTGTTTTACCTTGTTATTCTGGTTTGGTATTAAATATATGACCGTATGAATCTGCTTAAAACGATTCTGGTGATTGTTTGGATGCTTGAGCTGTGTTGAGTATGCTGTTTATATTCTTTGCAGTGTGTAGAATGCATATCGATGCCAATAATTCAGCAAACTATAGTCTTGTATTACTGATTTCTATTTTCCACAGAAGTTTTATGTGTGATTCACTCCTAAATATTATTTGGTTCGTTTCCTTCTTCTTGTTATTGGCATATATCTGTTGACACTATTGAAAATTTTCTTTAAAATAGATACATTGGATGGACTTTCTTTGTTGGCATCAGTAACTTCTCTCTTTTTAAAAATTTGTAATATTAAACTATTTTTGGATGGTATTCTGTTTACATGCACAGCACTCTGAAATTTCTATATAAAAATATATAATCGCTTATTAAGATACTTGTTATGCAGTGAAGTGTTTATTGTATACTTGCATTGAACTTTTGTACTGGTTTTCACACCAGGTCACAGTTCTCATGGGTGTCCTTCCTCATCCTCTAGTAAAGCTGCAACACAGGACAGATCTGAAGCTTCTTCACCTGGTAATTCATTGCATTGAGCGCATATCTTTTTGCCGAATTTTACTTTTTATTTACTACTTTTACAAGTATCTACTCGTCTTTTCTGGAGTGATCCACTACATTTGCCTCATGTGTATCAGATGGTGGATATATCGATGCGACTAGTGAGAAAGGTGTACGTACATGGAGCAGGGGTGAGCCCCTGCATCCTGGAACTAGGCCTCAACGAAACATAGAAAAATGGCAGAGATACTCAGAGCAATCCTTGACATATACCAACCCTAGTGTTCCACAACAAAATTTTGAACACTGGTATGGTCCTTCTCTTCAAAATGCGCCTCCCGATGGATCTTGGTACAGAGGATGCCCTTTCCACAACAAAATTTTGAACACTGGTATGGTCCTTCTCTTCAAAATGCGCCTCCCGATGGATCTTGGTACAGAGGATGCCCTCCAGCCGGTCCTTATGGACCGGCAGGTTCTCCTGGGAGTTATTCAGTTGATCCTCCACAGTGGTTATTATCAACCTCAGTCATTGATCCCTGTGAGGCCTGTTATTATCAACCTCAGTCATTGATCCCTGTGAGGCCTGTGCTTAAACCAGCAGACATCTCCAAGGCCTGGAATTGGGGCTGGTGGATATGGCCCTTGGAAGGGAGATTCTTGTCGACCTCATGCGCCTGAATCTTATCCTGTTCCGAGTCATCCTGTGATGCCAGTCAGGTACCCTGAGCCTATGTCACCATACGATGGCTATTATGGTTCTCCACGAGTGAATTTTTGCAATCAGTTGCTAGGGGAATGGCAAGTGGGCATGGTCCATCTCTTTATCACAGGTATCAGAGCCAGAATGCCCATCCTGACTCTGCAATATTCTCAAGAGAGTGATGAGTGGAAAATGAAACCTACACCAGAATCAGACTCATCTCGTTCACTTGTGAAGTCTTCTGAAGTTTTCTCTCAAGAGCTTACTGATAAACATGAGTGAACGTCTCCAACAAGGCAGGAGGTGAATTTGATTCAGCCGACTATGAAGCACAGGTATGCTTTTCTGCAGCATCAATTTGTTAATATCAAACTTGCTTTTCCTTGATTAATTTTTATTTTCTATTTGTTCAGTGTGCGAAACTGAAAGAGATTTCAACTCAGCGGGCTAAGGAAGAGGAGGAGAGGACGAGAGAGCAGAAAGCAAAAGCTTTTGCAAAGTTGGAAGAAGAACAGGACCTTTGGGGATAATGTTCCATCAAAGTCTGATGGCAGCAAACTTCTGCCTAAGCATGAAGAGGTTCCTATTCAGGAGGAAAGTAAAGTAAAAAATGCAGTGGTTAGTGAAAAGCTGAGTGGTGGTATGACTCAAACATCAAATTCATCAATTCAATCTAGATTAGATGTTGCAGAAAAGGGTGGGTTAGTTAATTGAAGTTTCTGGCTTTCCCATCATGAAATGGATGCTGCAAGTACTTCATCTGTCTCTTCATCTCAAGTTGTTGATAGCTCTCCTAGTGAGGGAAGTGCTTTACAGTTGCATGACAATGGATCTTCCAAGCAGAAGCAAATCAGTCATCATCGAACAAGGAATAATATTTCGAATGACAAGAACCGAGGAGAGGGTTCAATTTCTTCTGGAAGCACTGCTCAAGAGTGCCTCGAGGCAAATGCAATGAATTTGGCGGATCGATCTCAGTGAGTAATATGTATAATGTCGATGGTTCTTCCTCCCAGCATAAGAAGAAGCATACATGGAAGTCTAAGAGCAAACATAAAGTGAATGATGAATTTGGGCAGTCTGGTCTGTTGGCGTCTGCGCCAGTGGAAGGAAACTCTATCAAACCCTCTGTTGAAAGTGGCAAAGTGAAATGTTCAGAAACTTTTGTCCAACTTATTAGGCCTGTCTTGGTTGCAAATATTGTAGAGCCCGAGATTGTCCAGAGGCAGTTCCATCTGTAGACAAAGCTTTGGACAGACAAATTGAAGCAGTCCCCTTGTAAGGAGAATTGGAACCAGTAGAAACCTCAGTCTTCTTGGAATGGATCAAGGAATAGTCAACCTGTTAGACTGACAGAGAAATTTCGTGGTAATGAAACTGTTGTATGGGACCTTGTGCAGCCACTGAATAAGCAGCAACAGTCATTTGAGCAGGTTGGTCAGATTGAAGGTCATCAGCCATCCGGAAAGGGTGGGAGTCGAATGGGAAATAGTGTGAAGACTAAGAGTGTGGAGATGGAGAGGTATGTTCCAAAACCAGCTGCCAAAGAGCTGTCATTGCAGAGCAATTTTGCAACTGCCTCTGCGTTCTCCTCCTTTATCATCCATATCTGATGAGATGAGTAGCTCTGGGAATGATATCTGCGCTGTTGGTACTGAAAGTTCTGGTACAGATGCAAAGAATATTGAGAATAAGCATGGGAAAAAACATGCATCATGGCGCCAGCGCAGTCCCAATGAATCTCATGTAGGCTTGGATGGTGCCCGTGAAGAATCTGTATCTTCTTCTGCTGTTGGGGAAGCTGTTGAGAAGTTGGCATAGGAACACCAGCAATCAGATTCAGATATAAAGTCACACAAACAGCAGGATCATGGAGTGTATACTGGTGGGCAAACTGATAAAGCCATGTCCCTTGAGCAAGTCAGTGGATGTGCTGCCTCCAAAGACAATGGAATTTCTGGAAGGAGGAGGAGGCAAACCAGCAGATTTGGCAAGGGTGATGAGTTGGCAAGGGTGGTGAGCATTATCAGAATGTCAGTGAGGAGCTTAATAAGGATTTAGACAAAGCAATCCCCGTGGAACTAGGTATTCTTACCCCTGCTGTTGAAATTCATGTGTGGGATGGTAAGAAGGATTTGAAACCTGAAAACGGGCAAGTTATGGGATCTCATTGGCAACCAAAAGGTCCTAAACAGCAAAACAGTTCTAATCAGAACCAATATCGAAGCAGAGGCAGCGGGCCTCAGAGGGCTACAGTTCGAGTTGTTACATCTCCCACAAAAGATGAAAGCTCGCAAGTCCAGCCTTCTGAAAATCTACAGGTGGAAATGCAAAAGCACAGTGTTTCGGAAACAACCCACGCACGTCATCAGGACACAAAATTGGTAAAAAGGCCGTGACTGCTCAACTCAAGGAGTAGCAGAAAATACAGATATTTAGATTGAGAAGCAGCAAGCTTCCTGGGATATGCGGAAACAGAGTCAGTGCAATGGTCGTTTTCAGAGAGGGCAAGGAGGGTCACCTCATGGAGGCGGTGGGTGGGGACATTCGGGGCTAGTGACCCACAAACAGCAGGGACCTTTGAATGAGGATAGAAGGAAACATTACAATTCTCATTATTGAGCACCAGCCAGTTGAATCTCAATATATGAAATCCAACAATGTGTTTTCTGACTCGGCTCCAACAGAAGAGGTTATGCGTGAAAGTTCTGGGTTGAGATTCAAGGAACGCAGTCAGAACATTTCTTGGCGAGGAGTTCATTAACATGGACGGAATGGCGGAGGTTCTGTAAGTAGAGTAGCTGCTTCCTAGGACTATCAAAAATGAATTGCGAGCTTACATGCAACATGTTACGCCTTGTCCTGATGGGAACCCTTTATATGAGGTATGTGTGAGGTATGCATGAGCATTGTGTTCCAGCAACAAGAGAGTGATTAACTAATACTCCTTTATGACACAATTTGTTGTACATGTTTTAATGACAGGTATTTTGATTTAGGGTTGGGAAGCTGGTTGAATCTTGCAGGTATTGCGATGGGGCTTGGTTGACTAAAGGCGGTACACGATGTGAGCTTCTTGTTTTCTTGTAGTTCTTTTTCTTTTGTTGAACATCAGGCATCTTTGTCTAGGATTCCTGCATTCATATTCAGTTATTGCAATGTGTTGGGCTCAACTTTTTAGCTTTGTCGGACCAAGACCAAGAGAGTTCTAGGTCTCACTCTGGTGCTTCTCTGCCGCCATGCTTCACCATGGGTGTCTCTAAGGACCCATAAGCACCCGGGTTCCTTCTCCTTTAAAAAAAACTCTCTATGTCGGACTCTGAGGATGACTAGAATCCCTAACCCTGGCGGCCTCCTCCTCTGCTGGCTCTTCCCTCAACCCTCCCTCTCTGAGATGGAAAAATTCATTCTCGAAGGCCTCTCTTTCTACTAAACTGACCAATTACCAAAATCTTCTCTCTTGGTATAAAATCTCAACAGCAGGCTTCTAAGTAAACTCCTTCGAGGTTTTTTTTTTAAAAATACTAGAATAGAACTCTCTGATAAATTCTACATCATCTAGAAGCTCTTTGTTTTCTCTACAGAAAATTGCAAGTATAAGAAAATCTAGTAGATTGCTTAATTCTAAGTTGGATGCTTTTAATGAATTGCCCGCCAGTATACACTCCTTTGAGTTTTGTTATGTTGGTTGCTCATTGTCTCTTGCATCTCACATGTGTAGTTTCATTTTAAGTTTTCCAATCTTTGGGTTGGTATCACTTGTGGAAAGCTGCTTCCTGATTTTCTTTGTTTTTGTTATTTTTAGATGTTAGTATTCAGTGGCCATAATTTACTTCCTGTTTGAATTGTGTCAGGCGGAATTTTTTGCGAAGAAATCCAATGGTAGTTTTGGGCAAAGTTGCAGATCCAAAGCTAATTAATTTCCCAAGTCAAAAGTAGTTTGCTGCCTTCTTATTCATGATTTCTTTATTTTGATGTTTGACCAGATGGTTAAAACCTTTTCTGTTACTTTGTAGGTTGGAAAATCATGGTCTGGACCCCAATGTGAAAATCGTTCCAAAGTGTTTATTTTCGTCTTTCTTGTTCCTTTTCTTAAAAATGTTGTCCATTTTGAGTTGTGCCTTGTTTTTTTTCTTTATGTACAGTGGGGTAGTCAATTATGGTCTGGACCCCTATTTGATGCTTTTTTGCAGCATCAAATTGTTAATATCAAACTTGCTTCTCCTTGATTAATTTTTTATTTTCTATTTGTTCAGCATGCGAAACTGAAAGAGATTGCAACTCAGCGGGCTAAGGAAGAGGAGGAGAGGACAAGAGAGCAGAACGCAAAAGCTCTTGCAAAGTTGGAAGAACTGAACAGGAGGACCATGGGGGATAATGGTCCTTCAAAGTGTGATGGCAGCAAACTTCTGCCTAAGCATGAAGAGGTTCCTATTTAGGAGGAAAGAACAGTAAAAAATGCAGTGGTTCGGTTAGTGAATAGCTGAGAGTTGGTATGACTCAAACATCAAATTCATCTATTCAGTCTAGAATGAATGTTGCAGAAAAGGATGGTGAGTTGGTTTAAGTTTTCCAATCTTTGGGTTGATATTGCTTGTGGAAAGCTGCTTTCTTATTTTCTTTGTTTTTGCTATTTTTAGATGTTAGTATTCAGTGGCCATACTTTGCTTCTTGTAGGAATTGTGTCAGGTGGTCATTCCGTCCCTGCAGTGCAGAAACAAAACCAGGCAGCTCCCAGCTGTCTTGGTTTGCTGAAACTGTAGCTGAAACTTTTATTGTGTTGGTTGGGTCTGAAAATATAGAACGGCTGGTAAATTTTTTTACTGTAAGCCCTTGCATGCTAATTAATTGTTACATGTTATTTTTGAAGCATTTTAGCTGTGAAATTTAGCTTCATGTGTTTTGAGGCATGTGAATTGTCTATTTTGATTGTGTATTTAAGTTGGCAGTTGCTGATGTTCCTGCAGAGTTCTCCATCCTCATTTACTTTGACTTCGGTGATTTTCCAACTCTTGGCTCTGACAAGAATTCTGAGTCAAATGTACGGCAAGGTGCTGAAATTGACTCCTTTTACTTGTAGTTAAAACCTTACTTTTGGCCCTATGATGGAATGCATATACTTTGTCAGATGTCAACATTTTAATGTTTTATCGAAAATTAATTTACTAAGTCAAAAGTACTCTGCTGCCTTCTTATTCATGATTTCTTTATTTTGATATTTGACCAGATCGATAAAAACTTTTTTGTTACTTTCTAGGTTGGAAAATCATGGTCCCAATGTGGAAATCATTCCAAAGTGTGTATTTTCTTCTTTCTTATTCCTTTCTTAAAAATGTCGTCCATTTTGAGTTGTGCCGTGTTTTTTTCTTTATATACAGTGGGGTAGTCAATTATTGTTCCTAACTCGATTTTAACATGTCTTGGTGAATATGTTAGGAGCACTATTAGTTGGGGAAGTAGATCATCTCCAAATCAGAATGCTTGGGGGTTCATCGCCTGCATTGTCCTCATCACCTACTGCAAATGGGGCTGTTTGTCCTGCTCATTTTAATGGTCGACCTTCTTCTGGTGGCATTGGTACTCTGCCATCAATGGTTGGAAGTGAGTGGTCACATGATCTTGCCTCTAATGCATGGGGCACGAACTTGAGACCATCAGCATCTAGATTACTGTAAGCCCTTGCATGCTAATTAATTGTTACATGTTATTGTTGAAGCATTTTAGCTGTGAAATTTAGCTTCATGTTTTTTCAGACATGTGAGTTGTCAATTTTGATTGTGTATTTAAGTTGCCTGTTGCTTATGTTCCTGCAAAGTTCTCCATCCTCATTTACTTTGAGTTCGTGTGATTTTCCAACTCTTAGCTCTGACAAGAATTCTGCATCAAATGTATGGGAAGGTGCTGAAGTTGACTCATTTTACTTGTAGTTTAAACCTTACTTTTGGCCCTGTGATGGAATGCATATACTTTGTCAGATGTCAACATTTTAATGTTTTATCGAAAATAAATTTTCCGACATGAACTTGACACAGTGGAGTGGTATCGTAACACTTTTGTCATTGGGGATCTTTAACTAGTTGTGAGCACATCTGCATTCTTTATCGAATGCATGTTTTACGAACATGATATTTATTTTTAATGTCACTGTTTGATGATTGTTTTACCTTGTTATTCTGGTTTGGTATTAAATATATGACCGTATGAATCTGCTTAAAACGTTTCTTGTGACTGTTTGGATGCTTGAGCTGTGTTGAGTATGCTGTTTATATTCTTTGCAGCGTATAGAATGCATATCGATGCCAATAATTCAGCAAACTATAGTCTTGTATTACTGATTTCTATTTTCAACAGAAGTTTTCTGTGTGATTCGCTCCTAAATACTTTTTGAGAGTTGGGGCGATTCAAGAAATTAAATACTCTATGTTTCTGTTATTTGGTTCGTTTCCTTCTTCTTGTTATTGGCATATATCTGTTGACACTATTGAAAATTTTCTTTAAAATAGATACATTGGATGGACTTTCTTTGTTGTTGGCATCAGTAACTTCTCTCTTTTTAAAAATTTGTAATATTAAACTATTTTTGGATGGTATTCTGTTTACATGCACAGTACCCTGAAATTTCTATATAAAAATATATAATCGCTTATTAAGATACTTGTTATGCAGTGGAGTGTTTATTGTTTATTTGCATTGAACTTTTGTACTGGTTTTCACACCAGGTCACAGTTCTCATGGGCGTCCTTCCTCATCCTCTAGTAAGGCTGCAACACAAGACAGATATGAAGCTTCTTCACCTGGTACTTCATTGCATTGAGCGCATACCTTTTTGCCGAATTTTAGTTTTTATTTACTACTTATACAAGTATCTACTCGTCTTTTCTAGAGTGATCCACTACATTTGCCTCATGTGTATCAGATGGTGGATATATCAATGCGACTAGTGAGAAAAGTGTACGTACATGGACTAGGGGTGAGCCCCTGCATCCTGGAACTAGGCCTCAACGAAACATAGAAAAATGGCAGAGATACTCAGAGCAATCCTTGACATATACCAACCCTAGTGTTCCACAACAAAATTTTGAACATTGGTATGGTCCTTCTGTTCGAAATGCGCCTCCCGATGGATCTTGGTACAGAGGATGCCCTCCAGCCGGTCCTTATGCACCGGCAGGTTCTCCTGGAGTTATTCAGTTGATCCTCCACGGTGGTTATTATCAACCTCAGTCATTGATCCCTGTGCGGCCTGTGCTTAAACCAGCAGACATCTCTAAGGCCTGGAATTGGGGCTGGTGGATATGGCCCTTGGAAGGGAGATTCTTGTCGACCTCATGCGCCTGAATCTTATCCTGTTCCGAGTCATCCTGTGATGCCAGTCAGGTACCCTGAGCCTATGTCACCATACGATGGCTATTATGGTTCTCCACGAGTGAATTTTTGCAATCAGTTGCTAGGGGAATGGCAAGTGGGCATGGTCCATCTCTTTATCACAGGTATCAGAGCCAGAATGCCCATCCTGACTCTGCAATATTCTCAAGAGAGTGATGAGTGGAAAATGAAACCTACACCAGAATCAGACTCATCTCGTTCACTTGTGAAGTCTTCTGAAGTTTTCTCTCAAGAGCTTACTGATAAACATGAGTGAACGTCTCCAACAAGGCAGGAGGTGAATTTGATTCAGCCGACTATGAAGCACGGGTATGCTTTTCTGCAGCATCAATTTGTTAATATCAAATTTGCTTTTCCTTGATTAATTTTTATTTTCTATTTGTTCAGTGTGCGAAACTGAAAGAGATTTCAACTCAGCGGGCTAAGGAAGAGGAGGAGAGGACGAGAGAGCAGAAAGCAAAAGCTTTTGCAAAGTTGGAAGAAGAACAGGACCTTTGGGGATAATGTTCCATCAAAGTCTGATGGCATCAAACTTCTGCCTAAGCATGAAGAGGTTCCGATTCAGGTGGAAATGCAAAAGCACAGTGTTTCGGAAACAACCCACTCACGTCATCAGGACACAAAATTTGTAAAAAGGCCATGACTGCTCAACTCAAGGAGTAGCAGAAAATACAGATATTTAGATTGAGAAGCAGCAAGCTTCCTGGGATATGCGGAAACAGAATCAGTGCAATGGTCGTTTTCCGAGAGGGCAAGGAGGGTCACCTCATGGAGGCGGTGGGTGGGGACATTCGGGGGTAGTGACCCACAAACAGTAGGGACCTTTGAATGGGGATAGAAGGAAACATTACAATTCTCACTATTGAGTACCAGCCAGTTGAATCTCAATATATGAAATCCAACAATGTGTTTTCTGACTCGGCTCCAACAGAAGAGGTTATGCGTGAAAGTTCTGGGTTGAGATTCTAGGAACGCAGTCAGAACATTTCTCGGCGAGGAGTTCATTTCCATGGACGGAATGGCGGAGGTGCTGTAAGTAAAGTAGCTGCTTCCTAGGACTATCAAAAATGAATTGCGAGCTTACATGCAACATGTTACGCCTTGTCCTGATGGGAACCCTTTATATGAGGTATGAGTGAGGTATGCATGAGCATTGTGTTCCAGCAAGAAGAGTGTGATTAACTTATACTCCTTTATGACACAATTTGTTCATGTTTTAATGACAGGTATTTTGATTTTGGGTTGTGAAGCTGGTTGAATCTTGCAGGTATTGCGATGGGGCTTGGTTGACTAAAGGAGGTACTCGATGTGAGCTTCTTGTTGTCTTGTAGTTCTTTTTCTTTTGTTGAACATCAGGCATCTTTGTCTAGGATTCCTGCGTTCATATTCAGTTATTGCAATGTGTTGGGCTCAACTTTTTAGCCTTGTCGGACCAAGACCAAGAGAGTTCTAGGTCTCACTCCGGTGCTTCTCTGCTGCCAAGCTTCACCATGGGTGTCTCTCAGGACCCATAAGCACCCGGGTTCCTTCTCCTTTGGAAAAAACTCTCTATGTCGGGCTCTGAGGATGACTAGAATCCCTAACCCTGGCGGCCTCCTCCTCAGCTGGCTCTTCCCTCAACCCTCCCTCTCTCAGATGGAAAAATTCATTCTCGAAGGCCTTTCTTTCTACTAAACTGACCCATTACCAAAATCTTCTCTCCTGGTATAAAATCTCAACAGCAGGCTTCTAAGTAAACTCCTTTGAGGTTTTTAAAACAAAAAAACTAGAATAGAACTCTCCTACAAATTCTACATCATCTAGAAGCTCTTTGTCTTCTCTACAGAAAATTGCAAGTATAAGAAAATCTAGTAGATTTCTTAATTCTAAGTTGGATGGTTTTAATGAATTGCCCGCCGGGCAAAAAGGTTGGATGTCTCTAGCCTAGGTCATAGAGAAAACATTCTTCTTATTGGTCTATGTGAAACAAAAATCAAAGCTAGAAAATTTGCCAAGAAACTATGCATCTGATCCTTCAAGCCACATCTTGATTGATTGGAATCCCACTATTTTTGAAGTTGAAAAACTTTTAGAGAGTGACCATTCTATCAATTGTTATGCAACTCAACTTGACTATGGTTTTAGCTTTTTCTTTTCTATGATTTATACTTCCAACTCATCTTAAGAAAGATAAGTTTTATGGGACTCTCTTATTCAAATTAAAAATAGTATTGACGATGTTTGGTTTCTTATTGGTGTCCTAAACAATATTCGGCATAATGATGAGTGGATGAGAGGTAATGCAGTTCAGCAATGGCAGTTAGATAAGTTCAATAGATTCATTTATAAAGCGGAGCTTATTGAAATTCCTTCTTCGGAGCCTTATTCAATGAGTAATTGTCAATCAGATGGAACTCGGAATCAAAAGCTTAGTAATCGGCATTGTGCATGCTTATCTGATTTTTTTATTAAGTTATATTTGATTTTTGTACTTTTTCCCTAGGCTTTCTTTGTTGGGCTCAATATAATACATTTTATATTATATATTAATGTCTGGGGTTCCTTTTATTTTATATTATATGATGATCAGGATTTTCCTAATTACCTAGAGCTGAAAAGCTGATGGGTAGTGTAAACTGAGAGTATCATGGCTCTTATTTGCAGTTTTACCATGTCGTGGATTGAAGTTTACCCTTTACATGAAGTGTAAATGGTACTTTCTTTGTTCCATATTAGAAGTCCTATTTGTTTTGAAAAGAAGTTACAATGATATTTGAGGAGGATATTCTTTGGTTGTACCCTGACACTAATAGTTGAACTGGAATTACTTTTAGTACTGGAGTTCTTCTAGATTGTTGATATTGAAATTTTGTAACATTAAGGTTTTATTGACTCCTGTTAAATTTTGTCAGTGACAACTCTTTGTGCAATCTAGGCCAAACTAACTGTCCAAATTAATGTAAACAGCCAGCCTTTAAGAATACTTGCAACCGGCGTTTCAAACCTTGTGGGGATTATGCGGAACAAAAGCAATGGCCGAGATGCTTGTGTTGGACATTCATCTGCACAAAAACCTCAGCAAGGAAGTCTTGGTCGCGCAACAAGAGGCCTCTCGACAGTTCTCAACGGAAGGCCGGCTGTGAGTGGGGAGAAATGCAAGGGGAACAATCCCAACTAAGGGTGCTCACGAGCCGAGCCAGCTCGTGAGGTTTTTTGGCTCGGCTCGACTCGGCTCGATTTTCAGCTTGACTCGAGTCCAACTCGACTCGAGCTCGAACTCGAGCCAACCTACAGCTCGACTCGGCTCGACTCGAAAAAGCTCGACTCGAATTAGCTCGAAGCTCGACTCGAGAATCAGCTCGAGCTCGACTCGACTTTCTTTTCTAAAGAAAGCCCATATGCTTAACCCATTTTGGTTTTCTTTTAATTAAATTAAAGGACTATCATTTCTTTCCTTTTTATAGAGCATGTATAGCCTTAGATTCATACTGTTAGACGATATGAAACTCTCATATTAGTTCATGACCCCTATCGCCCACTGCTGTTGCCCCCATAGCCAGCCATCGTTGCCGCCCCCCCGCCTCCTACCGTTAGCCACTGCCCCTTGCTGCCCACCACTGCCATTGCCCACCACCCCCTCCGTCGTCACCTCCCACTGTCGCCCATTGCCTCCCCATCGCCGCCTACCGACACCGCCGCTTGCTGAATGTCGACACTGCCCCCCACTGACACCGCCCCCCATCCACCACCCATCGCCCCTTGCCACCCGCCACCGCTGTCGCCCGCCACCTCTCTCCGCCTACCGACACCGCCGCTTGCCGAATGCCGACACTAGCCCCTGCTAACACCGCCCCCCGCCCACCACCCATCGCCCCTTGCCACCCGCCACCGCTGCCGTCCACCACCTATCGCCCCTTACCGCCACCGCTGCCGCCTACCACCCATTGCCCTTTGCCGACCACCACCGTCACCGCTGCTGCTCACCACCTATCGCCCCCCGCCGCCCCCACTGTGGTGGGTGACGGTCGGCAAGGGGCGATAGGTGGTGGCGGGGGGGGGGGGGGTATCAGCGGGGGGTAGTGTCGGCAAGCGGCGATAGGGAGGCAATGGGCGACGGTGGGAGGTGACGACGGAGGGGGTGGTGGGAGCGATGGCAACGAGGGGTGTTGGGCAATGGTGGGAGGCGATGTGAGACAACGGCGGCGTGGTGGGTCCGAGGGGTGGTGGGGGAGGCAGAGGTGGGCGGTGTCGACGGACTACGGTGGGAGGCGATGGACGATGGTAGGAGGTGATAAGCGATGGCGGGGTGAAGCCCACCTCGAATTTAGATTTTTGCCTCGAGCCGGCCAAGCCAGGCTTGAGCTCGAGCCGAGCTCCGGCTCGCGAGCCCGAGCTCGAGCTGTCAAATTATATGACGAGCCGAGCTCGAGTTATCAAATCCCAGGCTCGACTCGAGCCGAGTCGAGCTCGAGCCCGAGTTTTAACTATCGAGCTCGAGTCGAGCTGAGTCCAAACTCGACTCAGCTCGGCTCGTGAGCAGCCTTAATCCCAACCCTCTCGTCTGTCCTACATTAATTGCCCTGATTAGAAAACAAGTGTATCCCTTATTTGTTGTTGACCCTCATATAATGCACAAAAAGGAGTGTACAAACCTTAGTCATATGAGTTCAAATCGACATAAATAACAAAGTATGGTGGCCCTTGAGGGGACCAAATGGCAAAGCCATTTTGTAAAAGGCCGAGTATTGTTTGGGGCCATTGAAATGAAGGCCCCAACGGCCACCACATGGACAGCCACCCTCTTCTTTATGCTTCATTTCCTCATAATTAACACCAGCAAAATTGGCCATTTTCTCTGGCATCATTCATAACACTAAAAAAGAAAGGAAGACAAGGCAATTTTGGGGGGGAGCTAAATCTACGGGGGTGTGCCAGGATGCAGCTCATGAGGGGGAACCCGCTTATCGGACTCCGAGGCAGATCCAGTTTGGATCCGGGTACAGCATGGTGATTGGCAAGTTTATTTTTCTACAATAATGATAACTGGTAAGCTGTTAAGTGGCTGTTAGCATCAATGAGTCATCAACTAGATCGCGAGGCCATCTAATTTGAATGGAGGAAAAAATATGTGAACCTCTTTCTTGTCATAGGAGACGAGTTTAACCACAAATTTTCTAAGGTTTCTCATTACCTTGTGATCGATTTGTTTATGTGACAAGTTCTTGGGTTGATTCTGTTTGATTAATACTCAGGTCATCTGTACTAGCTGGTTTTTTAGGTTGTATGCCAACTTCAACCACTTTTTTGAAAGCTTTTTAACCCTATTCCACCTGCTTAAGTGAAGATATTAAAATGCAGAATCCCCTGGTGTGTGCCATTAAAATCTCTCCCATTGGGGGCTTCTTTTGGGCTCCGGGCACAAGGGTGCATTTGAAAGTTTTCCTCGCTTAAAATTTTGTAATACTCTATTTGTATTCCCCTTTCCTCCTTTGGTTAAATGAAAACCTCAATTATCCCGAAAAAAAAAGAAAGATTTTTTAGGCTATGCCCGGGCTATAATCAGCTGGTGAAACTTCACTAGTGTAGTCGTTAGTTAAACTTGAAGTGTCCATAGCCAGTGCTATCGACCATGAGTCCCATTGACCTAAACTTCATCGGCGACTACGATAGTGAAGCTTGACAAGCTGATTACAACTCCCTACGCTCCTTAACGTGATGCAATGTTCCTCGAGTGAGTGAGCCCTGATATTTCCTCGGTGGCTCGACAGGCTAGATTGACGAGGAACAATTGTAGGGGTATGTAGAGGAGTTGGAGCTTGAATGGCCCTGACACATTGGCCCTGCAGCCTGTAAACCTGTCTATCGAGCCGCCTGGCCGATACAGTTTTACGATAAAAAACAATCCTTTTGGTCCACGTCCATGCCCACAAAAGCATTTTTTCTATCCGTCTCAAGGTTTTCTGCCTGGAAATCTGCCATCATATAAGAGCTTTCGATCATCGGGATTGATGGCACATATGCGTGTGCTAAGATGATGCGCATCCTGGAGGAAGATCGGCCATGAGAACTGTTCTGTGTCCGCTCTATTCTATGTTGCAGCTTTACTAGAGGATGAGGAAGGACGGCCATGAGAACTGTGACCTGGTGCGAAAACCAGTACAAAAGTTCAATGCAAGTTAACAATGAAACTCCATTGCATAATAAGTATCTTAATTAGATATTATATATTTTTATATAGAAACTTCATGGCACATGTAAACAAAATAGAACAGTTAACAATCCCAAAAAAGTTGAATATTAAGAATTTTTAAAAAGAGAGAAAATACTTATGCCAACAACAAAAAAAGTCCATCAAATGTATCTATTTTAAAGAAAATTTTAAAAAGTGTGAACAGATATGACAATAACAACAAGAAGAAAACAAACCAAATAACAGAAACGTAGAGTATTTAATTTCTCGAATCGCTCTAACTCTTAGGAGTCAGTCACACAGAAAACTTCCGTAGAAAACACAAATCAGTTATACAAGAATGTAGTTTGCTAAATTATTGGCATCGCTCTGCATTCTACACACTGCAAAGAAACAGCATACTCAACACAACCCAAGCATTCAAACAATCACTGGAAACGTTTTAAGCATACTCATACGCTCATGTATTTAATACCAAGCAAGAATAAAAAGGTAAACCATTCATTAAACAGTGACATTAAAAATAAATAACGAGTTCGTAAAACATGCATTTGATAAAGAATGCACATGTGCTCACAACTAATTAAAGATCCTCAATGACAAAAGAGTTATGATACCACCCCAATGAGTTAAGTTCATGTCGAAAAATTTATTTTCGATAAAACATTAAAATGTTGATATCTGAGAAAGTATATTCATTCCATCACAGGGCCCACCTTAACGGGAACGAGCTTAAGAAAACAATGCAGTGCACTGGCAAACCTAGATCATCAGATCCATTTTAAAGTAATGCATTATCATTTGGGTTGGAAGGGTGATGCATGCAAAAAATTGTGAGATTCTACTGCATCCAGTATATATTAGTCGTTCACAGAGACATTGATTGAAGAATGTCAAATGTATTGGAAAACTCATGCAAAAATTATCACATATATTCCCCAATATTGTCGTTATTAGGTAAAGTGCCAGATAACCATTTTCTTCTAGAGCTTATACATGTACATATGCGAAGGCCAAAAATAAGGTTTTAACTACAAGTAAAATGAGTAAATTTTAGTACCTTTTTGTACATTTGATTCATGACTCTTGTCAAAGCCAAGAGTTAGAAAATCACCAGAACTCAAAAGTAAATGAGGATGGAGAACTCTGCAGGCAACTTAGATACACAATCAAAAAAGACAATTCGCATGCCTCAAAACACATAAAGCTAAATTTCACAGCTAAAATACTTCCAACAATAACATGTAACTATTAATTAGCATGCAGGGGCTTACAGTAAACAAAACTTACCAGCCGTTCTGTATTTCCAGACCCACCCAACAAAATTTTCATCTACAGTTTCAGCAAACCGAGACAACTGGGAGCTGCCTGGTCTTGTTTCTGCACTGCGGGGATGCAATGACCCAGACAAATGTGATGAGGCCACCAATCTAGATGCTGATGGTCTAAAGTTCGTGCCCCATGCATTAGAGGCAAGATCATGTGACCACTCACTTCCAGCCATTGATGGCAGAGTACCAATGCCACCAGAAGAAGGTCGACCATTAAAATGAGCAGGACAAACAGCCCCATTTGCAGTAGGTGATGAGGACAATGCAGGCGATGAACCCCCAAGCATTCTGATTTGGAGATGATCTACTTCCCCAACTAATAGTGCTCCTAACATATTCACCAAGACATGTTAAAATCCAGTTAGGAACAATAATTGACTACCCCACACTGTATATAAAGAAAAAAACACGGCACAACTCAAAATGGACAACATTTTTAAGAAAGGAACAAGAAAGAAGAAAATACACACTTTGGAATGATTTCCACATTGGGGTTCAGACCTGACCGCTTAAAGCGATTAGTAAAAGAAGGAGTTTTAAAAATTCTTGACTTTACTGATCTTGAGACATGTATAGACTGCATAAAGGGAAAGCAGACTAACAAGTCTTCTAAGGGTGCTAAGAGGCATGATGAGAAATTAGGCACTATACACACTGATATCTGTGGACCGTTTAGTACTCCCTGTCTGAATGGTCAAAGGTATTTCATTACCTTTATAGATGATCATACACGATACATGTATCTTTATCTCTTAAATGAAAAGTCTGAAGCATTTGATGCTTTCAAGACTTATAAGGCAGAGGTAGAGAAACAATCTGGACTGAGTATCAAAATTGTTCGATCAGACAGAGGAGGGGAATACTATGGCAGGTACACAGAGAGTGGACAAAAACCTGGACCATTTGCGCAATTCCTGAAGGAACATGGTATTGTTGCACAATACACAGTACCAGGCACACCACAACAAAATGGTGTTGCTGAAAGGGGGAATCGCACTTTGATGGATATGGTGAGGAGTATGATTAGTAACTCCTCTCTTCCTCTCAAAATGTGGAGTGAAGCCTTAAAGACAGCCGTGTACATTTTAAATCGAGTTCCATCTAAAGCCGTTCCTAAAACACCCTTTGAGCTATGGAATGGATGGAAACCTAGTTTAGATCATGTGCACATTTGAGGTTGTCCTGTTGAGGTTAGGGTGTATAATCCACTTAAGAAGAAGCTTGACCCTAAAACTGTCAGTGGTTTTTTCATTGGCTATGCAGAAAGGTCTAAGGGTTATAGGTTTTATTGTCCATCTCACACCCCTACAGTAGTCGAAGCACGGAATGCACATTTTCTTGAGTATGGCAACTTCAGTGGGAGTATTTCTCCTCAACACATTGTGTTTGAGGAAATTCGGGTTCCAGTTATTATACCCACTTTTGGTGGAGGATCAGATGCTGTATCACCTATGGTGATTCCAGAACAGCCTATCCACCCTCTACTCTCACCTTCGGATCAAGTTGCTGCAGTTCCTATTGCACAGGCCCCTCCGCCTGTTGATGAAATAGGACTTCGACGATCCTCAAGAGTAAGGAAACCTGCACTCCCTTCTAACTATGTTGTATACCTCCAAGAGTCTGACGAGAATGTTGGACTCATTCACGATCCTCTTACATATTCACAGGCCATGTCAGGAAATAACTCTAGCAAATGGTATGATGCCATGCAGGACGAGATGAAATCTATGGCTGATAATCAAGTCTGGGATCTAATAGAGTTACTGCAGGGCGCCAGGGCTCTTGGTTGCAAATGGGTCCATAAAACTAAATTAGATCCATCTGGTAACATTAACAGATATAAGGCCCGACCCAAAGGTTTTCTTCAGAAAGATGGTGTTGACTATAATGAAACCTTCTCTCCAGTTTCTACGAAGGATTCATTGAGAGTTATTTTGGCCCTTGTCGCTCATTTTGACTTGGAGTTACATCAAATGGATGTCAAGACGGCGTTCTTGAATGGGGATCTTGAGGAGGAGGTATATATGACTCAGCCTGAAGGTTTCACCTCAGATAAAGGTAGTCATCTGGTTTGTAGACTCAAGAAGTCAATATACGGACTGAAACAGGCCTCCCGACAGTGGTATTTGAAGTTCAACGATGTTATTACTTCATTTGGTTTTAAGGAGAACATTGTTGATCAATGCATATACCTTAAGGTTAGTGGGAGCCGTTACACATTTCTGGTCTTGTATGTTGATGACATTCTACTTGCAAGCAGTGACTTAGGGATGTTGCACGAGACTAAGCAGTTTCTTTCTCAGAACTTTGACATGAAAGATTTAGGAGAGGCATCCTGTGTCATAGGGATTGAGATCTATCGTGATAGATCCAGAAGGATCCTTGGGTTGTCTCAACAGGCCTATATCAATAAAGTTCTGAAACGGTTTAACATGGAAAATTGCTCACCTAGTGCAGCCCCTATTGTGAAGGGTGACAAATTTGGCTTGTTCCAGTGTCCAAAGAATTCTTTGGAATTGGAAAGCATGAAGGAAATTCCTTATGCATCGGCAGTTGGTAGTATGATGTACTTGGAGGTCTGTACAAGACCTGATATTGCCTTCGCTATGGGAATGTTGGGTAGATACCAGAAAAATCCAGGGATGGATCATTGGAGAGCTGCAAAGAAGGTTATGAGGTATCTACAAGGAACGAAGGATTACATGCTTACATACAGACATTTTGATCATCTGGAACTGGTTGGATATACAGATGCAGACTTTGCTGGTTGTGTTGACTCGAAAAAGTCGACATCGGGTTATATTTTCCTTTTGGCAGGCGGTGCTGTCTCTTGGAAAAGTATTAAGCAAACCCTTACAGCGTCATCGACTATGGAGGCAGAGTTTGTTGCTTGTTATGAGGGCACGTCACATGCTACTTGGCTGATGAATCTTATCACAGGACTTACTATTATGGATTCCATATGTAGGCCGTTAAAGATGTTCTGTGATAATAGTGCTGCTGTGTTCTTCACGAAGAACAACAAGAGTGGAAGTCGAAGTAAGTACATCGACATCAAGTATCTTGTTGTTCGGGATCGTGTTAAAGCAGGGACAGTTGTTATTGAGCATATAGGCACTGAGCTTATGGTTGCTGATCCAATGACTAAGGGCTTGCCCCCTTCTCTGTTTAAGAGTCATGTGGATCATATGGGTCTTATTAGCTCATCGTGCATTTGATTTTGCTTATGTACTTCTGAACTTTACTCATTTATCATAGCAGTTCCAGTTTCTTTTCTCGCGGTGTGTCTCATTTTTCAGTGCACTTTAAGTATGAGACAATATTTGCAAAATGAGTGGGAGCATGCATTCACTCATAAAGTATTTTGCCACATATAGCACTCAACTAGAATGAATTAGTTGCATTGTGATACATTGAAGGGAATGTTCTTCTTTGAGGACATAACCGCCTTGATTCATGCGATTATGACATTTTGATTGAGTATAAAGTTACCACATACAATTCGAAGTTATGACTTTTTATATGCGCATATGAAAGTCATTATTAAAGTTTTCCATTACCCGGCCACTTGGTTAGTTTAATTGAGCAAAGTGGGAGATTTTCTTCTTTATATAGCTCAATTGAGAAGTTGTGCCAAGTGGGAGAATGTTGGGCTTGTTTTTGTAATAAAACATAAAGTGGCCCAACTATCTCAATTGACAGTGTTTTGGGCTTTTAGACCTGTCTGGGTAATGGGCCTAAGTCAAAATACCCATTAAGTTGTGTTTTTGAGTGGTAGATTTGAACCATTGGATGACCTATGGATGGACGGTTAGGATTCTAGGGTTCTTACAGTGGTGTCCTGGTTTAGTTATAAATACACCATTAGCCATCCTAATACGGTGTCTCAAGTGAGATTGCTCTCAGCCAAGTTCTAAACCAGAAACACGTGGTTCTGAAGACGATTAGCAGTTCTAATGGCTACAGGTATGCCTAAGTCTTTTGCACTAAATTCTATCAACTGGGTCATAGGGTTTAGCTACTTCAGAGACCTGGGTTATTTCCAGGATTCATTATTGGAACACAGCACAACTAGGATCTAGCCTTTATCAAATGGTGCACATTTGACCACAACACTAGATTGGCCATCTGACTTGATGGCCGTTCGCCCGTTCAGTGAGTCGTAAAAATGTGCACTAGCGGCAAAGGTTGACTCCTGGGAGCTGGGCAGACGGGTGTTCCAGGGCACCTGCCTGAGGTTTGAGGTAATCCCACAACAAACACCACTGTTCCCTTTGGCATGGTACCAACTGTTAGTTTTGGGGTCCTTTCCAGAAGTTCTTGGTATTGTTAACAAGCTGGCTGCACAAATTGGCAATGTGAATGCTCCTACTTTCCTTAATGGTCAGGACGCATGGTTATTTGATGTAATGGGAGACTTAGAAGCCGAAACCAAAAATTTGGTGAGAGAGGTAAGAAACCGGTAAGACATTCCCTTAGTTGATGTTGGGATCATAGTTGATGTTGGGATCATAGTTATTTCTTTGGCCTAGTTGAAAATGAAAGTCCAAGAGCCCTCATGGTGCGGACACTGGGCCTATACGGGTTTATGCTAGCTGGAATAGGACCCATGCCCATTAGATTCATTTATTTTATGTTATAATTTGTTTGGTTATTTAGAGATTTATGTTTTCAGTATATAACTTCAATTAGGAATTCTATTATGATTAGGAAGCATGATTTTGGGTAAGCATAAATTTTTTATGCAGTTTCTTCATTTAGGACTGTAAGCCTATTTAAAGGTCACTACTTCAATGAATAATGATCAGTTCAGTTTATGCAAAAAAATTTCGTTTTGATACCTCTGTGATAGAACTTCCCGTCGGTGTTGATTCCGACGCCGGTGCTGATGCCGAGAGTCACTGGTGCTGAATCCAGTGGTGGGTTTTTGTGCTGATTCCAAAAACCCAACCTTTGTGTGTTCATCGTCGCCATCGCCCACCTCTCGACCAAAAGGACTTTAGATTTGCAGTCATCGATGGCTTCCTTCCACTAATAGATCATTGGACTATCGTGCCAGTGTTGATTCTGCCGTACAGACCATCGACGACTTCATCTGGAGACCCACGGTCGCCATATTTTGCGCCGGTACCTTGGTGGTGGACCCTGGAGAAGTATTGTGGTTGAAAGTTGTTGCCTTTTGTCCATAAGCTCATCGCCGCCCCGTTCGTCTCGACGCCCTCCTTTCTACTGAGCAGATCTCAGGCTACCGCCACATATCCTTCTCCGTTTTTTCGCCTCAGCCTTCCTCTTTGCCGATCGGACCTCTAACCATCGTTGTACAACCGTCGCTGCGTTCTTCGTGCTGACCATCTAACGGAATGAGTTTACATCGCCATGGTGCCACCTCTGGTTGCTCGTCTCTATGGTCTCCTCTTCCGGCTGTTGCTTTGCCAGTTTGACCACCCACGACGATCCGCCATCGCGCCACTGCCATTGCCTCAGTCGCCATCGTGCATCGCCAGTCCTCTCTTCCTTCTGCTCGAGCACGACTGGTTTGGGTGTTATCTTCCTACTCGAACGATCGGGTCGGGTTTTATTTTTATCACAACGGTCGACCACTGGTTTTGGATTGGGTTCGGGTTTCACTTTGGACGAACGTCAATCATATAGCTATCACGTACTAGAAAGGGTTATAATCGTGGAGTGATGCAAATATTTCTCACCATATTATGTATTGTTTATCTTTGTTCAGTTAATGGCACTAATGTCATGTCATGATCGCAACATTACCCACAGGGACATCAAACCTGGTGAGAATTTTTTGCCAGTGACTCAGTAAAGATGTTTGACATTTATAAGTATCTATGCTTAGAACTTCTAATGGCTAAAGGGTAAGAGTTTTATGTTTGCACTGTTTTGGAATTTCTTCTCCTTGTCAAACATCTAATTACCAGTAGCTGTTAGTAAATAGGAAATAATACTCGTTCTTTAAGGTCTCCTAAACGTGATATAATCACTGCATAAAAAAAGGGGACAGAAACTCTGTTATCTGAGCTTTCTTAAAAAATTAGGCACATAATATGTGGGTTGCAATTCTGTGAAGTTTTGGCCCACTTTGATTTCTAGGCCTTGTAAGCTTCTGTTGAAAACCATAATTTGCAAATTAGCAGTGATTTAGTGTTTTAAAGGGAAAAACAATTGTGAGTTTGCATTAAACACATATCAGTTTACTGCATACATAGTTTTGTGCCTCGCTATGTAAATCAAGACCGAGATTGCAAACTATGATCATAACAGGCCTTGCTCATTGATGCTTGTGATTTTGATCCTAAATTTAACAGATGGAATTTTATTAGTTTCATGTGTTAAATGGGCTCTAATTTGATGCCTGATCAGTTTTAGCTAACCATCATAATGTCCCATGGCCCTACAGGCATTCAAACCATTGTAAAGACTTTATAGATCGGCTGACCAAGATGTTAACGGGTACGGGTACTTTTCTGTTAATATTAACATTGAGGGTTTTCCCTAGAGAAATATGATCATTTGGTGAGGGTTAGTCGTGCTGGATTTTTTCCCCACCTTAAGGGGGATGACTCCCAAGTCCTAATTGAAAAACAAGAATCAACGGCAAGGATAACACAAGTAAAATTCTTATAGAACTAAGAAGCAGGACTCCTATTAAAAGTAAATTTAACTAATGAAGCATATCCTGAGTGAGGGATGTATAGCCCCTTAAAGAAGTTTGTAGATGGCTGATGGGGCACTAAGACCTCATGCTTTCAGAGTTGTGCACATCGAGGTGCACCTCATGGTTTTTCAATAGTAATTTAAACATCCAAACTGTATTGTTGCATTTAAACAGTCCTTTTTCAGCTTCTTACGAATTACTAATTACTTATGTATATTTCTTTTGTGCGAAGAGAATATGGTTATTTGCTTCCAAGAGGAGGAAACAGGGAAGTGCTTGAGGTCAATTCCAAGTGGCGACAGACAGTACCCCATCATAATGTCCAATTTTATCAACCTTTATTATTTGTACTTTTCTCTTCATAATTCTCAAGCAGAAGTTTGAGACATCTAGAATTCTCTCTGGGTTTCTGTAATCATTAGAATTGTATGGATAATCCCAAGATTACATGATAGCTTTTAATGGGACAAACTTCAACGATGCATTTCTTACTCAATTCGTTTTCGCCGATTTTTTTCATTCTTCCTCATTTTTAGTGTTGTTTCTTATAATAATGATATCATAAAGATGTTGAGCCACCATGTACTATTTATTGTAGATTTTGTGGTTTTTTTATAGGATATCATGATGATTAGAAAGAGCATTAAAAATAAAGAAGAATAAAAATAATTAGCCCAAAATGGACTAAAAATGAGGGAGATGAACCGTTGAAGTTTGTCCCATTTTAATGGGTGATTACACAATACAGTGTGCTATCGTGTAATCGATTATACGATAGCCGAGCAATTACACAATGTAGTATGCTATTGTGTAATCGACTACACAATAGCACTCAATAGCTTTAAATGGGGACAAACTTCAACAATGTATTTCTTACTCATTTATTATCCATTTTTGCCCAAAATAAGGAAGAATAAAAAAATGGCCGAAAATGGACTAAAAATGAGGGAGATATGATTAGGGAGAGAGAAGGGAGATGGAGCAGGCCCGTGATTTTTTCGCCAGCTGTGAAATGCATTGAAGTGACAATCAGCTCTTTCAAGGGTGATATGTCACGCTGTTTTGCTTTCCAAACGGACGCAAGAAGTTGATTTACTGATAAGTGCAAATTTTCACTTGTCACTGCCAATAGGTACATTTCACCATTTCAGCTTCCAAACGTTTTCAAAGGTGATTGGTCACTTTCAGTCTTAAAAGGTGAAAGTTTTCAGCTTCCAAATGTGCCCCATATTGGACTTCTGAGTTTTCTTGTTAGAAATATTTTATTACAAAGAACTTTAATGTTGCAAATATTTTAGAATAACTTAAATCATCTTACTCGACCTTGTCCCTATGTTTTGTTAGACATTGGGACTGAGACTCTAGGAGCCATGAGAACCTTCAAGTTGTGTGACAACCCCAAAGTTTGTGAAAAATATAAAATAAAAATAAATTCCTTTTTGTTGGCGTCCTAAATTAGGAGTCTGGGTTTGATTTAGATTTTGGTAGATACTAGTTGGATAAGTCTGATAAGTGTAATCTTATATTCATACTTAATATAAGATTAGGTGAGTTGTAACGCGATGGGATAACCTAGAATAGATTCCATCATAGTGGGAGTCAGGTCACATGAGCTTGGCAGTGAGATGAGCCTGGCCCTGAGATAAGCCACCATTGGAAAAGTGTAGATGGACGGTGGAAAAAGAAACCTGCGAGGTTAGATTTGATTTCCTTTTAGGTGTCAGGGTGTATCTTGAGAGAATCTTTTTCTTTCAGATATGTTTGATTTAGGATTGACTTGAATAGGTAAGGGAGATTCTTTTTCAGCCAGAATTAGGCACCACATATATTGTGGATACTGGCCGGCCTTAGTTCTTCTTTGTAGACCGACCTCTCACTTTCTATTTGATCTCTCTCTCTTGTCTCTCCATATCTGTTGGCCGACCTAAGGAAGCGACAAGTAGGAGCATGATATAGTAGGAATAAACTCAAAACGAGAATCTTCGACAAACAGTTTGAGGTAGGATGATTTTACGTAATTTCTTCTACAGTCTTGTCTTTCTACAAAGCCTAAAATTCTTGTGTTTGAAGTCAAATATTATTGATATTCATGTTAATGTTACGATGAGTTATATTCATGCTTGTGTTTTGGAAAAATTTGCTCATGTTGCATATGTTATTATGTTGGAAATTGTATAAATTGATCATAGTTGTTTGTCTTATTCATATTTGTCACATGAGTTGTATTAAGATGAAAACTTTGATTAACATATATCTTTCCTTGTTGCTGCCATCACCTGGTTGCAACCTTGCTGTGCAACTTTAATTGTTTAAATCCATTGAGTTATTGTCTAGTTATGAAGATAATAATTATTATCAATTATCTAGGTTTAATCAAGTATCTACAATTAACTTGTTGTATTAACTGTCTAGACTAAGGTATTAAGTTATCACCTTGTAAAGACTCAAATAGCACTATAAGTCAAGTTGTGTAATCATTGTCAGTTTTGTTCCATGTCCCAGTTAGCTTGTCGAAAATATTAGGTAGTCAACCATGCTGATTGGATGGTCCAACATGCGGAGGTGTTATTAATTAATTACATATATCCAATAATCGAATTCTGTAGCATTAAGAATCCTAAAACTTGCAGTCGGTTTTGCTAATGTGCTGGCCGATCTTGTATTACCTTAAGCTGAGCATACTGATACATTAAAACCGATATGAGGGACATTACTACCTACAAAAAAATATGATACTTATGAGTTTTCAGGTCATGAACCAGTCTTTAGGATTAGAGCCTAGTGTTTCTTAAATCTTCTGTCTATGTTGTACACTTTGAACACCAATATAAAATTCCAGTTTGCATCTTTTTTAAAACCATGATGAGCAGCAAATCCTTATGTCTTTCTCTGGGGTTTTCTTCTTAGTACAATTACATGTAATGCATGTGTTTTCCTAAACGATTTTGATAGTTCTATCTGTAAAATCGGTTTCCACGGGGGTTAACACAACACCTATGTTCCTTGTGTTATTATTTAAGATTCCATAGGGGTTGGCACAACACCTCCGTTATTTGTTATCCGAGAACCAGCAAATTCGATGTTCTGCATCAATGGATTCTTCCTCTTTGAGTAATCTGCTGCCTATTGATCGTTTAAATATAAAACCCTTGCAAGTGAACAAGGCAATTGTACTACGGCGAGTATAAATACGGTTGTCGAACCTCAGGGACGGATTAATATTTTACCAAATTCAAGAGAAAACAGCAGTGTTGATTATAGACTAAGAAAGCAATGAACTTTTAACTAAACTAAGTGAGAATTAATTAATATGGAGAAGACCAAGGCTTCGAATCCACCACAATAAACTAGTGTATCGCTTCTCTCTCTCTCTTTTGAATAAAGATTTCCAATTAGCTAGCATATTCCTCTCGGACATACACTTGTCAACTCAAAATATAGTTGCTCTCCTCTTGGATGTAACACATAAACTAATTAAAACATGAAATTCTGATCTATATCTCTCGAGTATAAACCGAATTGACGCCGTATCATACCGATCGATCGTAGTTACTGTTCACGAATTTCAAATGGCTATAACTTTTCGCTCCGAACTCCGAATTGCGCGTGGTTGGTGGCGTTGAAAAGCTGACTTAAAATGAAGCCTGAATCAGTTCCATCAGACATTTGTACACGAAAGTTATGATGATTTAACCATTTGAGTTACTTTTCACCTCATTTCTGTGTATTACTCTTGTTTCCTACAAAAACCAAAAACTATATTAAAGCAGTAGTTATTTCTAATCAAACACTAGCATAATCATCAGTTTAGGAGATAATAAAATACGTAATTCATGTATAGATCACCTATAAATCAGGAAATGGATAGGAGAACAAGTATGGGTGAGTGTTCAGGAACAAAGAGAACTGACCAGTCTCCCAAGTATGGATACGACCAAAGATTGATCAAGTTGATGAGCAAGAGTACATTTGGGCCTCCCCTGTTTGGTGCACCAGTTGCTATGAAACGATCTTTTTCTAGTGGTGGCAGATTCATTCTGTCGAGATATAGCAAAGGTAAAACTCATCAGTTCTTCCATTGTGATTATGAGAGTTTTTTGGATTGGACTAATTGCTCTTGTCCTCTGTTTCTATACTTCTCCTCAATGTCCATGCGAAAAAACAAAATGATCTATTCCTCTCAAGTCTCAACACCTTCATGTCAAATATGTAACCAGCTAACTGCCACTCTGAAGCAAACCAGTTTTGCAGTTTTTATATATTCAACAAATTTAACTTTATAGTTCATGAGAAGAACTTCAGATTCCAAAGAACTATATAGCTGATATTCTATATGTCAGCTCTTTCAATGGGGCATCATTAGGCTTGATGCATAATTCTCAACTCCCCTACATCAATGTCATGACAAAGTAAAGACAGACACAGAGAGAGTGGATTACTACTATAACAATTCCTTAAAAATGGCAGCTTATAGAAGAAAACATTTTCAGTTTGCAATATGGTGCTTAGTGTCCTGCTAAACGAATTTCTTATCAGATTGGATGCAAACTAATCAGCAGAAAAAAAAAACTCATAAGAGAAATAATTTTTTTATTAACCTCACAGAGATATTTTCATCACCGAAGAAAAAGAAACCAAACAAAACTAAATAAAATGTTACATTGATCAATAAAAAATGTATATAAATAGGAAAAGGTCTCTTGCTGGTTACAAAAGTAATGATAAATGGTTACATGTCACATACAGCAACGGCAATTGTGAGAACTTCAATCACAGAATGTATGTTTGTTTGTCATCACGAATATCTCTAAACAAATCCATGTCACCACAACGAAGCCCAAATAAATCCATAGAAGAAAGGTAAGAAGTAAATTTCAAAAAATTAGTCACTTCCTCATTTCTACCAGAAATCGTTGCAAGAACATGTACCATCCCTGAAATGATGAAACCTCTAAGCATCTCTATTACTGACTTCCCGACCAGTAAGTTTTGACGCTACCTTCATAGCATTGTGGCAGTCTCTACAGGTGTGCAGGTTTTTAATAATGCAGACAGAGGAACAAACAGAGGTAATAATCAGAGCATGAGAAAGAGCCAATTTCTCACTGAGGTAGAATACAGCTTCCTCTTTAGATTCTGGATCCATGTCGTTCAACACAGCTGTTGTATCAGGTACATAACCTACCTCCCTCATCTGGGCACTTAAATATTTCAAATTCTCATGAATTTTGTAAGTTTCAGGATGGGAGGTGTCTCCTGCTTGATACTCATGTCTGACTCCTAGCCAATGGAGCTGAAAGTTTCTTCTCTTTCTCCTTAGCAACAACATCTGAGGCCTTCACAGGAACAAGACCCGCCTTTGATTGTTCTGTTAACACAGAAGCGTCCAAACACTCAACCATCTTGGCCCAGCGTTCCCCGAGTTCCATGTTCCCACACACTCTACTAAGGTTCATTAAACCACTCCACCATTTGAATAGTTCTTCCCACCGCAAATGCGAACGGCCGGCCACTGGGAGGAAACGAGCAGCTGCTTAGGAGGGAGAGGAAGCTACCTGGGATGGGATGGGAGAGAGACGAGACGGATTTGATGGATTATCGCTGTCTTTCTGGAATCCTTGGGGGCGATTGGCGCCGGTGGAGGTCAGGGAGGAGCTTGTTGCAGAAGCCAAAGGGAAGATGCAGCAATTGCGGGTTTAGCCAGGAGGAGGAGGATGCGGTCGCAGGAGAACCTGGGCACTAGTTCAACTGGACCTCGGACTGGGCTTGGCCGTGTCCCAGTTTTGAGTTTCCAAGGCATGGGTAGTTGTCCGTCAGACAGACACGAACATGGCTGTCCGTACAACCTTTTTCTCTTTTTCTTTTTTGAATGAGAGGGTGCGAAAAAAGATACAAACTCCTATATATTAAAACTTTGGGGAATTTATTAAATAATACTTATAAAATAATTAACGATCGGGAACATTGCAAAAATAATTCCCGATCTGGTTATCTAACTAGCCGCTTTTTTTAAGAAACTGGCCCGAAAGGCTTCGGTTCTTTAAGTCCCTTGTCCCATTTTTTCTTGCTTTTCACTTCTCAGACAAAAGCGATGCCTCTTATTAGACGCCTTTCGTTTCATTTTTTATACGACCGCCCCCTCGGGCTCGGCTGCACCGAGCCCTAGTGTAACATCCAGAAAATTAGTAAGTATCTTAAAACTGAAATTTGACCCTCTTAATGATTGATTTGACCATGTGGTGCTTTGTTTAAATTAAAGTTGGTGAGAAGAGCTTTCTAACGACACCAATTTTGTATGATTTGGAGTTCGGAGTAAAAAGATATGGGAAATTGAATAAAAATGATCGATCGCGCTAAAAACGATCGATCGGCTTATGGAACACGATCGATCGGCTTCGATCGGCTACGATCGGCGCCATCGCGCAGTTTGTAAACAGCGCAGGACGATCGATCGCCGTATTGCACGATCGATCGCCAGTTGCGGTTTGGCGAATTCTAACTTATTTTGAGACGGATTTATTTGGGAAAGATGCCATATCCTAACTAGACTTGTATTGCACGTTCCTAGGGTGATTTAGGGACTCTCCCATTGGTGGAAAGTGCCAAAGATATGGTAGAATTGATTGGGCAAAGATCTTCTAAAAACTCTATATAAACCCATAGAGTCTAGGCTTGTGCTTTTGAAAACTAAACCCTAGAACGTACAGAGGCTTTCCCCTCTCCTTCCCACGTTCATCCCTCTCTTAGAAGACCTCTTCTAGTGGGAATTGCTCAAGGGCTTGGATCAGGAGCTTTGAAGGAAGCGGAGGAGACGAACATCGCGTAGAAAGGCGACGTCTTTTGGTGATAAAGAGTAGGATGGTTTTTCCCTCTCGTCTTCTTCTTTTCTCACATTATATGATGAGTGTTCTTACTGATTACCTTGGAGTATTGCTTTGAATCTTGCGAGATTAATGATTTATGTCTTGTTTTCCATGTGTATCGCGATACATGCATATATGCCTTCATGCTTCATGTCTAGATGGTAAATCAGATCAAAGTTGGATGCTTTATTAATTTTATAGAAGATAAAAGTTCTGATATTGCTTTGATTATGATGTCTAATGATTGAGTCTTATGCTTTAATGATCGTTTTGCTTAAATCGACTTAATTGAAAGATATTTGGTCTAAGATTGTGTTATATGGGGAGAAACATGATAAAAAGGGAATCTTTTGGTAATTCTAGTTAATTCCAGGATCTGTAATTGATCTAGGAGGGGAGTACTATCATCTATCATGAGTATATTATCATCTATAAGTGGTTCGGAATAAGAATATTAAAGTTTAATCATGTGTTTCACTTTCGGCCAGAACTGTTTCTGCACAGACAGTCGACAGTAAATAATTCATAACTAATTCATATGATATCAGAAAAATATAAAACCGGTGGGGTTAGAAACTAGACTCACAAGGTATTCTCATTAAAAATTTCAGAAGATAACCTTAACTGTACAGTGTCTGGGAGCCGCCGGAAGGGGACTGTTGTGCATAAGACAGTGAGCAGAATCTAAGTGAAAATACTAAGTACTTAAGTAAAACCACTTAATATGATGTGAAGATGATATGACGTGTTAGTAACTAATACTAGACTATGTCCTTATGATTATCACAGTAAGGTTGGGTTATGGTTAATATGATAAATGGGGTAATACTTATGTCAAGAAAAACCGTAACTGTGTATTTGAAGATAAAGCGTTTGTGTCGGTTTGAGGTTCCATTTGGAATCCAAATCATCTAGGACTCACTAATACCTTGTCTCTGATTTATATATTACGATAAGACCTATAAGAATTTCCATCTAGGGCTGAGCATGAACGTATGTATGGATTGTGTTATTCTCTTTGTGTGACATTTCTACTTATACTCCGTATGAGAGTCTATTCCGGTGATTGATACCTTATGTGGTTAGAGTGTTGCGGCCTCTATTCCTTTGAATTATTATTCATCATGATTATTTGATTGATTCCTCCACTAGAGGTCTTGCGGGACTCTCTCCGGAAGTGGATTCATAGTATGCTCAAATTATGCCATTGCTTGATCTTGTGGGGTCACTAATATTTGTGGTACTGTGGTTCCATACTGCCCAAAAAGAGGCAACATACGTACGTTAGATTGTTAGACATTACGGAAGGTCTTCAGTCTCCGCCCATCGTGTCCGTAAGCACTGGTGGGGCCAGCATCCTAGACGCATGGCAGGGTTCCAAAAAGAGGACCCCTAGGGTGGTTCTGGTATAGTCACTTGCGGGTGATCGGTTCAGCGAGCAGAAATTGTACTCCTTTCACTTTTAATGTCTGGAGCTTTTTAATATGATTATCATTCCCTCCTTACTCATATGTGTAGTAGGAGCCTTATTGTTGTTTTCCCTACTTGCGGGTTGGAATTATTATTGACTAACCTTTCAGGTGTATAAATCCTTGGTTCAGTCCAGATGTTGCGGCATCTTCATAAACCTTTGTTATTCTTATCCTATTCATATTTTTTGTTCTAATTCAGTGGGTTTTTACATCCTACTGAGTGTTTCTATGAAATACTCATGCATCCTCTGATGCAGGCGCAAATGGAAATTGAGATCAGGAAGTTGCAGTAGTGAAGCGGTGTGTGATCTATACATGAAATATGCATTTTATTATCTCCTAAACTTATGTTTCTGCTAGTGTTTGGTTAGAATAACTACTACTTTAATATAGATTTTGGTTTTTGTAGGAAATGAGAGCAAAGATACAAAAATATGGCGAAAACGGACTTCAATGGTCAAATTATCATAACTCCGTGTAAAAATATCGGATTGAACTGATTCAAGCTTCATGTTAAAGTTCAAGATGTCAGCTTTCCAACGCCACCAACCACGCGCAATTCGGAGTTCGGAGCAAAAAGTTATAGCCATTTGAAAATTCCGAACAGTAAAAACGATCGACCGCATCCTTATGCGATCGATCGCGTCTTCCGCGTGAAAACACTACATTGAAGAAAACGATCGATCGGACACCAAAACGATCGATCGTATCTACTGGAATTTTTGGACTTGCGAAGACAGTAAAAACGATCGATCGGCTTCGTCCGGCATCGTTCGCCATACGATCGATCGGAAGCAATTAACAAAGGAAAACGGCTTCGTTCGGCAGCGTTCGCAAGGCGATCGATCGTTCTATACGGGCGATCGATCGGTGCATACGGAAAACACAATTTAACCCTATTTTGACTCGGATTTGGAAGGGGATTTGAGGGCTTTCCTTCACCCCTATATATATGCCTTAAGGGAGAACGTATGGGGTATGCAAGAATAGAGTTTTGAGTTCTTTTGGAGACCTTGGAGGCTAGAGCAAAGGAAGAAGAAGAAGAAGATGAAGAACTTGTTGATGGATTCTCTTCCCATGCTTGGCTAGACTCTCTTCCAAGGCGTAGATGAAACCCAACTGATTGGTTGTATTGTTTCTTTCTCTCATATTATGTTTTTATTCTAGTTGGTGTATGAATCTTTGTTATGCAATAAAAGTTAATTCATTAGAGTTTATTCTTTGTACTCGAGAGAGACAAGAGTGGATCTTTGTGGATTTCAATCTGAAAGAGCACTTGCGTGTCCGAGAGGAACGTGAGGGCTCTGAAGTGTTACATATTAATAAAGTCTCATTGGTTTATACTCGAGAGAGATAGATCACAATTCCATGTTTTAATAGATTTATGTGTTACATCCGAGAGGAGGGCACTATAATTTGAATTGACAAGTGTATGTCCAAGAGGAATACACTAGCCAACTGGAAATCTGAATTCAAAAGAGAGAGAGAGACGATACACTAGTCTATTGTGGTGGATTCGAAGCCTTGGTACTTCTCCTATTGATTAATCTCAGCTTAGTTTAATTAAAGTTCATTGCTTTTCTCTAGATTAATTAAAAACTGCTCCTTTTCTCTTGAATTTGGTAGAATATTAATCCGTCCCTGAGGTTCGACAACCCTTTCCATACTCACTGTAGTACAATTGCCTTGTGCACTTGCAAGGGTTTTATATTTAAACGATCAAGTTTTTGGCGCCGTTGCCGGGGACGGAAGCCAATAGTTTACCAGATTCTTAGCATAATTAGTGTTAGAGTAGTTTAGTGAGTCTTAACTTAGATTATTTATCAGTAGCTTAATTTGTGTTTTTTTTTTTTTTCTTTCTTGCAAGGTTAAGAGAAGACGTGGAATTCTCGCCAACGTGGAAGGGCCACCCCTTCCCCTAGTTTGCATTCTCTTATTCTTCCCTTTTTAGATTAACTTGTGTGTTTGGTGTTTTTCTTTTCTTTCTGTGACTGCATGTTGTGCTAGTTGTGGCTATTAGGACTGCTAGTTGTCGATATCTAGGACTGATGATTGCTAGTTGTGGATATCTAGGGTTGTTTATTTGATTTGTGGATGTGTGATATTGTGGTTCAGTTGATGAATGCATGGTGAAGAAATGTCTTCACCTTTCTATGGATTTAGCCATGAGAACCCATATAAGAGCTTTAATGATTATTGTTCTTCACACACACGTAATTCCCCTCCCTATGAAGTGCCCTACTACCCACATTCCTTATATGCTGATTCTTACAACTGTGGTTGGGATAATCACTCTAATTTTGGGAGTGGCACATCTTCTCTACAATACACAACTCCTTATATGTCGGAACCATGCGCCCTGTGTTTAAGTCCCATTCACACCCCAGTGGAGTGCCCTTTGGCCCATGAGTACCCTGATTTTATAAAAAAATATGTTAATGAGGTCCAAAGTCTTCATAGGTGGGAGGATCATCCTAATAACCCTTGGGAGCAACCCAACCCTGGGCCCACTCTTCATGAGGCCCTTAGACAAGATTTCCTAAGCCAACAACTACCTTACCAACCAGCCTCTAATCCTCAGTTTGACCAAACCAATAAGAAACCATCCCTAGAAGATCAAATGAGCCAAATGCTAACCACCCAATCCACTCTCCTCTCAGCTTTCAGTGCGATGGAAGCCAAGGTGGAGACTATGATAGACACCAAATATAGAGAGTTGACAGGTGAGTTGAGTATCCAGGCCCAGATTATCCATTCCCATACACAGGCTCTTGCCAACATTGAAACACAGTTAGAACAATTGGCAGAAGCCATGAATATTAACGAAGAATGCATTTTACCTGTCGAACCCCAAAATCCGAAGGGCCAATTTTCTGATGAAGGGATCTGTTTTTCCCCTGATTATGATGTTACATCCCTTCAGAATGCCCAAAGGTTTGACAATGAGCTTGAGTGGGCTTTACATAATGATCAAGAGGATGTAGAAATTAAAGAAGAAGTGAGTGTGTTGATAGAACCAAATTTTCAACCTTCTTCTATATCTGAGGAGTTGCAGTCTACGGCACTATCACCAGAACCTTCTATTCCTGAAACACCATTCATACCATGTCTTGACCAATCTAACTCTTTGTTTAATGAACATAACTTGGACTGTTTCATAGATAGTTTAGTTGCTTCAGTAATTGAGGAAGCTTTCCCAATTGGGTTACTAGAAGAGGTCCATAAGGCCAAAATGGTTGATGTGGGGGAGGAGGTTCCCTTTATATTAAAATTTTCTGATGACCATCTTCCATGGACAATGCAGGGACCCCTCTTTCCAAAGCTTCCCTACCCACTACTCCATCCTTTTATTCCACGATGTGCTCCATATTTAGGCAACAAGGATAGGAGTGTGTGGTGCAATCATTTAATTGATCCAGGTTGATGACTTGATAATCAGGACCCTACAGAGGATCGTGGCTACGTCTGGCTGAAGACGTTAAACTTAGCGCTTGGTGGGAGGCAACCCACGTATTCAGGTGTATTCTCTCCTTTATCTGATTTTCTTTGATATATGATCATTGTCATTTTATATTTTTGTTCACATTGAGGACAATGTTCCTAATAGGTTTGGGGGAGGGAATATTACTTTCACAAAAATAAAAATTAAAAAATAGAAAATTAAAAAAAAAATCATAAAAATTTTGATTAGTTTTTAGGTTGTTTGTTAGTATTTTTTTTCAGGTTTTGATAGTTTATCCCGTAATGATGCATGTTACAATTTTTAAGAGATTAATTTGCATTGGAAGTGTGAGTAAGTATGCTGGAGGATAGATACACTTAACTGAGCATATCTTTCTGTTACAGTCCTCTTGGAACAAGTGCTTGAACTAAGAAAACTCACTCACACACACTAGTACATAAGGTAATACCATCTAGAGATTTGTTGAATGCTAATCTACAGTGGGATGTCTTTAGTCATAGTCATTGGATGATGTGTAGTTGTCTGTTGAGCTTAAAAGATCATGATAGACCATTTACTTGGCTATGGCAAGGGATTGGAACCGGAAATAGGTTGAGAGTATAATACAGCCTGGACAAAATAAAGATGTGCTGAAAATATGAATGTGTGAAAATGAAAAAAAATGTGCGAAAAAATGAAAACAAAATGAAAGAAGAAAGAGGGCTGCTTGACTTTATAGGATTAACTTAGGCTGATGCTCGGGCCCGAAGCGGTCTCTTAAAACCTAATGCCCTAAGCCGAATTGGCTGGGAGTCATTGGCCTGAGTCATTGCTAAACCTAAGCATCTTGAAGTCAGGCCTTACACAGTCCTAGCGGAAAAAAAAAATCTGAAAGAAAAAAGAAAAAAAAAGTCTATGGTGTATTATCCTCTCAAATCTAGAATGTTGGACCCGAAGGAGGCGCGCAGATCTGTGCTATCATGAACCTAAAGATGACGATGACTATGTAGATTCTAATGTTCTTTGGTTAATGGGTAACATTGGATCTGTATAAACAGAAATTTAGAATGTATTGCTACAATGTTCTACACTTTCTACTATTTATATTATCACACTATATTATATTTGAGCAGAAATTTCCAAGATGAAAGTGTGGAATAAAACCACTTACTTGAGGGCTTCTATATTCCTGTTGATTATGAACCAAGTACATGTGGTTGATTTTCTTAAGCATTGTAGTATGTATTTATCGGGATAATAGGTTTGCTTGTTTTTACAATGTTTTTATTTTTGCTTTGTTTTGAACTTAGGTTAATTAGTTTAATAAATACATGTTTGTGGGTAGCATGGCTGCAAACCCTCACGAGACAACACTCGTCCTACTAGGGACACCTAGAGGTTTAACGGCTTGTTGCATACGCTCAATGCAATCGTGTTCCCTACGAAAGTGGTGTTTATTTTTATGCATTAGTTCCTTACTTTGTTTGATTTTGTTTTGTTTTGTTTTGCTAGGGACTAGCAAAATGTAGGTTTGGGGGTGTGATCTATACATGAAATATGCATTTTATTATCTCCTAAACTTATGTTTCTGCTAGTGTTTGGTTAGAATAACTACTACTTTAATATAGATTTTGGTTTTTGTAGGAAATGAGAGCAAAGATACAAAAATATGGCGAAAACGGACTTCAATGGTCAAATTATCATAACTCCGTGTAAATATATCGGATTGAACTGATTCAAGCTTCATGTTAAAGTTCAAGATGTCAGCTTTCCAACGCCACCAACCACGCGCAATTCGGAGTTCGGAGCAAAAAGTTATAGCCATTTGAAGATTCCGAACAGTAAAAACGATCGACCGCATCCTTATGCGATCGATCGCGTCTTCCGCGTGAAAACACTACATTGAAGAAAATGATCGATCGGACACCAAAACGATCGATCGTATCTACTGGAATTTTTGGACTTGCGAAGACAGTAAAAACGATCGATCGGCTTCGTCCGGCATCGTTCGCCATACGATCGATCGGAAGCAATTAACAAAGGAAAACGGCTTCGTTCGGCAGCGTTCGCAAGGCGATCGATCGTTCTATACGGGCGATCTATCGGTGCATACGGAAAACACAATTTAACCCTATTTTGACTCGGATTTGGAAGGGGATTTGAGGGCTTTCCTTCACCCCTATATATATGCCTTAAGGGAGAACGTATGGGGTATGCAAGAATAGAGTTTTGAGTTCTTTTGGAGACCTTGGAGGCTAGAGCAAAGGAAGAAGAAGAAGAAGATGAAGAACTTGTTGATGGATTCTCTTCCCATGCTTGGCTAGACTCTCTTCCAAGGCGTAGATGAAACCCAACTGATTGGTTGTATTGTTTCTTTCTCTCATATTATGTTTTTATTCTAGTTGGTGTATGAATCTTTGTTATGCAATAAAAGTTAATTCATTAGAGTTTATTCTTTGTACTCGAGAGAGACAAGAGTGGATCTTTGTGGATTTCAATCTGAAAGAGCATTTGCGTGTCCGAGAGGAACGTGAGGGCTCTGAAGTGTTACATATTAATAAAGTCTCATTGGTTTATACTCGAGAGAGATAGATCACAATTCCATGTTTTAATAGATTTATGTGTTACATCCGAGAGGAGGGCACTATAATTTGAATTGACAAGTGTATGTCCGAGAGGAATACACTAGTCAACTGGAAATCTGAATTCAAAAGAGAGAGAGAGACGATACACTAGTCTATTGTGGTGGATTCGAAGCCTTGGTACTTCTCCTATTGATTAATCTCAGCTTAGTTTAATTAAAGTTCATTGCTTTTCTCTAGATTAATTAAAAACTGCTGCTTTTCTCTTGAATTTGGTAGAATATTAATCCGTCCCTGAGGTTCGACAACCCTTTCCATACTCACTGTAGTACAATTGCCTTGTGCACTTGCAAGGGTTTTATATTTAAACGATCAGTCGCAGGAGCCGTGAAGATTTAGAGTTTATATTATTTGCTTTGCTTATTTGATGCTTATGACATTTAATGGCAATTGTGTGCCATAGATTTATAGGTTTATTTTATTTTGACTTTCTTAAATGGATTATTATTATTAAGTAATTTTCATTCCATAGTATTCATTAATGTTTGTATTTGTATTGCACTGATTATGGGCATGACCGATTACACATCCTTTTGAGATGATCGTAATTGGTGGTGAAATCGACTGTTCGGTCTCGCGCCCGAGATTCTCTACCTCCAAATGTATATCATTGATTGGCTTCCGCACTCAGATCGAGGTATGGGATTTCGGGGCGTGACACCTAGTCTTCATTTGCCCTAGTCTTCTCCGGCTCAATCCACCTCTGGCCAGCCCCTCCTCTCCCTGTGCTCGCCCCGGCCACCTCCTCGCCTCAGCCAGCTCTTCCTCCTCCCGTCGCTCACCCCGGCCAGCTCCTTTGGCCACTGCCTCGCCTCGGCCAGCTCCTCCTCCCCCCACCTCCTTGCCCCAGCCAGTTCATCCAAAAACCTCCGCCTCTCTGATCTGGCCACCTCTTCGCCTCTCTTCTTCAGCTACCTCCTCGCCCCGACATCGCTCTCTTCTCCTGCCCCCAACAGCTAGTTTCTCCGGACAACCAGTACGCGACTGCGCCTCGACTGTGTGTCTACAGGTAATATATGTTTAATATCTGAATCGAAGTTACAAGTACGTATTGATTTAGCTTTAGCATTGTATGAAATAGATTGTGTCATATTTGAGTAGTATTTTTTTAGTATTTGTTAAAGGTTTTGTGAGGAGAGATGGCGGGAGAAATGGTTTCGTTTGTGCTAAGGCATAGAGGCAGAATTGATAGAGGTGAATACAAAGGTGGTGAAATCGTAGAATTATTTATTAATAAGCCAAATACTTACGAGGAACTAGAGATGCAAGTGCCCAATAAAATGGGATGGAACCAATGATTTTGGAAAATTTGTATCAAGTGCAAGATGCTTCTTTTTGGAATGACTACCATACTACCAATTGATGATGACAACTCTATGCAATAAATGCTCTATATTGCGCCTCGTGTGTATACCTTCGAGCTATTTGTACAAAAAAAGGCGTGCATGCCTAGGTTTGCAAATGATGGCGAAGGTGGAAGTAGGAGTTCTCGCAAAAATAGGTCGAGTGGAAAGTTGAAGGGAAGGCATATGGAAGAAAATGAAGTAGATGGTTTGTCTATATCATTAGCATGCAACGAACCCAACTTTCGCTTAGTTGGAGGGAAGTTTATTTAAAAAATGTAGTTTAACCATTCAACTTACGATTAATTGAATTGTTTATTCATGATATTAATTTTGTTTTGAATAATTTAGGCACACATCTCATGCTCATGAAGCGATGAATCTTGGGATGGCACGAGGTGGTGAATGGTTTGGCACACAAACATCATTTCATAACCCCTATACTTACATTGGTTCAAGTGGTTAGGAAGAGGGAAATGTGAATGATGAGGAAGACAAAGGGGAGAATGAGGAAGAGGATGGGGTCAATGATGAGCAGGTGCCTAATTCGCCGGCTAATAATGTTGAAGACGTACGAGGAGAGGATAATGTGCAAGAGATGGTTCATAAAGAGAGAGATGAATTTGTGGAAATCACAATTACTACAGATAACTTGGATGACTTTGAGGCAGAGTTGCCATATGAGGAGGAGCCGCAATATGCACGAATAACAAATAATGAAATAGATAGGGCAATTAATCGGGGTTTGCATGAGGAGACATGCAATGACGAAGGAATATATGTGGGGCAAATATTCCCTAATAAAGATGAATTTGTACATGCAGTGAGTTTTTTTCAATAAATGCATGATGTTCGCTATAAAGTGTCGCGTACAAGTCCAACACAGTACACAACAAGATGTCAATACCCGACTGCCCATGGAGACTACATGCATCAATGAGGGGCATATATGTGGGCAAAATATTCTTTAGTAAAGATGAATTTGTACACGCAGTGAGTTTGTTTTCAATAACGCATTATGTTCGCTATAAAGTGTTGCGTACAAGTCAGACATGATACACGGCAAGATGCCAATACCCTGACTGCTCATGGAGAGTATGTGCATCAATGCGGATGGGGATTAATGATTTTAAAGTGAAGACGTATGGTAGATTTTTATTACAGGTGCAAATCACCATGGGGAGTGGGAGTATTGTTTGTTCACATGTTAGTTTTGGAATCCATGGCAAACTGTATATGAGATAATCCCAAATAAGTCACATTTGAAAACAAGCTGAGCTTCAACAAAGAAGTTGAGTGGTTGATGTGAGACACAATTGCTCCCAAAAAAAACCCGAAATGGTTACAAGCAATGATACTAATAGTAGACTTGATGCACAAGATGAACTATCAAACTGAACCTAAGTCCAATTGGTAGGCGGGGCAAACCAACCAACTGGATTTATTTTCTTGATCACAATTTGAGTCCCCTGGGCCACAACTAGGCGAATAGACCGAGTAACCCCCAGCAAACATTCAGTTCCAAGAATAACAACTACCATAAAAATAACCTTTTCTTCAAAAATAAATTCATTTCTTGTTTTCTAGATCATCCAGATAATATTGAGATACATGTTTGTTGTGACCGGCAATGGTCACAAGGTATCTCGACGACAAAAGTGAAAAGAAAGAAGAAAAGTAATAATTGGAATGGTTTTCTATTGCATAACCTCCCACTGAGGAAGACGTCCAACATATAAAGGAAGGAGATGGCGCGCCTGCCTAGGGGCGCGCACCATCTGGCCAAACTGATGGGCCACTAATTGGCCTAATTATTCTCACTCAGCCCGTTACCTAACAATTAGCCTAAACGGGCCTGATTACAATAAGATACGCAATATTAATCAACTATTCTGTTGGCATGATGACTGCTGCAGACTTTGGCCCATGACGCATGCATAAGGCCTGGTATGGCGTTCACAACAATCCACCACGCTCTGCTTATCGGCTTGACCTCAAGGCGACCAGTCCGGAAAACGAGCCATAATGTCGTCCTCCACTTCCCACGTAGCATCTTCCAATGAATGACCCTTCCATGCTAGCAATATCTTTGTAATAATGTGACCCGCCTGACGAACGCGTCGTTTGTCAAGGATAGACGCTGGCACGGGAGTATCCGTATCCACAGGAGGCATGAGAGACAAGGGCCCGCCTAGAGGAACGGACGATGCATCTCCCACAAAGCAGAGAAGACGTGAAACATGGAAAACTGGGTGCACCAATGACCCCGGAGGTAGAGTCAAGGCGATAAGCAACGGGCCCGATACGGTCGAGCACAGGATATGGCCCATGATAACGAGGTGTGAGCTTGGAGCAACGGGCCCGATACGGTCGAGCACAGGATATGGCCCATGATAACGAGGTGCGAGCTTGGCCTTGTCCGATCTGAACAAAAGAAGTCTGTCGCTGCGGGAGAACGGACACATAGACTAAATCACCCACTTGGAAGGCCCGATCAGATCTCTTCTGATCAGCAAGTTATTTCATACGATTCTGGGCGGCTGCGAGATTTGCTTTTAGCTGCCGAAGAACCTCATCTCGTGTTTGCAACACATAGTTGACCTTAGCAACGGACGACCTGTGAGGCACATAAGAGAGAACTGAAGGAGGTGGACGGCCATAGACAACTTCAAACGGTGTAAACCCTGTCCGTGTGTGATAAGCCGTATTATAAGACCATTCAGCCCAGGGAAGAAGTTGTAGCCATTTACGAGGTTGATCCCCCATAAAGCAGCGCAAATATTGCTCCACATACCTGTTGACGACCTCCGTCTGGCCATCTGTCTGGGGGTGATAAGCCATGCTCATGGTGAGTTTCGTTCCTTGGATAGTAAAAAACTTACGCTAGAATGTAGAAACGAAACCCTTGTCTCTATCCGAGACAATAGTCTTAGGCATTCCGTGCAACCGAGCAATTTCTTTGACAAAAGTTTCAGCAACTGTCCGGGCTGTAAAAGGATGGCTCAAGGCACAGAAATGAGCATATTTGGAGAGCCGATCCACCACCACAAGAATGACTGACTTTCCTTGGACCACGGGCAAGGCTTCGACAAAGTCCATAGAGATATCCTCCCATATCTGATCTGGAATGGGAAGGGGCCGAAGGAGACCCTGTGGAGAGGTAGTGGCAGCCTTAGCGCGCTGGCACGTGTCACAGGCAGGAATTTTGGACGTCCTTTCGTAATCCCGGCCACAGAAAACTCTGGCTTACTCGTTTGTAGGTCCGGAAGGCACCCTCATGTCCCGCCATCAGCGTATCATGAAAATGTGAAAGCACTCGGGCGACGCAAGTCCCCACTGTTAGGCACCCATAGCTTCCCTTTCCAAAATAAAGTGTCACCGTGCCAAGTGAAGGAAGGATCATCCAATTGATGCTTTGTGGAGACGTTCGATCAGCTGACTAGTGTCGGGGTCCTCCGTATAGGCGCAATGCAGATCAGGAAGGAAGGGACAAATCGGGCCAGTCATAGCCATACAAGCATCCTCCGACGAGCGCCTTGACAGGGCGTCGACAGTGTTCTCAGACCCCTTCTTGTATATGATCTCATAGTCATATCCCAGCAATTTGCTCACCCAGCGCTGTTGGGCTGGAGTAGACACCCTTTGTTCAAGAAAGTACTTCAATGGCTGATGGTCGGAGCGGATGATGAAACTCGACCCAACAAATAAGGTCGCCACTTGGTGACTGCATGAACAATGGCCAACATCTCTCTCTCGTAGGCCGAGAGTGTCAAGGAGCGGCCTGTAAGAGATTTACTGAAGAAAGCCACTGGCCGTTCCTTCTGCAAGAGGTCCGACCCTATGCCTGTGTCCGATGCATCCGTTTCCACCACAAATGGAAGTGTGAAATCTGGCAAGACCAAAACGGGTGCAGTAACCATAGCCTATTTCAGATGATCAAAAGCCTCTTGCGCTTCGCCTGTCCATGCAAAGGCCCCCCTTTTGAGTAATGCGGTCAGTGGGCTGGCAATAATCCCATACTGGCTGATGAATCTTCGGTAATATCCAGTCAACCCCAAAAAAACCTCGGAGGCTTTTGACACACGTGGGAGTCGGCCACGACAGCATGGCGGATACCTTCGCGGGATCAGTGGGAAACTCCCTCTTGCGCAATGATATGGCCCAAGTACTCCACCTGCCTACTACCAAAGGAACACTTCGACCATTTAAGAAATAAGGAATGAGTCCGTAAAATGGAGAAAACTGACCCCAAATGTTCCAAGTGTGCATCCCACGACTGGCTGTATATGAAGATGTCATCAAAGAAAACCAGGACGAACTTTCTGAGAAAGGGCCGGAACAAGTCATTCATGAGACTTTGGAAAGTAGCAGGAGCATTTGTCAGACCGAATGGCATGACTAAGAACTCGAAATGACCATCATGTGTCCTGAATGCAGTTTTGTAAACATCTGACGGTCGCATGCGGATTTGATGATATCCTGCGCGCAAGTCAAGTTTGCTAAACACCCTGGCGCCGGCCAGTTCATCCAACAACTCCTCTATAACTGGAATTGGGTACTTGTCCTTGACGGTAATAGCATTCAAGGCACGGTAGTCGACACAAAATCGCCATGACCCATCCTTCTTGCGGACCAATAGAACCGGGTGAGGAGAAGGAGCTATTGTTGGGTTGGATAATACCGGACTGTAGCATGTCGCGCACCAGGCGCTCAATCTCCGCCTTGTGCACATGAGTGTAGCGGTATGGGCGCACATTAGCCGGTACGGCATCCGGTAGAATAGGAATGGCATGGTCATGCGATCGGGCAGGTGGTAGGCCGGTTGGCTCCGAGAATATGTCGGCATGATCATCTAGTAAGGAACGCACGTCCTCCGGTATGTCGGTCTGTTCAACATCCACCACTGCCCGTTGTTGCAACAAGAGCCCTTGGGGCGCAAACTTGAAGAACGACCCCATAACCTGGGCCGTATGCAAGGCACCTGGTTGGGCTCCTTGGAGGCGAACCCGCTGTCCATGCACCTCGAAATCCATAATAAGGTCCTTAAAGTTCCATACTACATCCCCGAGGTCCTGCAGCCATTGGACCCCTAGGACCACATCCGCCCCCTTCGTGGGCAGTAGAAACAAGTCTGTGATGAAGGTGTGGCCTTGGATAGTAAGGGCAGCTTGGGCGCAGACCCCTGAACTCCTGAGGTGTTTGCCGTCCCCAATAAGCACGTCAAAAGGCTTGGCATCGGACACATAGCAACCCAATCGTTGTGCAACCTTGTCGTTGATAAAATTGTGTGTCGACCCACTGTCTATCAATACTGCCACCTCCTATCGCTTGAGGAGTCCCTGTACCCCCATGGTGTGTGGGGTAAAGGTCCCTGAGTAAGCGTGCACGGAGATCTCAGGTTGCACGTCAGGGTAATCTGGGGTCATTTCCTCGTGCTGGGAAGAAACATCCTCGTCGACTTCTTCTATGAGTAAACTTCCCCGTACTGCGCACCTGTGCCCGGGAACAAACTTTTCATCGCACCAGTAACATAGCCCCTTGGCTCGGCGCTCCTCCATCTGCACAGTTGTGAGTCTCCGAACAGGGGGAACAACAGAGCTAGTCGTCATAGGTCGACTGGGATTTGGAGCAGGAGACGGCAGTGGCCCCAGCGCTGGGCTAGCAGAGGCCCTTGGTGGAAAATTCCCACGTCCCCCTCTTCTTTGTCTGGTCAATTTCTCCTCTTCGATGCGTGCATGACGCACCACATCTCTCATCGTGTGACAAGGGAAATGCCGCATTTCGTCCACTATGTCCGGCTTCAAGCCACGCTTGAAAGTGCCAACCAGTGCTGCGACCGGGCCAGTCTGGCAAACGGTTCGCAATCTTCATAAACTCCGAATAGTATGCCCTCACGGTTGTTGTTTGCCGGATGGTGGAAAGCATCTCGTTGAAATCCTGAAATTCGTTCGGCCCCAAACTGGATGCACAACTCATTTGAGAACGACGCCCAAGTAGGGAATCGTACCTCCTTCTCAAAGGCCTGGTACCAGACCGAAGCATCTCCATCTAAATGAAAAGCGGCCACTCGCAGTCACTCGACATCTGAAAAGGTCCCTTGATAAGTGAAGAACTTGTCCACCTTGTATAGCCACTCCACGGGGTCCTCTTCACCATTGAATCGTGGAAATTGGAGCCGCGCCAACCTGGGTTCTGCGCTGCCCCTTTGGCCTCCACGATAGCCCAGAGACTCCTCCCAATCCGCATCCAATTCACGCTGGACGTTTCGCAGGTGCGGATTCATTGTATCATTTCCTCGAACACCTGGAGTGCCTCATCCCTCAAGGCTAGTTCTGCCCTCGTCAGCGCCTGGGTTAAAGGAACCCAGTTGGATTCCTTGTGCGATGGAAGACCCAGCGTGCAGGGCCTGTGTAGAGCCGCCAAACACACTAGACCCCCCCTTGTCGAACTGGGCCACCAAAAACTCCTGGTGGTGGCGGTGGAGGAGTGATTGTGGCTGTCTGGCTGGCCGGATTCTGTGCCTGGTTTTGGGGATTGGATCGTTTCCAAATTCTACAGTCAAACCCCAAGCGCACTGATCATGCCGATCAGCACCTCCTGGTTGGATTCCGTCGTCGGACGTGGACTAGTCACCTCTTTCGCCGTCTTAGGTTCCTCCCGGATTTCGGGCATACCCAATGGTTGTTTGCGAGGAGGCATGGTTGCTCTGCGATCGGCACCGCTCTGATACCAATGTTGTGACCGGCAATGTTCACAAGGTATCTCGACGGCAAAAGTGAAAAGAAAGAAGAAAAGTAATAACTGGAATAGTTTTCTATTGCATAACCTCCCACTGAGGAAGACGTCCAACATATAAAAGAAGGAGATGGCGCGCCTGCCTAGGGGCGCATGCCATCTGGCCAAACTGATGGGCCACTAATTGGCCTAATTATTCTCACTCAGCCCGTTACTTAACAATTAGCCTAAACGGGCCTGATTACAATAAGATACGCAATATTAATCAACTATTCTGTTGGCATGATGACTGCTGCAGACTTTGGCCCGTGACGCATGCATAAGGCCTGGTATGGCGTTCACAATAATGTTCAAAGCACCTTGCCATGCAAATCCATCAAAAGAGTTTGGGTAACTTCTATCCCAAAGCCTTGGAGGGCATTTGGGAGCACTTTCTTAAACGATTTTTTATTTTTGGTAAATTGAACATAGCCCCCCCTCCCCATGAAGTATAACTAAAAAATATTTAACCACTATGTGTTATTAAAACTCCCACATAACCATTGTGCCGTAACAGTGAAATTTAACAGTGTTAAGCTAAAATTTGAATTCTAGGATTACCCATTTCACTTATCTTCTCTTTTCCAATAAAAAAAACTCATTCTATTTTCTCCTCCCTCCTTGTCTAAAAAAAATCAACATTTTCCGTCTTGCACCTTGCTCCTCATTCTCCTAGAGCATTTTCAAATCTAATTAATACGCACTTGTCGCTTGATTTGTTAAACAAGGGTTAAGTGTAATTTATAAATATTACATAGGGTTATTGAAATTCGGACCCTTGGGCTATGCATGAAGCTCATGTGGCTAGCTCTTCAATCCAAGTCAATTGCATTTGTTACTATTGTGTATGCAGTTATGTCCCAAAGCCACTGGCCATGGCCATGGTTCTTCTGTTGGCTCCAACATTGCCTTCTTGTACTGGTTGCCAGTTTTCTTGTAGCAACTACCATTGCCTTTTAAATAGACGAGGTTGACGAATATAAGACTGTTGAAGTTGTACATTTTCTATTTCACTTCCTTTGTAGCTTTTGATGATCATGATATGATATCCTCAATCTGGAGGAGGATAGCTAAATTATTATTCTGGAAGAACATTCTTAATTACCAACATGTTGATAGACGAGTACCCCTGTGATGTGGATAATTTATTTTTTCTCATATTAATTATTTGGATTGGAAATCCAAAATGAATTGAAATTAGAGTGGACAATTAATGCAGAAAAGATGGAATACTATTATTTTCATTCATAAGGAACATTAGTTAGAATGTCAATTCATACCCTTTATGTTTTTAACATACCCAAGGACTATTACTAAAAGTTACTTAAATATTGCTAAAGATACGAAAAGTAGCCTCTTTGGGTCATGCTTAGAAAAAAATTAGTGTAAATAGTCATTACCAAACGATGAGGTCTCAAGTTTTTTTCATATTACGTGGTCAATCAATCAGTTAGGAATTTCATACTACTATGAGTTTCTGCTGAAATACCATATCACCAAAAAATGCCACATGCTCTTCCCAAAATACCCTCTTGACTACCTTTTATGGTTTTACACACCAGACACATGCTGCACACTGAAACATTGGGACCTCACAGATAATAAATACTTATAACGACCACTAATTAGTGCCAGAGCCCGATCCCCCCATTTTTTTTTCTTTTTATATTAATGGCATCAGCAACCGGGTCAACCCCGGTTGGACCTGCCCGACACGCAGCTTAACCGGGTCAACTGGGTCGATGATCAATCCGGTTTTTCGAATTGAGGGGCCGTTTGGGGCGTGATTATTTGTAAATATCCACAGTGAATTTTTCAGATCCACTGTAGCATCCATGTTTTTTCCATATCCAGCGTGAAACACGACCTGATTATTAGCAAATATCCCGGTTGGACCTGCCCGGCACGCAGCTTAACTAGGTCAACCGGGTCGACGATCAATCTGGTTTTTCGAATTGGTGTTTCAGCTGGATATTGAAAAAACATGGATGCTACAGTGTAGCAAAACATCCACAAACGGCCCCTGAATTACTTGTTGGGTTTAAAACCTTGGACCCAACAAGTCTATTATTTTTCCGATTGAAGGCCTCTTTTGCCAGCCAGCCAATGCGCTATTAATATGAGAAGGACAAAAAGAAATAGGGAAATTAATATGGAATAAGTTTTTTTCAAATCCAGACGATTAATATGTTGTGAACCTGGTTCACAAGAGTAATATGGATCATTGTAGAGAAATTATAAAGAAAGTGGACAGAGAGAGTGAGAAGAAAGAGGGATAATTAAAAGCTAAGACTAAACTTTGATTCTCATTGCATGACCCCAAAGAGTACGATGGCTACATATTTATAGGCGTAAGAGTCTTTCAACTCTAGAAATCCAATTTCTATTAATATCCATATCCTACCCATAATAGACAATTAATGTAAGAAGAACAAATTCAATTGAGAAAGTAAGTCCAAGTCCTAATTAAGTATAGAATTCTGAAGACATTTGTCAAAAGAGAAGTAGTACATTGGTGAGGAACAAAAAATGGGACGGCGGGAGTAAAAGATTCAAAGGGTCAGTAGCTTCTTCTAATCATTTAAGTGTTCTGTTTCTCTGTTTAGCAATTATGAAACTGATAATTTGCTTCTAATGCTTCATTGCAACCAAACCAATGGTGGATTTTCATTGTCAAACCAATCCTGATTCTGGTCTGGGAAGAGAATTGAACCAATTCCATTTTAGGTTTCTCCGTGCAGCTTTAACTAAGAAATCAGTTTTATTGTTCTTGATTATTTTAACAAGATATAATAAGAGTAAATGAATTTAAATAATATAACTAATCAAGAACAAAATTAAAAGACACATTTTAGTGTCTATCAACCACTCAGCCAAGGCATCATCTGGAGAACCAAAAGTATCAAACTAAAATAAAATTTGAAATAATATTAAAAACTTGAAATCATGTATGTGATCACAAAAATGACACATTTAAATTAGCCTAGTCATTTACTTTTGAAGGAATATATGTTCATGGTAGAGCATTGTTTGTCCTACTCCAACCATTCTTTTGTTACTTTTTTTTGGTTCTCTGCAATATGGGTTCTCAGTTTATTATCCAACTTCTCAACATATAATTTCATTCTATTTTAATCTTTTGTGCAATATATATGAAGTGTTCTAATTTTGAGATCTATTAGTACTTTTGAATAGCGACTCTGCGAAATTATCAAAATACGCTGCGATCAAATTACCTGATGAAGTATGAAATTGCACAAGAAAAGCTCAAGTCTTCATTAGCTTGTGTGACTGAAAACTGACACATAAGAAGTGAAGATTATTTCACTGAAAAGCAAAATTTTAGATGCCAAAGCAACTTTTACTTGCCCATCCTTCTAAAAAATTTGAAAGTGAACCAAGCTACGAACTTGAAATCTTGAGAGAGAGCTAGAGACAAAGACAGAAATAAATGTTTAAAGGACAAAAAAATATTGGACAGCACAGTTTTAACCTCTCACAGCAATTAGGAAAAATACATGATACTTGAGTTCTAGCTATTGGTTATGGTATCTGAAGCAGCCTTTATAGTGGAAGAACCTTATTATTTGGCTGAAATTGCTAAAAAAATGTTAAAAACAATTGAACCTTGAAATTAGTACCACCATTTTATATACAAAGGTTCAAGTTGCCCTAAAATAAAAGGGCAAAGAAAGATAGAAATCAAGAGGGAAAATAAACAAATAAAGTAACAAAAAGTTTAGAACAACAATTCAAAATTGTTTTAGCAGCAAATAGTTTGGATTAACAATTTCACTAACTGAAAAATGTAAGATTCTTGCATATGTCAGAGGATATCAACCTGAGGAAAGATTTTGCATCCTCATAACACAAGTTGAAGTAGTATCTTGTAGTTGATTTTTAAAATGTTTTCACGGCCCTAAAATGTGGTGTAACTACATCAGACTCATACAAATTTCAAATGCAAAAATACTATATGACTTATACACAACTGAGCCATCAAGCCGAATAAAATATCGACATGATTAGGATCCATATATATAAGTGTAACACCTAAAAAATCGGTATGATTACTAAAATTGATATTTTAGGAAGTTGATCTAAAAATCGGTAAGTTTTTTATGCTTGTTTAGATTGTTTTGTTGCGAAGTGTTTTGTTGCGAAGTGAAGGAGGCGAACGAAGCATAAAGAGCGAGACTTTTGCAAAGCAAAGAGTTGGATGATTTTTTCCATCTCTTTTTTATCTATATGATTTATATATATATATAGATATATATTGCTTTGATCAACTTGAGTTTGATGATTCATAATTCTATATGCTATTCATATTGCGATATGCTCTTTTATACTTTTATGCTAGTTTCTAGATGGGAATAATGTCCAAGTTTGTTGCTTTATTAATCATATTGAGGTCAAAAGTTTTGATCTTGTTTTGTTATTCTTTAATCGTGTTGGTTCTAGTGGTCATAATTATTGTCTTGTATTAAAAGTCCTTGTTGTAAGGCGCTAGTTATCTAAGACTATTATGTAAGATATGAAACGTGATAAAGGTGTGCAATTAAGCAATTTCAGTACATTCTAGGATCTGTAATAAGCCTAGGAGGGGAATAAATAAGTCTGATAATACGTTATTAATATTAATAAAAAGTGGTTATATGAAATACTTAAGTATAATTAAGAATATTAATCTCGAATAGAACCATTTTTGTTCTGATAGTCTGTATTTAATAAATCATGACTAATTAAAGCAAAATGAAAAAAATATAAAGTCAGTGGGGATAGAAACTAGACTCGTAAGGCTATTATTGGTAAAAATTTTAGAGTCTAAGTCTTCCTGTATAAAGTACGGGAGCAGTCGGAAGGGAACTATTTTGCATGAGATAGTGTTCTGTAATCAGGGTGAAAACTCTAATATTTAAATAACACTATGTGATATTGTATGAGACGAATTAAAGTATCATTACTATTCATTATGCCAATGATTATTGATTATCACAGTAAGGTTGATTAAATAAAAAGATTAATATTATGGGGTAATCCTAAGTGACCGAATGAACTATAAATTCTGTTTTTAGACAAGCGTTCAGTGTCGGTTTGAATTTCAACTTGGAAATCAAATCATCAAGATTCCATTCTAAGTCTTGGTTTTGAATATGTATATTATAAATTCTAATCTTTTCTGGGAGGTTCCTATCAAGGGCTATGCATGAAAGTATGTGTCAAAGGTATTAGAATTTGATTTATACTCCTATGGTGAGTCATTTGGTTATATGAGATATTGATTCTCCTTATTTACTCTTGAAGTGGGTTGTAATCTTATGAGAGACCTTGGTGTTCTATTCATACTCCATGAGTGAGTCACTAGTGGTAAAAGTTAGATTGATTCTCAGAAAGTTGAGACCTCTACCGTTGTTGAAGTGTTATTCAGTCTGATGTTGACTTGTTTCTCCACTAGAGACCTTGCGAGGTTCTCTTCGAGGTGGAATCATAGTACGCTCACGATCCATTGCCAGGTCTTGCGAGATCTCCGATTATTTATGCCCGAAGGGAGGCAATATATGTACGTTTAGACTCTTGGTATTAAGGAAGGTCCTCAGTTTCTGCCCATCGTGTCCGTAAGCACTAGTGGGGCTAGCATTCTAGACGCATGGTCGAAATCCAAAGGGAGAATCTCTAGGGTGGTTCTGGTATATTATTTAGCCACTTGCGAGTGGTAAGTTCAGCGAGCAGAAATTTTAACTCCTTGTACTTTAAATGCATGGAGCCTATGGTAAAACTCTTATTTTCTTCCTACACGAGTGATGTTCGGAGTCATATTATTTATTATTCTTTCCCTATACTTGCGAGTCAGGAACTGTTGTTGACTGATCTTTCTTTTCAGATATATAGACCTTAGGTTCAGTCCGAATGTCATTGAGTATCAGCTATTCCTTTGTTATATATATTTCTCTTCACCCTGTTAACTTATTTTCTATGGGTTTTTACATCCTACTGAGTGTTTCTATGAAATACTCATGCATCCTCTCATGCAGGCGCGAAAGATAACTGAGACAGGACAATTGCAGTAGCAGGAAGGTATTAATGATGCCGAGAAGAGATTATAGATTTCTTTCTTACTGACATGTCAAACATTTGGAGACAAACCTTCCAATATCTCGCTTCATTCCATTCCACCAGAAGTTCCTCTTCAAGTCCTGGTATAACTTTGTGCTCCCTGGATGAATTGCATACTGTGAATGATGTGCCTCTCGAAGAAGTTTTTGTCTCAGCTCCACATCCTTTGGTACAACCAACCTTCCTTGAAATAAGATGCTTCCATCACTTCCTTCAGTGAAATCTGTCTTTTCCAACAGCTTCTGCAACTGTGGATTGTTCTTTTGTGCCTCTAGCACCTTCTCATATATCATCGATCTTACCGAGATATTTCCTAGAAATGACGCTCTCTTAGTAGTTGGCCATTCCAAGTTACACATTCCCAAATCCTCCATCATTTGCCATTCTTGCACCATCATTCTGCTAAGTGCATCTGCAACCACATTCGCCTTACCTAAATGGTAGTGGATAGAGAAGTCATAGTCCTTCAAATACTCCAACCACCGCCTCTGTCTCATATTCAGGTCCTTTGAGAAAAGATGTATTTCAGACTCTTGTGATCAGTGAATACCTCGAAAGTTTCACCATATAGATAGTGCCTCCAAATCTTTAAAGCAAACACCACTGCTGCCAGCTCCAAGTCATGAGTTGGAAAATTCTGCTCATGGATCTTCAGTTGTCTCTATGCATAAGCCACTACATGTCCATTCTGCATCAGTACGCAACCCAAACCGCATTTTGAGGCATCGCTATAAATGACAAACCCACTAGATCCTGATGGAAGTTTCAGAATCGGTGCGGAAGTCAATCTTCTCTTCAGCTCCTGAAAACCCTTTTCACAATCGTCGTTCCAATTGAATTTCACTCCCTTCCTTGTTAACTTGGTCATTGGCAAAGCTAAACTGGAAAATCCTTCAATGAACCTTCGATAATAACCCGCCAATCCCAAGAAACTTCTGATCTCAGTCATGCTCTTCGGTTGTTCCCAGTGAAGAACGGCTTCCACCTTCATCGGATCCACCAAAACTTCGTCTTTTGATATGACGTGACCCAAGAAGTTTACTTTGTCCAACCAGAACTCACACTTGCTAAATTTAGCATACAACCGGTTCTCTTCTAAGATCTGCAGTACTTGAGCCAAGTGTCTTCTGTGCTCTTCCTGACTCACTGAGTAGACCAATATATCATCCACGAACACGATCACGAACTGATCTAACAATGCCTTAAAGATTCTGTTCATCATATCCATAAACGCTGCAGGGGCATTGGTCAGACCAAACGGCATTACCAGAAACTCATAATGTCCGTATCTGGTTCGGAATGCTGTCTTGGAGATGTCTTCCTCCTTGATCCTCAACTGATGGTATCCAGACCGCAAATCGATTCTCGAGAACACTCTTGCTGACTGTAGTTGATCAAATAAGTCGTCGATCCTCGGTAACGAATATTTATTCTTTATTGTCACCTGATTTAACATCCGGTAGTCTATACACAATCTCATGGATTCGTCTTTCTTCTTCACGAACAAGACTGGTCTCCCCAGGGAGATACACTAGGTCGAATCAGACATTTATCCAGCAACTCCTGTAGTTGTTCTTTCAATTCCTTTAATTCCGTAGGTGCCATCCGATATGGTGCCTTCGATATCGGTGCACTTCCCGGCATCAGGTCTATGGTGAAGTCAACATCCCGTCTCGGTGGCAAACCAGGCAACTCCTCCTAAAACGCATCGATGAATTCATTTACTATTTCAATTTCTTTTATTTTAGGGATAGTTTCTCTTCTGACACTACAGTAGCTAAAAAAGCTTTACATCCTTTAGCTACTAATTTCTGAACTTTCATTACAGAAATTAGACGATTTTCTTTCTTTAAACGAATTCCTTGAAACATTAATTCTTTCTTTCCCGGAATTCTAAAATATACCCTCTTTTTGTTACAATCAACGGTAGCACCAAATTTAGCTAGCCAGTCCATACCCAGTATGATATCAAAATCAAACATCTCAAGTAAAACCAAATCAGCAAGCATCACAACATCATCCATCCACACAGAAGAATCCTTCAGATACTCAGTTGCTAACACTGAGTCCCGAACAGGAGTAGAAATGGAGAGATCACACTCAAGTCTAGAAGGTTTCTTTTCTAGACTGACAGCAAACACCATAGAAATAAAGGATCTAGACGATCCTGGGTCTATTAATACTCTACCCAATCTATCCAAGACAAGTAAAGTACCTTCGATAACGTCGTCCGAAGATTGAGCCTCTGCCAAAGTCAAGGCAAAAACTCGAGCTTGATCTTTCTTACTCGTCTCCCCTCATGCTTTCTTGTCACGATTAGGGCAGTAAGGCGCAATGTGGCCAATTTCATTACAACTTAAACATCTCCGAGTATCTTGTGGACATGGCTTCCCAGCATGAGACAGTTGTCCACAGAATCTACACTCGCCTCCAGCTTCTGGCCCGTTATTTCGCTAAGGTTGACGGTAGGGTACTAATGCACGATTCTGATTATTCCCCCAGTTTGGCTGCTGTTTCTGTTGCTTCGCCGGTCGGCTAGCAAAACGACCATTGTTCCCGAATCTCTTGAATCCAGAGCGTTTGAAATTACCGTCCTGACCCTTATTGGAACTTCCTTTCCACTATTGGGTCCTCTTATAGTCATCTTCAAGGATAGAGGCCAACTCCACTGCTTTAGCCATGGTAGTCTGTTGCGAAACCAGAACCTTCGACCTTAGTCCATCACGCAGACCATCTACGAATCTCTTCGCCTTTACTAGCTAGTTGGGATACGCGACTGTCGCGAATCGTTGCAGCTGTTCAAACTTTGTCTCGTACTGAAGTACGGACATGGATCCCTGAACCAGCTCTAAGAATTCTTTCTCCTTCCTGCGCTGTACATGTGGAGGAAAGTATTTCTTATTAAATACTTCCTTAAATTCTGCCCACGCGATCTCTTATCATGCCTCGAAATTATTCCGCTCTGTCGATTCTCACCAGAATACGGCCTCACCAATGAAGAGATAGGTTACGAATACGACTTGTTCCTCTACCGGAACCTTCATACCCTTGAACAATCGTTCAACTTCCACGATCCATCGCTCAGCCTTTTCAGGGTTGTCATCACCAGAGAAAGCTGGTCCTGCTCTCTTGAACCGCTCTAGGGTAGGCGCCTTCACTTTGGGCGTATTGCTACTGCTTCCGCCATTCCGTAGTTCCCTTGCCAATTCCCTTACCACATCCGATAGATTCTGGCTCGTGGCTTCTTCCTGAGAAAGATTTGGTGCTGTACCCGATCACCTACCACGAGCTCCAGTTGTCGCCATTTCGGAAAATGTACAGTCAAGGAAAGAGGGAGAATTATAACTTAACTCCATGTTTCATTTTAATTCTTCCTCCAATCCATGACTACTAGCGTGACAGACAATACCACAACACAAAAACAAACAACAATGCAAACAAAACAAAGAACACACCAATACTAAATTCAAAACGAAATTTTTATTCAATTCTAATTAAAAATTACACCTAAATCCCTGGAAGGAAAGCAGGGTTATTCAAGATTCTACTCACTTATGAAGCTTTCTAACTAAGTCCCTGAACACCACATCTCAGAGGTACTCGTCTAAAATGGCTAAGGACACATGCATAGGTGCAAACACTAGATGACCCTCATACCAGTCTATCTTCCACTCGGTCATGTGAGGCCACCTATAACCTAGGGATTTAAACATGAGATATAGCTTATAGAAAAGATCTGGGTCATCCTTTGCACGAACGTAAACTGGATGTTCTAAGACCTTCCGAAACTCCTGGTTTATCAAGAAACCAGCGAATAGATGCTCTTCCTCTGGGTCTTCTTCTGGATCTTCTTCCGGATCTTCCTCTGAATCAGACTCTTCCTCGATGTCGATCAGGAAAGGTTCTTCCTCGGTTCCACGTCCAACGTCCTGCAACCTCCAATGAGCGAAACATTGACGTGCTGCCTCCTGACTATCCTTCTCATAAATCCGACCACTACGCGTTCTCGCCATTACCTAAAGCAAAGTACTAATTAGTCTTTTAGGTACAATTATGCTTCATCTCTCATTCTAGGGTTCCACGTTCTCAGCTCACAGTTATTCTAAATCTTTGTACAGTGAACAATTATTTAAGTCTGAGCTCTGATACCAAGCTGTCACGCCCCAAATTTTATTAAACCCAAAATACGCGGAAGCGATAATCCAATAAAGGTTATTGGGTATAAAATCTGGGATGGACCGAATACTGGAATCATCACATACCAATTTCCATACATGGGTTTTGAAGGATCATTGACTTAAATAACATTCATTGTACCCGAATTATAAATAACAAAGTTGTAACACTAATAGTTTAAATTATTACAGAAATAAATAATTTTCAATCAATACAATAATAAAAAGCCAGGCACACAGGCCACAAGAAACAAAGTTCAACAACTAAAACACTGAAATAAAAATCTTCATTTCCAAATCTGCAGTCATCCTCCACTTTCTCCTGCTCAGCATCATTCTTTCTTAATTCCTGCATCGAGGGATGCATGAGTCTTTCCAAAATACCCAGTAGGATACCAAAAACCCCACTGATAAAGGATTAAAAAATTCCAAAGGAAAAGAAGATCGAATACTAAAAGTATTATGGATATAAGGAATCAATAATCAGGTTTTGGAAAAATCAGCAAACCAAGCTATCATCAAACACCGGAAAACTCATATGTACCGGTAGAATCAACAACTGAGATAGACTCCAACATACTGTGTGTAAAGAGTCAACAACTTCTGCTCGCTGGTCAGTCCACTTCCTCTATGGACATCTATGCCAGAACATCCTAGAGGTTCTTCAGAGGAACCCGGCCATGCGTCTATGGATGCTGGCCCCATCGGTGCTTACGGGCATAATGGGCGGAGACTGCAGACCTTCCGTAATGTCATACAGTCTAAGCGCACGCGTTGCCGTCGTCGGCTGAACTACGGAGGTTCATAAAATATGAGATCACAGAGGATCTTGCAATGGCTCTGGAGCATACTAGGATTTCCACTCGAAGAGTTCTATCATGACTCTTGTGGAAGAAACAGTTTCCATAGGTTCAAAGATTATTGTACGACAACAGAGGTTGTATGGAAAATAATCGAAGATTTCACCTTGACAATAAACTCTTATAGGAATGCCAACAAGATGACAATATCTCGAAGTAACCAAGCAATAAGGACTCAAGTGTCCGAACTTGTCATCAACACGTGACTCACAAAAGAAGTAGTTGTAGCGCTCGTCTTCCCAAGCTCCACTCAAGTCATTGGGGTTAAAATAGTAACTTTACTCATCTAAGATCTTCGATATGCAAGGCCCTAGGTATGAATTCCAAATACTGAATGTAAACTAGAAAGTTTATGAAGAAAATGATTAACTAGGGTTTAGAGTAAAACCCTAATTAAGGATTTCTATACCGACCACTATGGTGAGCAGTAAACTAAAAAGGAAAGACACTAAGGTTAGGACTCGAACCCCTGGTCTCTCTCTTATAGGAAAATTGTACTATTATATTAGTCATAATTCTGGTCATTTCGAGTTTATTTTCATTTAAATTAAATTTATAAATCAATTAATCCCGTGATAATAATACTAGTGAATTATCCTTCATTCATTGCACTGCCTTGTGTACATCAGTACATTTTCAGCACTAGCTACGACTTTTACTGAGTGAATCTGATTCTGTAATTTTTAATGTAGGTTTCCTGATGAGTCTATTTTACATCCCAATAGAGAACGGATTTTTATGAATTTTATAGAATTAGTTATGCATTTTCTACTACTGACTGTCTGTGCAGGAATTTCCAGACCGAGGCTTAATTAAGTCTTCGGTTTGCCCTTTATTATGTTAATTAATCACATCTATTAATCACTTATGATATTACTAATCATCTCTCTGTTCCACCTAGGCATGATATTTTTAGTAATTAACAGCAAGTAAATTTTCAATATAATACTATGTCTTTATCACTTCTACAAACTGTTTTTATGCCTAATCATGATTATCATCTATTCAATAATTAAGACCCTTAATTTGGGACGAAAAGGAACATAAATAACACCAAAAAGCAGAGGCCTTTACCTCTGGTCAGAAGGGTATCGACTTTTATTTTACAATATTTTAGACATTTAATCCTTCACCTTCTTAATTCTCATGAATCATTACCCGATCTAATGATTAATATAATTTAAACAACAAGAAATGACCGAAAAGTAAGACTATAATCTCTGGACAGCACGAAGTCAGATCCACAGGGAAATGAACGAATCAATTACATGCTGACTAAGAAGAGAGGAATTCATATCTAAGACTTTGCATATCGAAATATGTATTCAAGTATTCAAATGGATCATGCATATACCGGACATAAATAAAGATATGACCTTTTTCAATTCACAAGCATCATCCTCATACACCAATGAATAACAGACATAAATATGCATGAAATATCAAGCCAAGGAAATTGGGTAAAAATGCATTCTACCTGATTTGAAGAGAATCGATACGTTATGCGCGTAAATCGGTTCTGCGGGTAGACTACGCTTCCCTTCTCCACGAAACCACTCCACAAACCACCGGAGAGCTCCTTGAACGTGGTGTACAAGGCTGCCCACTGCTGCTCCTCTGTTGGCATGTCTCCCAAAAATTGCAAAGGAGAATGTCGACCCCTCTAATAGCATGTATATATACGACATACACAAGTCCTAGTTGATTCTCCACCGTCCATCTCACCACGATCCAAAGGCTACCAAAAGGTCCAGCCATTCCACAATAGCCAGGACGCCCTTCCCCTTAATTTGCTTCAGTTACAAATCCCTTGATTAAGGGGAATTAACTCAATCCCTTTAATTACCTAATTAAGACCTTATGCAGTTTCAATTAGCAAGATCTAACCATCTTGATAAAGGGTGCCAATCTTGATTGGAATATGCCCTCAGCATCTTCCATAACTCACCTTGAATGCCAAACATAACCTCCGTAATTAATCCCAAATTAAATTTCAATTTTATTAATATAAAATTTACGGTCATTACAAATTCACTCTTGTCTCTCTCGAGTACAAAGAATAAACTTTTATTGAATTAACGGTGATTACACAATAAAATCCAAACACCAATTAGAGTAAAAACATAAGATGAGAGAAAAGAAACTACACAACCAGATTATTGGGCTTCATCTACGCCTTGGAAAAGTGTTTAGCCTCGCATCGGAAGAGAAATCACCATCGTGTTCTTCATGTTCTTCATCTTCTTCTCTCCTTTGCTCTAGCCTCCAATAAAGCTCAAAAGTCTCCAAAGGTTGGCCTCCAAGATAGCCCAAAACGTTCTCCCATAAGGCCTATTTATAAGTTTGAAGAGAAACCACGAAGTCCCCTTCCAAATCCGAGTCGAAATAGGGCTTATTTCAGTTTTCCGTATACAGCAATCGATCGCAGCGTATTATCGATTGTTCGCATGCCGATCGATCGCAATTCATACGTTATTTTCATCCGAGCGATCGACGCCGTTTGATGCCGATCGATCGTAGTTACTGTCATGCGCGATTGAAAAATTCCAGTAGATACGATCGATCGTTTTGAGGTCTGATCGATCGTTTCCTTTAATACACTGCTTTTGCCGCTCTCGCGATTGATCGCATTGATACAAATTCAAATGGCTATAACTTTCTGCTCCAAACTCCGAATTGGAAAGCTGACTTCTTGAACTTTAACATGAAGCTTGAATCAGTCCAATCTGACATTTGTATACAAAGTTATGATGATTTAACCATTTGAGTTACTTTTCACCTCATTTCTGTGTATTACTCTTGTTTCCTACACAAACCAAAAACTATATTAAAGTAGTAGTTATTCTAATCAAACACTAGCATAATCATAAGTTTAGGAGATAATAAAATACATATTTCATGTATAGATCAGTTACTCCTCTTTTGAAATTGGTCATCCACTAGACCGTATCTAAAGATCATTATGTTATCCTAATTGGATGAAAGACGATAACAAATTGAGAATACAAAAATAATTGGCAAAAAATGGATAAAAAATAAGCAATATACAATATTTTGAATCTTTCCCTAAAAGCATGTACTTAAATACACAATTTCACTACAAATCGAGTGCACGATGAAATCGTGTATATAAATATATACTTTTAGGACAAAATTCAAAATGTCATATTTTGCTCATTTATTATTCATTTTTGCCCATTGTTTTTACGATCTTCTTTATTTTTTTCTCTTCTTTAATCTTATAAGGATTTACCAAATTTTTTACATACCTACCTATGGGGATGACGAATTTGCAAAGTGTATTTCACAATACGGCCACGAGTAATTAGAGCACTAATGTGTGGTCGTTATAAGGATTTCTTTATTGGTAGGTCTCAACCTTTTGGCGTGGGACACGTCTATGGGAGTATAAGACCGTAACGGGTGGCTAGAAGGGCATTTTGAGAAGAAGACGTGGCATTTCTAGGTGATATATAATTTTCAACAAAAACTTCGTGTGCGTGATATGGAAAAAACTCAAGCCCCATCCGACTCAACCTGAACGGGTCATGAGGTCGGTCATATGGGCCGAACCCATACCATGACCCAACCATGGTTTTAAAACCTGGACTCGGCCAGAGCCCGAGCCCCCCATTTTTTTTTTCTTTTTATATTAATGACATTAGCAACCGAGTCAACCCCATGCCTGGCACGCAGCTTAACCGGATCGATGATCAATTCGGTTTTTCGAATTGAATTCTACTTGTTGGGTTTAAAACCTTGGACCCAACAAGTCTCGTGTTTTTCCAATTGAAGGCCTCTCTGCCCAGCCAGCCAATGCGCTCCCAAAGACGTTCCATCTCCCCTCGCCGGAGGCAATGGCTTCGCCGGCCACCGTCCTCCTCTGCACCGCCGCCACCTCCTCATCCATCATGACGGAGCTGCTGGAGAAGACACAATGTTACCATCGGATCTTGATCCTCCTCCTCCACCACGTCCTCCCCCTCCGCATCTCCGGTGACCGCGTCCGCAACTCCTCAGACAGTGCTCTCGTGCGATGTTATCCGTCCCGATAGTGTACCCTATTCCGTACAGGCTGGCTTCAACTGACCGCAATGCGATTTCCAGTGAGACTGTGGCCAAGAGCGCCGGTCGCGGGGGGGTCGAGGTTTCTGGCCTTTGGTCGTCCGCCAGAGAGCTCATCCAATTGGGGTGGGGAAGGCTGGGACTTACTGCAAAAAGGGGCATCGTCAAGATCCATTAGAACCATCACCCCTTAAGGAACATCGTCAAGATCCATTAGTATCTGCCTCGTCAGGCACATCCTTAAGGAACAAATCGACTTCTGTTTTAGCATCTGTCCTATTTTCTTCAGGTATAAATCGATTTCTATCCTTCCAGGCTCAAGTGTAGGTATTTTGGGCATCTTCTGCTGGTTTCCTCATTTTCTTTCAAATTGTTTCTTTCACCTAGTGTTCATCTGCTCTTTCTTTTGTAAGTTTCATTAGCTTTGTCGGCTGTATTTCTTTAGAATCTTGAGCTTGATTTAACATTAAAATGATCTCTCTGTTTTTTTTCTGGTTTAGGTCTTTCACATAATTCAGTTCTTCTTTGTTGAAAAGGCTGCAATCAATTGTTTTGGGCAATCAAGGTCTAACTTTGCTGTCTTCTTGCAATTTCCCTGAAATTTGCTATTTGAATGCAGTATTATGTGATTCAGTGGCATATGTGGGATATTTTCGTCCAAATCATTCGTTATTTTTGCTCCTCTTGAGACAAATTTGTTTTGGATAAGCTATAATTACTGTTGACAGCCTAACTTGTCACAATGTTTACAGTGATGTGGATGATACCATTTCTTATTTTCTTACGTTGTTAGCTACCTGATTGTATCAAGTTGAATTTTATGTGCAAATAATTCTTACCTAAAATTTAACTTCAAGTACAATTTTGTGTTAATTGCATTTTTATGTTGACAAGTTGATATTTTTCTTTAGTGAATAGAATTTGGTGGACAGAAGTACAACGCCATCATGATGTATGTTTTTAGTCACAAATTTCGTGGCTACTAGATACTGCTATTGTTATTAGTGTGTCCCTGCAAATATGAATCTATACTGATGGAACCGTGTCTTATTTATTTGATATGCTATAATGTTGCCAAAACTATAGTATACTATATGGGCTAGATTTGAAGATTGGTTGAGGTTCTTGACAATATAAAACTAGTATTCTAAGCTGAATAATAATAATGAAGGTACTAATTTTGGAGTATAAAAGCAATTTTGAGATAGAAACTGGTTTTTACTTGCTAAGAGTTCGTGACCTTGCAGGAGCATAATGGTAAAGAAAGCGTGAGTGAATTAACTTGAGGATGGAGACGCTTAAATATGCAATTTTGATTCTTATACAATCCTCCTGGACTTATGTGCTCATATTTTCCAAAATCACTCACACACATCAGTACACATAGAAATACCATCTAGAAATTTATTAACAACCATTTTTTGTGGGATGTCTTTAGTTAAGTCTATTTTTGAAAACGTGGTATATTTAAAACTTTAATTATCATGATAGACCATCTGCTTAGCTGCATAGTGGAGGTGGTTTGAAAATAGGTTGAAGGTATAATACACCAAAAGGAAAAATAAAGGAAAAATAAAGAAAAATAAAGAGGTTTGTTACTATCTCTAATGAGTAACCGGGCCTTTGTGCCTCAGTAAGCTGAAGGGTTCGCGTAAAAAATTAGAGGTTAGAACAAATTCTCTCATGAATAATACACCAAAAGAAAAAAAAGGAAAATAAAGAAAAATAAAGAGGTTTGTTACTATCTCTAATGAGTAACCGGGCCTTTGTGCCTCAGTAAGCTGAAGGGTTCTCGTAAAAAATTAGAGGTTAGACCAAATTCTCTCATGACTGCACAGTCTTGGCTGAAAAAAAGGTGTATTATGCTTTTATACCCTATACTGTGGACTTATGGTTGAGGATGATTAAGCATTATTTCTATCATGATACTTCAAGATAAAGATGCCATAGAATTATTTTGGGTTATTGAGCTCCACTGTAACTTGACTAATGGGTCACATTAGAATTTGTAGAAGACAAAAATTTAAATTGTATGTCTATTTGTTCTGTACCTTTGTTTTTTGAAAAGTAATTATATATATATTGAGTAAATATTTCCAAGATGAAGGTGTGGAACGGAACCACTAATTTGAGTGTCTTTGTGCTTCAAATTGTTTATTTATGCTAGTATTAGTGCTTAGTCTCTTTAAACGTTGTTATGTGTATAGAAAGGGATATATAGGGTTTTATTATTTTAGGTTACATGTTTGTGGGTAACATGGCTGGAAACCCTCACGAGACAAAACTCGTTCTACTAGGGACACCGAGAGGTTTAACGGCTTGTTCATACGTTTGATGCAATCGTGCTCCTTAAGGAAGTGGCATTTACTTGTCTAATAGTAGTTTCTTAATTTCTTTGCTTTATTTTGTTTCTAGGTATTTGATAAACATAGAATATATGCATTTATATGCTTCATTTACCGATTTATTAGTGTAGTTTTCCGGTTAAAATATGGATATATATGGGTTATTAGTGTTAAGCAAGTGATTAGGAGTTTAATAATTAATTTACTTTAATTAAATAATGTAGATGCATTAAATGCTTTAATTTAATTATATTTTTATTGCGCATCTATGATGGAATTTGTTTGTATTGTAAGTTTCAAGAGTTTGAGTTGTAGAATGGCCAAAGTTATAATCTGTTTCTCAGCTGAATATAATGATGGCTTTCATTACTCCATATTCAAGTTTTGTTATGTTGGTTGCTCATAGTCTCTTGCATCTCACACGTGTAGTTTTATTTTAAGTTTTCCAATCTTTGGGTTGATGTCACTTGTGGAAAGCTGCTTCCTGATTTTCTTTGTTTTTGTTTTTTTTTTATGTTAGTATTCAGTGGCCATAATTTACTTCCTGTTTGAATTGTGTCAGGAGGAATTTTATGCGAAGAAATCCAATGGCAGTTTTGGGCAAAGTTGCAGTTTCAAAGCCAATTAATTTACCAGGTCAAAAGTGCTCTGCTGCCTTCTTATTCATGATTTCTTTATTTTGATGTTTGACCAGATGGATAAAAACTTTTTTGTTACTTTTTAGGTTGGAAAATCATGGTCTGGACCCCGATGTGGAAATCGTTCCAAAGTGTGTATTTTCTTGTTTCTTGTTCCTTTCTTAAAAATGATGTCCATTTTGAGTTGTGCCTTGTTTTTTTCTTTATATACAGTGGGGTAGTCAATTATTGTTCTTAACTGGACTTAACATGTCTTGGTGAATATGTTAGAGCACTGTTAGTTGGGGAAGTCGATCATCTCCAAATCAGAACGCTTGGGGTTCATCACCTGCATTGTCCTCATCACCTACTGCATATGGGGCTGTTTGACCTGCTCATTTAAATGGTCGACCTTCTTCTGGTGATAGTGGTACTCGGGCATTAACGGCTGGATGTGAGAGGTCACATGCATGGGGCACAAACTTGAGACCATCATCAACATTTGGATTGGTGGCCTCATCACATTTGTCTGGGTCATTGCATCCCCGCAGTGCAGAAACAAGACCGGGCAGCTCCCAGCTGTCTCGGTTAGCTGAAACTGTAGCTGAAAATTTTAGTGCATTGGTTGGGTCTGGAAATACAGAACGGCTGGTAAATTTTTTTACTGTAAGCTGATCTACACATGAAATATGCATTTTATTATCTCCTAAGCTTATGTTTATGCTGGTGTTTGATTAGAATTATTGCTACTTTAATATAGTTTTTGGTTTTTGTAGGAAACAAGAGTAATACACAGAAATGAGGTGAAAAGTAACTCGAATGGTTAAATCAACATAACCCTGTGTACAAATGTCGGATTAGACTGATTCAAGTCTCATGTTAAAGTTCAAGAAGTCAGCTTGCCAACGCCACCAACCACACGCAATTCGGAGTTCGGGACAAAAAGTTATAGCCATTTGAATTTTTTGAATAGTAACTACGATTGATCGTAAATAAGTGCGATCGATCGCCATAGCCGCAAAAGCAGTGTTTTAAAGGAAACGATCGATCGGACCCAAAAATGATCGATCGTATCTACTGGAATTTTTCAATCATCGAAGACAGTAACTACGATCGATCAGTATCATACGGCGTCGATCGGCAAAGCGATCAATCGGATGAAAATAACGAAGGAATTACGATCGATCGTATAGCGAACGATCATCAATACGGAGCGATCGATCGCCATCTGCGGAAAACCGAAATAAGACCTATTTTGACTTGGATTTGGAGGGGGACGCAAGGGTTTCTTTTCACTCTTATAAATAGGCCTTATGGGAGAATGTATTGGGCATTCAACCTTGGAGAACTAGAGCTTTATTGGAGGCTAGAGAGGAGGAAGAGAAGAGGTCTTTTGGAGCAAAGAAGAAGAAAAAGGATTCATGACGATGGATCTACATAAAAAGGCTTTTCTTTTCTCTCTTTCTATATGTAACTAAACTTTCATTCAAGGCTTGATGAAGCCCTAGATGTGTATTGCTACTCTTGATAGTTTAATTTTATAAAATTGATTTTGATTCATGCTTAATGCGATTTCATGAGTATTCTCTTGAGTGCTTGATCATAGACTTGATTGATTATGAATGGAATTAGATATTGTGATTGATTTTATGCCCGATCAAGGATAAGATTAATTACATTATAATAGACTTGTGATTGATTCTATGCCCGATCAAGGATAGGATTGATTACACAATAGTGGATGAACTTTCGTGTCCGATCAAGAACGTTAGTGAATTCATTATTAATTCGCGTGTCCGATCAAGAACACGAATTACCATATCATGTCAATGTATGCTTAATAATAATTGAGAGTAGTAATTGCATGTCTAGTGGTGGATTCTCTGCCTTGATATTTCTCCATATTGATTAAATCTCAGTTAGATTAGATAAAGTCCATTGCTTTCTTTAGAATTAATTAAACTACATCTTTTTCTTCTCTTGAGTTTGGTAAAGTATTCACCGTCCCTGAGGTTCGACAACTCTTTAATACTCGCCATAGTATAATTGCCTTATGCATTTGCAAGGGTTTATATTTAAACGATCATAAGCCCCTGCATGCTAATTAATTGTTACATGTTATTGTTGGAAGCATTTTAGCTGTGAAATTTAGCTTCATGCATTTTGAGGCATGTGAATTGTCTATTTTGATTGGGTATTTAAGTTGCCTGTTGCTTATGTTCCTGCAGAGTTCTCCATCCTCATTTACTTTGAGTTCTGGTGATTTTCCAACTCTTGGCTCTGACAAGAATTCTGAATCAAATGTACGGCAAGGTGCTGAAATCGACTCCTTTTACTTGTAGTTAAAACCTTACTTTTGGCCCGGTGATGGAATGCATCTACTTTATCCGATGTCAACATTTTAATGTTTTATCAAAAATAAATTTTCCGACATGAACTTGACTCAGTGGAGTGGTATCGTAACTCTTTTGTCATTGGGGATCTTTAATTAGTTGTGAGCACATCTGCATTCTTTATCAAATGCATGTTTTACAAACTTGCTATTTTTTTTTAATGTCACTGTTTGATCAATGGTTTACTTTATTATTCTGGTTTGGTATTAAATATATGACCGTATGAGTATGCTTAAAACGTTTCTGGTGACTGTTTGGATGCTTGAGCTGTGTTGAGTATGCTGTTTATATTCTTTGCAGTGTGTAGAATGCAGATTGATGCCAATAATTCAGCAAACTACAGTCTTGTATTACTGATTGCTGTTTTCCACAGAAGTTTTTTGTGTGATTCACTCCTAAATACTTTTTGAGAGTTGGGGCGATTCGAGAAATTCAATACTCTATGTTTCTGTTATTTGGTTTTCTTTCTTCTTCTTGTTATTGGCATATCTGTTGACACTTGAAAATTTTCTTTAAAATAGCTACATTGGATGGACTTTCGTTGTTGTTGGCATCAGTAACTTCTCTCTTTTTAAAAATTCGTAATATTAAACTTTTTTTGGATGGTTAAGTGTTCTATTCTGTTTACATGCACCCTGAAGTTTCTATATAAAAATGTATAATCGCTTATTAAGATACTTATTATGCAGTGGAGTGTTCGTTGTTTACTTGTATTGAACTTTTGTACTGGTTTTCACACCAGGCCACAGTTCTCATGGCCATCCTTCCTCGTCCTCTAGAAAAGCTGCAACACAGGACAGATCTGAAGCTTCTTCACCAGGTACTTCATTGCATTCGGCGCGTACCTTTTTGCCGAATTTTACTTTTTATTTACTACTTATACAAGTATCTACTCGTCTTTTCTGGAGTGATCCACTACATTTGCCTCAAGTGTATCAGATGGTGGATATATCGATGCGACTAGTGAGAAAGGTGTATGTACATGGAGTAGGGATGAGCCCTTGCATCCTGCAACTACGCCTCAAAAAATGGCAGAGATATTCAGAGCAGGCCTTAACATATACCAACCCTAGTGTTCCACAACAAAATTTTGAACATTGGCATGGTCCTTCTGTTCAAAATGCACCTCCCGATGGATCTTGGTACAGAGGAGGTCCTCCACCTGGTCCTTATGGACCGGCAGGTTCTCCTGGGAGGTATTCAGTTGATCCTCCACAGTATGGTTATTATCAACCTCAGTCACCGATCCCTGTGAGGCCTGTGCTTAACCAGCCGACATCTCCAAGGCCTGGAATTGGGGCTGGTGGATATGGCCCTTGGAAGGGAGATTCTTGTGGACCTCATACGCCTGAATCTTATCCTGTTCCGAGTCATCCTGTGATGCTTGTCTGGTGCCCTGGGCCTATGTCACCATACGATGGCTATTATGGTTCTCCGCGAGTGAATTTTTGCAATCAGAGTGAACGAGTCCCCTGTTAGGGGAATGGCAAGTGGGCATGGTCCATCTCTTTATCACAGGTATCAGAGCCAGAATGCCCATCCTGACTCTGCAATTTTCATGCCAGACCATACCATATTCATATTGGTACTCCAGCAGCCAAAGGACAAGTTGATTCTGCTCAAGCTCATGATCCTGGCCATCGAGGTCCTTACAAGGTTCTCTTGAAGCAACATGATGGATGGGGGGAATCTGATGCAGAACAAAAAAAAGAGCATTGAGGATGCATGCAACAAAGTGAAAGAGAAAATGGTAGACAAGCTTCACCAAAGAGGAAAAGTGAGTGGGAAGCAGATAGTAAGGGGGGTAAGCCCATAGACTTGAAGCCAGTATCTAGTGATGAGACTTCTACCTGAGAAAAAAAATATGACTCTGATAGACAAAATTGAAGGCTTAAACTCCAAATCTCGGATTTCTGATGCTCGACAGGACACAGCACCACTTCTTTCAACTAGAGAGGACAAAGTAAAACGTTCTAAAACTTCTAATGAGGCAGCCGGTAGTGGTGCATCTACAGAAAAAGCCCACTGGGGGAATATGAGTTATGCACCCTTCTCTAAAGATGCAGTGGGTGGTAATAAAGGAGAAATAAGTGGTTCTGAATTATAATAGGTGCTATACCTAGGCTTGCTGATCCGAGAAGGAGAAAGAAGTGGTATAGCACCTATTATAATAAGTGGTTCTGAATTATATTCTAGAAGGGTAGTTCAAGGAACAGAAGGCAAAGGAGGGGATTATAGAGGAAGGGCAAGGTTTTGTTCTCAGGAGAGTGGTGAGTGGAAAATGAAACCTACACCAGAATCAGACTCATTTCGTTCACTTGTGAAGTCTTCTGAAGTTTTCTCTCAAGAGCTTACTGATAAACATGAGTGAACGTCTCCAACAAGGCAGGAGGTGAATTTGATTCAGCAGACTATGAAGCACAGGTATGCTTTTCTGCAACATCAATTTGTTAATATCAAACTTGCTTTTCCTTGATTAATTTTCTATTTTCTATTTGTTCAGTGTGCGAATCAGAAAGAGATTGCAACTCAGCCGACTAAGGAAGAGGAGGAGAGGACAATAGAGCAGAAAGCAAAAGCTTTTGCAAAGTTGGAAGAATTGAACAGGAGGACCTTTGGGGATGATGTTCCATCAAAGTCTGATGGCAGCAAACTTCTGCCTAAGCATGATGAGGTTCCTATTAAGGAGGAAAGAACAGTAAAAAATGCAGTGGTTAGTGAAAAGCTGAGTGTTGGTATGACTCAAACATCAAATTCATCAATTCAGTCTAGATTAAATGTTGCAGAAGAGGATGGCGGGTTAGTTAATCATCCTGCAATTGAATTCACTGAAGTTTCTGGCTTTCTCAATCATGAAATGGATGCTGTAAGTACTTCATCTGTCAGTGAGTATAATATCGATGATTCTTCCTCCCAGCATAAGAAGAAGCATACATGGAACTCTAAAAGCAAACATAAAGTGAATGATGCATCTGGGGAGTCTGGTCTGTTGGCGTCTGCGCCAGTGGAAGGAAACTCTATCAAACCCTCTGTTGAAAGTGGCATGGTGAAATGTTCAGAAACTTTTGTCCAAGATATTAGGCCTGTCTTGGTTGCAAATACTGTAGAACCCGAGATTGTCCAGAGACAGTTCCATCTATAGACAAAGCTTTGGACAGACAAATTGAAGCAGCCTCCTTGTAAGAAGAATTGTAACCAGTAGAATCCTCAGTCTTCAGGAAGGGATCAAGGAATAGTCAACCTGTTAGACTGACAGAGAAATTTTGTGGTAATGAAAGTGTTGTCTGGGCCCCTGTGCAGCCACTGAATAAGCAGCAACAGTCATTTGAGCAGGTTGGTCGAATTGAAGGTCATCAACCATCCGGGAAGGGTGGGAGTGGAATGGGAAATAGTGTGAAGACTAAGCGTGTGGAGTTGCCATCTGCCAAAGAGCTGTCATTGCAGAGCAATTTGCAACTGCCTCTGCGTTCTCCCCCTTTATCATCCATATCTGATGAGATGAGTAGCTCTGGGAATGATATCTGTGCTGTTGGTACTGAAAGTTCTGGTACAGATGCAAAGAATATTGAGAATAAGCGGAATAAGCATGGGAAAAAACATGCATCATGGCGCCAGCGCAGTCCCAATGAATCTCATGTAGGCTTGGATGGTTCCCGTGAAGAATCTGTATCTTTTTCTGCTGTTGGGGAAGCTGTTGAGAAGTTGGCATATGAACACCAGCAATCAGATTCAGTTATAAATTCACACAAACAGCAGGATCATGGAGTGTATACTGGTGGGCAAACTGATAAAGTCATGTCACTTGAGCAAGTCAGTGGACGTGCTGCTTCCAAAGACAATGGAATTTCTGGAAGGGGGAGGAGGCAAACCAGCAGATTTGGCAAGGGTGATGAGCATTATCAGAATATCAGTGAGGAGCTTTATAAGGATTTAGACAAAGCAATGCCTGTGGAACAAGGTATTCATACCCCTGCTGTTGAAATTCATGTGTGGGATGGTAAGAAGGATTTGAAACCTGAAAACAGGCAAGTTATGGGATCTCATTGGCAACCAAAAGGTCGTAAACAGCAAAACAGTTCTAATCAGAACCAATATGGAAGCAGAGGCAGCGGGCCTCAGAGGGTTACAGTTCGAGTTGTTACATCTCTTCCACAAAAGATGAAAGCTTGCAAGTCCAGCCTTTTGGAAGTCCACAGGAGGAAATGCAAAAGCACAGTGTTTCGGAAACAACCCACTCACGTCATCAGGGCACAAAATTTGTAAAAAGAAGCACACGGATTCACTGAAAGAAGGCCATGACTGCTCAACTCAAGGAGTAGCAGAAAATACAGATATTCAGATTGAGAAGCAGCAAGCTTCCTGGGATATGTGGAAACAGAGTCAGCGCAATGGTCATTTTCAGAGAGGACAAGGAGGGTCGCCTCATGGAGGCGGTGGGTGGGGAGGTTAGGGGCTAGTGACCCACAAACAGCAGGAACCTTTGAATGGGGATAGAAGGAAACATTACAATTCTCACTACTGAGTACCAGCCAGTTGAATCTCAATATATGAAATCCAACAATGTGTTTTCTGACTCGGCTCCAACTGAAGAGGTTATGCGTGAAAGTTCTGGGTTGAGATTCAAGGTTCGCAGTCAGAACATTTCTTGGCGAGGAGTTCATTTCCATGGACGGAATGGCGGAGGTGCTGTAAGTAGAGTAGCTGCTTCCTAGGACTATAAAAAATGAATCGCAAGCTTACATGCAACATGTTACGCCTTGTCCTGATGGGAACTCTTTATATATGAGGTATATGTGAGGTATGCATGAGCATTGTGTTCCAGCAAGAAGAGACTGATTAACTGATACTCCTGTTTTACATGTTTGAATGACAGGTTTTTTGATTTAGGGTTGTGAAGCTGGTTGAATCTTGCAGGTATTGTGATTGGGGTGTAAACGAGCCGAGCTGAGCCGAGCTTGGGCATGGCTTAGCTCGAGCTCGGCTCAGCCTGTTTACAGCTCGTGCTCTTTCAGCTCTAGCTCGGCTCGTTAAAAATTTTAGAGCTCGAGCTCAAGTGCCTACAATAGGGAAGCTTGGCCCAAGCTCGATCCTGCAGCGGCCGATGAAGAAGACGAGGGTGCCTGTGCTGGTACTTAGAGCACTCACCGAGCATGCGCTGCGAAGAGCCATGCGGCCAGAACAGGAGAGCAGCGGTTGCAGCCGCATGCTTCACTGACTCGTCAGAGAGGTCGTGGCGGCATATTTGGGTCTGAGTTTGGACTAGAAAGGCCGGCACTGTGTTTGGGGTCGAGTGGACACCTGGCTTCAGCGGTCGTTGTCCACCAAACATCGGACTCCGACGACAGTTTGACAACTTCTGTGAAGAATACAAGAGTTACCGAAGACCCCTATGGCACCGTCGCCCCGCGCCGCCTTACCCCACGCTGTCGCCGTCGTTGCCTCGCTAGCATCGCCCCCTTCCCCGGCTACTGCTTGGGGTGGCCAGAGTCCCCATTCCCCCCCCCCCCCCCCAAATGTCGCCGCCCCGTTGAGCCCCTTGCCCGACGACTCCTTGGGGTGGCCAAATCCCCTCGTCGCCTCGCACCATAGCCCCCCCTTCTCTTTTTTTCTCCCTCCCACCTCTTTCTCTGTTCGACTCCCCCCAACCACCCAAAATCCCCTCAACCCCCCTGCCAGCGTCGTCGCCGCCCCCCTCCCCTCGCTGGCCACTCAACTTGGCGTCACCAAAAGACCATCTGCTCCAACTGCCAGCTATTTATGTTTTGGCTCCTTCCTGTTTCTCGCATCCGACTCATCCTGACCGTCCATCTATGACTAGCACACCTCCAAGTTTGGTGGTCCTTAATGTGTACCATCAGAGCTTTGCGAGTCCCTGGATATGGCAGAAAACGAGGATAAATGGGTGCCATGTGGGTGACTTTGGATTGACGATTGGTCCACACTTCCCGCTACGTTTCTATGATCTCTAGGGGTGTAAACGAGCCGAGCACTCTTGTGTTTCGGTGTGCTTTGACCAAGGAACGATAGACAACATAGACATGAGATGTGAGCCTAACGCATGTACGGCTCAAACACCTGAATGTCTTCCGCTCCAACCCCTCCTCCACCTTCCTCGAGGCCGAGGCTGACTCAACCTCGAAAATTTTGCCCCCAAATAGTAGGTATTCTCTATCTTTATGTGGGAACAAAGAATTAATTTTTTTCAATAATTGAGACCCATAATGATAAAAGTATTATGTGGTGGATCCGAAGCTGCAAATTCGTAGGCTCCAATCTTCTGAATGAGGGAAGGGAAAAATAACGGTATAAAAACTGATGACTTCCTAAAGATATGATATTTTATTTATAGTGTTGTCATAACATATTGTGTCACATACGAAACATAACTTTGTAATTTAAAAGCTTTGGTTATTTACATGTGGAAAATAGCAAAAAATGAATAGTTAGATTTGTTCAAAAATAAAAATTTAATATTTGATTGTTAAAAACTAAAACTCTAATATCCCCTTTATGTGTCCAATTAGAAAATTAATGTACATATAAAATATCAATATATTTGTTGTATTTATAAAAAGATAAAAATAGTACTAAGTCTATTGACATTAGTACTCAGCTCGAGCTTGGAATTTCTTGTATGGGCCCCATCACCCATGTCTAGTGGTAATTCTTGAATTTTAAGATACTAGAGTTGATTATACAAACAATTATTATATTTTAAAAAAAATTATCGAACATCAGCTTATCTAATTTACTATGAAGTGAAAAAAAATCATTTTCTTGTTCACACAAATAGATATATATATATATATATATATATATAGGGGAATGATATAGTGAGGCACAGGTTTTGGTGAGCCAGGTGAGCCACGTCAATCATGGCCATCGATCTGTAATCTTAGGGAGTAGAAGTTGGCGCTCTCCCAACCAATCAGGTTTTAATTTAAATTTTTTCTAAATTCCCCATAATACCCTTGTCTTCCTCCCCCTTTGCCTTCCTCCCTTTCTCCAAAACAAACTCACCAAAGCACAGAACCCCGAACTCGAGCTCCTCCCCGCCCATCCAGCTCCCTCTCTCCTCCCTCTGTGCAGCCTCTCGCCTTCTACCACCTCCGATTTTTCCATCGCCGTCACTGGGGGATAACTGCCACCGTCCAAAACTCACTCCGGGATCTCGATGGTCCGCTCTGTTGCCTCGTCTCTCTTCCCCTCTCTCCTCTCTCGCCGGTCCACCCCCACCAGACTCCTCTTCCCCTCCACCTCCCTCACCGTCTCCCATCCCCCAGTTGAATCCATCGTCCAGGTCTCTGTCCAACGACCAACCACCTCAACTCTAATGAAACAACCAGCCACCTCTCGATCTGTAGATTTGCGTCTCCGGAATTGCAAAGGTATGACCTTTCTTCAATCTGTAACTTTTTTGTATTCTTGAATGTTAAACACAAAAGAGAAGGGAATTGCAAACTTTGACTGTTCGACAAAATGCCGTAGAGAAAGCTAAATACACTAACTCAGAAAGCTCTTGAGTTCTCCTGTCTCATGTATTGGTAAATTTGAGCAAGTCATGTGCATATTTCTTCAAGGTGATTATAGCTTCATTTGTGATTGTTAACTTATCTCTGCTTCCCTATGTAGGATTTTAATGGGCATGGTTATGCTTATGTGGTCCTAGAGTTAACAGTTAAAGATATCCTTAATCCAATTAAACCATTGGATGAAGATCGTGTGACACGGTTAAATATAATCATAACTTCAAGAATGTAGTCCAATCCATTCAAAGTTTGAGAGGTATCTATTTTTAACTTGGCAATAGTTTTGTGCATCTTTCGATTGCAATAAAAGTGCTTGTTCGAGATTAGATTTACATGGGGCAGATTTTTTATTGTTGGATCTTTAGCTCAATGGGAAGAGCACTTGAGAAATAGAGGATGCTCAATTTCTTAAGAGGAGGTGGTTCAAATTCACCAAGGTCTCAATAATAGGCTATATAAAAATTGCTTGTAGTAAGAAGTTTGTGTGATTTCGATAGAGTTAACTGCAGATGTTATAACATGAACTGTTGCAAAATTCCAATGACTTCGTGCAGGTGAGAAAGGAAAATCAATACACCACTACATAACATGGCCAGGTGGTTTTAAAACAGATAAACAATTTTCTTGCTAGAAAAGGTCAAGATTTTTAGGTACCGGATTATTTGCTTTTACTCCGCCATCGACAAGATTGAAGCATTTCACCTTCCCTTTGACAGATCTAGTCACAAAGTAATGTGAAGGAAGATATGTCGGAGCTGCGGATGTAGCAATGCAAACGTCTGATGACATAAGGTCCATTGATACATCCAAGTTTGCCTGCTTAAACCAAAAACACATTATATCTACTTGGTATACATGTACACATCCAAGTTTTCCTGCTTAAACGTTTGATTGGATTTTTTTTTCTTTATCTATACTCATGTCACAAGCAGAAATTACTAATGTTGTCAAGGTTTGGTGCAGCTTCGTCTTTCCCAAATTATTTTAAAGAAGCCAATGTAAATACTTATATTTAGGCCAAGACAGAGACCAAACGAATTTGATTATTTTATCATAAAGTAGAATGGAGTGAATTGACATCAAATATTAAAAACTATAGACTTATGACTTTTGATGAAAAATCTTAAGACAATGCTTAATGTAGAATGGAGTGATATCCTTTGCAGTATTCTGTCACCTTGTTATCTATTTCTTTGTACAAACCTGTTGATTGTCTTTACCCCATGTGAAATCAAGAATTCTATTGCCCACCTTGTTGTGTATCATTACCCAATGGGTAGTATCCGAGCCAGAGATTCTCACTGTTGGCTTTTTTTTTTCTATCCTGTGGCGGTTGTCACATTGGTTACTAGCTCAAGATGATGGAGATCCGATCCTGCATTCTTTGTTCTACCACTACATTCTGAATCATTATGGTTAGCTAAACAAAATTAAAATAGCATACACTTGATCTCTCAAACAAACTCGATCTCTCAATCACTTTGTCTCTCAACTCTTGCAATCACTCTTTCTGAATTTCACGAGAGATTTCACTTGGCCAAATAAACAAATAAACAATTTTCTTTTTGGTATTAAAAACAAGTAAACAATTATAATGTTGATGAACGCTATGGAGAGAATGCAAGCAGGTAGCAGGGGGAATTATTAGTTTAGAATACTAGCTGTTCTGATATATTTTTTTACAAGACTCTCGGTGGATTTGAACCACCATCTTCTTGGGAAATACAAATCCCAAGTGCTCTGCCTTTGAGCTAAAGAGTCAGCTCTTGAAATATGTTTAATGAAATGCTTTACTGAAATATGTTAAAGAAAATCAGTGATGCAAAAAGCTGGCTGCAATCTTTTCTGATAAGCACAACACTATTTTTCAAAGCATATGAACAAGACTACTACAAAAATTTTCTTTTTGGTATAGGTTGGTGTCGATAACAAAAATTTTCTTAACACATTCTGTGAACTCTAAATTTGTACCATCTTCTAAAGGTTGTATACAAAATCAATCGCAAAAAGTTTCTGTAAGACAGTGTGCACTAGCACCATTAGCAGTCTCCGTTTCACTCCCATGTATATCACAAGCTTCCTTGTAATCAAAATGCCAAGTTGACTGTACAACGGATGAAACAGCTGATGCTCCTGCATAGCCCCCACACCACCTCCCGTCTCTCTCTCTCGTGGGTCTCCATGTTCTGCTCCCGCTAATTCTCATCCCTTATCTTCTGTGTTTAGCTTTCTCTACGGCATTTTGTCGAATAGTTGAAGTTCGCAATTCCCTTCTCTTCTGTGTTAACATTCAAGAATGCAAAAAAAGTTACAAACTGAAGAAAGGTCGAACCTTTACAATTCCGGAGACTACTAATCTACAGAACGAGAGGTGGCTGGCTGTTTCCTCAGAGTCAAGGTGGTTGGTCATTTGGACGGAGACTTGGACGATGGATTCGTTTGGGGGATGGGAGGTGGTGGCAGTGGACCAACGAGAGAGGAGAGAGGGGAAGAGGGACGAGGCGGCGGAGCGGACCATCGGGACCCTGGAGTGAGTTTTGGACGGTGGCGACTACCCCCAAGTGACGGCGATGGCAAAATCGGAGGTGGTAAAAGGCGAGAGGCTGCACAACGGGAGGAGAGAGGGAGCTGGATGGGCTGGGAGGAGCAACCGAGGAGCTCGGGTTCGGGGGTCTGTGCTTTGGTGAGTTTGTTTTGGAGAAAGGGAGGAAGGCAAAGGGGGAGGAAGACAAGGGTATTATGGGGAATTTAAAAAAAACTTAAGTTAAAACCTGATTGGTTGGGAGAGCGCCAACTTCTGCTCCATAAGATTACAGATCGATGGCCATGATTGACGTGGCTCATCTGGCTCACCAAAACCTATGGCTCACTATATATATATATATATATATATATATATATATATATATATATATATATAATGAATCGAGCTCGAGCCGGCTCTCGAGCTTCTTCAAGCCGAGTTTAAACGAGCTGAGTATCGTTGGGCTCGGGCTCAGCTCGTATTAGGACGAGCCTAAGCCGAGCCTAAAGTCGAGTCAAGCCGAGCCGGAAAAGCTCGCAGGCCGGCTTGGCCCGTTTATATCCTGAATTGTAATGGGGTTTGGTTGACTAAAGGAGGTAGATGATGTGAGCTTCTTGTTGTCTTGTAGTTCTTTTTCTTTTGTTGAGCATCAGGCATCTTTCTCTAGGATGCCTGCATTCATATTCAGTTTTTGCAATGTGTTGGGCTCAACTTTTTAGCTTTGTTGACTCTGGACCAAGACCAAGAGAGTTCTAGGTCTCACTCTTGTGCTTCTCTGCCACCATGCTTCACCATCGGTGTCTCTTAGGACCCAGAAGCACCCAGGTTCCTTCTCCTTTGGAAAAAAACTCTATGATGGGCTATGAGGATGACTAGAATCCCTGACCCTTTTGGTGACCTCCTCTTTTGGTGACCTCCCTCTTTTCCCCTCAACTTTTTGGCTCTTCCCTCAACCTTCCCTCTCTCAGATGGAAAAATTCATTCTCGGAGGCCTCTTTCTACTAAATTGACCCATTAACCAAGATCTTCTCTCTTGGTATAAAATCTCAATAGCCGGCTTCTCAGTAAACTCCTTTGAGGTTTAAAAAAAATACTAAGAGAACTCTTTCTACAAATTCTACATCATCTAGAAGCTCTTAAGAAAATCTAATAAATTGCTTAATTCTAAGTCGGATGCTTTTAAGAAGGGCCCGCTGAGCAAAAAAGTTTGATGTCTCAAGCCTAGTTCGTAAGAAAACATTCATCTTATTGGTCTATGTGCAACAAAAATCAAAGCTAGAAAATTTGCCAAGATTCAAGGACATATTATTCGAGGTTGGCATTCTCTGCATAGTACCTTATCCTTCAAGACGCATCTTGATTTATTGGAATCCCGCTATTTTTAAAGTTGAAAAGAGAGTGACCAATTTATTAATTGTTATGCAACTCAACTTAACTATGGTATTAGTTTTTTCTTTACTATGATTTATGTTTCCAACTCATCTCTTTTTAAGTAAGATAAGATTTATGTAACTCTTCTGCTAACCTCTCTTATTCAAATTAAAAATAGTATTGAATTGGTGACCTAAATAATATTCGGCATAATGATGAGAGGATGAGAGGTAAGCTTAATAGATTCGTTTATGAAACGGAGCTTATTGAAATTCCTTCTTCTTCGGAGCCTTATTCAATGAGTAAGTCAATCATAGAACTCTCTAACTTACATGCATCTTGATCGAGCTCTTTGTAAGCTCCGAAGAAGGAATTTCAATAGCAAGCTACAGACGCTGGCTTAAATAAATTATTAAACTAATCTTCAGATGCAAGACCAATAGAATGAATGAGGATCCAAGAGCTGATTCCCTTCAGAATTAACAATATTATGAATCTGGTTGTGCCCAGATCATAAAGAATCTTGAACATGTCTTTCACTAAGCCTCTCTCCGAGACAGCGCCCACTCTCTAAGACAGTTCACTCTGCACAAAAACCTCAGCAGGGAAGTCTTGGTCACGCAACAAGAGGCCTCTCGACAGTTCTCAATGGAAGGCCGGCTGTGAGTGGGGAGAAATGCAAGGGGAACAGTCCCAAGACTCTTGTTTGTCCCACATTAATTGCCCTGATTAGAAAACAAGTGATAAAAAACGCCATAAAATTGTTGACTTCATATGCTCAAAACAAAAGCTGTTGACCTACCACAAAAAGGATATGATGCAGAAAAAGGAGTAGTAAAATGAGTTCAAATCGACATAAATAACAGTATGGTAGGTTGCCTCCCACTAATCCACATTGGGCCCTTGAGGGGACCAAAGGCAAAGCCATTTTGTAGAAGGCCGAGCATTGTTTGGGGCCATTGAAAAATGAAGGCCCCAATGGCCACCACATGGACAGCCACCACATCATGGTAACGAGGCAATTTTGGGGGGAGCTGAATCCACGGGGAGGGTGAGAATGGCGGAGGTGTGTATGGGGCTCAAGCGGGGGAACCCGCTTATCAGGCAGATCCAGTTTGGATCCAGGTTCGGCATGGTGATTGGCAAGTTTATTTTTCTTCAATAATGATAATTGGTAAGCTGTTAAGTGGCTGTTAGCATCAATGAGGAAAAAATATGTGAACCTCTTTCTTGTCATAGGAGACAAGTCTAACCACAACTTTTCTATGGTTTCTCATTATCTTGTGATCGATTTGTTTATGTGACAGGTTCTTAGGTTGATTCTGTTTAATAGGTACTCAGGTCATCTGTGCTAGTTGGTTTTTTAGGTTGTATGCCAACTTCAACCACTTTTGTGAAAGCTCTTAACCCTATTCCACCTGTCACATAAACAAACACGGACGTAGACAAGCTACGTCCATAGCCATCCAGTGTTCGTCCATCCGCCATCCGTGTGGACACCCCTATGTGTCCGCCCGCATATGTTGCGGACACAGACATGGATAGACACGGATCATTTGCCTTGAAAATTGTCAAAGACACATGGATACATGGATGGACATAAACGGCTCTGGACAGGACACACCTTGTTTGCAGTCGGATCCGCTCGTATGCCAGACAACCAAAGTTGTCTGTGTTCGTGTCCATGACGGACACAGACAAATTTTTATGTACATTTGGACAATAAAATAGAACACGAATATCCGAACACCGTTTACACCCTTATCCACCGGCTTAAGTGAAGATATTAAGATGCACCCCTCTCAATGAGCTCGAAATGACTCCCCTAGTGTGTGGCATCAAAAACTGGTTGTAGCCGGTAAACTCCCTATGATTTTATCGGTTGATTGGCTACAGTTTGCCATTTAAATCTCTCCCATTGGGGGCTTATTTTGTTTGGGCTCAGTGCATAAGGGTGCATCTTCTCTATTTGTATTCCCCTTTCCTCCTTTGGTTAAATGAAAACCTCAATTATCCCGAAAAAAAAAAGATTCTTTAGGCTATGCCCGGGCTATAACCAGCTGGTGAAGCTTCACTAGCGTAGTCGTTAGTGTCCATCTATCAATGATAAATATTTTCTATAATGGCACTTGCGCTAGCCGGTGCTATTGATGTAAATTTTAATATGATACTCGCAAGCGCACGAATCTAGTGCAGAATAGTGGCTACGAGGTCGATCCCTCAGAGACTTAGTAAGATATTCAACCTAATTCTAGAGTATGTAGCAAGTAGTAATGAAATGTAAAGTTCTAATTTTTATTTTCTTTTTAAGCAATCAATTGTTCAACTAACTTAAAAACACAGAAATTAACTAAACAAAAGATAAAATAATAAAGAAAAATCCTGTTTGCTGTTTTCAGTCTGTCTTGCTTCTCTGTCCTGCTTTGCTCTCTCCTCCACCTTCAGCAACAGTCTCTCAACTGCACGCCTCAACCGTTCTACTCTTTCTCTCGAACAGAGTAGACAGTCCCCAATTCCAGCCAAAGCAAAGCTACTTTCCCGTGTTGACTCAGCTGGCTCAAAAACAGTAATAGGTCTGCCTCTCTCTCGAGCAAGACAACTCTGTTCCTCCTCTTCGTTGCCACAGACAAACTGTGCCTTCGAGAACTCCTCTCGTCCTCACTCTCTCCAGCAACAGTTCTTCCCAAATCCAACGCCAGAACAGAGCCCTTTCTTCCCTTCTCTGCCTCTCGACAGATCCAGCTTCCACTTGCACAACCCAGTCGCCACCACAGCACAAAGCCTCTCCTCGAACCCTTCTCTCTGCCTCTCGACAGAACAGCCACCACCAACTAGTCTTCTGAGAACAGCACCTTCCTCCTCACAGAACAATACCGTCCAGTCCTCTCCCGAGCATCACAGTGCTCTGTTGCTGCAAATAATTCCGGCCACCTCTGTAAAGCTTCCCTTTTTCGACCCCCTTCAGCACGAACAATCCAAAAGCCACCGCCGACCCTCTGCTCCGCAGCCAACTGTCCAGAATCCCCCCTTCTACCACGGCCGCGTACTTCTCCCTTTTGCACAGCCGGAGCCCCGAAAACAGAGCCAATACAGTTGGCCGCCTCCCTCCTTTTCACACAGCAGAACCCCCTCCTTTCCACCACGGCCTCCTCCTTTTATAACACAACCTAGCCAGCCCTAATTTCCTTCCCAATCGACGAACTTTCCATTCGAAGAACACCTCTGATCTTTCCAATTTGGACTTCCCAATCGCGGCCCTTTTTTTTCCTTTTTCTGTTTACACCGGACTTTTCTCCGTCGCCGGTGCTTCCGCGTCGGCCTCGCCACCATAAACAGACCGCCATCGTGATCGCCGTCATCGCCGTTGAACTTGCCGCCAAGACCCGTCGCCGGTGAAGCCCATGGTCGCCGGATTTTCAGCCTCCGGTGCTCGAACAGAGCCTCCCAGCGAGGCTCTGTTTTCTTTTTCTGTTCCAGGCGCCCGAGCCATCGGGCTCGGGTTGCTTTCTTTTTTTTTTTAATTTTTTTATGAACCGAACCAGAACCGGTCGGTTCAATTCATTTCCTTTCTTTTTTTCTTTTTTTTTCTTTTCTTATTTAAAACCCGTCGTATCAATCTCAGCCGCCGGATCTTCGATCTCTTCATATGAGCTGATTGACGCGTATTTGTTAATCTGAAACATGGAGCTCTAAAACCTGCATAAATAAAAATAAATCATAATTAGACGCATAATAAAACATGAATCTATTAAAACCAATTAATGCATCTAAATAACTCAATTAAGCGCGTTTATTCATTAAACTCCAAATTATTCACTTAACACAGATAAACATTAATTATCCTTATTTTAACTAAAAATACGACTAACAAATAGGTAGAAAGGCATATAAAAATGTGTATATTTTCCATATATCAAATACCCCCAAACCTATATTTTGCTAGTCCTCGAGCAAAACAAAACAAAACAAAACAAAGAAATCTAACTAATCCACTTTCGCAGGAAATCGCGATTGCATTTAGCGCATGCAACAAGCCTTTTAAACCCCCAGGTGTCCTTGGCTGGACGAGTGAAGTCTCGTGAGGGTTTGCAGCCATGCTACCCACAAACATGTATTTATGAAATCAACCTATTTAATCTAAGTGTAAAAAGAAATAGAAAATCACTACAAAACAAACAATCTTAATATCCCTTCAAATGCAAACTGCAACGTTTAAGAAAATCAACCACATGTACTTGGATTTATAATCAACTGGAATATAGAAGCCCTCAAGTAAGTGGTTTTATTTTACACCTTCATCTTGAAAATTTCTGCTCAATATGATATAGCATGATACTTTATATAGTAAAAGTGTAGAACATTGTAGCAATACATTCTAAATCTCTGTTTTATACAGATCCAGTGTGACCCATTAACCAAAGAACATCAGAATCAACACAGTCGTCGTAATCTTTAGGTTCATGATAGCACAGATCTGCGTGCCTCCTTCGGGTCCAACATTCTAGATTTGAGAGGATAATACACCACAAACTTTTTTTTTCTTTCACTAGGACTGTGTAAGGCCTGACTTCAAGATGCTTAGGTTTAGCAATGACTCAGGCCAATGACTCCCAGCCAGTTGGCTTAGGGCATTAGGTTTTAAGTAGACCGCTTCGGGCCCGAGCATCAGCCTAAGTTAATCCTATAAAGTCAAGCAGCCCCCTTTTCTTTCATTCATTTTGTTTTCATTTTTCGCATTTTTTTTCTTTTCAGCATTCATATTTCAGCAATCTTTATTCCGTCCAGGCTGTATTATACTCTCAACCTATTTCCGGTTCCAATCCCTTGCCATAGCCAAGTAAATGGTCTATCATGATCTTTTAAGCTCAACAGACAACCACATATCATCCAATGACACTGACTAAAGATATCCCACTGTAAATTAGCATTCAACAAATCTCTAGATTGTATTACTTTATGTAACTAGTGTGTGTGAGTGAGTTTTATTAGCTCAAGCACTTCGTTCCAAGAGGACTGTAACAGAAAGATATGCTCAGTTAAGTTCTCTATCCTCCAGTATACTTACTCACACTTCCAATGCAAATTAATCTCTTAAAAATTGAAGTATGCATCATAAAGGGATAAACTATCAAAACCTAAGAAAAATACTAACAAACAACCTAAAACTAAGTAAATTTTTATGTTTTTTTTTCTTTTTTTTTCAATTTTTCAATTTTTTTAATTAATTTTTTTTTTAATGAAATAATAGAAACCAAAGGAATACTACTTTTCTTTTCTACACCCCCAAACCTAAACGAAACATTGCCCTCAATGTTTACCAAAATAAATATCACAATGATGAGTAAAAGAAAAAGGAGTGAAAGGAAAGAAATCACCTGAATGGAGATGCCTCATGGTAGATGTAGAGCATTGAAACACACAAACTAAGAATGAGGAGTAAGTATAAAATATGGAAAAAGAAAATACACCCCCAAACCTAGATTGTAGCATCCCCACACATGTATCAACAACCTAAATATTAAACAAATAAAAAGCTATCAAAAACCAAAAGTTTTGGGTTGCCTCCCAAGAGCGCTAAGTTTTACGTCTTCAGCCAGACGTAACCAAAAATCATGTAGGAGCATTAGGTTCATCCAAATCGAGAACAATCTCCTCTCTCTCAGTAAAACCCTCTAAATATGGTTTCAATCTTTGCCCATTAACTTTGAAAATAGTTCCATCTTTAGGGTTTTTAATGTCAACCGCTCCATGGGAAAATACTTTGTGCACAATGAAAGGTCCAGACCATCGGGAACGGAGCTTTCCTGGGAAGAGATGTAACCTGGAGTTATAGAGCAAAACTTTTTGACCGGGCTCGAATGACTTCCTCAGGATTTACTGATCATGAAAAACTTTGGTCCTCGCTTTGTAAATCTTCGCATTCTCATAAGCCTCATTACGAATTTCGTCTAATTCATTGAGTTGCAATTTGCGAAGTGTTCCAGCCTTGTCCATATCAAAATTAAAAGTTTTGATGGCCCAGTAAGCACGATGTTCTAATTCCACAGGTAAATGACAAGGTTTTCCAAATACAAGTCTATAGGGAGACATTCCAATTGGTGTCTTAAAAGCAGTACGGTAAGCCCACAATGCATCATTCAATCTGCCAGACCAATCCTTTCGGTCGGGACGAACCGTTTTCTCAAGAATGCGTTTAATTTCTCTATTTGAAACCTCTACTTGTCCACAAGTCTGCGGATGATATGGAGTTGCAATTTTATGAGTAATGGAGTACTTTTTCAGGAGTGATTCAAAAGCTCAATTGCAAAAATGTGTACCACCATCACTTATAATTGCTCGAGGGGTTCCGAAACGAGAAAATATGTTTTCTTTCAAGAACCCAACCACCACTTTGTGATCATTTATTTTGCAGGGAATGGCCTCTACCCATTTGGAAACATAATCTACTGCAACGAGGATATAGAGATAACCAAACGATGGAGGAAATGGGCCCATGAAGTCAATACCCCAAACATCAAAAAGTTCAACAATCAGAATGTTGGTAAGGGGCATCATGGACCTACGTGATAATGTACCCATACATTGGCATCTGTCACATTTTGTGCAAAACTCATGAGTATCTTTGAATAAAGTAGGCCAATAGAAACCACTCTGCAAAATTTTTGCAGCAGTCTTTTTCGCACCGAAATGGCCACCACATGCATGAGCATGGCAAAAAGAAATGATACTATCAACTTCATGCTCCGGCACACATCTCCTAATGATTTGATCTGGGCAATACTTGAACAGGTATGGATCATCCCAGAAAAAATGCTTAACCTCGGCGAAGAATTTGGATTTATCTTGTTTTGTCCAATGTTCAGGAAGTTGAGTTGTGACAAGATAATTAATAATATCAGCATACCAAGGCAACTGAGATACAACAAAAAGTTGTTCATTAGGGAATGACTCATTCAAAGGTAAGTGTTCCTCAGCAGACTCGTCAATAAGTCTAGACAAATGATCGGCAACAACATTTTCAGAACCTTTCTTATCTCTTATCTCAATATCAAATTCTTGAAGTAATAGGACCCAACGAATTAAACGAGGTTTAGTGTCTTTCTTTGAAAGAAGATATTTCAAAGCTGCATGATCTGAAAACACTATGACCTTGGATCCTAAGAGATATGATCGGAACTTGTCTAGAGCAAAAACTACAGCCAACAACTCTTTTTCTGTAGTAGAATAATTGAGCTGAGCATCATTGAGAGTTCTACTTGCATAGTAGATGACATGGGGTATCTTATTCACCCGCTGCCCCAAGACAGCTCCAACCGCATAATCGGATGCATCACACATAAGCTCAAAAGGTAAATTCCAGTCCGGTGGTTGGATGATGGGTGCAGATGTGAGAAATTGCTTGAGTTGATCAAACGCTTTAGAGCAATCATCATCAAAGACAAAATGAGTTTCTTTAGCAAGCAAATGGCACAAAGGTCTTGAAATTTTGCTAAAGTCTTTGATGAATCTTCTATAAAACCCAGCATGGCCAAGAAAAGATCGAACCTCCTTTACTGATTTTGGTGGAGGCAGACTTGAAATTAAGTCAACTTTGGCCTTATCAACTGCAATTCCTTTATTAGAAATTACATGCCCCAAATCTATCCCTTGACGAACCATAAAGTGACATTTCTCCCAATTTAGCACAAGATTTGTTTCTTTACACCTTGCCAAGACAAGAGACAAGTAGTGTAAACATTCATCGAAAGAAGATCCAAACACCGAGAAATCATCCATGAAAATTTCAAGAAATCGCTCAACCATATCTGAAAATATGCTCATCATGCACCGCTGGAATGTGGCGGGTGCATTACATAACCCAAATGGCATGCGGCGATATGCATATGTTCCAAAAGGACAAGTGAATGTGGTCTTTTCTTGATCCTCTGGAGCAATGGGAATTTGATTGTAGCCTGTTCTAAAAAGCAATAGTAGCTATGACCAGCAAGTCTCTCAAGCATCTGATCAATAAATGGCAAAGGAAAGTGATCTTTCCTTGTAACCGAGTTCAATTTTCTATAGTCAATACAAACCCGCCACCCAGTGGTCATTCGGGTGGGGACTAATTCATTATTATCATTTTTGACTACTGTGATCCCTGACTTCTTAGGAACAACCTGAACTGGGCTGACCCAAGTGCTATCTGATATGGGGTAAATGATGCCAACATCTAACAATTTTAGCACCTCGGTTCTGACAACCTCCTTCATATTAGGGTTAAGTCTGCGTTGCATTTCACGGGAAGATTTTGCATGCTCCTCAAGGTAAATGTGATGCATACACAGAGCAGGACTTATACCCTTAATGTCTGCTATTGTCCATCCCAAAGCTGTCTTATGTTCGCGAAGAACATCAAGCAACTTACCTTCCTGTTCTGAATCAAGGTCTGACGAGATGATAACAGGCAAGGTATCAGAAGAACCTAAAAACGCATATTTAAGTGTATCTGGCAATGGTTTTAGGTCAAGTTGGGGTGGTTTTTCAATAGATGGGACAAGTTTAGACTCGGGAACTGGAAGAGGTTCCACCTTGGCTGTCCATTTGGTCGGGTCCAAAATAGGGGTAGAGTCAAGCAATGCATTGACGTCTCTAATAGACCCTTCGATGTCAAAGTCTAAGCCAAAATGAGTTAAACATGTCTGGAGGGGATCATCATTTAAAACAGTTTGTAGAGATTCTTCTACTAAACTTTCAATCATATTCACTGCAAAAGAATCATCCGTCTCCGGGGGTTGTTGTCTAACATTAAAGACATTGAGTTTGACCTTTAAATTGCCAAAAGACAACTTCATAACCCCATTTCTGCAATTTATTATGGCATTGGATGTGGCTAAGAATGGCCTTCCCAAAATCACAGGGATCTGACTACTAGGATTCTGCACAGGTTGGGTATCTAAGACAATAAAGTCTACGGGGAAGTAAAATTTATCCACCTGAACCAGAACATCCTCAATAACACCGCGTGGGACTTTAACTGATCTGTCTGCAAGTTGCAGTGTTATGGTAGTCGGTTTCAGCTCTCCTAATCCAAGTTGCTCATAAACAGAGAATGGCAGCAAATTTACACTAGCTCCTAGGTCCAACAATGCCCTCTCCACAGTATGGTCTCCTATAACGCATGAAATTGTGGGCCATCCTGGATCTTTAAACTTAGGAGGAGTGTTATACTTAAGAATTGAGCTAACTTGTTCAGTGAGAAACACCTTCTTGTGTGCATTCAATTTTCTTTTCTGGGTGCACATGTCTTTTAAGAATCTTGCATAAGCGGGAACTTGCTTAATAGCATCGAGCAATGGAATATTGATTTGCACTTTCTTAAAAATTTCCATTGTCTCATCAAGTTTGTTCCCTTGAGATGTTTTTGCAAGTCTTTGAGGAAAAGGTGCCTTGGGTATATAGGGTGGCATATGGCTAGACTCAGGACATGAAGAAGCTTCTAGGCTCTTCTTCGATGTAACAGGACTCACGTCTGGTCTAGTGGTGCTCTCTTGGTCCTCACCCTTTCTAGCAGTTGTGTCTATGGCAGTCTTAGGTAGTTCAACATTATTGTCAATTTGTTTTCCACTCCTAAGTGTAGTTATGGTTTTAACTTGCGCTGGAGGTTGGTCTTGACAAGAATTAGATCCCACTTCAAATTGTCCTTTGGGATTAGCTACAGGTTGACTAGGGAACCTACCTTTTTCCCTCTCATTCAATGCAGAAGCCAATTGACCCATTTGAAGTTCCAGCTTCGCAATTGCTTGCGAGTTGGCATGTAAAGAATGTTGGGTATCTTTTTGAAATTGTAGAGAGCTTTGCATGAACAAATTCAAAGTATCCTCAAGAGATGGTTTCTTGGGTTGTGTAGGGAATGTTTGAACTTGTTGAGGGTAAGATTGATTGGGAGGGTACCCTGGAGGTCCTCCTTGATGTGGTCCTTTGGACTATGAAAAATTGGGATGCCTTGCCCAACCTGGGTTATAAGTTTTCGAATATGGGTTATTGCCAGGTCGAGGAAAGGCATTTATAGCATTAGCCTGATCACTATTGTATTCCACTCCAGAGGTGTGAGAAGGACAGTTTTGTGTGACATGGGAGGGGTTAGAGCAACTAGCACACACATTGACATGTGATGGCATTTGGGGCCCACCAGCAGACATCAACGCATCAAAGCGTTGTGTCAGGCTATCGATCTTGGAGATCAAATGTGCGTTGTTGTCTACCTCATATACGCCTCCTTTCTTCTGAAAAGGAAACGTTCTGTCAACTCTACTTGAGCAATCCCATTGCTGAGAATTCTCGCATAGAGTCTCAATAAAATCCCATGCTTCTTCGGCACTCTTCATCATAACTGACCCACCACTAGCGGCATCAACCATTTGACGGTTCTGAGGTGTTAAACCGTCATAGAAGAATTGAACTTGTTGCCACTTTAAAAATCCATGGTGTGGACACTTAAGGAGCAAATTCTTCCATCTTTCCCAACACTCATAAAAGTGTTCACCCTCCTTCTGCATGAAATTTGTAATTTCTCTACGAAGGGCATGAGTTTTATGAACAGGGAAGAATTTGTTCAAAAATTTTTCAGCTAATTGATCCCAACTCCTAATTGTTCCAACTTCTAAAGAGTTCAACCATGCTTTCGCTTTTTCTTTCAAAGAAAAGGGAAAGAGGCGCAACCTAACAGATTCATCAGAGAAATTTTGGAATTTAAATGTAGTACAAATGTCAAGGAACTCTTTAACATGATTATAGGGATCTTCTTTATTAGAACCATAGAATGTGGGCAAGAGTTGCATCACCCCTGGTTTCAACTCAAAGTGGTGTGCCGTGGTGAGCGGCAACACTATGCAGGAAGGTGAGTTGAATTGAATGGGGGATGAATAATCTTTTAGTGTCTTCCTCACATTCTCATTTTCAATGTTATCTAATTGATTTGCAATATCCATTGTATGTTTGAGTCTTGCTTTAAAAGTTCTTTCAATTTCTAGGTCAAGAGGTGCAAGCTTTTCACCCAGTGACCGACGACCAAGCATACACTAACTAACGGCACTAAAAATTAAATACCTAGAACAAACCTAAAAATCGCACTAACACAAGCATGCAATCACAGGAAGAAATATATATAAAAAAAATACCAAGCACCTAGAAATATTAAAAGAGAATGTAAAAGAATGCAAACGAGGGGAAGGGGTGGCCCTTCCAATGTTGGCGAGAATTCCGCGTTTTCTCTTACTCCTACAAAAAGACAACACTAATAAGTAACAAAAAGTAGACCAACTTAAATTGAAACTAAACTACTCTAAGAATTCGGTAAATTATCCTACGTAGTCCCCGGCAGCGGCGCCAAAAACTTGATGTAAATTTTAATATGATACTCGCAAGCGCACGAATCTAGTGCAGAATAGTGGCTACGAGGTCGATCCCTCAGAGACTTAGTAAGATATTCAACCTAATTCTAGAGTATGTAGCAAGTAGTAATGAAATGTAAAGTTCTAATTTTTATTTTCTTTTTAAGCAATCAATTGTTCAACTAACTTAAAAACACAGAAATTAACTAAACAAAAGATAAAATAATAAAGAAAAATCCTGTTTGCTGTTTTCAGTCTGTCTTGCTTCTCTGTCCTGCTTTGCTCTCTCCTCCACCTTCAGCAACAGTCTCTCAACTGCACGCCTCAACCGTTCTACTCTTTCTCTCGAACAGAGTAGACAGTCCCCAATTCCAGCCAAAGCAAAGCTTCTTTCCCGTGTTGACTCAGCCGGCTCAAAAACAGTAATAGGTCTGCCTCTCTCTCGAGCAAGACAACTCTGTTCCTCCTCTTCGTTGCCACAGACAAACTGTGCCTTCGAGAACTCCTCTCGTCCTCACTCTCTCCAGCAACAGTTCTTCCCAAATCCAACGCCAGAACAGAGCCCTTTCTTCCCTTCTCTGCCTCTCGACAGATCCGGCTTCCACTTGCACAACCCAGTCGCCACCACAGCACAAAGCCTCTCCTCGAACCCTTCTCTCTGCCTCTCGACAGAACAGCCACCACCAACTAGTCTTCTGAGAACAGCACCTTCCTCCTCACAGAACAATACTGTCCAGTCCTCTCCCGAGCATCACAGTGTTCTGTTGCTGCAAATAATTCCGGCCACCTCTGTAAAGCTTCCCTTTTTCGACCCCCTTCAGCACGAACAATCCAAAAGCCACCGCCGACCCTCTGCTCCGCAGCCAATTGTCCAGAATCCCCCTTTCTACCACGGCCGCCTACTTCTCCCTTCTGCACAGCCGGAGCCCCGAAAACAGAGCCAGTACAGTCGGCCGCCTCCCTCCTTTTCACACAGCAGAACCCCCTCCTTTCCACCACGGCCTCCTCCTTTTATAACACAACCCGGCCAGCCCTAATTTCCTTCCCAATCGACGAACTTTCCATTCGAAGAACACCTCTGATCTTTCCAATTTGGACTTCCCAATCGCGGCCCTTTTTTTTCCTTTTTCTGTTTACACCGGACTTTTCTTCGTCGCCGGTGCTTCCGCGTCGGCCTCGCCACCATAAACAGACCGCCATCGTGATCGCCGTCATCGCCGTTGAACTTGCCGCCAAGACCCGTCGCCGGTGAAGCCCATGGTCGCCGGATTTTCAGCCTCCGGTGCTCGAACAGAGCCTCCCAGCGAGGCTCTGTTTTCTTTTTCTGTTCCAGGCGCCCGAGCCATCGGGCTCGGGTTGCTTTCTTTTTTTTTATTTTTTTATGAACCGAACCAGAACCGGTCGGTTCAATTCATTTCCTTTCTTTTTTTCTTTTTTTTTCTTTTCTTATTTAAAACCCGCCGTATCAATCTCAGCCGCCGGATCTTCGATCTCTTCATATGAGCTGATTGACGCGTATTTGTTAATCTGAAACATGGAGCTCTAAAACCTGCATAAATAAAAATAAATCATAATTAGACGCATAATAAAACATTAATCTATTAAAACCAATTAATGCATCTAAATAACTCAATTAAGCGCGTTTATTCATTAAACTCCAAATTATTCACTTAACACAGATAAACATTAATTATCCTTATTTTAACTAAAAATACGACTAACAAATAGGTAGAAAGGCATATAAAAATGTGTATATTTTCCATATATCAGCTATCAACCATGAGTCCCACTGACCTAAACTTCACTGCCAACTACAATCGTGAAGCTTGGCAAGCTGATGACAACTCCCTGCGCTCCTTAACATGATGCAATGTTCCTCGCGTGAAGCTTGACAAGCTGATTACAACTCCCTGCACTGCAATGTTCCTCGAGTGCGCGAGCCCTGATATTTCCTTGGTGGCTCGACAGGCTGGATTGACGAGCAACATTTTGTAGGGGTATGTAGAGGAGTTAGAGCTTGAGTGGCCCAGACGCATTGGCCTGCAGCCTGTAAACTTGTCTATCGAGCCGCCTGGTCGATACAATTTTTCCGATAGAAAACAGTCCTTTATGTCCACATCCATGTCCACAAAATCATTTTTTCTATCCATCTCAAGATTTTCTGCCTGGGAATCTGCCATCATATAAGAGCTTTCGATTATTGGGATTGATGGCACATATGCGTGTGCTAAGATGATGCACGCGTGTGTCGTATGCATGTCGGACTAAGCTGAAATTCTTGAGGCTGATAAAAATTGCTTCCCATGTCCACTTATTTGTGCAGCTAGAACCATTTGTAGGCCAGAGTGAAGAAGCTATGCCACTACAATAGCTGAATGCAATTAAGTACCAGGTGAAGAAGCTTCAGCTCTGTTCTGTGTTGCAGCTTTAATAGAGGATGAGGAAGGACGGCCATGAGAACTGTGACCTGGTATGAAAACCAGTACAAAATTCAATGCAAGTTAACAATGAAACTCCATTGCATAATAAATAAGTTAGATAGAAACTTCATGGCGCATGTAAACAGAATAGAATACTTCACCATCCAAAAAAAGTTGAATATTAAGAATTTTTAAAAAGAGAGAAGTTACTGATGCCAACAACAAAGAAAGTCCATCCAATGTATCTATTTTTAAGAAAATTTTAAAGAATGTGAACAGATATGACAATAACAACAAGAAGAAAACAAACCAAATAACAAAAACGTAGAGTATTTAATTTTTTGAATCGCCCTAACTCTCAAAAAGTATTTAGGAGTGAATCACACAGAAAACTTCCGTGGAAAACAAAAATCGGTTATACAAGAATGTAGTTTGCTGAATTATTGGCATCAATGTGCATTCTACACACTACAAAGAATATAAACAGCATACTCAACACAACTCAAGCATCCAAACAGTCACCAGAAACGTTTTAAGCAGACTCATACGCTCATATATTTACTATACCAAGCAAGAATAAAAAGGTAAACTATTCATTAAACAGTGACATTAAAAATAAATAACAAGTTCATAAAACATGCATTTGATAAAGAATGCACATGTGCTCACAACTAATTAAAGATCCCCAATGACAAAAGAGTTATGATACCACCCCAATGAGTTGAGTTCATGTCGAAAAATTTATTTTCGACAAAACATTAAAATGTTGATATATGCATTCCATCACAGGGCCCACCTTAACGGGAACGAGCTTAAGTAAACAATACAGTGAGCTGGCAAACCTAGATCATCCATTCCATTTTAAAGTAATGCATAATCATTTTGGTTGGAAGGGTGATGCATGAAAAGAATTGCGAGATTCTACTGCATCCGGTATATATAAGTCGTTCACAGAGACATTGATTGAAGAATGTCAAATGTATTGGAAAACTCACGCAAAAACTATATCACATATATTCCCCAATATTGTTGTTATTGGGTAAAGTGCTAGATAACCTTTTTATTCTAGACATATGTGAAGGCCAAAAGTAAGGTTTTCACTATAAGTAAAATGAGTCAATTTTAGCACCTTGCCGTACATTCGACTCATAACTCTTTTCAGAGATAAGAGTTGGAAAATCACCCGAACCCAAAGTAAATGAGGATGGAGAACTCTGCAGGAACATAAGCAACAGGCAACTTAGATACACAATCAAAATAGAAAATTCACATGCCTCGAAACACATGATGCTAAATTTCACAGCTAAAATGCTTCCAACAATAACATGTAACAACTAATTAGCAAGGGCTTACTGATCGTTTAAAATTAAAACCCTTGCAAGTGCACAAGGCAATTGTACTACAGTGAGTATTAAAGGGTTGTCGAACCTCAGGGATGGACTTAATATTTTACCAAATTCAAGTGAAAGTAAACTTTGTTTTAATTATTCTAGAAGAAGCAATAAAATTTAACTACTTTAAAAATGGATTTTAACTAATATGGAGAAGTACCAAAGCAAAGAATCCACCACTAGACATGCAATTACTACTCTCAATTATTATTATGCTCAAATTGACATGATATGGTAATTTGTGTTCATGGTCAGACACACAAATCACAATGAATTCACTCACGTTCTTGGTCGGACACGCGAGTTCATCCACTAAAAATTAATGTAGATAATTCTATCCTTGGTCGGGCATAGAATTATCATTTGGGCTAATGATCCTATCCTTGGTCGGGCATAGAATTAACACCAGCCTACTTTTAGCTAAGCATAGGAATTAAAAAGATCTAATTTCATGCATATCAATCAAGTCTATGGTCAAGCACTCAAAAGAAACTCATGCAATAGCATTAAGCAAAAATCATATCAATTGTATTGAATAAAACAAACAAGAGTAGTATCACAAATCTAGGGCTTCATCTACGCCTTGGGAGCGAATTTAGCCGGCCATCGGACAAGGAGAACACTGTTGATCCGTTGGTGTCATTTTCCACTATTCACCAGAAAATACTGTTCACGAAAACACTGTTCACGCAAAACACTATTCACGGGTTACTATTCATCGTCTTCCTCACGTAGCCGTGCACTGTAGCGTAAGCCGGAGTTACTGTAGCAGTTCCGAATCACTCCTTTTTTTTTCCCTCTTCTTCTCCTCCGGCGACTCCTTTCTCTTCCCCCTTCTGTTCCGGCCGAGACCACGCCGGAATCCGGCGAATCTACGACCCAAAAACTGGAATTTCCGAATTGTTTTTTCCCGGCCAGAAAATCCGTCCAAGCTCTGAAATTTTTTTCTGTTTCTTTGTAGTTATCTGTTTTATAGGCTATTCTAAAGAGTCCAATTCGATGCCTTCTCCGTTTTGGATCAAATTCCTATTCAAAATAGGAATCCAAATCGAAGCACGAATGTCCAATTTTAACACGGTTTTCTGTTTTTTTTCAAATGAACACGCTCTGTTTTTCCGCCGTCGTCTTCGTCCAAGCCTAGCTGCCATTGCCGGTCGCCATCAGTCCAGGACCACCGTCGCACGGAGCTCATCCGCCGTTCAAATCCAGCCCCCGGCCGATTCCGCCGCCGTCACAAACAGAACTCAGTTGTTTATTTTTTTTCTCTTTTGTCAAGTTCCGCCGCCGCCGCCGCCGCCGTGCCTCGCCGTCTCGATCGTCGCCGACCTCTCCGGCGTCTCGGCCCAGCCTTGCCGCCGTCATGTCCTCTGTCGCCGTCGAAACCCGCCGCCGCCAAGACCCACCTTCACCTTCGCCGGCGTTCGAGCAGAGCTCGAACGCTCTGCTTCTGGACGAACGGCCCGAGCTTCGGCTCGGGCCGATTTTCTATTTTCTATTTTTCTTTTTCTTTTAATTGAACCGGACCGGATTTAATCCTTTCTTCTTTTTTTTTCTTTTAATCAAATAAAACCGTCGTATCGATCTCATCCATCCAATCTCATCTTGACGGTTCTTCTCTTAAATTGTGCCTCTTTCGCATGCAATATTTCAAATGATCATAACTTTTTGCTCAGAACTCCGAATTGCGAACAGTCAGTGGCGTTGGAAAGCTGACTTCGTGTACTTTAACATGAAGCTTAAATCAGTTCCATCATAGATATGCAATCGAAGTTGTTAATATTCAATCATTAGAGTCGCGTTTTATCCCATTTCTGCGTTTTACTCTTGTTTCCTACAAAAACCAAAAACTATATTAAAGTAGCAATAATTCTAAACAAACACTAGCATAAATATAAGTTTAGGAGATAATAAAATGCATATTTCATATATAGATCATGTTGTTGTTTTAATTAGTCTCCTAATTTTATTCGCAAGTGTACGAATCGTGTTTGGAGTATAGTCGCACAATTCTTACGAGGTCGAACCCACAGGGACTTGTGTAGCGGAATTCTAATTCGAAGAACAGATTATTACCCTTGTTAAAGAATTAAATTGATTTGATCCACTACAACTACGACTAATCTAAGACTCAATGCAATTAAACAGCTTTAACTAAGAAATTAATCTAAAGGCAATTAAATAATCTATGAAAAAGAAACTAATTGACAATTAAAAATTGAAACTTTAATCAAGAATTTAAAACTCTAGGGCATAAGAATCAGCACATGACAATCATAGGAATATTTCTTTTAAAATCAGCAATTGTTTTCACGATTATCTCGTAGAGAATTGGAATTCAATCTATTCTCCTACGGAAAATTTCAGCATTAAAGTATATAGATTTTTAAATAGGATTTTGCATTCTCTTGCATATCAACAGATGAGATTCAAATCATTAGCTGTATCCATTATACGATGAATCACAGGTAATACCCAAATATCATATTCAACATATAATCCAATGCAATTAATTTGAGAATAGCAATCGTTAAAACGCATTAATTTAGACAAAACAATTGCATCGCATAAATACTATTCCTACAAGTAATCATGGCTTCATCTCAGCCCTAGACAGGGATTTAGCTACTCATGCTATAGAAATTAACTGTAAAGATAATGGAATTCATTTGATATAACTGAAATTAACTTACAGGACTTTTTGAATAATGGAAAATAAAGCCAAAAATGCACTGTTCCTCTTCCCGGAGTTACTGTTCACAGCAACAGTTCGTTTCGAACTCGATCTTCAAATCAACACAATAGCAAGGAATGAAAATTGGAAAAGAAATGAGAACAAAATTGAAATAAGAAAAGCTCTGGTCGGGGCCTCTCTCGCTCTGGTCTCGAACTGCCGGCGCTTTCTGTTCTTATACAGACTCCCGATCATCTTCTGTTCTTCTAAAATCGGAACCTTTTCCAAAATTAATCTCGTGTAGAAAGTGAAAATTCCAACTGCTGCCATTAAGCCTTCTAAATCCAGCCAGTATTTAATTCGAATTTCGTCCAAATTTGTAAGAAAAATTCGATCTTTCCTCTTAGAACAGGGCCGAAATCACCCAAATGTTCTTCTTTCCCAATTGAGCCAAATCGCCCCTTTTGAAATCTCAAATCGAATGGGAATTTGGGCACTTACCATTTTCAAACATGTCTGCAAATCACCTTTCCCATTTCAGCCTTCTCTGCTTCTGTTTTGCCGTGTTCCTCGCTAGAACCCTCAGCCCGTCGGCATCAACCTCGCCGTAAGCTCCGCCGCCGTCGCTCTGTTTTCTCCTTCTTCTTTTTCCGTTCGTCGAGACCCGCCGCCAACTTCTTCGCCGTCGTCGGCGGTCCAGTCCCTGCTCCAGCCTCGCCGCCGTGATGCTGTCCGCCGTTGAGCCCAGTCACCTCAGGCCGCCGTCATCACTTCATCGCCGCCGTCGGCCAAGCAGAGCTCTCTGCCTCGTCTTCCCCAGAACACCGGACTCGAGCTCTCTGTTTCAGAAACAGAACACCCGAGCCAGCGGCTCGGGTTTCGTTTTTATATATTTTTTATTTTCTTTTTATTTCAGTGAACCGGCCCGAACCGACGAACCGGTTTTCTTTCTTTTTTTTTTCTTTTTCTTGATTAAAACCCGTCGTAGAATTCTCATCCGCTTGATCAAATCTGAATGCTCTTCATTTAATTCCACACCCGTCTTCCTCATTAGTGAACATCAACGGTTCCGATCTTCTCCGTGCGTGATCTCAGATCTTGGGTTGCTTTGGCATTTCAAAATCCGTCTATTGGCGTCAATCTTGGCCGTTCAGCAGTACGAGCACGTGAACCTATACAAAATAAAACATGTCCCAAATTATATGTACCAAATAGTTATAAAATTACGGAACAGTGTTAAATTGAGCAATTTAGAGAGCATTATTTAATTAATTCCTAATTACTTAGAAAATTACCAAAAATCACTTTATTCCTCGTTTTAATTAGAAAACATAACTAACAAATAGGTAAAAAGGCATATAAAAATGTGTATTTTTCATGCTTAACAGATCACACCCCCAAACCTAGATTTTGTTAGTCCCTAGCAAAACAAAATAAAATAAAATCAAACAAAACAAACTAAGGAACTAATGCATAAAAGTAAACACCACTTTCGTAGGGAACACGATTGCATTGAGCGTATGCAACAAGCCGTTAAACCTCTAGGTGGCCCTAGTAGGACGAGTGTTGTCTCGTGAGGGTTTGCAGCCATGCTACCCACAAACATGTATTTATTAATCTAATTATCCTAAGTGCAAAAACAAAAATAAAAACATTGCAAAACAAGCAAACCTAATATCCCGACAAATACATACTACAATGCTTAAGAAAATCAACCACATATACTTGGTTCATAATCAACAGGAATATAGAAGCCCTCAAGTAAGTGGTTTTACTCCACACTTTCATCTTGGAAATTTCTGCTCAAATATAATATAGTGTGATAATATAAATAGTAGAAAGTGTAGAACATTGTAGCAATACATTCTAAATTTCTGTTTATACAGATCCAGTGTTACCCATTAACCAAAGAACATTAGAATCTACATAGTCATCGTCATCTTTAGGTTCATGATAGCACAAATCTGCGCTCCTCCTTCGGGTCCAACATTCTAGATTTGAGAGGATAATACACCACAGATTTTTTTTCTTTTTTTCAGACTTTTTTTTTTGCTAGGACTGTGTAAGGCCTGACTTCAAGATGCTTAGGTTTAACAATGACTTAGGCCAATGACTCCCAGCCAGTTGGCTTAGGGCATTAGGTTTTAAGAGACCGCTTCGGGCCCGAGCATCAGCCTAAGTTAATCCTATAAAGTCAAGCAACCCCTTTCTTTCATTTTGTTTTCATTTTTTTTTTCACATTCTCATTTTCATCATTCATATTTTTCAGCACATCTTTATTTTGTCCAGGCTGTATTATACTCTCAACCTATTTCCGGTTCCAATCCCTTGCCATAGCCAAGTAAATGGGCTATCATGATCTTTTAAGCTCAACAGATAACTACACATCATCCAATGACTATGACTAAAGACATCCCACTGTAGATTAGTATTCAACAAATCTCTAGAAGGTATTACTTTATGTACTAGTGTGTGTAAGTGAATTTTCTTAGTTCAAGCACTTTATTCCAAGAGGACTATAATAGAAAGATATGCTCAGTTAAGTGTATCTATCCTCCAGTATACTTACTCACACTTCCAATGTAAATTAATCTCCTAAGAATTGTAACATGCATTATTACGGGATAAACTATTAAAACCTAAGAAAAATACTAACAAACAACCTAAAAACTAACCAAATTTTTAAGATTTTTTTTTTAATTTTCTGATTTTTATTTTTATGAAAGTAATATTCCCTCCCCCAAACCTATTATGAACATTGTCCTCAATGTGAACAAAATATAGTATGACAATGAGCATATAATAAAGAAAATCAGACAAAGGAGATAATACACCTGAATACGTGGGTTGCCTCCCACCAAGCGCTAAGTTTAACGTCTTCAGCCAGACATAGCCACGATCCTCTGTAGGGGCCATATTATCAGGTCATCAACCTGGATCAATTAAATGATTGCACCACACACTCCTATCCTTATTGCCTAAGAATGGAGCACATCGTGGAATAAAAGGATGGAGTGGTGGGTAGGGAAGCTTTGGAAAGAGGGGTCCCTGCATTAACCATGAAAGAAGGTCATTAGAGAATTTTAATACAAAGGGAACCTCCTCCCCCATATCAACCATTTTGGCCTTAGGGGCCGCTTCTAGCAACCCAATTGGGAAAGCTTCCTCAATTAGTGAATCAACTAAACTATCTATGAAACAGTCTAAGTTATTTTTAATAAACAAAGAGTTAGATCGGTCAAGAGATGGTATGAATGGTGTTTCAAGAATAGAAGGTTTAAAGCTAGGTTCTAGTAATGTACTTACTTCTTCTTTAATTTCTACACCCTTTTGATCAGTATGTAAAACCCACTCAAGCTCATTGTCAAACCTTTGGGCATTCTGAAGGGATGTAACATCATAATCAGGGGAAAAATAGATCCCTTCATCAGAAAATTGGCCCTTTGGATATTGGGGTTCAACAGGTAAAATGCATTCTTCGTTAATATTCATGGCCTGTGCCAATTGTTCTAACTGTGTTTCAATGTTGGCAAGAGCCTGTGTATGGGAATGGATAATCTGGGCCTGGGTACTCAGCTCACCTGTCAGCTCTCTATATTTGGTGTCTATTATAGTGTCCACCTTGGCTTCCATCGCACTGAAAGCTGAGAGGAGAGAAGATTGGGTGGCTAGCATTTGGCTCATTTGATCTTCTAGGGATGGTTTCTGATTGGTTTGGCCAAACTGAGGATTAAAGGCTGGTTGGTAAGGTAGTTGTTGGCTTAGGAAATCTTGTCTAGGGGCCTGATTAAGTTGTGTCCATGGGGAATTAGGATGGTCCTCCCTCCTATGAAGACTTTGGGCCTCATTAACATACTTGCGTATAAAATCAGGGTATTCATGGGCCAAAGGGCACTCCACTGGGGTATGAATGGGACTTAAACAGAGGACACATGGTTCCGACATATAAGGAGTTGTGTATTGTAGGGAAGATGTGCCACTGCCAAAATTAGAGTGATTATCCCACCCACGGTTGTAAGTATCAGCATATAAGGGACGTGAGTGGTAGGGCACTTCATAGGGAGGGGGATTACGTGTGTGTGAAGAACAATAATCATTAAAGCTCCTGTATGGGTTCTCGTGGCTAAATCCATAAAAAGGTGAAGACATCTCTTCACCATGCATTCATCAACCGAACCAAAATATCACACATCCACAAATCAGAAAATCAACCCTAGATATCGACAACTAGCAGTCCTAATAGCCACAACTAACATAACATGCTATCACAGAAATAAAAGAAAAGCACCAAACACACAAATTAATCTAAAAAGAGAAGGATAAGAGAATGCAAACTAGGGGAAGGGATGGCCCTTCCACGTTGGCGAGAATTCCACGTCTTCTCTTAACCTCGCAAAAAAGAAAGAAAAATACAAATTAAGCTACTGACAAATAATCTAAGTTAAGGCTCACTAAACTACTCTAACACTAATTATACTAAGAATCTGGTACACTATTGTGCCGTCCCCGGCAACGGCGCCAAAAACTTAATCGTTTAAAATTAAAACCCTTGCAAGTGCACAAGGCAATTGTACTACAGTGAGTATTAAAGGGTTGTCGAACCTCAGGGACGGACTTAATATTTTACCAAATTCAAGTGAAAGTAAACTTTGTTTTAATTATTCTAGAAGAAGCAATAAAATTTAACTACTTTAAAAATGGATTTTAACTAATATGGAGAAGTGTCAAAGCAAAGAATCCACCACTAGACATGCAATTACTACTCTCAATTATTATTATGCTCAAATTGACATGATATGGTAATTTGTGTTCATGGTCAGACACACAAATCACAATGAATTCACTCACGTTCTTGGTCGGACACGCGAGTTCATCCACTAAAAATTAATGTAGATAATTCTATCCTTGGTCGGGCATAGAATTATCATTTGGGCTAATGATCCAATCCTTGGTCGGGCATAGAATTAACACCAGCCTACTTTTAGCTAAGCATAGGAATTAAAAAGATCTAATTTCATGCATATCAATCAAGTCTATGGTCAAACACTCAAAAGAAACTCATGCAATAGCATTAAGGAAAAATCCTATCAATTGTATTGAATAAAACAAACAAGAGTAGTATCACAAATCTAGGGCTTCATCTACGCCTTCGACGCGAATTTAGCCGGCCATCGGACAAGGAGAACACTGTTGATTCGTTGGTGTCATTTTCCACTATTCACCAGAAAATACTGTTCACGAAAACACTGTTCACGCAAAACACTATTCACGGGTTATTATTCATCGTCTTCCTCGCGCAGCCGTGCACTGTAGCGTACGCCGGAGTTACTGTAGCAGTTCCGAATCACTCCTTTTTTTTCCCTCTTCTTCTCCTCCGGCGACTCCTTTCTCTTCCCCCTTCTGTTCCGGCCGAGACCACGCCGGAATCCGGCGAATCTACGACCGAAAAACTGAAATTTCCGAACTGTTTTTTCCCGGCCAGAAAATCCGTCCAAGCTCTGAAAGTTTTTTCTGTTTCTTTGTAGTTATCTGTTTTATAGGCTATTCTAAAGAGTCCAATTCGATGCCTTCTCCGTTTTGGATCAAATTCCTATTCAAAATAGGAATCCAAATCGAAGCACGAATGTCCAATTTTAACACGGTTTTCTGTTTTTTTTCAAATGAACACGCTCTGTTTTTCCGCCGTCGTCTTCGTCCAAGCCTAGCTGCCATTTCCGGTCGCCATCAGTCCAGGACCACCGTTGCACGGAGCTCATCCGCCGTTCAAATCCAGCCCCCGGCCGATTCCGCCGCCGTCACAAACAGAACTCAGTTGTTTATTTTTTTTCTGTTTTGTCAAGTTCCGCCGCCGCCGCCGTGCCTCGCCGTCTCGATCGTCGCCGACCTCTCCGGCGTCTCAGCCCAGCCTTGCCGCCGTCATGTCCTCTGTCGCCGTCGAAACCCGCCGCCGCCAAGACCCACCTTCACCTTCGCCGGCGTTCGAGCAGAGCTCGAACGCTCTGCTTCTGGACGAACGGCCCGAGCTTCGGCTCGGTCCGGTTTTCTATTTTCTATTTTTCTTTTTCTTTTAATTAAACCGGACCGGATTTAATCCTTTCTTCTTTTTTTTTCTTTTAATCAAATAAAACCCGTCGTATCGATCTCATCCATCCAATCTCATCTTGACGGTTCTTCTCTTAAATCGTGCCTCTTTCGCATGCAATATTTCAAATGATCATAACTTTTTGCTCAGAACTCCGAATTGCGAACAGTCAGTGGCGTTGGAAAGCTGACTTCGTGTACTTTAACATGAAGCTTAAATCAGTCCCATCATAGATATGCAATCGAAGTTGTTAATATTCAATCATTAGAGTCGCGTTTTATCCCATTTCTGCGTTTTACTCTTGTTTCCTACAAAAACCAAAAACTATATTAAAGTAGCAATAATTCTAAACAAACACTAGCATAAATATAAGTTTAGGAGATAATAAAATGCATATTTCATATATAGATCACTTACAGTAAAAAAACTTACCAGCCGTTCTGTATTTCCAGACCCACCCAACGCAATAAAATTTTCATCTACAGTTTCAGCAAACCGAGCCATCTGGGAGCTACCTGGTCAAATATCAAAATAAAGAAAATATGAATAAGAAGGTAGCAGAGTACTTTTGACTCTTGGAAAATTAATTGGCTTTGGAACTGCAACTTTGCCCAAAACTGTCATGGGACTTCTTCGCGTAAAATTCCACCTGACACAATTCAAACAGAAAGCAAATTATGGCCACTAAGGGGCCGTTTGGGGCGTGATTATTGCAAAACATCCAGACTGGATTCTGGATATCTACTGTAGCATCCAGGTGGATTTTTACATCCAGCTGAAACACGTCCTGAGGTGTTTCAGCTGGATATATAAAATATCCAGATGCTACAGTGTAGCAAAACATCCCATCTGGATGTTTTGCTTTTAATCACGCCCCAAACGGCCCCTAAATACTAACATCTAAAAATAGCAAAAACAAAGAAAATAAGGAAGCAGCATTCCACAAGCGTTATCAACCCAAAGATTGGAAAACTTAAAATTAAACCAACTCACCATCCATTTCTGCAACATTTAATCTAGACTGAATTGATGAATTTGATGTTTGAGTCATACCAACTCTCAGCTATTCATTAACCAAACCACTGCATTTTTACTGTTCTTTCCTCCTGAATAGGAACCTCTTCATGCTTAGGCAGAAGTTTGCTGCCATCAGACTTTGAAGGAACATTATCCCCCATGGTCCTCCAGTTCAATTCTTCCAACTTTACAAGAGCTTTTGCTTTCTGCTCTCTTGTCCTCTCCTCCTCTTCCTTAGCTGGCTGAGTTGCAATCTCTTTCAGTTTCGCACACTAAACAAATAGAAAATAAAAAATTAATCAAGGAAAAGCAAGTTTGATATTAACAAATTGGTGTTGCAGAAAAGCATACCTGTGCTTCATAGTCGGCTGAATCAAATTCACCTCCTGCCTTGTTGGAGACGTTCACTCATGTTTATCAGTAAGCTCTTGAGAGAAAACTTCAGAAGACTTCACAAGTGAACGAAATGAGTCTGATTCTGGTGTAGGATTCATTTTCCACTCACCACTCTCCTGAGGACAAAACCTTGCCCTTCCTCTATAATTCCCTCCTTTGCCTTCTGTTCCTTGAACTACCCTTCTAGAATATAGGGACATTTATTCACTGCTTCTATAGATACAGGATCGGCAAGCCTAGGTATAGCACCAATTATAATTCAGAACCACTTATTTCTCCTTTATTACCACCCACTGCATCTTTAGAGAAGGATGCATAACTCATATTCCCCCTGTGGGCTTTTTCTGTAGATGCACCACTACCAGCTGCCTCATTAGAAGTTTTAGAACGTTTTACTTTGTCCTCTCTAGTTGGAAGAAGTGGTGCTGTGTCCTGTCGAGCATCAGAAATCCGAGATTTGGAGTTTAAGCCTTCAATTTTGTCTATCAGAGTCATATTTTTTTCTCAGGTAGAAGCCTCATCACTAGATACTGACTTCAAGTCTATGGCCTTACCCCCTTTACTATCTGCTTCCCACTCACTTTTCAACTTTGGTGAAGCTTGTCTAACATTTTCTCGTCCACTTTGTTGCATGCGTCCTCAATGCTCTTTGTTTTGTTCTGCATCAGATTCCCCCCATCCATCATGTTGTTTCAAGAGAACCTTGTAAGGACCTCGATGGCCAGGATCGTGAGCATAAGCAGAATCCACTTTTCCTTTGGCTGCTGCAGGACCAATATGAATATGGTATGGTCTGGCATGAAAATTGCAGAGTCAGGATAGGCATTCTGGCTCTGACACCTGTGATAAAGAGATGGACCATGCCCACTTGCCATTCCTGTAACAGGGGCATCTCCTTCACTCTGATTGCAAAAATTCACTCGTGGAGAACCATAATAGCCATCGTATGGTGACATAGGCCCAGGGTACCTGACAAGCATCACAGGATGACTCGGAACAGGATAAGATTCAGGCGGATGAGGTCGACAATAATCTCCCTTCCAAGGGCAATATCCACCAGCCCCAATTCCAGGCCTTCGAGATGTCTGCTGGTTAAGCACAGGCCTCACAGGGATCTCTGGCTGAGGTTGATAATAATCATACTGTGGAGGATAAACTGAATATCTCCCAGGAGAACCTGCCGGTCCATAAGGACCAGGTGGAGGACCTCCTTTGTACCAAGATCCATCGGGAGGCACATTTTGAACAGAAGGACCTTGCCAATGTTCAAAATTTTGTTGTGGAACACTAGGGTTGGTATATGTCAAGGCCTGCTTTGAATATCTCTGCCATTTTTTGAGGCGTAGTTCCAGGATGCAGGGGCTCATCCCTACTCCATGTACGTACACCTTTCTCACTAGTCGCATCGATATATCCACCATCTGATACACATGAGGCGAATGTAGTGGATCACTCCAGAAAAGACGAGTAGATACTTGTATAAGTGGTAAATAAAAAGTAAAATTCAGCAAAAAGGTACGCGCCGAATGCAATGAAGTACCAGGTGAAGAAGCTTCAGATCTGTCCTGTGTTGCAGCTTTTCTAGAGGACGAGGAAGGATGGCCATGAGAACTGTGGCCTGTTGTGAAAACCAGTACAAAAGTTCAATACAAGTAAACAACGAACACTCCACTGCATAATAAGTCTCTTAATAAGCGATTATACATTTTTATATAGAAATTTGAGGGTGCATGTAAACAGAATAGAACACTTAACCATCCAAAAAAAGTTTAATATTACGAATTTTTAAAAAGAGAGAAGTTACTGATGCCAACAACAACGAAAGTCCATCCAATGTAGCTATTTTAAAGAAAATTATAGAGTATTTAATTTCTCGAATCGCCCCAACTCTCAAAAAGTATTTTGGAGTGAATCAAACAGAAAACTTCCGTGGAAAACAGCAATCAGTAATACAAGACTGTAGTTTGCTGAATTATTGGCATCAATCTGCATTCTACACACTGCAAAGAATATAAACAGCATACTCAACACAGCTCAAGCATCCAAACAGTCCCCAGAAACGTTTTAAGCATACTCATACGGTCATATATTTAATACCAAACCAGAATAACAAAGTAAACCATTCATCAAACAATGACATTAAAAAATAAATAGCAAGTTCGTAAAACATGCATTTGATAAAGAATGCAGATGTGCTCACAACTAATCCCCAATGACAAAAGAGTTACGATACCACTCCACTGAGTCAAGTTCATGTCAGAAAATTTATTTTCAATAAAACATTAAAATGTTGACATCGGACAAAGTATATGCATTCCATCACAGGGCCAAAAGTAAGGTTTTAACTACAAGTAAAAGGAGTCGATTTCAGCACCTTGCCGTACATTTGATTCAGAATTCTTGTCAGAGCCAAGAGTTGGAAAATCACCCGAACTCAAAGTAAATGAGGATGGAGAACTCTGCAAGAACATAAGCAACAGGCAACTTAAATACACAATCAAAATAGACAATTCACATGCCTCAAAATACATGAAGCTAAATTTCACAGCTAAAATGCTTCCAACAATAACATGTAACAATTAATTAGCATCCAGGGGCTTACAGTAAAAAAATTTACCAGCCGTTCTGTATTTCCAGACCCAACCAATGCACTAAAATTTTTAGCTACAGTTTCAGCAAACTGAGACAGCTGGGAGCTGCCTGGTCTTGTTTCTGCACTGCGGGGACGCAATGACCCAGACAAATGTGATGAGGCCACCAATCCAGATGTTGATGATGGTCTCAAGTTCGTGCCCCATGCATGTGACCTCTCACATCCAGCCATTAATGGCCGAGTACCACTGCCACCAGAAGAAGGTCGACCATTTAAATGAGCAGGACAAACAGCCCCATATGCAGTAGGTGATGAGGACAATGCAGGTGATGAACCCCAAGTGTTCTGATTTGGAGATGATCGACTTCCCCAACTAAGAGTGCCCCTAACATATTCACCGAGACATGTTAAGTCCAGTTAAGAACAATAATTGACTACCCCACTGTATATAAAGAAAAAACAAGGCACAACTCAAAACGGACAACATTTTTAAGAAAGTAACAAGAAAGAAGAAAATACACACATGGGGGTCCAGACCATGATTTTCCAACCTAAAAAGTAACAGAAAAGTTTTTATCCATCTGGTCAAACATCAAAATAAAGAAATCATGACTAAGAAGGCAGCAGAGTACTTTTGACTTGGTAAATTAATTGGCTTTGAAACTGCAACTTTGCCCAAAACTGCCATTGGATTTCTTCGCATAAAATTCCTCCTGACACAATTCAAACAGGAAGTAAATTATGGCCACTGAATACTAACATCTAAAAATAACAAAAAACAAAGAAAATCAGGAAGCAGCTTTCCACAAGTGACATCAACCCAAAGATTGGAAAACTTAAAATAAAACTACACGTGTGAGATGCAAGAGACTATGAGCAACCAACATAACAAAACTCGAATATGGAGTACTGAAAGCCATCATTATATTCAGCTGAGAAACAGATTAAAACTTTGGCCATTCTACAACTCAAACTCTTGAAACTTACAATACAAGCAAATTCCATCATAGACGCGCAATAAAAATATAATCAAATTAAAGCAATTAATGCATCTACATTATTTAATTAAAGTAAATTAATTATTAAACTCCTAATCACTAGCTTAACACTAATAACCCATATATATCCTTACCTTAACCGGAAAACTACACTAATAAATTGGTAAATGAAGCATATAAATGCATATATTCTATGTTTATCAAATACCCCAGAAACAAAATAAAGCAAAGAAATTAAGAAACTACTATTAAACAAGTAAATACCACTTCTGTAAGGAGCACGATTGCATCAAACGTATGAACAAGCCATTAAACCTCTCGGTGTCCCTAGTAGGACGAGTTTTGTCTCGTGAGGGTTTCCAGCCATGTTACCCACAAACATGTAACTTAAAATAATAAAACCTTATATATCCCTTTCTATACACATAACAACGTTTAAAGAGACTAAGCACTAATACTAGCATAAATAAACAATTTGAAGCACAAAGACGCTCAAATTAGTGGTTCCGTTCCACACCTTCATCTTGGAAATATTTGCTCAATATATATATAATTACTTTTCAAAAAACAAAGGTACAGAACAATTTGACATACAATCTAAATTTTTGTCTTCTACACATTCTAATGTGACCCATTAGTCAAGTTACAGTGGAGCTCAATAACCCAAAATAATTCTATGGCATCTTTATCTTGAAGTATCATGATAGAAATAATTCTTAATCATCCTCAACCATAAGTCCACAGCATAGGGTATAAAAGCATAATACACCATTTTTTTTCAGCCAAGACTGTGCAGTTATGAGAGAATTTGTTCTAACCTCTAATTTTTTACGCGAACCCTTCAGCTTACTGAGGCACAAAGGCCCGGTTACTCATTAGAGATTGTAACAAACCTCTGTATTTTCTTTTTTTTTCCTTTTGGTGTATTATTCATGAGAGAATTTGTTCTAACCTCTAATTTTTTACGCGAACCCTTCAGCTTACTGAGGCACAAAGGCCCGGTTACTCATTAGAGATAGTAACAAACCTCTTTATTTTTCCTTCTTTTTCCTTTTTTCTTTTTTTTTCCTTTTGGTGTATTATACCTTCATCCTATTTTCAAACCACCTCCACCATGCAGCTAAGCAGATGGTCTATCATGATAATTAAAGTTTTAAATATACCACGTTTTCAAAAATAGACTTAACTAAAGACATCCCACAAAAAATGGTAGTTAACAAATTTCTAGATGGTATTTCTATGTGTACTGATGTGTGTGAGTGATTTTGGAAAATATGAGCACATAAGTCCAAGAGGATTGTATAAGAATCAAAACTGCATATTTAAGCGTCTCCATCCTCAAGTTAATTCACTCACGCTTTCTTTGTAAATTTGTCTCTCTAAAATTTGAAGTATGCATAGAAAGGATATACTACAAAAGCAACCTAATAACTCATTTTTACTTGCACTATCTAGGTTAAATTGGTCTCATTAAAAATAGGTACATATCTATAGGAGCACTAATAAAAACCCCGTTGAAGACCACAAAAAATAACACTAAGACTCAAAAACAGCAATTTTTTTTGTTTAGTAAAGCAGAATTTAGGCAATAAAATAAGTAACACTAATCAAAATCAGTTTGGCAGCAGGATTAGTCTTGCAAAAGAATTCATTTTGACCCAAACAACACGCATGGAAAACAAGAAATTCTCATCTCATTTAGTACTACAATCAGCAAGCTAATTTTTAAGTGGACAACTGAAAAAATGATAGCAATGGTGATCAAAACATGCATGTATTAATAATTTGCATAGAGAGTATCAGCCATCATACTAAGCAATTAATTTGAAAGCCAAAATAAACAACACTAAAAAAGCCTCAAAATCATATTAAAGTGGTGTTGAGTTCTACTCAGTGTTTTCAAAACCGGACCGGACCGGCCGGTCCGGCCGCGGTTAACCGGAACCGGCCGGGAAACCGGTCCGGTTCAGCCGATTCAGCCCGGTTCAACGAACCGGGCGGGTTTTTTTAAAACCGGCCGGTTAACCGGCCGATTTTTTCCGAACCGGTGAACCGGACCGGACCGGTCCGGAATATTTTTTTTTTTTCTGAAAAAACTTTTGCAAGAGGGGGGATTCGAACCCCCCCCCTTCCCCCTCTCCCTGAGACTTAACCACTTGGGCTATGTATTTTTGATGTTTCTTTTATACAAATTATATATTTATCATATATTTATACTCCTCTCACCTAAACCGGCTCAAGCCGGTTTGACCGCGGTCAGACCCCGGTCTGACCGGACCAGCCATCATTCCGGTTCGATGGCCGGTCCGGTTTTGAAAACCTTGGTTCTACTTCCCCAGTGCGTGACAACGATGACTAAGTGCTTTGCTTCCGGTCTTCTTCTTCACCTCCAAGTATATTGCATGGCCGAATTGCCAAGCCTCTCACGCTTGTGGCCCTCCATTGGCAGTTTTCATTTCTGTCTGGGCTACGAAATCAGTATGCTCTCCCCTTTTCATTGCACTTCAGAACCATAGCTCTGTTCTCAACCACCAAGCCGTGCTCATCGATTTAATTGTGGCTAAAATGGAAAATTTTCCTACTTCTGCTGCTGCTCATGTTAGCACTTTGGAAAATCACCTCGATGGTTCAGGATCCTATTCCATTTCTGGCTGAAAATGGCAAGAACCTTTTTTTCTAATCCAGCTGCTTTTGGAGACTCCCAATTTGGACGTTGTCGTTCCTTTATATGGCCAGCACGCTTTGCTTTAGCTTCAAGTGAAAACTGTATGGCCCACCTTACATGTCTTGTATCAGCTTTTCCCTCAGTCAACATTACTTCTTTCTTTTTTTCTTCTCATGTTGAAGTCCTAGAAGTTGTTGGCCCCACAAAGTAGACACTGTGCTTTCATTTTGATGGTGAGTCTCTTTAATCAGCAGCTACCTGATTTCCCTAGTATTCACTAGAAGTGATCCAATCCATTTGAGTCTTATTTCAAAGCTTGCAGCGCGTCGACCATCGAGTTAACTATCGCCCATGTAACCTTCCTTAGTGCTCTTTATGAATTTCTATATTATCATAAAAACCTGAAAGATGCAATAAAAACACCAATCAGTCAGTAAACTATCATACTAGGAAAATCTAGCTACGAGGAATTATTAAATAATAACAAGAGAATTTTAATTTAGATGGAGTTGCAAGGAAAACCTAAATTAAATGTAGTTGTACCACTCTCAAAATCAAAAATTAGTTTTCAGTGGCGGTGAACGCAAATTTGCAATAGGATTTAGAACACATGGTTTTCTACCATTATGCTCCTACAACGTCACACACTCCATCATAAGCAAGTAAAAACTGGTTTCCATCTTCAAATTGTGCTCATGCTTCTTGAAATAAGTTATGTGCATTATTATTTTTAGATTATTCAGATTAGAATATTGGTTTTATTTTGTCAAGAAACTTAACCAATCTTCAAATCTAGCCCATATAGTATGCCATAGTTTTATCACCATTCTAGCATATTGAATGAATAAGACATTGTTCCATTAGTACAAATTCAGATTTACTTTCACCTAATTTGATGAGTAAATTTAGACAGTAATGGTCCATTAACTGATTAGCTTAGCCAATTGACCCTTTACATTTCATGATATTAATTTGGGTTGTATATTCCCTCCAATATTTACTTGAAACTCCCGGTCATTCTACACTAGCCACCTTGGATCTGTATCCAATTCTTCCATTAACATACTCTAGAGAGAACCGTGTTTTATTTAGTCTACAATGGTTCTCCTTTGCACTTAATACATACAACATTTAGTATTAGTAATTCAATTGTACTCCCTAACCCAATAAAAATGTGTTTAGAGTCTCCTGACACTATACTCATATGAAATAGATTTTACCAATGGTTCCATTGTAGTGTCGTGGCCACCCAATGATAAAATTATGGCTCAGCCAAGAATTAACATCCAAAAAATAAGAATAAGCTACTAATCTTGCTCTAAGCAGATGGTTCTACATCTAAGCAAGAAAAAGCCAATCTGAAAAACCATAGAAGCATTAAAGTAGATGTAGTTGCAAGGCAAATCCAAATTAAAATATAGTTGTACCACTCTCAAAATCAAAAATTAGTTTTCAGTGGTGCTAAAAGCATATCTGCGCAATAGGATTTCGAACAGAAAGTTCTGTACCATTATGCTCCTGCAAGGTCACGCACTCTTAGCAAGTAAAAACCAGTTTCCATCTCAAAATTGCTTTTATACTCCAAAATTAGTACCTTCATTATTATTATTCAGCATAGAATACTAGTTTTATATTGTCAAGAACCTCAACCAATCTTCAAATCTAGCCCATATAGTATACTATAGTTTTGGCACCATTATAGCATATCAAATAAATAAGACACGGTTCCATCAGTATAGATTCATATTTACAGGGACACACTAATAACAATAGCAGTATCTAGTAGCCACGAAATTTGTGACTAAAAACATACATCATGATGGCGCTGTACTTCTGTCCACCAAATTCTATTCACTAAAGAAAAATATCAACTTGTCAACATAAAAATGCAATTAACACAAAATTGTACTTGAAGTTAAATTCTAGGTAATAATTATTTGCACATAAAATTCAACTTGATACAATCAGGTAGCTAACAACGTAAGAAAACAAGAAATGGTATCATCCACATCACTGTAAACATTGTTCCCCACCACAAAGGCACCAGAAAAGAATCCGGTAAGAATAATAGAAATTCGAACAAGAAAATCATTATTAGAAAAAAAGAGAAAGGAATCATTTCAAAAACATAATGATAAAACGAACTTTATCCTTAAAGACAAAGCCCAAGCTGTATAATGAACCAAAAATATTGAATAATCCCAATGTTGTCCTAACAAATTAAAAAGAACTGGCTGCATCTACTACCCCATACACAGAAGATACATTTTTCCATATTTATTGAGTTTTGACAAGCATACTCTCAATAGTAATTATAGCTTATCCAAAACAAATTAGGCTCAAGAGGAGCAAAAATAACGAATGATTTGGACGAAAATATCCCACATATGCCACTGAATCACATAATACTGCATTCGAATAGCAAATTTCAGGGAAATTGCAAGAAGACAGCAAAGTTAGACCTTGATTGCCCAAAACAATTGATTGCAACCTTTTCAACAAAGAAGAACTGAATTATGTGAAAGACCTAAACCAGAAAAAAAAACAGAGAGATCATTTTAATGTTAAATCAAGCTCAAGATTCTAAAGAAATACAGCCGACAAAGCTAATGAAACTTACAAAAGAAAGAGCAGATGAACACTGGGCAAAAGAAACAATTTGAAAGAAAATGAGGAAACCGGCAGAAGATGCCCAAAATACCAACATTTGAGCCCGGAAGGATAGAAATCGATTTATACCTGAAGAAAATAGGACAGATGCTGAAACAGAAGTCGATTTGTTCCTTAAGGATGTGCCCGATGAGGCAGATACTAATGGATCTTGACAATGTTCCTTAAGGGGCGATGGTTCTAATGGATCTTGATGATGCCCCTTTTTGCAGTAAGTTCCACCCTTCCCCACCCCAATTGGATGAGCTCTCAGGCGGACGACCAAAGGCCAGAAACCTCGACCCCCCACAACCGGCGCTCTTGGCCACAGTCTCGCCGGAAATCGCATTGCGGTCAGTTGAAGCCAGCCTGTACGGAATAGGGTACACCGTCGGGCCGGATAACATCGCACGAGAGCGCCGTCTGAGGAGATGCAGACGCGGTCGCCGGAGATGCAGAGGGGGAGGACGTGGTGGAGGAGGAGGATCAAGATCCGATGGTAACATTGTGTCTTCTCCAGCAGCTCCGTCATGATGGATGAGGAGGTGGCGGCGGCGCAGACGAGGACGGTGGCATGCGAAGCCATGGCTTCCGGCAAGGGGAGATGGGACGTCTTTGGGAGCGCATTGACTGGCTGGGTAGAGAGGCCTTCAATCAGAAAAAGACAAGACTTGTTGGGTCCAAGGTTTTAAAACCAACAAGTAGAATTCAATTCGAAAAACCGGATTGATCATCGACCCGGTTAAGCTACATGCCGGGCGTGGGGTTGACTCGGTTGCTGATGTCATTAATATAAAAAGAAAAAAAATGGGGGGCTCGGGCTCTGGCCGAGTCCGGGTTTTAAAACCATGGTTGGGTCATGGTATGGGTTCGGCCCATATAACCTACCTCGTGACCCGCACAGGTTGAGTCAGATGGGGCTCGAGTTTTTTCCATATCACGTACACGGAGTTTCTGTTGAAAATTATATATCACCTAGAAATGCCACGTCTTCTTCTCAAAATGCCCTTCTAGCCACCCGTTACGGTCTTATACTCCCATAGACGTGGCCCACGCCAAAAGGTTGAGACCTACCCGTAAAGAAATCCTTATAACGACCACACATTTGTGCTCTAATTACTCGTGGCAGTATTGTGAAATACACTTTGTAAATTCGTCATCCCCATAAGTAGGTATGTAAAAAAATTTGGTAAATCCTTATAAGATTAAAGAAGAGAAAAAAATAAAGAAGATCGTAAAACCAATGGGCAAAAATGAATAATAAATAAGCAAAATATGACATTTTGAATTTTGTCCTAAAAGTATATATTTATATACACGATTTCATCGTGCACTTGATTTGTAGTGAAATTGTGTATTTAAGTACATGCTTTTAGGGAAAGATTCAAAATATTGTATATTTCTTATTTTTTATCCATTTTTTGCCAATTCTTTTTGTATTCTCAATTTGTTATCGTCTTTCATCCAATTAGGATAACATAATGATCTTTAGATACCGTCTAGTGGATGACCAATTTCAAAAGAGGAGTAACCCACTCTGCAATAGATCTAGTCTAACAAATTTCTCTCCAAAAGATGATTTTAAGACGATAAAGAAGAAAGTAGAAATAAAGAAGAAGAATAGGTGGCTCCCCACTAGTAGGTATCTTTAGAAATTTAGGGTATGTTTAACACTCACTTTGGTTTTACTTTAGGGTTACAATTTAAGCAAAAATGTCATATCCGTACTTTCCTTCTTTGAGGGCCAAACAAGCCCTTAGGATATCCTCATAAAGATAAAGATAAGAAAAAAAATAAAGAGGCACACAAAAAGAATTGGTAAAAAATAGATAAAATATAAGAGATATATGATATTTTAAATTTCTTGATAAAAGCATATACTTAAATATAGGATTTCAGTACAAAATTGTGTCATCATGCACACAGTACCACTTCCTATAGGTAGTGCTTATCTTGTGCATGATGACATGATTTTGCAATGAAATCGTGTATATAAATACACGCTTCTATGACAAAATTCCAAAAATTATATCTTGCTTATTTTTAATCCATTTTTTCTCATTCTTTTTATATTCTTTGTTATTTTTTCTCCTCTTTAACCCTATGAAGATATATTAAATATTTTGAGTCACCTACAAAGAGTACTTCGCATCACGACATTTTTGGGTGATATGGTATTTCAGCAGAAACTCATGATAGTATGAAATTTCTAGCTGATTGTCCACGTAATATGAAAAAAATTTGAGACCTCATCATTTGGAAATGACTATTTACACTGATTTTTTCTAAGCATGACCCAAAGAGGCCACTTTTCATATCTAGCAATATTTTAGTAACTTTTAGCAATAGTCTTTGGGTTATGTTAAAAACATAAAGAGTATGAATTGACATTCCAACTAATGTTCCTTACGAAAATGAAAGAAAATAATGGTATTCCCTCTTTTTTGCATTAATTGTCCTCATTAATTTCAATTCATTTTGGATTTCCAATCCAAATAATTAATATGAGAAAAAATAAATTAAGTAATAAAGTGCGCAACAACCAATATGGTTTTGACCAGCCCATCCACATCGCAGGGGTACTCGTCTATCAACATGTTGGTAATTAAGAATGTTACTCCGGAATAATAATTTAGCTATCCTGCTCCAGATTGAGGATATTATATCATGATCATCAAAAGCTACAAAGGAAGTGAAATAGAAAATGTACAACTTCAATAGTCTCATATTCGTCAACCTACTCCATATAAAAGGCAATGGTAGTTGCTACAAGAAAACTAGCAACCAGTACAAGAAGGGAATGTTAGAGCCCAACAGAAGAACCATGGCCATGGCGAGTGGCTTTGGGACATAACTGTATACACAATAGTAACAAATGAAATTGACTTGGATTCAAGAGCTAGCCACATGAGCTTCATACTCCTATGCATTATTTATAAATGACACTTAACCCTTGTTTAACAAATCAAACGACAAGTGACCATGCATAATTCAGAGTTCGGAGCAAAAATTTATGACCATTGAAAAATTGTGCTGCAGGATAAATAGTAACCGATCAATCGGATCAATGAGGCGATCGATCGCCTGAGAAAAAAATCAAAATTTTCGTGATCGATCGTCGCCGTTTGATCGATCGTATCTACTGAAAATTTTTCATGAACAGTAAAGGATATTTTTAGAATATCACCTCATACTCTAGCACATTATATAAATAAAGATAAGAAAAGGTTAGGAGGTACCTGAACATCCAAATTCTAAGGCTTTTATGGAGAAGCTCGTTGTAGATGTGAAGCACAGATCTTGAAGAGTCTTTCCAGTTATCATTAACAACGTCGCTGCAAGTCATGAAACAGTTCCAGGGCTAATCACAAAATGCTTTGTTGGCACATATATATTCGCAAAAATTTCACTCTAAAATGGCAGAACCGCGAAAAGGTCTAAGGAGATATAGTGTGCAATCAGATCTTTCCATGAACATAAATGCTCTACCATAAGCAAAACGAGTTACAAAGTTCTGCCAAAACTAGGGTTGTAGGAGTCCTGAGATTAGTTAAGTTGCAAGAAAAAAATACTACAAAAACTACGATAAATGGTATGTGATGGCTCAACATCTTTGTGATATCGTAATGACTAGAAAGAGCACTAAAAATAAGGAAGAATGAAAAAAAAATGAGTGAAAATGGGTTAGAAATGAGAGAGATATGTATCGTTGAAGTGACGGCCAATTTAAAATGGGACGAAAAATGACAAGGTAGTAAAAGGCGTCGGTTGAACCGACGCCTCTGTTAAGCCTTTCTCTTTTAACCGAGAGGCGTCGGTTCAACCGACGCCTTTTGGTTTGGTTTAAAAAAAAAAGGCCACGCAAGCGCCCGTGCCACGCGGGCGCCTGCGTGGCTTGTCAGATACCCTATTTTGTAATTATTTGCTACAGTGTGTCATTTTCATAATTTTTTTTATGATTTATTATATAAATTCCCCATAAAAATATGTATATAATTCAAAATATGATAAAAAACAATCGTAAAAGTTGATTTTTTCTTTTAAAAAAATTTTTTTTGAAAAAAAAACTTTTTTTTTCAAAATATCGGTGGGAAATTTGATATATTATCGCCCATATATCGGAAATATTTTAAAATTTTTTGAAAAGAGATATTAATCGGTATCGTTTTATCGGATGGGACCCAATATATATTACTCGATATCGTTTTATCGGGTGAGACCCGATATCGATATATCAGCGATATATATTGCCGATACAACATTCTATGCCGGGGGCTGTTATAAAACCTGGCCCGGCCCAGTCGGTCGGGTCACCAGTTCGACAGGCCGGGTCAACCTACCCGGACCGAAAAAGTGGCCGGCTGCGGTCGAACCGGCCGGGCCGATCCTGTTTTTAAAACTAGCATTTTCCTCAAAAAATCCAAGTGCAAAGCAGTCCACTTCTTATACCTTCTACGAGAGCGGAAATCATTACTTACCCCAACTGTACTAAGAGTTTGCAGGGATGGGGTTCTGGAGTTAGGAGACTACCCTCATAGGATTCTAAATCGAAATGTTTCTTGACTACATAACCTTGAATTAGTATACCATATGCAACGAGCCTGCATGTATGTGTGAGTAGTAGACATGTATAAATAGTCCCCTTCCCAAGCAACTAGAGCTTTTAGGAGAAGTGGTTGACTCACATCTGAGATGGAAGATAAATTTTGACTGTGTTAAGAAAAGAGATACATACAAAGATATTTTGAAAAGAGAGTTGTGGGGGACTAAGGATTTGGGTATCTAACAAATAATGTAGCTCCAAAGATGGAAGTTTTAATAAACTGAGAAAAAGAATCCTCAAAGTAACAAAAACACTGCCTGCTGCAAGATTACTGAAATTGACATAAAGTTCGGTTGATCCTAAAAATTTGGTTTACATTTACTTAATCAGATCATTTTCTTTGTGCATTTTTGTAAATTTTGTGACCTATTGTGAGTTCTTAGTTATATCTTGCCATCCTATAGCTTCTGAAATGGGACTAAAAAGTTTGCTATTTACTTGTTCAATCAAGCATGGTTGTGAAGAAATTATCAATATCCAACTGATGTCAATATTATATGGTAGTTTATCAACCAAAACCTAGCACTAACTAGCCAGAACTTTGCAACAACTTTTTTTATCTGAAAATGATATTTAACTGGTAGTAGTTAATTATATATTTCTATTGTTACTCCAAACAGGTGGAGAGAAAAGCTGGAACATATTTAAGTGGTCTGAAGGAGATGTATTTTGGGGAAGTATTTCTCAATGCTTCTATGTCTCCTGGAACTGCCTCAGAGCCTCTTCAGAATTTTCAAGTTCGTTTAGACAGAAAACAGGAATGAACAAGATACATGAGACTGGAGATAGTGGATTCCACGTCATTTTCAAGTCTATTTTCTGGTTTAAATTATGAAGGTCTGATGCACACTCGAAAATATGTAGAATCTTTTGAATCCAAGTAAAAAGAGATATGGCTAGTCTTTTGCGATGAAGGAATATCAAAACTAATGTACACATCAGAAGAGACTAAAACAATTAATGGTGAGGACTGGGATAAAACAATGAGAAACATACATGTCCTGCAACCTTCTTCATAGTGTCGTTGGTTGAACACAACAGAAGCAGGAAAACAGGATATGCGGAACATTATATGACATCTGGTATATTCAAGTCCCCATAATATTGTCATTGCTAGCTTCTTATGTTCTTTCTTGCACTTTTTAGTGTTAATTTACTTGTCATTTTCACTGTATAGGTGTACTTTATGATATAACCCGTTTTTCTCATGGATGATAGAGAAGTCCATCTAATAAATAATGGAATTAAAAAGTGAATTGGATTCAATGGAGCTACTTTGCATCATGGTTGCTGCCCAGAGAGTCAGAAAGGCCTAAGAGTGCACTGGAGGGGCACTTGTGAACTTAAGAAATAGAAAATTGGGAGAAAAAGAATGTCATTATGATGATGAGGTGTCACAATCAGCAAACTGATATTCAATTTTAGAGGCGATAAAGTGGCAGTTTCTAAAGCTCCAATAATAATTGGCATCAGATGTTGAAAGGTTAGATTGTTCCACCTAGGCGCTTAAGGGTATGATGGCACAGTTGGTGTAGAATTAGGTTCTTCGTTTCTTTGCCACATAGTATATGGAGTCATGGACAATGCTGAAGTAGAGATTAAAGGAAGGGTTCACCTCCATCCCTAAGGTGCTTTGCAGCCACCTCAGTAGCAATACCATCGAAGTCATTAGAGGCCAACAAAATAGACAGTTTGTAGCAAATAGCATGTGGAAGGAAACAGCCAATATAAACTGTGTAGGCTACTGTCTCTTAATAACATGTTATATAATTATTTAGGGAAGAAAGAGAGAGGAAGAAATTTATAAAAGAAGAAAGTCAGAAGAACTTGTGCTTAGCAGCCACGATTAGACCACTTTAATTATAAGTAAGCACTTTGATGTCAGCTACTGCAGGAAACTAGTAACTTATGCACATAAGTGTGGAGGAAACTACTGCAGGAAAGTTATGGAGAGATAAGATCACAAGTTGACGTACTATTGTTATGGAGAGTTTATGCTCCTGTCACGAAAAAAGATCAGCCAATTTTTTCCACGCTCATCCTTTTTCAGTAAATGACTTTAAAAGCCATCAAAATACTTTTTATGTCCAGGCCTTAGCGGCCTTTTGTCGTTCAGGCTTTAATCTTGTTGCGGTTCAGGGCTAATAAGGATTCTAATTTGGTCCAATGGACCAAAAGGTTTGTGGTCTCAGATCTTGGTCTCTTATCAGTTCGTCAAAGAGATAAGATCTTGGAAAGATAATATTTGATCTCAGCTGTGGATTTTCATGAATATTTTCAAAACGGTTACTAACATCTACAGATCAGAGAGATGCTATGCAACTATCATGCTCAAGCTCAATGGGCTTCATAACCCTTAGGTCCTTATCCTTATCAGATCAGAGAGATGCGCAACGATGACTAAATCTAATTAAGATCTACATAATACAAACCTAAAATCTCAACTCACAAAAACCAATTGAAACGTGTAGCAAACCATAGTTTTGGAAAAGGTAAAGTGCACTTACAACCCCGACATTCCAAAAAAGGCTCCGTTAACAAAACTGTTTGTATTGTTATTAAAGGACAAAACTTCCCTTGATGACTTAAGCGCGATGGGTTGGGTGGGGAGGGGGAGGGAGCATAGCAGAGAGGACTTCGATATAAATTCCGCAAGTAAATGCATGTCTACAGTAAACTACATCCTGAACTATAAACCTGCACTTAATATAGATAAGGATCTGACACATTGTATCCCACATCCAGTCTCAGTGAATGTACACGCACAAATAAAATAGACAAATAGCATTGCTAACTTTTTCTTACCTGCAGCAGTTCCCTAGTTTAATAGATTCCCAAGGAACAGAATTCTCTTCATCTCTTTCAATTTAGCCGAACTACGGATCTACACGATACACTAAGCACTAAATGTATGCAAGTATTCGATAAAGTGTACATGAAGGAGCCAAGCATAAAATATTTTACAGGATTACCTCTTCCCAGGCAGAATTTACAATGCCAAGTTTTTTAGTATTCCATATCACTACTACGTATCGGCCATATCAGTACGTATTGAAATGAAATGCAGGAAACGGATCAGGTGAAACCAATGAAGCACGGATACGAAAACGGTGACACGATACGACACGATACAGACACGGCGACACGCCATTTTTCCAAAAAGTAGGATACGACACGGCTAATAAAAAATATTTATTATTATTTATAAAATATTACTACAAATTAGCAATTCAAAAATTAGTTTTGAGTCATAATTTCTACTAAAATTTTGGCAGAGTCTCCCTTATATTTTTGATATGTAAAAGACCTGTAATAATCTCAAACACCTGTACAAAATATAAGTAAACAATAAAACTTTTAAACTTTAAACAATCATCTAAGCATATTCATTCATAAGATAATAAAAATGAGTCCAAAATAAAAGTTTGCTATAACTATTACAAACACATTTAACTCAAATATAGAAACTTCAAGTAATAATAGATAATATATTAAGATCCTCTTAACAAAATGCTACAATGTAACTTTAAAGTACATCAACATAAGCAGCCATATCAACTTCACCATCATTAAAGGTGACTGCCTCTAAATATGGCTCATCTAAAGATAAACTTGCTATCTCAAGCACTCCAGCGCCTCCAAAAGGCTCATCCCAAGTGTCACTTGCAATGTCCCACATCATTGTTCCTCCTTTACTATACTCATCAGTTTTCCTAGACAGAAGTCGAAGATTACTGTGCACATACACTAAATCTTCAGCACGTGTTGGAAGAATTTTATTCCTCTTCAAGGAATGAATGAAGGAGTAAGTACTCCAATTCCTCTCAGCACAAGAGGAAGAACAAGGCTGCCCAAGAAGTTTGAATGCTAGAGTTTGAAGCAATGGCAAAGAAGATCCGTAAGTGTACCACCACACTTTTGGATCTAACATCCACCTGTCTTCAAGGCAATCAGATGCTCCAAAGGAATCCATACACCCAGAAAACCTAGCATATTCTGTATTAACCTTCAATCTTTCTTGGATGTCATCAAAATATTGTTTGAAACATTTGTTTCTTTCCATAGAAATTTCTTCATCCCTATGTGGAGCAACTCGATTTGGAACCTCATTGATCCATTGCTCACTATAAAATCTGAGTTTTAATAGCTAAGTTAGTAAAAAACATAGAAAACATGAAGTATCAGAAATAATGCTAAAGTTAAAAATTGTTTCTTGAACATACTTTGGATTCAATGAATGAGCTAAGCAATGGAGTGGCGTAGAGCTTTTTGTCCACCTGTCAATGAGTATTGCATGCACCACATCATAAAAGGAGGATCTATCATTTTCCTCCAAGCCCTCATGTCGAAAGATGGCTTTCTTCACATTCACTATCATAGTGTCCCACATATCATACACCATGTGAAGGATAGGTTTGTCCGTGTCCTCACATCGAAGCATCTCATAGATAGGATTAGTGAACTCGAGTATGTACTCTACTCTATCCCACCATACATCATTTAACACAAGCTCCTTCACACTTTGAGCCTTCCTTACATCATCTTCTCTATAAGAGGACCAATCATCACTGACCACCATGCGTTGGAGATTTCCTTTTATTTGGAATAACCTTTTTAGCATAACAATGGTTGAAGCAAATCGGGTGTCAGCAACAGCTAATAGTTTCAAAGGGCTGCATTCATTGAAGATAGCTAATCGCATTGAATGATTCATAATAAAAGTTCGGATAAAAGAAGCATCATCAGCAACTTGAGTAATCCATTGACATTCTTCAAAGATATTAGCATTTTTCTCTGTATTTTTTGCTGTAAATATGTTCTTCAGAGCTAAATTTAATGTGTGCACCACACATGGTGTCCAAAAAATGTGAGGGTAACTTTCTTGAACAATCTTTCCGGCTGCTTTCATAACCGCTGCATTATCTGTAATAACTTGGACCACATTAAGAGGCCCAACCTCACTAATGACATCTTTAATCAAACCAGAAATGTAGAACTTATCTTTATACTCATGTGTGCCATCAATTGCTTTCAAAAAAATTGGTCCAGTTTCTGATGTAGCCATAAAGTTAATGAGAGGCCTTCTTTGTGCATCACTCCAACCATCAGAAACAATGCTGACACCCTTTTCATTCCATGTTGCTTTCATTGGTTTTAATAACTTTTCAATGTGAGCTCTTTCCTTTTGCAAGAGACTAGTCCTTAATGAGTTATAACCAGGAGGAAGATAACCTGGAAGGTTTCTCTCTGCTGCAAACTTGAAGGAATCCACATAGTGTGGATTCCTAGCAAAGTGAAACGGCAAGCCACCAGAATAAAACATCCTAGCAATTGAGCTTGTCAAAGTATCACGATCTTCTTTATTCCATGCTCTCTCCAAAGGAGTCTCTTTTCTCCTCTTTCCAAGCGCACCTGAACTTACATTAGCTCCTGTAGCTGAGCTACCATGACTACTAGGAATACTAGCCAAAGGGACTAGCTTTGGGTTCTTTCTTTTCTCAGCTTCTTCTTCCATTTTAGTCATTTCAAAAATATTCTCATCTGAAACCTTAGGACATGCTTTGATTCCAGCATTCCTAATCCTCAATAAATGTGCCTTCACCCTTGAATAAGATCCACTGTAAGATCCATGACAGTAGTTGCAAGTGAACTTCGCATTACCACCTCCTTCACTTGCCTTCCCTAGTTTAGTAATATATCTCCAAAGAGGGAAATTTTCATCAGATCCCCTAGTGGCTTCCATGGAACTAGTGGCTTCCATGATACTGTCAAAATATCTGCAATCATACAAAAACACATGCTTAAATATACTAGAGTTTATTATTGGCCATTCACATATATAAGATTGCATTAAAACGTGCTAAACACAACACTATGAAAATATTTAACACTAACAGCAAAGAAGCACCGACTGCTTGCAATTGTAACAGGGGGGCATCGATTGGTGATAACAGTATTGCATTACAGATTCACAAGGTAATAATACATATATATAATGACCACAATTTTAGTTAATTAGCAACCACTGTACACATATATAATACTCATGACCACAATTTTAGTTAGATTTTGAGGTGCATGCCTGACTGTATCAGAACTCTAATTTTCAGTCCTTTCTCTTTAACATGTGCTGATATTCAGGCCTACTAAGGTGTGGGAAGAGCTGCAGATTCAGGTGGGCAAATTATTTGCGGCCCGACATCAAATTAGGAAATTATACAGAGAGCAGTTGATGCAGTTGAACCTGCATCCTTCTTCCGACCCTTTTCTTCGTCAAGGTAATCAATATATGTCTGTCTGAAAGCTTCCACTGCATCGATAATGCCAAAGAAGCATAAGGTACAAAAACTTAACATATATGAAATAGTATAATGGTATAAATTATCCCCAAAAAACAGACCAATAGCTGACTTTGTGTCTTTGATAAAATTGGGGTGCCTGCTCAAATTCTTGAAAAGGTTGCGCTTGAGATATTCTGCAGCTCGTGAGCCTCCATGACCTGATTCCAAACATGAAAAACATCAACTGCAAAGCCAAGCATACTAGACAAAGTTTTTCTTAGTTGTCAGCAAGCTGCACAGGATATCAGTCTCCAAAACCACATAACACTATGATCTTACATCCTCATGCTCGAAACCACTAATTACTTGCTCTTTATAACTTGAGTTTATGAAAACTGTCAGCGATATGCACCAAGGACCGCATGCTAAATTTGGCAAAAAACTTAACATATATGAAATAGTATAATGGTATAAATTATCCCCAAAAAACAGACCAATAGCTGACTTTGTGTCTTTGATAAAATTGGGGTGCCTGCTCAAATTCTTGAAAAGGTTGTGCTTGAGATATTCTGCAGCTCGTGAGCCTCCATGACCTGATTCCAAACATGAAAAACATCAACTGCAAAGCCAAGCATACTAGACAAAGTTTTTCTTAGTTGTCAGCAAGCTGCACAGGATATCAGTCTCCAAAACCACATAACACTATGATCTTACATCCTCATGCTCGAAACCACTAATTACTTGCTCTTTATAACTTGAGTTTATGAAAACTGTCAGCGATATGCACCAAGGACCGCATGCTAAATTTGGCAACAGGTTTGACTTTCATAAATGAATAAAATTTGTTGTTCATCGACATGTATTGCAGTCGTTTCTTTTGCTGGAAGAGAAACAAATTTGTAAATAATTGGGATTTTGTTCACAAGATGTCATTAACCCTTTAGCAAAAAACTAATTGTACGGATGGTCACAAATAGCCGTGAAGCTGCCGGGAAGAACAGACAATGAAATTAAAAATGTATGGCATACCCACCTCAAGAAACGCCAGAAACAAGGCTCAGCTCCACATGGAGGATCAAGAATCCACCTTGAACTCCCAGTGCTAAAGCCTGACACTTCAATCAAAGCTTGTGCTTATCCCCCTGTGCCTGAGCCTCCCAGAGCTTCTGCATCTTGAGCATGCGCTCCATGGCACTTTCGCACTTACAGGGCAGGTAGGGGGAGAGTCGGAGAGACTTCTGGGGGTTGCTGAAAATGCCTAATTCCCGTGTCCGATCATGTCCTTTCGTGTCCCGCCGTGTCCTCTTTTTTTTTTAAAAAAAAAAACAAAAACAAAAACGGCACGGACACGCAGGCAGCCTTGTCGCCAGCATATCCGTGTCGGATACGTGTCGGATACGGACACGGCTGCCATTTTGCCGTGTCCGTGCTTCTTAGGGTGAAACACAATCTTATCCGTTTCATCAGTATCATTTTTGGAGGAAACGGACAGCTCAGAACACATCCCTGTTGACCAAAAAACATAGATCTCGAAAAAATATATAAATTGTTCTTGATAAAAATACTCAATTTCACATATGAAATGAATGTTATGTAGAGTTCTGTATATATGAGACAAGGATCATGCAGGCTGCACGAGCCAAGGTTACTCAAACCGTCAGATTTCAATCTGACGGTGGTCATCAAATCAGAGGGCAGATGGGTTTAAATCACTCACCCGCAACTCACATCGTTTGATCAAAATCCAACGGCTCTTGATGGATTCGGCTCATGCGGTACACATGAGCCGTGTCTCACAAACTTTTTGTTGTTATGTATGTTCAACACCTAAAAATTATAAATACTACAATAACATGATCCCCATAAATTATCAGTTTTTTAGAAAACACATGTTGAGTGGAAAGATAAAATAAGGTGGAACGTCAAATTTAGTGCGAAATGAGTTAACTAAATACAAAACAAGTTCAAATCAATGTAAACCAGGTCTGTAAGCCGGCTAAAAGCGTGTGAACCAAGTTCAATCAAATATGGAATCCGCTAACCAGCCATGTAAAAGATGTTGTCAACCTGTTGTAAAATGGGTAAAAAACAACATAAACTCTAAAAATATGTACAACCTGGGATTATATCTATCAAAGTGAACAGAACTAAAAATCACTTGAACCCATCTGAAATAAAATATTCTTGAACTGCTCAAAACAAAACAAAACTGGGTCAAAAATAGATATGAACCATCGTCTTCCTCCTTTAATGGACATAGTAGCAGGAAAAAAAATGACAACTTAAAAAAGCAGTGTTTGGCATGCAGGATCCACGTGTTTGGGACCCTGAACGTTGATGGTAGGGGTCATGGTGGTCTAGCCAGCAGAGAGACCACATCAGCTCCCAATTAATAACCAAAGCAAGCACACCTTTTTCACCGAATTTTCACTGACCAAGATGCAAGGTCTCACGGAGATTGCAAACCATAAACATAATAGTGGTGCAATTATGACTCAGAAATGTAACTTCACTACACGTTGAAAACCAACATGCACTATCATACTATCATCATCATCATCATACACCTTATACATGCTATCTGGATTATACACCACATTTGACTCTCATCAGAATCAAAATGGTACAAAATCGATTATAAAGAAACATAGTGGCAAGTTTTTATGCCAGATGCCCTCTTGACACAACCCTCAGAAGAGGCGATGATGATAAGAAGATTCAACGTCATCATATGCACTAAAGTAGTTTCACAGCTATTGCACTTGTAATTAACATAACACCATTCTACAAACAAAAACCAAAGTAATAGTAACCTGAATATGTAATAAGTTCTACTATGTACACTAGTCAATGAGATAATACAAGACTCGTACAAGTGTGTGCTAGTCCGCAGACTACATTATGCATCTCCCTTTGTGCCAACTGATCATGCATCCCATTTGTCTAAGGGGAATGCAGGTTCCCCTTTCAACCACATGACGCATGCGTGCAGAAACTCGGTCTGCAGATGCATTCATCATCATCATACGCCTTATCCCAACTATCTGGGGTCGGCGACATGGATTATATACTGCATTTGATTCTTATTGGAATCAAAATGGTACAAAATCCATATAAAGAAACATAGTGGCAAATTTTTACGCCGGATGCCCTTCCTGACGCAACCCTCCGAAGAGCGGATGATCTACAGATGCATTCATTAATTTTTTTTACTACAATGCTTATACAAAAAGAAATTAGACAGGATCTCAAAAGGCATGCCAACATCTGCCCCTTTGGATCATCATCATCATATGCCTTATCCCAGCAATCTGGGGTCGGCGGCATGGATTATATACCTCATTTGACTCTTGTCGGAATCAAAATGGTACAAAATCCATACAAAGAAACATAGTGGCAAGTTTTTATGCCGGATACCCTTCCTGATGCACCCCTCCGAAGAGGGGACAGGTAAAAATGAAGGAGGAGATGGTGAAATGCACTAACCAGCCGGGTAAAAATGTTATAACCTGTTGTAAAATGGGTAAAAAACAACATAAATGCCAAAAATATGTACAACCTGGAATTGTATCAAAGTGAACAGAGCTAAAAATCACTTGAAGCCATCTGAAATAAAATATTCATGAACTGCTCAAAACAAAACAAAACTGGGTCAAAAATAGATATGAACCATCTTCTTCCTCCTTTAACGGACATGGTAGCGTGAAAAAAAACTGACAACTTAAAAAAAAAGTGTCTGGCATGCAGGCTCCACATGTGTTTGGGACCCTGAACGTCGATGGTATGGGTCATGGTGGTCCAGCTAGTAGAGAGACCACAGAAGACCCGTACACCTTTTTCACCGAATTTTCACTGACCAAGATGCAAGGTCTAACGGAGATTGCAAACCATAAACATAATAGTGGTGCAATTATGACTCAAAAATGTAACTTCGCTATACATATGTTGAAAATCAACATGCACTATCATACTATTATCATCATCATCATACACCTTATCCATGCTATTTGGGGTCGGCGGCATGGATTATATACCACATTTGACTCTGATCAGAATCAAAATGGTACAAAATCCATTATAAAGAAACATAATTGCAAGTTTTTACACTGGATGCCCCCCCTGACACAACCCTAAGAAGAGGGGACGATGATAAAAAGATTCAACGTCATCATATACACTATCATACTATGTTACTTAAAAATGTGATGCAAGCACAACTACCTTGCTGATTATTGTAATGGTCACTAAAGTAGTTTCACAACTATTACACTTGTAATTAACATAACACCATTCTACAAACAAAAACCAAAGTAATAGTAACCTGAATATGTAACAAGTTCTACTATGTACACCAGCCAATGAGATAATACAAGACTCGTACAAGTGTGTGCTAGTCCGCAGACTACATTATGCATCTCTCTTTGTGCCAACTGACATAAATCAGGCATCCCATTTGTCTAAGGGGAATGCAGGTTCCCCTTTCAACCACATGACACATGCGTGCAGAAACTCAGTCTGCAGATGCATTCATTAATTTTTTTTACTACAACATTTATACAAAAGGATATTAGACAGGACCTCAAAAGACATGTCAACATCTGCCCCTTAGGATCCTGCCAACTTGGCAAAAAATCAAAATTTCCTAAATATCTCATAAGATGGATTTCCTTGCATGCATAATTTGACCAGACTTCACTTTCATCATACAAAAATTACTCTTACGTCGCTTAGGGAAGCACATGAAGAGATGATGAAATAACAAATTTCTACCAAACCACTAGCAAAAATCAGCACAATACTACCAAACCTGAGTATTGAACTGAATTTTGAAAGAGAACACTCTTAGCATTGACTCCGCTCGTGGGACTTTCATCAATTCCAGAAAATACTACAAAACCAAGATACATACGAAATTTGTCATCAGAAAGCTGAACAAAATGCCAACAGGTGAGGCATCCACACATCTATGTGCATTCCAAAACATGCAACAATTCAGATACTAAAGCAATCAGCAAGTTCCACCTAAATTTTTTCATGATAAATGGAATTGAACATGGAGCAACCAAGAAGACAAGAAAACATAGTTTCCACCATCAGAAGCATTTTTTAAAACAGGGGACATGGCATCATATAATCACTATCCTGGTTTAAATTGAAAAACATTACACCCCATTGCTTCTCACCCAGAACCATTGTTTCTATACAACTGGTATATAGAAGTAAACGCCATAACTATAAGTTTCAACTAAAATTCCAAAAGAGATGGAGAATTAAACACGTGACCGTCACCATACATATATACATAATTTACAAAAATGATAGTCATCTCCTCATTAAGTGATTCTGTAAAAATGATTATGAAACAACAGAAAGGCCACTAAAGTGTTACTAAATTCCAAAAAAAACCTACAATAGGAAATACATTTATGCATAAAAAGTCGTTTAGCATATCCATTTACCCCATGAAGCACCCATTGAAAGTAATGACCAATTTATCAAATTTAATAATTTGACAAAAAATAATAGACTTGGCAGGATCAGAAGCTCAGTCACCTGTTCACACATTCCCAAATTCTCCTTCTCTCCGCTATAGCTCTGAAGAATAAAAGAAGCAAACATAAAATATGAAGGAGGAAAAGAAATATGCAAAAAGTATTTAATTTACCCTCACAATGCAAAAAGAAAACCATAAGGATAAAAGACTACATTTTTTATGAAAGAACCACCTTGAGAAGTTCCATTTCTTTTTCTGTCGGAAAAAATTTGATAAGATTTTCCACCTGGTCAACATCTAACAACGAATCATCTAATGCCAAAGCTGCACTCTGGATGGAGGAAAAATAGATATAAGAAAAACAATCCAAGATTAACTACGAAACCAATATGTTAATACAAAAACAATATTATAAGAGATGATTCCGTAAAGCATAACAATATTAAAAGATGTGATTCCATAAAGCATTCTTACTAACAGATGCAGCCATCTATGATTTCAGTCAAAAGACATCAAATTCAAGCATCTCATCAAGGTAAAAAACCAAAGGCTACTGCTATCTCTGGACGTTAAGAAGACTACTGCTGTCTCTACACATTAAGCCTTTTATTCATATTATATCAAGAGCACCACAGAAAACAGTCTTACCATCATACCAGGAAGTGGCATTTTCAACTTTGTGAGCATAATCTCGACATTATTGGCGTTCCTTCGATCCATCTACAAAGATCAATAACACAAGTAATGTAGCCGGGACTGAAAGAAATGTTGAAAGCCAAGATAACAGAAGCCTAACCATAGTATATAGAATCTGTCCAGCATTCTCAAAAGATAACAACTTATTGATGGCAAAAAAGACAATCCTTCTGTCCACACAATAGTGACCACATTTAAAAAAGAGGGAAATTTATTGACCTGCGGTGCCCACAGCATTTCAAGCTCATGCGAACAACTGCACATGCATGTTCCTGAGGGAATATTGGCCTGTAGGGCAAATGAAGTCACTTTTTTGTGGATCTGCCAAATATGAAATGCGGTCATTGTTTTATGGACGAAGGAAGTACCATTATACAGACAGCATTTCAAGCCAAGGGTGATATTTGAGTAAGAAGCTCTATCTAAATTGTTATATGAGCTCTAGTTTAGTCTTATGTCTCTACTTGCTATCCAAGTTATTTCCTTCTTTGTATGCAGTTTGGTTCTAAGATTTCTAATACAAATATATACCAGATAGATTAACTGCTATAATTTGCTGGAAGTCGGATATTGCTAAACTCTTGGTAGAGGCAGTAACATGATACAACAAAATAACATGGTGAAAGAGTCATCCATGTTTCACAAGCTCGCGAGATCTCGGACTCGATGGCTTCACCGAGAGTTGAAATTGGATATTGCTATTAATAAGCTGCTTTATTATACTATCCAGCGAGATTGGCCAGATCCGACCGAGAAAGCTCCAGCTGCTTTCATAGAAGCAGCTTTTTCTGGCAGCAGGCTAACAACTTCTATTCGTTTTTACAGAATCAGACTCTGCTGTGTGCTGCCTGCTTTTTGAGCAGCAGTAGTTGTGGCTGTTGCATCAGCTGCAGCCTACTTTTCAGCAGCAGGTAGTCTGCTGCTTCCATGGTTTTGCAGCATCTGTGCTTGTTTTTCAGCAGCATAGCAGCCTTGCTTCACAATTGCTACAGTACTGAAGTTTATGCCCCTTATGGTTCTTCCATTATCCTAACTGTGATACACTTGTTGCTTAATTATAGTGTGCACCCAATATCTATACCATGTCAATGCTCAAGAATGGTACAATAGTAGGATATTATACTTCTGGAGCATAACATGTTAAAAATTATATATTTCCATGTTGTTATGGAAATTTGATGTTAGCATCAGTGCTTCTAAACATTAATTTCTACTTCAGATTGCCAAATACATGTGAAAATTTTATCTCTCCGAGCTGCTAACATGCTCACTTAGCTTAAAACAGGAAAAAAGCTGTCCTACCATTCACCGATAAGGTTAGAGGTGTACTATTGAAAACCCAATTATCCAAGAGTCAAGCCGTAACCAAAAGACATTTCTATGCCAGTTTAGAGTTTCACACTTCATGCTTACTCCATCTATGCCATACTTCAACTTACACTTTGCATGGGAAGAATATGATCAAGCAGCTAAACCCTAGTTAACTACATCATCAACACGATATGCACAACAACCAATAGGAAAGGCAAGCAAAATTAGGTGCTTTATTTAGTTTGATCTACATCCTAAAGCGTCAGGCATGGGTAGCACCACCACTCTTAAAATATTTGAACTTGTCTCAAGGTTTTATGAAATGTCCATGAGATACAGGCTGTATACATGGCTACACCATCACAAAACAAAGTAATCAAATGTATCATTTAAAAACGATTTATGTATAACATTCAACCCTACAGAAATTTCAAGATATCATATCAAAGAGAGTAATGAGAAATACCAGGTGGACTTTATCAGTCTTAGATCCAACAGACTTCCGACAACTTTGTTCTCCTGAGCCTTCATTCATCTTTAAAACAATAGCAGAAAAAAGATCCTCAAGCTCTGTGACCTCAAATTCTGATGTGCTAGCATGCAATTCAAACAAATAGTTGACGAAAAGGAAAATAACTAGTTCATTACCCGATAGCATCATCACAAATCGATCCCATCAACTTCAAAGAATGTTCCAAAACATACTAATAGTCAACATATATCATCTTCTTGAAGTTCTGCCCAAAAGCTTCCCTGAACAGTACTTTAACCCAGTGTAGAAGTTTCAGTGATGACCTACAAGGTGCAGAATATCTTGCGCCAGCAGCACACGCTAATCCACATCCTCTTCCTCCCAAAGAATTTGTGGCAGCTCCTGATCAGCTACTGGAGCTTTAGCACCAACAAGTGGAGGCGGTGGAGCACCTGGAGCTTTTGGTGGGGCCGGCGGACGAGGAAGTCCTCTAGGAGGAGGAGGAGGGGGAGGAGAAGGTGGAGCTCCTTCACGTGAAGGAGGGGGAGGAGGAGGTGGATCCCCTCCACATGGAGGAGGTGGTGGGGGGAACTGGAGCATTGTGAGTGCAAGGTGGTGGGGGAGGTGGGACACCAGCCCCACCCTTCATTGGATGTGGCGGTGGGACAGTTATACCAGCCCTAAGTGGTGGAAGAGGAGGGACAGGGGGGTACAGGCGCACCAGCCTTCTGTGGAGGAGAAGGTGGTGGGGGTGGAGGGGCAGGGGCACCTGCCCTAAATGGAGGAGGAGGGGGTGGGACAGACACATCAGTCATCAGTGGAGTTGGTGGTGGTGGTGAGGCAGGTGAGGCAGACTTCAAAATTAGTGGAGGTGGGGAAGGAGCACCAAGTTTCAAGGTGGTGGCAGAGGTGGGTCTGGGATACTAGACTTCAGCGATGCAGGAGATGGTGCAAGAGGTCCGGCACCAGAAACCGTTAATGCGGGAGGGGCAGGAAGCAAGAGAATCTAATTGAAGGGAGTGGTGGTGGAGGTGGAGGATTAGGGCCCGGGATGCCAGAGAATCTGGTTGAAGGAAGTCCAGGCATAGAGACACCACATTGCGAAGCATGGAATCCTGACATCTTTCGGTGAATTGAGTGAAATCCATCTTTGCAGTTGCCAAGGCCTTCAGTTGTTGTGACTGAACAACCACGTACACTATTCAGGACTGTCAAGCAAGAACTTCCAGAAAAATCTTTAACATGGCCAAGCAAAAGGTCCTACTTCTAGCTCCACATCCGTCTGTGAGAGAAAGACCGTAAGATGTTTAAATTCAAAAAATTCCTTCAATAATCATCCAAATAAAAACCACTATTGAAGAATATGAAAACTACAAAACTTTGAAGAAAAAAAAATTAAACAAACAGTACAAGAATAGAGCTGAATCTAAGTCACCGAAAAGCCAAAAAAAACATATGAATAGCGCTTATTCACACTCATCTTTTTATGTTTTACGCAAAAGAAAAATAAATCAAGCATGACAGTTTCATTATACATACAGTAGTTCGCTTTTGAAGAAAACTAAATTTGTGGATGACTTCAATTGGATAAGCAACACAACATGGCTATTCTTTTATTCCTTTTCAAAGAAAGCAGAAAATCCACTACTTTCTAGTGTCGAAAAAATGTGCAACAATAACTAATGTCAAACATACAAAAACATAGATTTACAAAACCAATTCAAATAACTTGTTCAGTAACTAAGAAGCATGAATGTAAACATAAATGTTCCATTAACTGAAAAAAATAATATTTACATTCTATATAGAAATATATTTCGACCAAAAAAATAAAAATCAGACAAAATAAAGAACTAAGCTGACCTTCACCACAGTCAAGCTTAGCTCCTCTGTACTTGGTTCGAGACCTGAAGAATTCCAGCAAAGTTGTCGATGAGTCAGGTCTTCTCTTCGACTCAACAAAACATATTTATGGGCTTCCTTTTTACAATAGAAAACAAAAAATAAGTAATACGAAGAAACAACAAACAAAAATAAATTCCTTATGTGAAAAAATATACATGTAATATACTCCCTCCGTCCAGAATTAATATCACCAGAAGGTTTTCCAAAATGAATTATGATAGCAGACAGCACGTGCAGGAAGAGGAGCGGAGGGAATAGAGGGATAAAAGGGATGACTTTCTCTGGAATCACCACCAGAGATTACCACCGGAGGACGGCGAACCATGGAATCAACACCAAGGTTGTTCAGCATCATCACCGAACGTAGATCTCCATCAACAGAGAAACAAGGTATTTTTTTCACCAAAATATTCACTGACTTTTCATTGATGATCCTGCATTTAAATAGGCTTACAGAGAATCTTAATTAAAAATAACATACTAAATAAGATAAGTCTTAACTTGGAATCAAATCTCAACTAAAATCCTAAATCAAATAAATCTTTCCATCATAAGAATTCCTAATATAAGTAAAATTCTAAAAATTTAAATATTATAATAAACTTTATGTGGGACCACTATGGCTCCGCATCATTCTCCCCGGGGAAAAGAAACTCGACTCCCACGAGTAGAGGCAAGGAACTGGCAAATGACGACGTATATAGCTAGGAAAGCACAAGAAAATAGAGCCCGCTAGAAAACCATACGGTGGACTATAAGGCTGGTTCATCCAAAATTAATTGGAACCGGACCAAACCCATGCCCAAACTGAACCTGAACCTAAACTGAATTGAAATCTGGTTGAACCAAGTCTCCGGGTTGACCTTTCGAAAGGAAGCCCAAGCAAAAGGGCCAGAGGTGCCCTAATGCGACCGTGGCGGCGGCATGGTCGACTGCGACGGTGGCGACCTAGGGCGACTGGCGGCGGCAGTGGCGCAATGGGGTGACAAAGCGGCGGCCGAGAGAGGAGACGATCAGGCACTCGATCGATCACACGATAGTGTCGCGATTGGTCGCTCGGCTGTATCAGTCAGTGAGGCGGTGGAAGAGGGCGACGGTTCGGGGCCTGGTGTTTTAGTTCATTCTGAAAATCCTTAGTGATAATAATTCCGGATGGAGGGAGTATAAAAGAAGTGGGAGAATAGCAACTTACAGTGAACTGAAGGAAAGCCTCGCCGTCTGGAAAGCACTTTTATGGCTCTTAACTTCTTGTAGTTTCTGATCAATCTCTCAACCCTTCCAACTAGCCTCTGCAGCTTGGCATCAGCAGCTTGCGTCAACCTCCGACAACTTCTCTGTACAAGAAATTTCCAGGAAATGGGCTACTGAAAGAAGTAAATTGTATCAAACATTTGAAAAACACACATGCAAATTCATTACACAATTTAGACCACAAAACCGTAAGGTAGACAGCACTATAAACATATGCACTTTTAAAAGAAATATATTGTTCGTAGGTGCTTAAATGCCTAAATCTACACCCAATATGCCTACGTTTTTTCTTAAAAAAAATTCCATAATTGAACCATATCGACTTTACAGCTAATGCTAATTCATACTTCAGAATTAAACTGAAACTCACACAGTTGATCTTCTCAAATTATATCGTCTAGCTCTAGGGTTTTCATTTCCAGTGACAACAGTTTGCCTCTCTTCCGGTGACATGTTGTAGCACTCTCAGTCCTACCTTCGCTTTCATCAGCATCTTGCTGCCCTGTCATGGACAAGTGTCGCTTCCTCCCAACAATATAACAACTACTATCTTTATTGAGGGAATGGTTGTTGTTTTCCCCATTGACCTGCGCAAGATATCCATCTTTAAATTCTGCGTGCACTTCTTTATATCGCAGCTTTTCACCCGATTCCCCAAGAAATGCCTAAGATTCCTTAATCACTCGCTTCGAAAGATCATGCAGCTCTAAACCTACCACACCTGCTGTAATTTGGCACTGGAACCTTGGATTCGACGTTTTCTGTAGAAATAGATATATTTTCAAGGATCCCCTTTGACTAATCCATGCCACTCCTTTGATCAACCGATGGAGCTTGCCCATCCTCCATTTCCCTAATACTGCTTCAGTTTGAGTTACCAAACCATTCACTGGATTATTAACATGCCCAGAATCGATAGAAAGCCGGTGTCTCTCTTTTGCCTTGTTCAATTGCTCTGAAAGTTCTACATTAGAGTCTTTACTCAACAAAACTCTGCTCACTGGAGACAGGTCAAAAATCTTTGAACATTTTCTTAACCAAGATAATGGACCATCAGAAATTATACCAATCACCCCTGGTGACATATCAGAAGATGGCAGGCCACTTTTCACAGTTTCATTCAGGTAGCCCTGGGCTAATTGCCAGGAAAGAGGGGCTTTTGCATCCTCAATTCCAATTACAGTTGGTTGTTAGAAAGTACTGCCTCCCCGCAACTCTTGCAAGTTCTGTTTTGCCCAATAAAAGCACGCAGCTGACAACTATTCTCTAATCATTTATGCCTTTGAATCTTCATATTATCAAGCAGTGTACAAAACAGCCTAAAACCAGGCTGCAATGACCTCGGAGCCAGCAATTCCAGCTAGCACATGAGCCATTGGGCTCGCCACCCAGAAGACATGACAAAAACTGTCCCTGCTCCAGTTGGCCAGCAAAACCATAGCTTCATCTGCTTTGGCACTATTGAGGTTAATCAAACCTCCATCACCTCGCAGCCAGCTTGCCACATCCAAAGTGGCTCCTTCAAAGCACACCTTGGACAACACTATATTTGCTGCTGCTCTCGTCGCCACCAAAGCAGCACAAAGCTCTATCTCATTTGCTGAGCCAGCATCCTCAACAATACTAACTTCGAATAACTGATCCCTTGCAATCAATAAGTCAACCACCGTCATCGCTAATCACCACACCAACACCACCCTTATTGTTAACAGGCAAGAACGAGCCCCCAATACTAACTTCGAATTCTGCCTTCTTAGGCATTTGACAAAATAACTTCGACTGAGGAATATACGCACTCAAACCATGTACTTTGTATTTCTCAAAAAGAACAAGGTAATGGCAGCGTCCTTCCCAAACAGACATCGCATCCTTGCCCCTCCATCACTTTATCGTTTCTATTCCACAAGATTGACCAGGCTCCCATCCTGAAAACCTCAAAGTCCTCCTCCTTCCCTAGTTAGAGACAATCCCAAGCACAAAAACAGAGTAGTCCCTTAGGACATAATCACAAATACATAAAGGAATTGCAACACTCCAGGAATAAGACTCTTCTCTATTACTAGCTATTCCAGCCAGCTCGAGAGCCACTGAGTTCACCTCCCAGAAGGCATGAAAAAAACTGTCCGTACTCCCGTTGGCCAACAAAACCACAGCTTCCTCGGCCTTGGCACTATTGAGGTTAATCAAACCTCCTTCACCTCGCAGCCAGCTGACCACATCTAAATTGTCTCCTTCAAAGCACATCTTGGACAACCCAGCATCTGCTGCTGCCCTCATCGCTACCAAAGCAGGACAAAGCTCTATCTCATCTGCTGAGCCACCATCCTCAATAAAAGACCCCTTGCAGTGAATAAGTCCACCACCATCATCACTAATCACCACATCAACCATCCTTATTGCTGAAAGGCAAGAACGAGCCCCCCATATTAACTTTGAGTTCTCCCTTCTTAGGGAGTCGCCAAAATAACTTCAACTGGGAAAATAAGCGCTTTAGCTTTTTCTCAATTTCAACTTTTCTTTCATCCAGTTCATCCCACTCCTTTTCAAAATTATCCCTTTCCTGCATCAAATATCCATTTTCTATTTTGGAGCCACTGGACCCATCTATGGGACGAGGGCTTTGATGACGAGGATGGGACTAGGTTTGCACCAGAACCGCCCCCCGCTGATCCACCCGAGATCTCTTTCCAAGCCTTCTCGGGAGCGTACATGCCTCAAACTATGCGCGTTCAAGGCACTATTAAGAAGCAAAAAGTCTCTGTGCTGATCGATTCGGGTAACACTCATAATTTTATAAATGATAAAGTCGCAGTGCGGCTAGGATGTCCCTTGCAAGCCTCGTCCCCCTTTGATGTACGCATTGGTGATGGCTCGAACCTCCGCAGCGATGGTATGTGTTCATGCTTGGAATTGACTATCCAAGGTCACGCCTTCTCTGTGGACCTCTTTTTATTGCCCACGCAGGGGGCTGATGTGGTCCTGGGCGTGCAGTGGCTCCGTGGTCTAGGAGATGTGTTTTGGAATTTCGACACAATGACCATGCAGTTTACGATTGGTGGCCAGACTGTCAGACTCTCAGGCAGTCTTCCAAGTACCCTTCACTCAATGTTTTTGGTGGATTCCCTCACTCATGGTACTCCTCAGGGTTTTTTATTGCAATTATTATCATCTGCTGGCATTACTCCTCGCGAGGACCCCCCTGATTTGGCCGACCTCCTGTCGGATTTTGAGGACCTCTTTCATGAGCCTTCGGGGCTGCCGCCCCTACGGTCACATGACCATCATATTCCTATCATACCAGGGGCTGCCCCAACTAATGTGCGACCTTACTGGTACCCTCATATCCAAAAGGCTGAGATTGAGAAATTGGTCCATGACATGCTTTTGACTAGGATCATCCGACCGAGCTCTAGCTCATACTCCTCACCAGTCTTGTTGGTAAGGAAGAAAGATGGCACATGGAGATTTTGTGTGGATTACAGGGCTCCCAATGCGATCACTCTCAAAGATAAGTACCCCATCCCTGTCATAGAAGAGTTGCTGGACGAACTCACCCATGCGCGAGTCTTCTCTAAACTAGACTTGCGTGCGGGATACCATCTGATCTGCATACATCCTAAGGACGTTCACAAAATAGCCTTTCGCACACATGATGGCCACTATGAATTCTTGGTTATGCCTTTCGGTCTCACTAATGCTCCGGCTACATTTCAAGGGCTTATGAATGAATTATTTCGTGATTTTCTACGGCGGTTTGTTCTTGTCTTCTTTGATGATATATTGGTTTACAGTTTCTCTTGGGAGCAACATATCCAGCATCTGCGCACCGTCCTTGAGGTAATTCGTGCACACTCCTTATTTATCAAACGGTCCAAGTGTTCATTTGGCTGCTCTCAGGTTGATTATTTAGGCCACGTGATCTCTCATGGGGAAGTGTCCACTGATCCCTCCAAAGTGGCCGCTATGCTCAACTGGCCGATTTCGACTTCTCTGAAGAGCCTCCGGGGTTTCTTGGGCTTAACCGGCTACTATCGATGATTTGTGGCTAATTATGGTTCTCTCGCTGCCCCTTTGACTGGCCTTCTCAAGATGGGTGCTTTTGCATGGTCCCCGGCAGCCCAACATGCTTTTGACACCTTAAAATCAGCTATGTCTTCCGCCCCTGTTTTGGCCCTTCCTGATTTTTCCCAGCCCTTTGTGGTGGAGACGGATGCCTTGGGTCATGGGCTAGGCGCCGTTTTGTTACAGAATGGCCACCCTATTGCTTATTGGAGCAAGGCCTTGTCGGGTCTCTCATTGTTGCTTTCAGCCTCTGAAAAAGAGATGTTGGCTATTGTGCATGATGTGGCTAAGTGGCGACCATACTTATTGGGGCGCCATTTCATTATCCGCACAGACCATCAGCCGCTTAAATATTTCTTGGACCAGCGGGTTGCTACACCGGCTCAACAGCGTTAGGTTACTAAGCTCTTGGGCTATGACTATGAGTTGGCTTATAAGCGCGGCTTCGAAAACATTGTTGCTGATGCCTTGTCTCATTCTACTCCTACTGCGGGTCATGAAGGATCCTTCCGGACTTATAAGCGGGTCTCACAATGTTTTCTATGGCGAGGTATCAAGCATGCAGTTCAGTGCTTTGTGGCCGAAGTGCGCGGTTTGCCAGCGCGCCAAGGCTTCAACAACTACCCCTGCGGGCCTCTTACAGTCGCTACCTATTCCGGATCAGGTGTGGGAGGACGTCTCCATGGATTTTATTGAGGCCTTACCGGTTGTTCAGGGCAAATCGGTGATCATGGTTGTGGTCGATCGCCTAAGCAAATACGCCCATTTTTCAGCCCTGGGACATCCTTATACGGCCAAAGGAGTTGCAGAACTTTATGTGCGGGATGTAGCCAAACTTAATGGTATGCCACGCACTATAGTTTCTGACCACGATCGCGTATTTATCTCTCAGTTTTGGCAAGAATTCTTCCTTCTTCAGAATTCGCGTCTCCTCATGAGTTCAGCATATCACCCGCAAACTGATGGCCAGACAGAGGTGGTTAATCGCTGCCTTGAACAGTATCTCCGTTGTTTTGTGGGTGACAATCCTCGGCGTTGGCTACAATTTCTTCCTTGGGCGGAATGGTCTTACAACACCGCCTACCATACTTCGACCGGCTTCACGCCATTTCAGGTTGTCTATGGCCGGCCTCCGCCCACCTTACTCCATTATGTACCGCAGTGGGCTTCCATCAGTGAGGTTGACTATCTCTTACAGACCCATGATGATGTTTTGAGGCAGCTGAAGAAGAATTTATCTTTAGCCCAAAACTGCATGAAGCAGATTTATGATAAACACCACAACGATAAGGAGTTTCAAGTTGGTGATTGGGTCTACGTCAGTTTTCTTCCGACACGCCAGTCATCTTTATATCAACCTGCCAGTGTTAAGTTAGCTCATCGGTTTCATGGACCGTATCAAGTTCTCGAGCGCATTGGTCCGGCTGATTCGACTGTTCACCCTGTCTTTCATGTTTCACGACTCAGGCGTGTTGTTGGCGATCCAGCCCTTTTGGTTCCTACTCCACCTCCTACGTCTATTTCTTCCGACTTGCCATTGATTCCAGCTTCCAAGGTGGATTCTCGTCGCGTTCGTCGTTCGGGGCGCATTGTCACGGAGATTCTTATTGCATGGCAGGCCAGGCCTTTGGAGGAGGCTTCCTGGGTTTCTGAGGATGAGTTTCTGGCCCAATATCCCGATTGGACGCCTTGAAGACAAGGCTAGCAGCGGAGCATGGTGGAATGTTATGTTCCGGCCCATCGTAGTATATTATATTAGCTGGCCCAACTTAGGGGAATAGCCTAGCCGGTTTTGCTTAGGGGAGTAGCCCATCTTATTTCTATTATCTGTAATAAGGCTACAGGCCCAATTAAAGGGAATAGCCCAGTGAGTAGATGTAGCCCATCGTGGGAACTATATATTGAGCTTATGCTCTCCTAAATGGATTATAAAGAATTTACCCTAATCCTATTCTCTTGTCACTTCCCTCTCCCCCTCAGCCAGCCGCCGGCCAGCTGAGAGGCTCCTTCTCTCCTTCCTCCGATCTCCCTTATTCCTTTCCCCCGTTCTTTCCTTATCTTTTCTTCTTCTTCTTTAACCTATCCTCCATTTCCTTATTCCAAATCATCAATACTTCAGTCCTTATTGTCTCAGATCGCTGGGACATATCAGTAGTTTTTGGTTTTTGTAGGAAACAAGAATATGATGCTGAAATGAGGTGAAAAGTGATTATAATATTTAAATTTTCATAACTTCGTGTACATAACTCTGATTGGACTGATTCAAGCTTCATATTAAATTTCAATAAGTCAGCTTTCCAATGCCACTGACCACGCACAATTCGGAGTTCAGAGCGAAGAGTTATGACCATTAGAAAATTATGCTGCAGGAAGAAACCGAGAAACCGATCGATCGGTGAATAGTGCTGATCGATCGCCGTATCCGGCAAACCGAAATTTGACCTATTTTGACTTCAATTTGAAAGAGGTATTTTGTGTTTCCTTCCCAACCTTATAAATAGGTCTTAAAGGAACGTGTAGAGTATTAGAGAATAGATCTTGGAGGCTAGAGAGGAGAAAGAAGAAGAAGTCTTTTGGAGCCAAAGAAGAAGAAGGATTCATGCAAATGGATCTACAAAAATAGGCTTTTCTTTTCCCTTCTTCTATGTGTAAATAAATTCTTTGTCAAGGCTAGATGAAGCCCTAGATGTGTATTGCTACTCTTGATAGTTTAATTTAATAAAGTTGATTATAATTCATGCTTAATGCTATTTTATGAGTTTTCTTTTGAGTATTTGACCATAGACTTGATTGATTATGAATGGAATTAGATCTTTTTAATCCCTATGTCTGACCCAGAACAGGTTTGTGATTGATTTTATGCCCGACCAAGGATATAATTAATTACATTATAGTGGATGAACTTTCGTGTCCGACCAAGAACATGAGTGAATTCATTGTGATTTGTGTGTCTGACCATGAACACAAGTTACCATATCATACTAACTTGTGCGTAATAATAATTGAGAGTAGTAATTGCATGTCTAGTGGTGAATTTTGTTCATCTCAGTTAATTTAGTTAAAGTTCATTGTTTTTCCTTAGATTCATTAAAAACAACAACTTTCTTCCTTAAGTTTGGTAGATTATTCATCCGTCCCTAAGATTCGACAACCCTTAATTACTCACCATAGTACAATTGCTTTATGCACTTGCAAGGATTTTATTTTAAACGATCAGACAGCGTCCACTTCATGCTCTACGTCAGGCACCTTCGTCTTCATATGCTATACCTAATATCGAGCCTGACTAGATTATAGCTCGAGCATGAGAACGGGGTAGGAATAGGGGAAGGAGAGTTGATTGAACACTTGTATTTTTATGAAGATTTGTATTATATATTATATTTTAACCTTGTAATAGATGTTTTAATTTATTTGTGTCAGGTTTACTGATCATATAAGAATTTGTAGTATATGTTCTTATTTATTTTGATTATATTGTGTTATCAAGTTTTAAAAAATTTGCATTTTACATTATGTTGTTGGTGTTTTACTGCAAGAGAAGGCATCGGTTTAAGTGATGCCTCTCTCTTTAGAAGAGAGGCGTCGGTTAAGAGGGAATCGCTAGAGAAGGAACCAATGGAGGATGGAGTAAAAATGCTAAGGTAATGATATGCGTCTATTTATAATTGAAAGGCGTCTGTCACTTTAACAACCAATGCTAACTGTTTGTACTTGTACCTCTCACCTCCTTTCACTTGGCGGCATTGCAGTCCATCAAATTGATTCACTCGGCCGCCCCCATGATTAATACATGTCATGTCGTCGAGAGATCCAACCACTTGCAGTGCCTAGGTGTATGCCAACATGGGAGGCACAGACTAAGTGCCTAGGTGTATGCCAACATGGGAGGCACAAACTAAGTTTTCAAATAAAAATATGGACCACAAAAAATGAGGTTTTTTCATATTAACTTGCCAATGAGCCTGAATTGTCATATTACCTTGTTTTTCTGGGCTCATGCTATATAACCTGATTTTGGAATATGGTCTGCCTATTTTGCCCTCAGGAAACCCTAAACCCCAAGCTCATTTTTCCATATTACTTGGCCGCTCCATTTCAGTTGCATCGTGTATCGTTTACCATACTTCAACGAATCATATCTCCTTATTCCGGATTTATTTTCGCCCATTTTTTGCATTCTTCTTTATTTTTATTGAACTTTCTTTTAATGATGATATCTTAAAGATCTAAGATCTTGAAACAATATTTAGTGGGCGGTAGACACTTTATTCTGTTCACATACACGTTTGAGCAATGGAAATTTGGAATCCCAACTATCGTGTCATCGAGTGGGTTTTTCTTGATGACATAATACACGCTTCATTGTCATCAAGAAAAATCCAAAATCATTCTGTTTATATACACGCTTCATTTTGTTCATATATACGTTTGAGCAATAGAAATTTGGAGTCGCAGCTATCGCATCTTCGAAGACACGACTCCGGACGGACTTCTAAGCTATCCCAACATAGCAATAAAAATAAAAGGAGTAGATTTGCTCATAAAAGGCTACATGCGTTGCTTTACCAACATGGCTAAGTCCAAAATTCTAATAGCCTACCTAGAGGTCCGGAAGTTCCATCTAACATCCATAGTCCTATTAAGAAATTTTTCAGTGTAAGCAACCCCAAATATTAGAAAAATATTCTACTTGATTATGATGATTATACGATCCACTAGGAGTGTGTGTCACCATTTCGCTGGCTGACACATTAGTCACCAAGGACTACACATGGGTGGAGTTCATTGAAACTCGAGAAAAAACTGGGGCTGTGAAGAGCAGCGAAGGGCGATCCGGAGAGAGGGATGTCGTCTTCGTCGTCGGCGAACAATCCAAGGCAGCCCTCCACGGCGAAGCCGTACGTCCCGCCGATGGTCTCCCCGCAGGACCTCTCCGTCGACTACTCCGGCTTCATCGCCGTCGTTTTCGGCATCACCGGCGTCATGTTCCGGGTCAGCTGATCTTGCCTCCTCCTTTTAATCTTTTATTTCTGAGATTGCTTCTTGTTGTGCAATTGGTGGATTCAGATTGATGGCTGAAATCCAGAAGGTTTCTTGGATGATTGTGGTTCTTGGTTCTGTAGGATTCTAGCATTCTTGCATCTGATAGCTGGTCTAAATGGATTAAGGCATTGAATTTCGTGAAAACCTGAAATTTTGGATTTCCAGAGGGGATCTTGGATGATTTTTTAGGTTCCTGCTGGATTCTAACATTCTTGCATCTGTTTGATCTAAACCTTGCATTTGATAGCTGGTTTGTTCGGATTAAGGTATTGAATTTCGTCAAAAACCTTAAATTTTTGGATTTTCCGGAAGGTTCGATGATTTTTATAAGTTTTCATAGGATTCTAACATTCTTGCATCTGGTTGGTCTGAACCTTGCATTTGATAGCTGGTTTATATGGATTAATGCATTGACTTTCATCTAGTTTTTGCATCTACAAATAACGATTTGGAAAGGTTTATTTTGGTGATTGGGTTTGTTGAAATTCATGATTTTGAGTTTCAGTTGATGAACTATGCGAATTTAGCAAGGACATGAACCTATGGTCCCGGGCTCCTGCTTCTCCTCATGCAGGAAAATCTAGAGGTTCTGCCTCTCAAATTCAATGCATTGGCTTGAGTTTGGCACATCAGTTTAATTCTGAAAAGGATGAGGAGTTGTCTGCAGGAAGACTTCTGATTGAAGAACTTGAAGCACTAGCTGCAAGTCGAAAAAAAGAAGTATATACATCGGCCCAATTTTTCATTTTTAGATGTAGGAAACAGATACTCATTCACAAGTTATTTTAATGACTTTCTTTTGCAGATATTTATGCTGAATACTAGGCTAGCAGCTACAAAAAGCATGACCCACGATGTTATCCGTGATTATTAAGAGTTAAACTGGCTAAGTCCAATTTCACGGTAAGAACTAAAATATTGAAGAGTTGCTTCTTACGTACATTAAATAATCCAATTAAAGATATTCAATATATAAATTTGAAAGAACTAAAAATGTGACTGGTATTCTTTTGAAGAACTTCTGAACTAGGACTCCATCCTGTAATATAAGTTTCCCAAAAGCTCGGGCTGTTAGGAAATGGAAAAATTTATTCATATATTTTATGTTCCAACACCCCACTCACGTGCAAGTGTCTAACAAGCACGGCACGTGGAACACAATTGGAGGTATAAAAACCTTCCACGAGACGTGAATCTAGAACCGTCCAAAACCTGGAGATCTGATACAATGTCTAAGATAACCAAGTTTTCCCAAAGCTCGAGCTGTTAGGAAAGTTTTCATGTGTGAGGATGTTTGCAGAGATGTCAATTATTTTAGCAGCACAAATACTTTATTTGGTGTCCTTTATTTAAAAATTCCAGGAGGTGAAAAGCTTTGATGGGTTGTTTGTCAGTAAGCGGAAGCTGGGAGAGTTTCTCTATCTAAATGATATAAGGAAAAACACAATCAGTTATTTCAATCCATTTATAGTTGGTTTTTAACTAGGGACCACTTACATTATGATCTAAATCTTTAGGTCGCAATTACATTTCTGTTTCTGCTTGTACACTTTGACGAGTTTCTTCATCTTTCTTTGAGTTTGAAAATCAGAAACATATAAGTGGGCTTATTGTTTCATTTACTTCCTACTAAATTTATGAATTTTGGTTATTCAAGCAGTGTGAAATATCATAGCAGAGCCAATTTCTCTTTTTCTGTTGTTCAACCAATTGAATTGCTGCTATTTGGTATTGGTGGGATTCAGACTTGATTATAGTTTATTTTTTTCTTGTACCAATCAGGATGTTGAGGGATTTGAAGTTCTTTCGATGTACCAGCAGGAAACCAGGCAGATTCCTTATATATTCCAGCAGTTCTAGATCCTAAAAGGCCTCCTCTAAACACAATTCTGGAATCCACATATTTTTAGACTAGTAGAAAGTGAAATAAGTATGTATTGTATTAATCATACATATTAGAGCAGAACGTTTCGGAATACTGTACATAATTCATCTTTTTAGGGCAATACTTTGTTCAATCAATACGTCGTTTTAATACGTTATATACAGATGGATTATCTATCATAAATTATCTCTCCTTTTTCAAGAGATCTTTCTTTTTATCCCTTCTTTTGTTCCTTGATAACGAAACGATTTGATCTCTCATAAACATCCAATTTTTCTCTCGTTTCCGCGTCCATTTCGGATTTTATCATCAATATTCGTCAGAAATACCCTATAAACGACTCCTGTGGTGTGGTGACTAGTGAAACATTTTGAAATTATTGATTAACCAAGGGGATTTCTTTCTTTCGTCTCAAAATCCGAAGAACCCTAGAACTAGATAAGAACACGAACCAGATCATCGTGGGAAGATTGAGAGGGCCCCCTCCGAGATGGCCGAGACATCTGATTCTTCAGTTAATTACGGTTCGCCCGAAAAATTGGGCTTGGGCTCAGCCAGGAATAAGTTTGGTTGGGCTAGAAGGGTGATATAGGATTTGATGTTGTTGGGGCTCAAGATGATGCCAGCTTATCTGGTGGAGCTCGTTACGGGGGTCGAACACTGCCTAATCACAAATTCTGGGTTTTACTCACTCTCGGACTCCTTTCAGAATCTGCACCTGAATGCAAACTTTCCACTTATGTCCAAAGGAGTTTCAAGTTCCAGCATCCCATTTACAATTGTAAATACAGATGAAGTTCCCCACTTTGAGCTTAAAGAAGATCCCTCATTCTGGATGGACATAATGTGCAAGTTCTTTCAGTTCTCTTTTTCTTGCACTTGCTATAATTAGTTGTTTCCTCGTGTGCAGAATAGTGTAATTTTCTTGTGATATTTCTGATTACAAAAGGTGGTTGTTTGTCTAACTTAGGTTTAAATTCGTATATGACCTCTAAATTATATGGATCGGACTTCACAAGGTTATGATCGATGCTTAAAGCAGATAGTGCACAAATGGTTGCATGGATTGGACAACCAGAAATTCGTTTCAGTTCTGATCATGTAGCATGTGAGTCAGTAAACCAGGTATTAGAAGTGCTCGCCGCATGCACGCTATGATACATGACCGCATGCCGGTCACATTTTCGAATGCCGGCCCTATGCTTTCATCGTGGCGTGCGTATGGTGAGCGCTCCTAGGCATGGGGGTCGTTGAATTTTTTGTGGTAGATTTTTCGTATGCTTTTGCAGACCATTTTATTTGGTGAATATGAGTGTATAGGGCCAGAAGCCAATTACACAAATCGAGTTCTGAAGGATACAATTGGCTTGGTCCTGACCACAATTCATTAAATGCTTCAAAGGGACTTGGCATTGTAGAACTTATTCAAGCATACTAAATACACAAACTTGATTGTAGTCACGACAATAATAGAACAGAGAATCATACTATACATTGTACACTACGCTTCCATTATCTAAATTTTTGTATTGCAACCACCATGTTATGAGTCTAATTGATTTTATAAACATGATGATTTGCACATTTAGTAATGGGAGTTTATTTACTCATCCGCTGTATTTTTAGTGGTGTAATGCTGCGGCATGCTCGCATTCGGAAATGGTACCCCATGCCGGCCAAAGCAAGGCATAGGATACATCCGTCACTACTTGCACCATGTAGTGCGTCAACCGATATACCGATATATGAGCGTTGTGTGTGAATGAAGCGGATTAACAATGACATTGGGCTCGGCCATATATAGTTAGGGGGGATTGATTCACAGGACACATTTGGGATACCAAACAACACCGCGTTGGATGTTGATCTCATGGTGATTGTTCGATTTCCACTTATGAACCTATGTTGCCAATGTGACAAATGTTGGAGGGAAAGGCAAGAGCCATCAAGATGTGAATTAGCGGTTCCCTTTTAAGTAGCACGTACAAAGTTGAAGGTGAGCCTTACATTACCTTAACTTGTCCCTGGGAACTGTGATCCCAAGCCATCCCCTCGCAAAAACATGCTTACCACTCTTATTCTTGTGAAGACAAACTCGCAAAATACGCGGGGTCATACCATGATCAATGCTAGGGCTCGAACCCATTAATCTCACCAAGCATAGTATATGTTTCGCCACTTCCCATCTACAACAAAAAAACCACATCCCGTCAAGTTTAAGGGGCATGTTATCTCTGCTGGAAGTAGATACATTTGTGCTGCTAAAATAATTGACATCTCTGCAAACATCCTCACATGAAAACTTTCCTAACAGCTCGAGCTTTGGGAAAACTTGGTTATCTTAGACATTGTATCAGATCTCCAGGTTTTGGACGGTTCTAGATTCACGTCTCGTGGAAGGTTTTTATACCTCCAATTGTGTTCCACGTGCCGTGCTTGTTAGACACTTGCACGTGAGTGGGGTGTTGGAACATAAAATATATGAATAAATTTTTCCATTTCCTAACAGCCCGAGCTTTTGGGAAACTTATATTACAGGATGGAGTCCTAGTTCAGAAGTTCTTCAAAAGAATACCAGTCACATTTTTAGTTCTTTCAAATTTATATATTGAATATCTTTAATTGGATTAAGCATCTATTTAATGTACGTAAGAAACAACTCTTCAATATTTTAGTTCTTACCGTGAAATTGGACTTAGCCAGTTTAACTCCTAATAATCACGGATAACATCGTGGGTCATGCTTTCTGGGTCATGCTTTCTGTAGCTGCTAGCCAAGTATTCAGCATAAATATCTGCAAAAGAAAGTCATTAAAATAACTTGTGAATGAGTATCCAGAGATTGAAGCCAATTTTGGTTGAAGCTGTTGCTAATGTCAACTAGTAGCTTACCTTTAAGGGAAGTACACATTTGGAGCTCTCTTTTTGCCCTCAATGTGCTCTCTCTCTCTCAGGTCAGATGTCACTGTTGCTAATGTCAACTAGTACCTTTAAGGGAAGTACACATTAGAAAGAAGATTCTGAAAGCCCATGTTGTAGTAAACTATTCTTTGCATTTAATCCAGTAACAGTTTCCAGTAGGATGGCCATGTAGCAGAGGTGGAACACTATTATTGCATAGTGTTTTGCAATAATGTCTGAGCATAGGTCCATATCCTTGCTAAATTCGCATAGTTCATCAACTGAAACTCAAAATCATGAATTTCAACAAAAATGGATGCTAAATCTTGCTTGAATGTCGGCACTACCTCTATGAATATATCTTCAATAGACATGCTACACTTCTTGTTTCAGTCATGTTGGAGTTATATTGCCTTCCAAGATTATTGTACTTCAACCTCCATGTTCAAACAGTCCCTCTCACACTCGAAAGACATTTCTATTTTCTATGCGAATAGCTTAGCAGACCCATTGGCAGTTAATAAAGCATTAACCATGACATCTGCCTCAGTAATAGTTTCTTCAGCCTCCTCAAACTTTTAAATCAGGATAATAGATTCTGCACCTTTTGTTACAAGCATTTTTGCCGTACTCAGCTGAAACTGATGCTCCTACAGAATGACAGAATATTCTCGTTAGAATTCATAAATAAGTTCATCAAAGAACATTTAATTCCAACTATCAATGCCTGTGCAATGTTTGAAGAACTAGAATGGTGAGTGTTTCAAAAAGTATTTCCCTGCCGTCTTCTCTTAGGAAGGTGAATACTTAAGGGATAGAGTGCATTTCAACAGTAAAGCTCATTACAGAAAATGGAGACGTCAATTATCAACACCTTTCTAAGCTATGACGAAGCTAAGTTGTACGGATTTCTAAAGTTTTAATGAGGCTTCTGGTAGGTAGATATCTCAAAGCAAATTTGAGAGGTTTGAGTTCACCTCACAGTTAATATACTAAAATACAGAACCACAAGCTAAGATGACAGCATGATAGCCCTAAGATACCGGGCCATCTCAGAACTAAACACATTACTTATAATGAACAGGTAAGTGTCACTCGGATTATGAAAAGTTGATCACATGATGTTACCTCTTTTGGTTTCTGCACCATTTCGTCCAGATTCTCAAGCTTTTCCGCCCTTTAGATTATTCTCTTTGGATAGTCTTTCCATCTAAACAACTTGATCCTTTAGGTACTTTATGGTTAAGTTTTCCTCTTTCTCAGCTTTCTTTATTTCCTTTCTCTCAATAAGGAGATCAACCATAGGAACCTATACTCCTTTTAACCTCCCCACGGCAGATTCAATCTCCTATTTCAGAAGATGTATAGTCTCATCTTTGTCGCACAACTTTTTGCTTAAGCATTCACTTGTCTCATTCTGAAAAGCAGCCAGTCACATAATTGAACACGCTTACTAAAAAGTACATAACTTGAACAAACACATAATAAACAGAAAATATATGAAAATGAGGATCAGCTTACCCAACCTCCAGATTTTTCGTCACCATCTGCACCACTCTCTGGTTTCATATTATCTAGCTTGTTTGATATTCCAACATCAGCTAATCAGATTCCAATCGACCTTGCTCTTCTAAGATATCAGATATTTCAGATTCCATGTGTCCCTCTTCAGTGAGCTTAAACTTTGGGAGAGTAGACCCTTCTTCATGATTGTGAAGTTCAAGCGCTTCTTTTATCAGGTCCTCTTTCATTTCCTCGAGATGAACTAAAGACTTATCAGATAGTCTGTTAATAGTCATGAACGCAACAGTGGCACAGACTTCTGCTTTCCTTATTCTATCTTCTCCAGCTTTCAGCATGTTTTCTATCTCAGTTATGACAGACTTCTGTTCTTGAATCTTCGACTTTAAGAGGAAAATTTCTTTTTCTCTTTCATCTCTCGTCTTCATGTGATTCTATTCCTTCCAGTGTTTCTCCTCTTAAATATCTCAACTTCCATTCTAGATCATCCCTGATCCTGTATACGTTCTCCAATAACTTTTCGGCAATGAATCTCTCCATCCTGCCCATCTGCTCTCCCATCCAAATCCTGTGGCAATGAACCAGCAAAACCCTCTTCAGTTATCTTTGCTGGAAGTAGATAAAAATTAATATCCCCAGGGAGTTTTCTATCTACCTTATATCACATGATCTACATATTTGTACCATATAATCACGTGATCTGCAAATATGTCACTGTTGTAGCCTGATAGACAATTTTCAACCTTTAGGAGACCCACCACTCTGAATAGAATCTATTGTACGAGAAAAATATTCCATTTACAAATATTTGAGCCACAGAAAATACCTGTCAGATCCAAAGTCTAAACTTAATACCTGGCTTACTGTCTCACAAGCTACATGATCAAAAGTGAAATGAGTTTCTGGTTGTCCAATCCATGCAAGCGTCTGTGCACTATCCAGCTTTAAGCAACGATTATAACCTTGAGAAGTCCGCTCCATGTTATCTAGAGGTCGTATGCAAATCAAAACCTAAGACAGACAAACAACCAAATTTTGAAATCAGGAATATCACAAGAAAATTACACTCTTCCACACATGAGGAACTAATGCTCCTACAGAATGGCAGAATATTCTCATTAGAAGTTATAAATAAGTTCATCAAAGAACATTTAATTCCAACCATGAATGCATGTGCAATGTTGAAGAACTAGAATGGTGAGTGTTTCAAAAAGAATTTCCCTGCCATCTCTGAGGAAGGTGACTCTGTAAGGGATAGAGTGCATTTCAACATCAACAATAAAGCTCAATACAGAAAATAGTGACGATAACTATCCACACCTTTTTGAGTTATTAAGAAGCGAAGTTGTACGTTAATGACAACATGCTTGCCCTAAGATAGATAATGTGCCATCTCAGAACAAAAAACATTACTTAATGAAAAGGTAATTTCTTCCAGATTCTGATGCTTATTCGCCATTTCAAGCATTCCATGAGGAACTGATGCTCCTACAGAATGGCAGAATATTCTCTTTAGAAGTTATAAATAAGTTCATCAAAGAACGTTTAATTCCAGCCATGAATGCATGTGCAATGTGAAGAACTAGAATGGTGAGTGTTTCAAAAAGAATTTCCCTGCTATCTCTTAGGAAGGTGACTCTGTAAGGGATAACGTGCATTTCAACAATAAAGCTCAATACAGAAAATAGTGATGATAACTATCAACACCTTTTTGAGTTATTAAGAAGCGGAGTTGTACGTTAATGACAACGTGCTTGCCCGAAGATAGATAACGTGCCATCTCAGAACAAAAAACATTACTTAATGAAAAGGTAAACTGAGCAAGTGTCACTCGGATTATGAAAAATTGATCACATGATGTTACCCCTTTTGGTTTCTGCAATATTTCTTCCAGATTCTGAAGCTTATTCGCCATTTCAAGCATTCTCTTTGGAGCTATAGACTTCATGCCATTTATTAGTCTTTCCAATTCAGCAACTTAATCCTTTATGTCCTTTATGTTATTGTTTTCCTCTTTCTCAGCTTTCTTTATTTCCTTTCACTCAATAAGGAGATCAGCCATCGGAACCTATACTCCTTTTAAGCTCTCCACGACAGATTCAATCTCCTTTCTCAGAAGATGTATTGTCTCATCTTTGTCACACACCTTTTTGCTTGAGCATTCACTTGTCTCATTGTGCAAAGCACCAGTCACATAAAATGAACACGCATACTGCAAAGTATATAACTTCAACAAACATTTAATAAATAGAAAATATATGAAAAATGGGGGTCAGCTTACCCAACCAACAGATTTCATCACGATCTGCACCACTTTCTGGATTCAGATTATCTAGCTTCTTTGATCTTCCAACATCAACCACATACTCATCTACATTGGAATTGACTGCAGAGACAATATTTCAAAATTCATTCAATTGACCTCGCACCTCTAAGACATCATTTGATATTTCAGATTCCATATGTTCCTCCTCTTCAGTGACCTTAAACTTTGGAAGAGTAGGCCCTTCTTTAGAATTGGGAAGTTTGAAAGCTTCTTTTTTCATGTCCTGCTTCATTACCTCGAGATGAGCTAAATACCTTTCAGACAGACTGTTAACAGTGATGAAGGCAACAGTGGCACAGACTTCTGCTTTCCTTATTTAATCTTCTGCATTTTCAGCATTTCTAAGTCAGTTATGACTGATTTTTGTTCTTCAATCTTCAACTTTGACTGGAAAACTTCTTTTTCTCTTTCATATCTCTCTTCTTGATGTGATTCTGTTAGTTCCAGTGTTGCTCCTCTTAAATATCTCAACTTCCATTCTAGATCATCTCTCATCCTGGATACATCCTCCAAGCACTTCTGTAGTTCCTTGTTGAGCAATTCCTTTTCGGCAATGAGTCTCAACCTCCTGCCCATCTGCACTCCCATCCAAATCCTCCTATGTAGCAATGAATCAATAAAACCGTCAAGTTATCTTTGCTGGAAGTAGATACAAATTCAATATCCCTAGGGAGTTTTCTGTCTACCTTGTAATCACATGTTCTACAAATATGAACATATACTTTAGCCACTATCTTGATCACACAAAAATGTTTATTAGTTGAATCATCCAACTGGAAATTAGGTGTTACCTGACCATAAGCAAATATGTTTACTGTTGTAGCCTGATAGATAATTTTAAACCATTGGGAGACCCGCCACTCTAAATAGCATCTCCTGTACAAGAAAAATATTTCATTTAAAAACATTTGTACCACTAAAAGACCAGTCAGATCCAAATTGAAGTCTAAACTTTATATCTGGCTTACTGTCTGGTGCGGACACGGGGCCTATACGGGTTTACACTCGCCGGAATAGGACCCGTGCCCATTAGATTGCTTATTTTCCTGTTTACATATTTAGTGATTTCTATTTTCAGCATTTGAATTAAATTTGGAATTTTTTTCTTTGATTAGAGAAGCTTGATTCCCGTTCCTAATTTGGGCAAGCTTAATTTGTTGCTTGATTTAGACTCTTGTAATGCCTATTTAATGGCTACTCCTCTATGAAATAAAGTACTTCAGTTTATGCAAAAGAAATCTTGTTTTGATACCTCTGTGAAGGAGAATTCCCGTCGGTGCTGAATCCGACGCCGGTGTCGAAGCCGGAAGCCGCTGGTGCCGAATCCAGTGGCGGATTTTGGTGCCGATTCCAAAATCCCCGCCCCCCTTTGTGCGCTCCTCGTCGTTGTCACCGCTTTCCTCCCACTGATTGATCATCAGACGGTCGTGCCGGTGTAGATTCCGCCGTACAGACCATTGACGACTTCTCCCGGAGACCCGCCACCATCGTCACCGGCTCCACTACCCCAGTGGTGTACCCCAGAGAAGTATTGACGTCGAAAGGTGCCGCCTTTCTTCCAAAACTCGTCGTCGTCTCCGCTCGCGCCGTCGCCATCCGTTCTGCCGAACAGGTCTCCGACCACCGCCACCGTGCCATCGTCGTCGCTGCCGGTCGAGACGGCCGCCCACCTTCCCGGCCTCCTCTGCCGACACCGCTCCGATTAGTCGGAGCATCTCCTTCGATCGCCACTGGTCGCTGTCGTGCATCGTCTGTTCGAGCACGACCGGTTCGAGTTGATCGGGTCGGGTTTCTCATTTTATTTATCACTTGACCAGTCCAACACGGGTTCTGAAATCAGTTCGGGTTTCACTTTGGGCGGCCAGACCACGTTGATTCGAGTTTCGCTTTGGACGGGTCAGACCATTTGGGTTCGGTTCGGGATTCACCTCGGGTGGACAAGTAAGTTGCCTTCTTCGCATCTTTGTGGTTTTAGCTGTTTATCTAAAATATCATATTTGATCTGAAATGCAAGTACGTGGTAAACATTGATTCGACGTCAAGCCTTTTAGTCCTAGCCTAAAACAGTTTCTCAACTGTTGCTGCCCTTCAATCCTTTGAAATCAATTTTTGAATTATTCATAGCCATTTATATTAAATTCTTCATCTTGCCTGAGTGGAATTGCTAAAATTTAGAGTTTTCTTTACTTGTTTAACTTTTATCGGATCTCAAGGTAGTTGTCCTGCATCACTGTCTCACATGCTACATGATCAAAAGTGAAACAAGTTTCCGGTTGTCCAATCCATGCAGCCGCTTGTGCACTATCCTGCTTTAAGCATTGATTATAACCTTGCCAAGTCCGCTCCATGTTATTTAGAGGTCATATGTGAATCAAAACCTAACATAGACAAACAACCAAATATTGTAATCAGGAATAACACAAGAAAATGACACTATTCCACACGCGAGGAAACAACAAATGATAGAATTATAAGAAAAAGTGAAATGAAACAACTAACTTGGACATTACAATCCATCCAGAATGATGGATCTTCTTTAAGCTCAAACTGAGAAACTTCAACTGTATATACAATTGTAGAAGGAATACAGGAACTAGAAACTATGTTGGAACATAAAATAAATGAATAAAGTATTCCATTTCCTAACCGCTCGAGCTTTCTGGAAAATTATTTTACATGATGGAGTCCTAGTTCAAAAGTTCTTCAAGAGAAATACCAGTTACATTTTCGTTCTTTCAAATTTATATGTTGAATATCATTCAATTAGATAAAACAACACTTTAATGTACATGAGAAACGACTCTTAAATATTTTCATTCTTACCGCACAATTGGAATCATCCAGTATAACACCCAATAAATCACAGATAAAATCATCGGCCATGCTCTCTGCAGCAGCCAACCTAGTATTCAACATAAATATCTGCAAAAGAAAGTCATTAAACTAAATTTTGAATGAGTATCTGTTTCATACATCTAAAAATGAAAAATTGAGCATTCGTATATACTTCTTTCTGCCGACTTGCAGCTAGTGATTCAAGTTCTTCATTCCGAAGTCTTCACACAGTCAAATCCTCATCCTTTTCAGAATTAAATTGTTGTGCCAAATCCAAGACAATGCAGTTAAATGGAGAGCCAGAACATCTAGATTTTCCTGCCTGAGGAGAACCAGAAGCCTTGGACTTCACTGATTTTTTTTTTTTGATTTTGCTGCTTCCAAGATTGCCGCATAGAAAATCTGTTCAGGTTTGTCTTCTTGAACCATAGCTTCCAACGCCTTGAACTGGCTTAGGACCCAACTGGTTCATAAATTGAAGGAAAAGAACCTCAGCCAGAAATTTCCCAGTTCTGATCGCGTGATGACATACCATTTATTTTACTCAGGAGCTTGTGCTTCAGCATGCATATTAAACTCAGTGATGTGCATTTTGCACTGACCAATATGTTAACATTTGAAGTTTGACTTACAAGAAAGCAATAGTGATATTCCTGAGGAATGCATATTAAGCAGAACACATGATAGTGGTACATCAGCAACTTTTTCTACTACAAGCTTTTCAAGAGTTTGTACATTGTTTTCAGTTTGTTGGAGCACTATGGCGTTCTCTTCAAAGCACAATCTGGACCTCAATCCTTTGGGTAGATGAAATCCAGAGATGACAAAGAAACAAATTTTGTTGGCAACCCAAACCTTGATGGTTGAATCAGATCTTCTGATGCCTCAAAGCCTGTAGCTACAGTTCAGGTAATTCTCTCTCCATTCTTTGTTTCTCAGCTTCCCCGCTTACAAGCTCTACCACTTCCAAGGCAGGCCCCAACGTCAGTGGACAAAGTTGGGTAGACAAAAAAAACATCAACTTATGCGGCATTTAAAAATCACCTTGTTTTCTAGCTCAAACGACTTAACTAATAGCACTAATATTGTAGATTCTAGCTCTTCAACTGACTTCACTAATAGCTTTGCCTCCTCTTCCTTTAATCCAGCATAAGCCTTGTTCATCTGGGCCATCGATTGTAAAGAAAAATGTTCACTACTAGTATAAAGAGAGAAAGAGAGAGAGAAACTTAAAATAAATATGCTTACTCGTCGAGCTTCTGTAGCAACAGCTTCACGTTCTGTTTGGCCCATACATATGTTTCATACAGGGGAAACATAAACAGAATCTACCATGGTTTCCAAGAATTGATGAAGCAACAATCATTCTACTAAGCTTCATAGCATCTGCCAATTTGATCTTCTTATGTTAATGCTGGTGTAACCTAAATCGACAATTAAGATCTTTTTAGTATAGGCATCAGGATTTTCACCGAATAATACAGATGAATTGCTACTTAGTAGAAGCTATTTTCGTGGAAGATAGAAATATTTTGCAAAAAAAAAAGCTAAGAAAAAAAGCATAATCAAAAGATCTTAGCCGCAGAGGATCAAGATAACTTTCCCAAAATAAATAACTATAAGATGTTTACCAACTACAATGCTAAAGAACAAATTCCTCAACGAGATGTTACCTCTAGAGATGACCCTCCGAAGTACTGGGTTACCAAGCCCATATTAGCAAACCTGGTCAATACCAAAGATCACATGATAAATGGCGTTCATACAATAACCACATACAAATTCTAAGCTATTCACAATATTAGTCAACGAAAACATCAGTTTCACTATATATGAAAACAAAATAGTGACTTTGCATAGGCTTTGGAGAGCATCTGACATGATTAAGAGCAAATTCAGGATGAGGTAGGTTTCAAACCTGGCCTACTCAAATGCTACCTAATTGTTCAATTTGCAATTTACCCTATTTTTGTGATAATGCAGAGTCGATTCTATGGTAGCGTAGAAAAATGACGTGGTACTGCCCAAATGATATTTTTCTAGTGTCATCTATTTTGTTACCTTATCTTACACTCTCAGTCTGATCACAAAGTCTACCTATGATTTATCATTTTTTTTGGATAAGTTAAAATTTATCATAAGGCATTCAAGTTATACAGAAATACAATCATCTTATACTCCGATGCAAGGTGATGCCGGAAATAAAAGGTAAAATGATGGATAATGACATCTAGTCTCTGACTCTCCATCAGCGTTCTAAAAATAAGACTGCAGCATCATATGCTACCGGCCTGGCCGAGCGCCACAGGGCAACCTAATGTTCCACCCTTGAAGTTTTATGGGCAGCCCAAACATGGGGTTGCCTCGAAATCAGAGTGCCAGTGGCACATTCTCACAACACGAACTATAGGCTGCATTGCCGCCCGCACGTCTGGAAGTTCTTCTGGCAACAATAAAAGCAATGTTTCTGAAAATGAGAAATTGTGATTGTTCATTTTCCTAAACAAATTTTTATTGTTCTCTACGAAAATGTAAGATTTAAACCGTAATCCATGTGGTCCCTAGTTAAAAACCACCAGTTATTTTATTGAAATAGCTGATTATGTTTTTCCTTGTAACGTTTAGGGAGAGAAAAATCTCCCAGCTTTAGACTTACTACTGACAAACAACCCTTCAAAGCTTTTCACCACTTGGAATTTTTAAATAAGGGACGCCAAATAAAGTTATTATGTGCTGCTAAATAATTGACATATCTGCAAACAGCCTCACCCATGGAAACCTTTAGTGCCTCAGATATGGAGGGTGTGTTGAAATATAAAATAAATGAAGAATGATTTCCGTCTCCTAACAGCTTGAGTTTTCGGGAAACTAAACATCTTACATGGTATCAGAGCTTTAGGTTCTGGGAGGTCCTAGGTTTAAATCTCAAGGGTGTGTATCCCCAAATATGTTCTACATGCCATACTTGGTAGACACTTGCACATGAGGGGGGGTGTTGGAACATAAAATAAATGAATAAAGTTTTCCATTTACTAACAAGCTCGAGCTATCTGGAAACTCATTTTACATGATGGAGTCCTAGTTCAAAAGTTCTTCAAAAGAATACCAATGGCATTTTAGTTCTTTCAAATTTATATGTTGAATATCATTCAATTGGATAAAACCTCTCTTTAATGTACGTAAGAAACAACTCTTCAATATTTTCTTTCTTACCGCACAATTGGAATTGTCCCCTTTAACTCCCAATAAATCACAGATAACATCATGGGTCATGCTCTTTGCAGCTGCCAGCCTAGTATTCAGCATAAATATCTGCAAAAGAAAGTCATTAGCCTAAATTTTGAATATCCGTTTCCTACATCTAAAAATGAAAAATTGAGCCCTGTATATACTTCTTTTTGCCAACTTGCAGCTAGTGGTTCAAGTTCTTAATTCCGAAGTCTTCTGCAGTCAACTCCTCATCCTTTTCAGAATTAAACTGATGTGCCAAACCCAAGCCAATGCATTTAAATGGAGCCAGAACATCTAGATTTTCCTGTGCCAAGGTAGTCGCATGGGAAACATGTTCAGGTTTGTCTTCTTCAACCATAGCTTCCAACACCATGAACTGGTTTAGGACCCAACTACTTCATAAGTCGAAGGAAAAGAAACTACACTCAACCAGAAATTTATCATTTGTACTCACGAGTTTGAGCTTCAGCATGCATATTAAACTCAGTGATGTCCATTTTGCACTGATCAATCTGTTTACATTTGAAGTTTGACTTATTAGAGAAAGCAATAATGATATTCCAGAGGAATGCATATTAAGCAGAACAACAGATGATAATGGTACCTCAGCATCATATTCTACTACAAGCTTATAGAACGTTTGAATATTGTTTTCAGTTTGTTGGAGTACTATAGTGTTCTCCTCAAAGCTCAATGCGGACTTCAATCTTTTGGGTAGAGGAAATCCAGAGATGACAAAGAAACAAATTTTGTTGGCAACCCAAACTTTGATGGTTGAATCAGACCTTCTGGTGCCAGTATCTGATGCCACACAGCCTGTAGCTGCATTTTCTCAGCTTCCCCTCTTACGAGTTCTACCAATTCCAAGAGAGGGCCCAACGTCAGTTGACAAAGTTGGGTAGACAAAAAAAAACATCAACTTATGTGGCTTTTAAAATTCACCTTGTTTTCAAGTACATTTATTGTACATTCTAGCTCTTCAACTGACTTCTCTGATAGCTTTGCCTCCTCTTCCTTTACCCAGCATAAGCCTTGTTTATCTGGGCCATCTGTTGTTATGGAAAATGTTCACTAATAGTATATATATATATATATATATATATAGAGAGAGAGAGAGAGAGAGAGAGAAACTTAAAGTGAATAAGTGAATATGCTTACTTGTCGATATTCTGTAGCAACAGCCTCGCGTTCCTCAAGAATTTGTGCCATCTCCAATTGCTAATTCAATGCAATTGTTTCAGATTCCAGATACTTTTTTTCTTCATTAATCTTGATAAAATTACATATCTGATATTAAAGAAAAACACTCAATTTGAGATTGTCCTCTTCTAATTGGTCCACCATTTTTCTCTTCTCAACCCACTCCTCCAGAATAGTTTCCTTACCCAACAAGAGGTCTCCCGTTACAGCTTTCATTTCAAGACTTTTCTCTGACTAAATGTGTGGAGAAAAATTAAGCCGCTCTATATACTTCTTTTTTCCGACTTGCAGCTAGTGCTTCAACTTCTTCATTCCCAAGTCTTCCAGCAGTCAACCCCTCATCCTTCTATGAATTAAACTGATGTGCCAAACCCAAGCCATTGCATTTAAATGGGGAACCAGAACATCATGAGGAGAACAGAAGCCCTGGACTTCACCGATTTTTTTTCTAATTTTGCTGCTGCCAAGGTTGTAGAAAGGGAAACATGTTCAGGTTTGACATCTTAAACCATAGTTTCCAACGTCATGAACTGGTTTAGGACCCAACAAGTTCATGAGTCGAAGGAAAAGAAACTACACTCAGCTAGAAATTTCCCAGTTGACTTATTAGTAAAGCAAAAATGATATAATGCAATAGCTTCCAACGCCTTGAACTGGTTTAGGACACAACTATTTCATTAATCGATGGAAAAGAAACTGCACTCGGCTACATGATGATCTACCATTTGTTTGTACTCACGAGCTTGTGCTTCAGAATGCATATTAAACACAGTGATGCACATTTGCACTGATCAATCTGTTAACATTTGAAATTCGACTTATTAGCGAAAGCAATAATGATATTCCTGAGGAATGCATACTAAGCAGAACACATGATAATGGTACCTCTGCATCTTTTTCTACTACAAGCTTTTCAAGAGTTTGTTCATTGCTTTCAGGTTGTTGGAGCATTATAGCGATCTCATCAAAGCTCAATCTGGAACCCAAACCTTTAGGTAGATGAAATCCAGAGATGACAAAGAAATTAATTTTGTTGGCATCCCCAACCATGATGGTTGAATCAGATCTTCTGATGCCTGTATCTCATGATGCCTGAAAGCCTGTAGCTGCAGTTCAGGTAATTCTCTCCATTCTTTGCTTCTCAGCTTCCCCTCTTACAAGATTAACCAATTCCAAAAGAAGGCCCAACGTCAGTGGGCAAAGTTGGGAAGACGAAAAGACCATCAGCTTAGATGGTTTTTAAAAATCACCACGCTTTCAAGTACAATTATTGTACATTCTAGCCCTTCAACTGCCTTCTCTAATAGCTTTGCATCCTCTTCCTTTACACAAGCATAAGCCTTGCTCATCTGGGCCATCTATTGTTAAGAAAAGTATTCACTATTAGTATAAAGAGAATGAGACAAAGAGGGAGAGAGAGAGAGAGAAGCTTAAAGTGAATGCTTACCTGTCAAGCTTCTAATAGCAACAACTTGTGCCATCTGCAATTGCTAATTCAATGCAATTGTCTCAGATTCAAAGTACTCTTTCTCTTAATTAATCATTATAAATCCCTTTTCAGATATTCAAGAAAAACACACATTCCGAGATTGTCTTCTTCAAATTGGTCCACCAATTTTCTCTTCTCCACCAACTCCTCCTGAATAATTTCCTGAACAAGAGGTCTCCCCTTTCAGCTTTCATTTCTAGATTTTTCTCTGACTGTGTAGTGAAAAATTGAGCCTTTGTATATACTACTTTTTTCCGACTTGCAGCTAGTGCTTCAACTTCTTTTTTCCGACTTGCAGCATGAGGGAAACCGGAAGCCCTGGACTTCACCGATTTTTTTTCGAATTTTGCGGCTGCCAAGGTTGTTGCAAGGGAAACATGTTCAGGTTTGACATCTAGAACCATAGCTTCCAACGCCTTGAACTGGTTTAGGATACAACTAGTTCATAAGTCCATGGAAAAGAAACTGCAGTCGGCTTACTGGTCAAGCTTCTATAGCAACAGCTTCGCGTTCTTCAGCAAGACCTTGTGGCATCTGTAATCGCAGATTCAATGCAACTGTCTCAGACTCCAAGTAATATTTCTCTTGATTAATCTTTATAAACACTCTTTTCAGATATTAAAAAAAAACATTCGATTCCAGATTGTCTTGTTCTAATTGGTCCACCATTTTTCTCTTCTCCACCAACTCCTCCAGAATAGTTTCCATAACAAGACGTCTCCCAATTCAGCTTTCATTTGAAGGTTTTTCTCAGACTAAATGTGTAGTGAAAAATTGAGCCTTCGTATATACTTCTTTTTTTCCGACCTGCAGCTACTGCTTCAACTTCTTTGTTCCCAAGCCTTCCAGCAGTCAACTCCTCATCCCTTTCAGAATTAAACTGATGTGCCAAACCCAAGCCAAAGCAATTAAATGGACAACCAGAACATTAAGATTCTCAAGCATGAGTGGATACAGATGCCCTGGACTTCACCGATTTTTTTTCTAATTTTGCGGCTGCAATGGTTGTCGCAAGGGAAACATATTCAGGTTTGACATCTTGAACCATAGCTTCCAACGCCTTGAACTGGTTTAGGACCCAACTAGTTCATAAGTCAAAGGAAAAGAAACTGCACTCAGCTAGAAATTTCCCAGTTGTGATCGCATGATGACATACCATTTGTTTGTACTCACGAGCTTGTGCTTCAGAATGCATATTAAACTCAGTGATGCACATTTTGCACTGATCAATCTGTTGACATTTGAAATTTGACTTATTAGCGAAAGCAATAATGATATTCCTGAGGAATGCAAACTAAGCAGAACACATGATAATGGTACCTCTGCATCTTTTTCTACAACAAGCTTTTTAAGAGTTTGTTCATTGCTTTCAGGTTGTAGGAGCATTATAGCGTTCTCTTCAAAGCTAAATCTGTACCCCAAACCTTTGGGAAGATGAAATCCAGAGATGGCAAACAAACAAATTTTGTTGGCAACCCAAACCTTGATGGTTGAACCAGATCTTCTGATGCCTGCATCTGATGATCCCTCAAAGCCGGTAGCTGCAGTTCAGATACTTCTCTCTCCATTCTTTGCATCTCAGCTTCCCCTCTTACAAGCTCTTCTAATTCCAAGAGAGGGCCCAACGTAGTGGACAAAGTTGAGAGGACGAAAAGACCATCAGCTTAGGTGGATTGTAAAAAACACCACGTTTTCAAGTACATTTATTGTTCATTCTAGCTCATCAACTGACTTCTCTAATATCTTTGCATCCTCTTCCTTTACTCAAGCATAAACCTTGCTCATCTGGGCCATCTATTATTAAGAAAAGTATTCACTATTAGTATAAAGAGAATGAGACATAGAGGGAGAGAGGAAGAGAGAGAAGCTTAAAGTGAATGCTTACTTGTCAAGCTTTTGTAGCAACAGCTTCGCGTTCTTCAGCAAAACTTGTGCCATCTCCAATTGCTAATCCAATGCAATTGTCTCAGATTCCAAGTACGCTTTCTCTTGATTAATCTTTATAAAATCCTTTTCCAGATATTCAAGAAAAACACTCATTTCGAGATTGATTGCTTCAAATTGGTCCACCATTTTTCCCTTCTCCACGAACTCTTCCAGAATAGTTTCCATACTCAACAAGACGTCTCCCATTTCAACATTTATTTCAAGATTTTTCTCTGACTAAATGTGTAGTGCAAAATTGAGCCTTTGTATAGACTTCTTTTTTCCGACTTGCAGCTATTGCTTCAACTTATTCATTCCCAAGTCTTCCAGCAATCAACTCCTCATCCCTTCCAGAATTAAACTGATGTGCCAAACCCAAGCCATTGCAATGAAATGGAGAAACAAAACATTTTGATTTTCCAGCAAGACGAGAACCAGCGGCCCTGGACTTCACTTATTTTTATTCTAATTTTGCAGCTGCCATGGTTGTCGCAAGGGAAACATGTTCAGGTTTGACATCTTGAACCACAGCTTCCAAGGCCTTGAACTGGTTTAGGACCCAACTAGTTCATAAGACGAAGAAAAAGAAACGACACTCAACTAGAAATTTACAAGTAGTGATCGCATGCTGACATACCATTTGTTTGTACTCACGAGCTTGTGCTTCAGAATGCATATTAAACTCAGGGATGTGCATTTTGCACTGATCAATCTGTTAGCATTTGAAATTTGACTTATTAGCGAAAGCAATAATGATATTCCTGAGGAATGCATACTAACCAGAACACATGATAATGGTACCTCTGCATCTTTTTCTACTACAAGCTATTCAAGAGTTTGTTCACTGCTTTCAGGTGGTTGGAGCATTATAGCGTTCTCTTCAAAGCTCAATCTGGACCCCAAACCTTTGGGTAGATGACATCCCGAGATGACAAAGAAACCAATTTCGTTGGCAACCCAAACCGTGATGGTTATATCAGATCTTCTGATGCCTGTATCTGATGCCTCAAAACCTGTAGCTGCATTTCAGGTACTTCTCTCTCCATTCTTTGCTTCTCAGCTTCCCCTCTTACAAGCAATTCCAATTCCAAGAGAGGGCCCAACGTCAGTGGACAAAGTTGGGAAGACGAAAAGACCACCAGCTAAGGTGGTTTTTAAAAATCACCATGTTTTCAAGTACATTTATTGTACATTCTAGCTCTTCAACTGACTTCTCCATTAGCTTTGCATCCTCTCCCATTACTCCAGCATAAGCCTTGTTCATCTGGGCATCAATTGTTAAGAAAAATATTCACTATTAGTATAAAGAGAATGATACAAAGAGGGAGAGAGGAAGAGAGAGAAGCTTAAAGTGAATGCTTACTTGTGATGCTCCCGTAGCAACAGCTTCGCATTCTTCAGCAAGAACTTGTGCCATCTACAATTGCTAAGTCAATGCAATTGTCTCAGATTCCAAGTACTCTTTCTCTTGATTAATCTTTATAAAATCCTTTTTCAGATATTCAAGAAAAACACTCATTTCGATATTGTCTTCTTCTAATCGGTCCACCATTTTATTCTTCTCCACAAACTCCACCAGAATAGTTTCCCTACTCAACAAGAGGTCTCCCGTTTCAGCTTTCATTTCAAGATTTTTCTCTGACTAAATTTGAAGAGAAAAATTTAGCCTTTTATATACTTTGTTTTTCCGACTTCCAGCTAGTGCTTCAACTCCTTCATTCCCAACTCTTCCAGCAGTCAACTCATCGTTTTAAGAATTAAACTGCTATGCCAAACCCAAGCCAATGCAATTAAAATGACAACCAAAACATTAAGATTTACCAGCAGGAGGGAAACCAGAAGCCCTGGACTTCACCGATCTTTTTTCTAATTTTGCGGCAGCCAAGGTTGTTGCAAGGGAAACATGTTCAGGTTTGACATCTAGAACCGTAGATTCCAACGCCTTGAACTAGTTTAGGACCCAGCTAGTTGATAAGTCCATGGAAAAGAAACTGCACACGGCTAGAAATTTCCCAGTTGTGATCGCATGATGACATACAATTTGCTTGTACTCACGAGCTTGTGCTTCAGAATGCATATTAAACTCAGTGATGAACATTTTGCAAAGATCAATCTCTTAACATTTGAAAATTGACTTATTAGCGAAAGCAATAATGATATTCCTGAGGAATGCATACTAAGCAGAACACATGATAATGGTACCTATGCATCTTTTTCTACAAGCTTTTCAAGAGATTGTTCATTGCTTTCAGGTTGTTGGAGCATTATAGCGATCTCTTCAAAGCTCAATCAGGAACCCAAACCTTTAGGTAGATGAAATCCAGAGATGACAAAGAAATAAATTTTGTTGGCATCCCAAACCTTGATGGTTGAATCAGATCTTCTGATGCCTGTATATCATGATGCCTCAAAGCCTATAGCTGCAGTTCAGATAATTCTCTCTCCATTCTTTGCTTCTCAGCTTCCCCTCTTACAAGATTAACCAATTCCAAGAGAGGGCCCAACGTCAATGGACAAAGTTGGGAAGACGAAAAGACCATCAGCTTAGGTGGTTTTTAAAAATCACCAAGTTTTCAAGTACATTTATTGTACAATCTAGCCCTTCAACTGCCTTCTCTAATAGCTTTGCATCCTCTTCCTTTACACAAGCATAAGCCTTGCTCATCTGGGCCATCTATTGTTAAGAAAAGTATTCACTATTAGTATAAAGAGAATAAGACAGAGGGAGAGAGAGAGAAGCTTAAAATGAATGCTTACCTGTCAAGCTTCTAATAGCAACAGCTGCGCATTCTTCAGCAAGAACTTGTGCCATCTGTAATTGCTACTAGTCAAGCTTAAATTGAATGCCTACTAGTCAAGCTTCGCGTTCGTCAGCAAATTCAATGCAATTCTCTCAGATTCCAAGTACTCTTTCTCCTGATTAATCTTTATAAAAACCCTTTTCAGATATTCAAGAAAAACACACATTTCGAGATTGTCATCATCTAATTGGTCCACCATTTTTCTATTCTCCACCAACTCCTCCAGAATAGTTTCCTTACTCAACAAGAGGTCTCCCGTTTCAGCTTTCATTTCAAGATTTTTCTCAGCCAAAATGTGTAGTGAAAAATTGAACCTTTGTATATACTTCTTTTTTCCGACTTGCAGCTAGTGCTTCAACTTCTCCATTCCCAAGTATACCAGGAGTCAACTCCTCATCCCTTTCAGAATTAAACTTTTGTGCCAAACCCGAGCCAATGCAATTAAATGGAGAACCAGAACATTTAGATTTTCCAGCATGAGGGGAACCAGATGCCCTGGACTTCGCCGATTTTTTTTCTAATTTTTTTTGTGGCTGTCATGGTTGTCGCAAGGGAAACATATTCAGGTTTGACATCTTCAACCACAGCTTCCAATGCCTTGAACTGGTCTAGGACCCAACTAGTTCATAAGTCGATGGAAAAGAAACTGCACTCGGCAAGAAATTTCCCAGTTGTGATCGCATGATGACATACCATTTGCTTGTACTCACGAGCTTCTGCTTCAGAATGCATATTAAACTCAGTGATGCACATTTTGCACTGATCAATCTGTTAACATTTGAAATTTGACTTATAAGCGAAAGCAATAATGATATTCTTAAGGAATGCATACTAAGCAGAACACATGATAATGGTACCTCTGCATCAATTTCTACTACAAGCTATTCAAGAGTAAGTTCATTGCTTTCAGGTAGTTGGAGCATTATAGCGTTCTCCTCAAAGCTGAATCTGGACCCCAAACCTTTAGGTAGATGACATCCAGATATGACAAAGAAACCAATTTTGTTGGCAACCCAAACCGTGATGGTTGAATCTGATCTTCCGATGGCTGTATCTAATGCCTCAAAGCCTGTAGCCGCAGTTCAGGTACTTCTCTCCCCATTCTTTGCTTCTCAGCTTCCCCTCTTACAAGCTCTACGAATTCCAAGAGAGGGCCCAACGTCAGTGGACAAAGTTGGAGGGAGAAAAAGACCATCAACTTAGGCGGTTTTTAAAAATAACCATGTTTTCAAGTACATTTATTGTACATTCTAGCTCTTCAACTGACTTCTCTATTAGCGTAGCATCCTCTTCATATACTCCAGCATAAGCCCTGTTCATCTGGACCATATATTCCTGAGGAATGCATACTAAGCAGAACACATGACAATGGTACCTCTGCATCTTTTTCTACTACAAGCTTTTCAAGAGTCTGTTCATTGCTTTCAGGTTGTTGGAGCATTATAGCATTCTCTTCAAAGCTCAATTTGGAACTCAAACCTTTGGGTAGATGAAATCTAGGGATGACAGAAATAAATTTTGTTGCCATCCCAAACATTGATGGTTGAATCAGATCTTCTGATGCACGTATCTCATGATGCCTCAAAGACTGTAGCTGCAGTTCAGGTACGTCTCCGTCCATTCTTTGCTTATCAGCTTCTCCTCTTACAAGCTCTACCAATTCCAAGAGAGGACCCAACGTCAGTGGACAATGTTGGGAGGACGAAAACCCCATCAGCTTAGGTGCTTTTTAAGAATCACCATGTTTTCAAGAACATTTATTGTACATTCTAGCTCTTCAACTGACTCCTCTATTAGCTTTGCATCCTCTCCCATTAGTTCAACATAATCCTTGTTCATCTGGGCCATCAATTGTTAAGAAAAATATTCACTATTAGTATAAAGAGAAAGAGACATTAGGGAGAGAGGAAGAGAGAGAAGCTTAGAGTGAATGCTTACTTGTCAAGTTTCTGTACCAACAGCTTCGTGTTCTTCAGCAAGAACTTGTGCCATCTCCAATTGCTAATTCAATGCAATTGTCTCAGATTCCAAGTACTGTTTCTCTTAATTAATCTTCATAAAATCCATTTTCAGATATTCAAGAAAAACACTCATTTTGAGATTGTCTTCTTCTAATTGGTCCACCATTTTTCCCTTCTCCACAAATTCCTCCAGAATAGTTTCCCTACACAACAAGAGGTCTCCCTTTTCAGCTTTCATTTCAAGATTTTTCTCTGACTAAATGTGTACTGAAACATTGAGCATTTTATATACTTCTTTCTTCCGACTTGCAGCTAGTGCTTCAACTTCTTCATTCCCAACTCTTCCAGCAGTCAACTCCTCATCCTTTTCAGAATTAAACTGATGTGCCAAACCCAAGCCAATGCATTTCAATGGAGAACCAAAACATTAAGATTTTCCAGCATGTGGAGAACCCGAAGCCCTGGACTTCACAGATTTTTTTTCTAATTTTACGACTGCAAAGGTTGTCGCAAGGGAAACGTGTTTAGGTTTGACATCTTGAACCACAACTTCCAAGGCCTTAAACTGGTTTAGGACCCAACTAGTTCATAAGTCGAAGAAAAAGAAACGACGCTAAGCTAGAAATTTCCCAGTTGTGATCGCATGCTGACATACCATTTGTTTGTACTCACGAGCTTGGGCTTCAGAATGCATATTACACTCAGGGATGTGCATTTTGCACAGATCAATCTGTTAGCATTTGAAATTTGACTTATTAGCGAAAGCAATAATTATATTCCTGAGGAATGCAAACTAACCAGGGCACATGATAATGGTACCTCTGCATCTTTTTCTACTACAAGCTATTCAACAGTTTGTTCATTGCTTTCAGGTTGTTGGAGCATTATAACATTCTCTTCAAAGCTCAATTTGGTCCAAAAACCTTTGGCTAGAAGAAATCCAGATGTGACAAAGAAACAAATTTTGTTGGCAACCCAAACCTTGATGGTTATATTAGATCTTCTGATGCCTGTATCTCATGATGCCTCAAAGCCTGTAGCTGCAGTTCAGGTACGTCACTGTCCATTCTTTGCTTAACAGCTTCCCCACTTACAAGCTCTACCAAATCCAAGAGAGGGCCCAATGTCAGTGGACAAAGTTGGGAAGACGAAAAGACCATCAGCTAAGGTGGTTTTCAGCAAGAACTTGTGCCATCTACTATTGCTAATTCAATGCAATTGTCTCAGATTCCAAGTACTCTTTCTCTTGATTAATCTCTATAAAATCACTTTTCAGATATTCAAGAAAAACACTCATTTCGAGATTGTCTTCTTCTAATCGGTCCACCAATTTTCTCTCCTCCACCAACTCCTCCAGAATAGTTTCCCAACACAACAAGAGGTCTCCCGTTTCAGCTTTCATTTCAAAAATTTTCTCTGACTAAATGTGTAGAGAAAAATTCAGCCTTTTATATACTTCTTTTTTCCGACTTGCAGCCAGTGCTTCAACTCCTTCATTCCAAACTCTTCCAGCAGTCAACTCCTCATCCTTTTCAGAATAAAACTGATGTGCCAAACCCAAGCCAATGCAATTAAATGGAGAACCAAAACATAAAGATTTTCCAGCAAGAGGGAAACCAGAGGCCCTGGACTTCACCGATTTTTTTTCAAATTTTGTGGCTGCCAAGGTTGTTGCAAGGGAAACATGTTCAGGTTTGACATCTAGAACCGTAGATTCCAACGCCTTGAACTGGTTTAAGACCCAACTAGTTGATAAGTCCATGGAAAAGAAACTGCACTCGGCTAGAAATTTCCCAGTTGTGATCGCATGATGACATACGATTTGTTTGTACTCAAGAGCTTGTGCTTCAGAATGCATATTAAACTCAGTTATGAACATTTTGCACAGATCAATCTGTTAACAATTGAAATTTGACTTATTAGCGAAAGCAATAATGATATTCCTGAGGAATGCATACTAAGCAGAACACATGATAATGGTACCTATGCATCGTTTTCTACTACAAGCTTTTCAAGAGTTTGTTCATTGCATTCAGGTTGTTGGAGATTATAGCGATCTCTTCAAAGCTCAATCTGGACCCCAAACCTTTAGGTAGATGAAATCCAGAGATGACAAAGAAATAAATTTTGTTGCCATCCCAAACCATGATGGTTGAATCAGATCTTCTGATGCCTGTATCTCATGATGCCTGAAAGCCTGTAGCTGCCGTTCAGGTAATTCTCTCTCCATTCTTTGGCTCTCAGCTTCCCCTCTTACAAGATTAACCAATTCCAAGAGAGGGCCCAATGTCAGTGGACAAAGTTGGGAACACGAAAAGACCATCAGCTTAGGTGGTTTTTAAAAATCAACACGTTTTCAAGTACATTTACTGTACATTCTAGCCCTTCAACTGACTTCTCTAATAGCTTTGCATCCTCTTCCTTTACACAAGCATAAGCCTTGCTCATATGGGCCATCTATTGTTAAGAAAAGTATTCACTATTAGTATAAAGAGAATGAGACAGAGAGGGAGGGAGAGAGAAGCTTAAAGTGAATGCTTACCAGTCAAGCTTCTATAGCGACAGCTTCGCGTTCTTCAGCAATAACTTGTGCCATCAGTGATCGCATGCTGACATACCATTTGTTTATACTCACGATCTTGTGCTTCAGAATGCATATTAAACTTAGGGATGTGCATTTTGCCCTGATCAATCTGTTAGCATTTGAAATTTGACTTATTAGTGAAAGCAATCACGATATTCCTGAGGAATGCATACTAAGCAGAACACATGAAAATGGTACCGCTGCATCTTTTTCTACTACAAGCTTTTTAAGAGTTTGTTCATTGCTTTCAGGTTGTAGGAGCAATATAGCGTTCTCTTCAAAGCTAAATCTGTACCCCAAACCTTTGGGAAGATGAAATCGAGAGATGACAAACAAACAAATTTTGTTGGCAACCCAAACCTTGATGGTTGAATCAGATCTTCTGATGCCTGCATCTGATGATGCCTCAAAGCCTGTAGCTGCAGTTCAGGTACTTCTCTCTGCTTTCTTTCCTACTCAGCTTCCCCTCTTACAATCTCTGCCAATTCTAAGAGAGGGCCCAACGTCAGTGGACAATGTTGGGAAGAAGAAAAGACCATCAGCATAGCTGCTTTATGAAAATCACCACATTTTCAAGTACATTTATTGTACATTATAGCTCTTCAACTGACTTCTCTAATAACTTTGCATCCTCTTCCTTTACTCCAGCATATGCCTTGTTCATCTGGGGCATCTATTGTTAAGAAAAATATTCACTATTAGTATAAAGAGAATGAGACAGAGAGGAAGAGAGGGAGAGAGAGAAGCTTAAAGTGAATGCTTACTTGTCAAGCTTCTGTAGCAACAGCTTCGCGTTCTTCAGCAAGAACTTGTGCCATCTCCAATTACTAATTCAATGCAATTGTCTCAGATTCCATGTACTCTTTCTGTTGATTAATCTTTATAAAATCCCTTTACAGATATTGAAGAAAAACAATCATTATGATATTGTCTCCTTCTAATTGGTCCACCATTTTTCGCTTCTCCACCAACTCCTCTAGAATAGTTTCCTTAGTCAACAAAAGGTCTCCCGTTTCAGCTTTCATTTCATGATTTTTCTATGACTAATAAATGTGTAGTGAAAAATTGAACCTATGTATATACTTCTTATTTCTGACTTGCAGCTAGTGCTTCAACTTCTTCATTCCCAAGTCTTCCAGCAATCATCTCCTTATCCCTTTCAGAACTAAAGTGATGTGCCAAACCCAAGCCAATGCAATCAAATGGAGAAACAAAACATTTTGTTTTTCCAGCATAATGAGAACCAGCAGCCCTGGACTTCACTTATTTTTGTTCTAATTTTGCTGCTGCCATGGTTGTCGCAAGGGAAACATGTTCAGGTTTGACATCTTGAACCATAGCTTCCATCACCTTGAACTGATTTAGGACCCAACTATATCATAAGTCGATGGAAAAGAAACTGCACTCAGCTAGACATTTCCCAGTTGTGATCGCATGCTAACATACCAAATGTTTGTACTCACGAGCCCGTGCTTCAGAATGCATATTAAACTCAGGGATGTGCATTTTGCACTAATCAATCTGTTAGTATTTGAAATTTGACTTATTAGCGAAAGCAATCACGATATTCCTGAGGAATGCATACTAAGCAGAACACATGAAAATGGTACCGCTGCATCTTTTTCTACTACAAGCTTTTTAAGAGTTTGTTCATTGCTTTCAGGTTGTAGGAGCATTATAACGTTCTCTTCAAAGCTAAATCTGTACCCCAAACCTTTGGGAAGATGAAATCGAGAGATGACAAACAAACTAATTTTGTTGGCAACCCAAACCTTGATGGTTGAATCAGATCTTCTGATGCCTGCATCTGATGATGCCTCAAAGCCTGTAGCTGCAGTTCAGGTACTTCTCTCTACTTTCTTTGCTTCCCAGCTTCCCCTCTTACAATCTCTGCCAATTCTAAGAGAGGGCCCAACGTCAGTGGACAATGTTGGGAAGAAGAAAAGACCATCAGCATAGCTGCTTTATGAAAATCACCACGTTTTCAAGTACATTTATTGTACATTATAGCTCTTCAACTGACTTCTCTAATAACTTTGCATCCTCTTCCTTTACTCCAGCATATGCCTTGTTCATCTGGGGCATCTATGGTTAAGAAAAATATTCACTATTAGTATAAAGAGAATGAGACAGAGAGGAAGAGAGGGAGAGAGAGAAGCTTAAAGTGAATGCTTACTTGTCAAGCTTCTGTAGCAACAGCTTCGCGTTCTTCAGCAAGAACTTGTGCCATCTCCAATTGCTAATTCAATGCAATTGTCTCAGATTCCAAGTACTCTTTCTCTTGATTAATCTTTATAAAATCCCTTTACAGATCGTCAAGAAAAACAATCATTACGAGATTGTCTCCTTCTAATTGGTCCACAATTTTTCTCTTCTCCACCAACTCCTCTAGAATAGTTTCCTTACTCAACAAAAGGTCTCCCGTTTCAGCTTTCATTTCATGATTTTTCTCTGACTAAATATGGAGTCAAAAATTGAGCCTTTGTATATACTTCTTATTTCTGACATGCAGCTAGTGCTTAAACTTCTTCATTCCCAAGTTTTCCAGTTGTTAACTCCTCATTCTTTTCAGAATTAAACAGATGTGCCAAGCCCAAGCCAATGCACTTCAATGGAAAACTAAAACATTTAGATTTCGCAGCATGAGGAGAACCCGAAGCCCAGGACTTCACAGATTTTTTTTCTAATTCTACGGCTGCCAAGGTTGTCGCAACGGAAACATGTTCAGGTTTGACATCTTGAACCATAGCTTCCAAGGCCATGAGCTGGTTTAGGCCCCAACTAGCTCATAAGTGGAAGGAAACGAAACTACACTCAGCTAGAAATTTCATAGTTGTGATCGCATGATGCCAAACCATTTGTTTTTACTCACAAGCATGTGCTTCAGAATGCATACTAAGTTTTGCATCCTCAACCTTTACTCCAGCATAATCCTTGTTCATCTGGACCATCTATTCATGAGGAATGCATACTAAGAAGAACACATGATAATGGTACCTCTGCATCTTTTTTTACTACAAGCTTTTCAAGAGTTTTTCATTGCTTTCAGGTTGTTGGAGCATTATAGCACTTTCTTCAAAGCACAATCTGGACCCCAAATCTTTGGGTAGATGAAATCCAGAGATGACAACCAAACAAATTTTGTTGGCAACCCAAACATTGATGGTTCAATCAGATCTTCTGATGACTGTATCTGATGATGCCTCGAAGCCTGTAGCTGCAGTTCAGGTACTTCTCTCTCCATTCTTAGCATCTCAGCTTCCCCACTTACAAGCTCTACCAATTCCATGAGAGGGCCCAACGTCCGTGGACAGAGTTGAGAGGATGAAAAGACCATCAGCTTAGGTGCTTTTTACAAATCACCATGATTTCAAGTAAATTTAGCGTACATTCTAGCTCTTCAACTGACTTCTCTATTAGCTTTCCATCCTCTTCCGTTACTCCAGCAGAAACCGTATTCGTCCTTTTTAAAAATAACCATGTTTTCAAGTACATTTATTGTACATTCTAGCTCTTCATTTGACTTCTCAATTAGCTTTGCAGCCTCTAGCTTTACTCCAGCCCAAGCCTTGTTCATCTAGGCCATATATTCTTGAGGAATGCTTACTAAGCAGAACACATGATAATAGTACCTCTGCATCTTTTTTTATTACAAGCTTTTCAAGAGTTTGTTCATTGCTTTCAAGTTGTTGGAGCACTATAGCATTTTCTTCAAAGCTCAATCTGGACCCCAACCCTTTGGGTAGATGAAATCAAGAGATGACAACAAAAAAAATTTTGTTGGCAACCCAAACCTTGATGGTAGAATCAGATCTTCTGATGACTGTATCTGATGATGCCACAAAGCCTGTAGCTGCAGTTCAGGTACTTCTCTTTCCATTCTTTGCCTCTCATCTTCTCTGCTTCCCCTCTTACAAACTCTACCAATTCCAAGAGAGGGCCCAACGTCAATGGACAATGTTGGGAGGACGAAAAGCCCATCAGCTTAGGTGCTTTTTAAAAATCACCATGTTTTCAAGTACATTTATTGTACATTCTAGCTCTTTAACTGACGTCTCTATTAGCTTTGCATCCTCTACCTTTACTCCAGCATAATCCTTGTTCATCTGGGTCATATATTCCTGAGGAATGCATACTAGGCAGAACATATGATAATTGTACCTCTGCATCTTTTCTTACTACAAGCTTTTGAAGAGTTTTTCATTGCTTTCAGGTTGTTGGAGCATTATAGCATTTTCTTCAAAGCTCAATCTGGGCCCCAAACCTTTGGGTAGATGAAATCCAGAGATAACAACCAAACAAATTTTGTTGGCAACCCAAACCTTGATGGTTGAATCAGATCTACTGATGACTGTATCTGATGATGCCTCAAAGCCTGTAGCTGCAGTTCAGGTACTTCTATCTCCATTCTTTGCTTCTCAGCTTCCCCTCTTACAAACTTTACCAATTCCAAGAGTGTGCCCAACGTTAGTGGACAAAGTTAAAAATAACCATGTTTTAAAGTACATTTATTGTACATTCTAGCTCTTCATCTGACTTCTCAATTAGCTTTGTAGCCTCTAAGTTTACTCCAGCAAGAGCCTTGTTCACCTGGGCCATCTATTCCTGAGGAATGCATACTAAGCAGAACACATGAGAATGGTACCTCTGCATCTTTTTTTACTACAAGCTTTTCAAGAGTTTTTCATTGCATTCTGGTTGTTGGAGCATTATAGCTTTTTCAAAGCTCAATCTGGACCCCGAACCTTTGGGTAGATGAGTCCTTCTTTGCTGACATCAGCTACCTCCCCTGTACCACTATCATCATGTGATGCAGCTGTTTTGGCAGACCCTCTTTCTGCAACTTCAACAGAAGGCGATTTGATTGCACAATCCGTGAACACGACTGGAGAAACAATATTATATCCCATACCACGCCACCAAGGCTGAGTACAGCCCAGTGATGGTTGAACACCTTGAGAGGTTTGTTCAGTTGACTTGGCATTTTCCGACTTTGAATGCATACTCCTGAACCCTCTTCTGTACCATATATAACAGACAGCCAACCTACACCAAACATATAGGATTAACATGAGTTCCTGCAACTCCACAAGTCAAACAACTAATACAGAGAAGAAAAAGTGCACCAAGACATTTATAAGAAATGAACACGTAAAAAAATTAAAGGAAGAAAAAAACACCAAAAAACATACACAAATAGAGGAAAAGGGGAAAGAACTAGAATGAGAAAACAGCTCCATGTTAATCTGAATCATTAGATATTTAAAATAACACCACTCATAACAAACCAAACATTAAACACCAATAAAGCTCCTACAAAAATTATAGATCATCCAAACTTTAAGTAGAAGCTCACAGCCAAACCAACAAACCGATTTGAAAACTCACCAAGTACGTCTTTGATGAGTGATAACAATTCTAGAAATCAAGATGTATACATGGGAAAATTATCCAAAAAAAAAAAAATTAAGTATACATGGGAAGATGGAAATTCTAAAATAACTCACAGTATTATGGACCATATTCAAATTAAAGGGAAAAGATAAGTCACTCTAAAAACCCCTCCCTCCCTCCTTCTCCCTCCCCCTCCCCTCTCTCTCTCTCTCGCTCTTTTCCATGTATCTCTTTGGTTTTTAGTTTGGTAGACAAGTAACATAAATAAAGCTTTCAGATAGAATATCTGAAACTAAGCAGTTTTGGATGTATGATTCTAAAAGTAGGAGAATTAGCTCCATTTATTTGTAAGATTTTTATACATAAATCAGCAGAGTAGTTCTTTTCCTCCTTGTTGAGGTGAGCCCAATATCCTGAAGCATGTTTGTTTTCTGGGCGAATATTTGTTTTCTAGGAAAAGAAAAACTTAAAACTGATAGAATCGCAAAGACAAATGAAGTTCAAAGTAAGGTATAATTATGCCATAATAATCGGCCAAGCATTCTACTCAAAACTTGAACCTAAAGGCTAAATCCACTGAACTAGGCAGAAGTCAAGCAAAAACAGGAAACTGCAAAAACATCAATCAACCAATCAACTCCAAAAGACTACTACCACTCACACGAATTCAATTGCATTTCTTTTGTGTGTGGTGGTGTGTGGGGGAGGGGATGTAGGGTGGGGTGGATATCAACAATAGAAGCAGTGTTTGCACGACCTTAGGCACAAAACGGACAATGCTTGCAAACACTAGAACTCCCAAAACCTAATCCTAAACATAAAAGTTTCAATACCTCAGTCGCAACTCATAAACAATCTAATAATCAGGTGAGAGAAAAGTGAGCAGAAGAAAAAGACAATAGAAGCAGTATTTGTACACCTTTATACAAACCCAAAATTCTTGCAATAACACCCAAAACCCAATCCCACACTAAATTTCATTATCTCGCTCAATAATTGAAAAAACAAAATCCAAAACATAAGACGCAATTCATCAACAGCAGAAGTAATATTTGAAGTTGTAACAGCCGACCCAAAAAATTCTCCCAGGCAAACAAGAACACACAACAATTCTAAACAATAAACCTATAAATCTTACTAAACATTATTACCTCACCCAATAATCCCAAAAAAATAAAGTTCCAATCCATAAGAGATGACAACCAAACAAATTTTGTTGGCAACCCAAACCTTGATGCTTGAATCAGATCTTCTGATGATGCCTCAAAGCATGTAGCTGCAGTTCAGGTACTTCTCACTCCATTCTTTGCTTCTAAGCTTCCCCTCTTACAAGCTTTACCAATTTCAAGGGAGGGCCCAAAGTCAGTGGACAAAGTTGGGAGGACGAAAAGACCATCAGCATAGGTGCTTTTTAAAAATAACCATGTTTTCAAGTACATTTATTGTACATTCTAGCTCTTCATTTGACTTCTCAATTAGCTTTGCAGCCTCTACCTTTACTCCAGCCCAAGCCTTGTTCATCTAGGCCATATATTCTTGAGGAATGCTTACTAAGCAGAACACATGATAATGGTACCTCTGCATCTTTTTTTATTACAAGCTTTTCAAGAGTTTGTTCATTGCTTTCAAGTTGTTGGAGCATTATAGCATTTTCTTCAAAGCTCAATCTGGACCCCAACCCTTTGGGTAGATGAAATCAAGAGATGACAACAAAAAAAATTTTGTTGGCAACCCAAACCTTGATGGTAGAATCAGATCTTCTGATGACTGTATCTGATGATGCCACAAAGCCTGTAGCTGCAGTTCAGGTACTTCTCTTTCCATTCTTTGCCTCTCATCTTCTCTGCTTCCCCTCTTACAAACTCTACCAATTCCAAGAGAGGGCCCAACGTCAGTGGACAATGTTGGGAGGACGAAAAGCTCATCAGCTTAGGTGCTTTTTAAAAATCACCATGTTTTCAAGTACATTTATTGTACATTCTAGCTCTTTAACTGACGTCTCTATTAGCTTTGCATCCTCTACCTTTACTCCAGCATAATCCTTGTTCATCTGGGTCATATATTCCAGAGGAATGCATACTAGGCAGAACACATGATAATTGTACCTCTGCATCTTTTCTTACTACAAGCTTTTGAAGAGTTTTTCATTGCTTTCAGGTTGTTGGAGCATTATAGCATTTTCTTCAAAGCTCAATCTGGGCCCCAAACCTTTGGGTAGATGAAATCCAGAGATAACAACCAAACAAATTTTGTTGGCAACCCAAACCTTGATGGTTGAATCAGATCTTCTGATGACTGTATCTGATGATGCCTCAAAGCCTGTAGCTGCAGTTCAGGTACTTCTATCTCCATTCTTTGCTTCTCAGCTTCCCCTCTTACAAACTTTACCAATTCCAAGAGTGGGCCCAACGTTAGTGGACAAAGTTAAAAATAACCATGTTTTAAAGTACATTTATTGTACATTCTGGCTCTTCATCTGACTTCTCAATTAGCTTTGTAGCCTCTAAGTTTACTCCAGCAAGAGCCTTGTTCACCTGGGCCATCTATTCCTGAGGAATGCATACTAAGCAGAACACATGAGAATGGTACCTCTGCATCTTTTTTTACTACAAGCTTTTCAAGAGTTTTTCATTGCTTTCAGGTTGTTGGAGCATTATAGCTTTTTCAAAGCTCAATCTGGACCCCAAACCTTTGGGTAGATGAGTCCTTCTTTGCTGACATCAGCTACCTCCCCTGTACCACTATCATCATGTGATGCAGCTGTTTTGGCAGACCCTCTTTCTGCAACTTCAACAGAAGGCGATTTGATTGCACAATCCGTGAACACGACTGGAGAAACAATATTATATCCCATACCACGCCACCAAGGCTGAGTACAGCCCAGTGATGGTTGAACACCTTGAGAGGTTTGTTCAGTTGACTTGGCATTTTCCGACTTTGAATGCATACTCCTGAACCCTCTTCTGTACCATATATAACAGACAGCCAACCTACACCAAACATATAGGATTAACATGAGTTCCTGCAACTCCACAAGTCAAACAACCAATACAGAGAAGAAAAAGTGCACCAAGACATTTATAAGAAATGAACACGTAAAAAAATTACAGGAAGAAAAATACACCAAAAAACATACACAAATAGAGGAAAAGGGGAAAGAACTTGAATGAGAAAACAGCTCCATGTTAATCTGAATCATTAGATATTTAAAATAACACCACTCATAACAAACCAAACATTAAACACCAATAAAGCTCCTACAAAAATTATAGATCATCCAAACTTTAAGTAGAAGCTCACAGCCAAACCAACAAACCGATTTGAAAACTCACCAAGTACGTCTTTGATGAGTGATAACAATTCTAGAAATCAAGATGTATACATGGGCAAATTATCCAAAAAAAAAATTAAGTATACATGGGAAGAGGGAAATTCTAAATAACTCACAGTATTATGGACCATATTCAAATTAAAGGGAAAAGATAAGTCACTCTAAAAACCCCTCCCTCCCTCCTTCTCCCTCCCCCTCCCCTCTCTCTCTCTCTCTCTCGCTCTTTTCCATGTATCTCTTTGGTTTTTAGTTTGGTAGACAAGTAACATAAATAAAGCTTTCAGATAGAATATCTGAAACTAAGCAGTTTTGGATGTATGATTCTAAAAGTAGGAGAATTAGCTCCATTTATTTGTAAGATTTTTATACATAAATCAGCAGAGTAGTTCTTTTCCTCCTTGTTGAGGTGAGCCCAATATCCTGAAGCATGTTTGTTTTCTGGGCGAATATTTGTTTTCTAAGAAAAGAAAAACTTAAAACTGATAGAATCGCAAAGACAAATGAAGTTCAAAGTAAGGTATAATTATGCCATAATAATCGGCCAAGCATTCTACTCAAAACTTGAACCTAAAGGCTAAATCCACTGAACTAGGCAGAAGTCAAGCAAAAACAGGAAACTGCAAAAACATCAATCAACCAATCAACTCCAAAAGACTACTACCACTCACACGAATTCAATTGCATTTCTTTTGTGTGTGGTGGTGTGTGGGGGAGGGGATGTAGGGTGGGGTGGATATCAACAATAGAAGCAGTGTTTGCACGACCTTAGGCACAAAACGGACAATGCTTGCAAACACTAGAACTCCCAAAACCTAATCCTAAACATAAAAGTTTCAATACATCAGTCGCAACTCATAAACAATCTAATAATCAGGTGAGAGAAAAGTGAGCAGAAGAAAAAGACAATAGAAGCAGTATTTGTACACCTTTATACAAACCCAAAATTCTTGCAATAACACCCAAAACCCAATCCCACACTAAATTTCATTATCTCGCTCAATAATTGAAAAAACAAAATCCAAAACATAAGACGCAATTCATCAACAGCAGAAGTAATATTTGAAGTTGTAACAGCCGACCCAAAAAATTCTCCCAGGCAAACAAGAACACACAACAATTCTAAACAATAAACCTATAAATCTTACTAAACATTATTACCTCACCCAATAATCCCAAAAAAATAAAGTTCCAATCCATAAGAGATGACAACCAAACAAATTTTGTTGGCAACCCAAACCTTGATGCTTGAATCAGATCTTCTGATGATGCCTCAAAGCATGTAGCTGCAGTTCAGGTACTTCTCACTCCATTCTTTGCTTCTAAGCTTCCCCTCTTACAAGCTTTACCAATTTCAAGGGAGGGCCCAAAGTCAGTGGACAAAGTTGGGAGGACGAAAAGACCATCAGCATAGGTGCTTTTTAAAAATAACCATGTTTTCAAGTACATTTATTGTACATTCTAGCTCTTCATTTGACTTCTCAATTAGCTTTGCAGCCTCTACCTTTACTCCAGCCCAAGCCTTGTTCATCTAGGCCATATATTCTTGAGGAATGCTTACTAAGCAGAACACATGATAATGGTACCTCTGCATCTTTTTTTATTACAAGCTTTTCAAGAGTTTGTTCATTGCTTTCAAGTTGTTGGAGCATTATAGCATTTTCTTCAAAGCTCAATCTGGACCCCAACCCTTTGGGTAGATGAAATCAAGAGATGACAACAAAAAAAATTTTGTTGGCAACCCAAACCTTGATGGTAGAATCAGATCTTCTGATGACTGTATCTGATGATGCCACAAAGCCTGTAGCTGCAGTTCAGGTACTTCTCTTTCCATTCTTTGCCTCTCATCTTCTCTGCTTCCCCTCTTACAAACTCTACCAATTCCAAGAGAGGGCCCAACGTCAGTGGACAATGTTGGGAGGACGAAAAGCTCATCAGCTTAGGTGCTTTTTAAAAATCACCATGTTTTCAAGTACATTTATTGTACATTCTAGCTCTTTAACTGACGTCTCTATTAGCTTTGCATCCTCTACCTTTACTCCAGCATAATCCTTGTTCATCTGGGTCATATATTCCAGAGGAATGCATACTAGGCAGAACACATGATAATTGTACCTCTGCATCTTTTCTTACTACAAGCTTTTGAAGAGTTTTTCATTGCTTTCAGGTTGTTGGAGCATTATAGCATTTTCTTCAAAGCTCAATCTGGGCCCCAAACCTTTGGGTAGATGAAATCCAGAGATAACAACCAAACAAATTTTGTTGGCAACCCAAACCTTGATGGTTGAATCAGATCTTCTGATGACTGTATCTGATGATGCCTCAAAGCCTGTAGCTGCAGTTCAGGTACTTCTATCTCCATTCTTTGCTTCTCAGCTTCCCCTCTTACAAACTTTACCAATTCCAAGAGTGGGCCCAACGTTAGTGGACAAAGTTAAAAATAACCATGTTTTAAAGTACATTTATTGTACATTCTGGCTCTTCATCTGACTTCTCAATTAGCTTTGTAGCCTCTAAGTTTACTCCAGCAAGAGCCTTGTTCACCTGGGCCATCTATTCCTGAGGAATGCATACTAAGCAGAACACATGAGAATGGTACCTCTGCATCTTTTTTTACTACAAGCTTTTCAAGAGTTTTTCATTGCTTTCAGGTTGTTGGAGCATTATAGCTTTTTCAAAGCTCAATCTGGACCCCAAACCTTTGGGTAGATGAGTCCTTCTTTGCTGACATCAGCTACCTCCCCTGTACCACTATCATCATGTGATGCAGCTGTTTTGGCAGACCCTCTTTCTGCAACTTCAACAGAAGGCGATTTGATTGCACAATCCGTGAACACGACTGGAGAAACAATATTATATCCCATACCACGCCACCAAGGCTGAGTACAGCCCAGTGATGGTTGAACACCTTGAGAGGTTTGTTCAGTTGACTTGGCATTTTCCGACTTTGAATGCATACTCCTGAACCCTCTTCTGTACCATATATAACAGACAGCCAACCTACACCAAACATATAGGATTAACATGAGTTCCTGCAACTCCACAAGTCAAACAACCAATACAGAGAAGAAAAAGTGCACCAAGACATTTATAAGAAATGAACACGTAAAAAAATTACAGGAAGAAAAATACACCAAAAAACATACACAAATAGAGGAAAAGGGGAAAGAACTTGAATGAGAAAACAGCTCCATGTTAATCTGAATCATTAGATATTTAAAATAACACCACTCATAACAAACCAAACATTAAACACCAATAAAGCTCCTACAAAAATTATAGATCATCCAAACTTTAAGTAGAAGCTCACAGCCAAACCAACAAACCGATTTGAAAACTCACCAAGTACGTCTTTGATGAGTGATAACAATTCTAGAAATCAAGATGTATACATGGGCAAATTATCCAAAAAAAAAATTAAGTATACATGGGAAGAGGGAAATTCTAAATAACTCACAGTATTATGGACCATATTCAAATTAAAGGGAAAAGATAAGTCACTCTAAAAACCCCCTCCCTCCCTCCTTCTCCCTCCCCCTCCCCTCTCTCTCTCTCTCTCTCGCTCTTTTCCATGTATCTCTTTGGTTTTTAGTTTGGTAGACAAGTAACATAAATAAAGCTTTCAGATAGAATATCTGAAACTAAGCAGTTTTGGATGTATGATTCTAAAAGTAGGAGAATTAGCTCCATTTATTTGTAAGATTTTTATACATAAATCAGCAGAGTAGTTCTTTTCCTCCTTGTTGAGGTTAGCCCAATATCCTGAAGCATGTTTGTTTTCTGGGCGAATATTTGTTTTCTAGGAAAAGAAAAACTTAAAACTGATAGAATCGCAAAGACAAATGAAGTTCAAAGTAAGGTATAATTATGCCATAATAATCGGCCAAGCATTCTACTCAAAACTTGAACCTAAAGGCTAAATCCACTGAACTAGGCAGAAGTCAAGCAAAAACAGGAAACTGCAAAAACATCAATCAACCAATCAACTCCAAAAGACTACTACCACTCACACGAATTCAATTGCATTTCTTTTGTGTGTGGTGGTGTGTGGGGGAGGGATGTAGGGTGGGGTGGATATCAACAATAGAAGCAGTGTTTGCACGACCTTAGGCACAAAACGGACAATGCTTGCAAACACTAGAACTCCCAAAACCTAATCCTAAACATAAAAGTTTCAATACATCAGTCGCAACTCATAAACAATCTAATAATCAGGTGAGAGAAAAGTGAGCAGAAGAAAAAGACAATAGAAGCAGTATTTGTACACCTTTATACAAACCCAAAATTCTTGCAATAACACCCAAAAACCAATCCCACACTAAATTTCATTATCTCGCTCAATAATTGAAAAAACAAAATCCAAAACATAAGACGCAATTCATCAACAGCAGAAGTAATATTTAAAGTTGTAACAGCCGACCCAAAAAATTCTCCCAGGCAAACAAGAACACACAACAATTCTAAACAATAAACCTATAAATCTTACTAAACATTATTACCTCACCCAATAATCCCAAAAAAATAAAGTTCCAATCCATAAGAGATGACAACCAAACAAATTTTGTTGGCAACCAAACCTTGATGCTTG